>OY728135.1:1586503941-1587703941 GCA_963277665.1 Viscum album | reverse complement strand
ATATATAGTTTAATAAGACCATAAAATATTTAGGTTCTATCATTTTCCAATATCTAGTACCAGTATAAAAATGTAACAACCAACTTTTGGATTCATATATCCGGGTGTTTAATTTGGTATCCAAGAATGTTTAGTATAAACCATTGGAAGATGTTTTAGGAAAACATAGTCTAGGGAATATAAAACTATGATTTACTTTAAGTATAATTCAATGAATTTAATAAAATTATAATTTTTTAGTAAGGTATATATTATGTGGGATTCAATGAAATGAATACCTTTATGGATACTACATGTATATGTGGTTATGGGCCAGAGATACCTAGTGGTAAAACTCTAGAATAGAAATTTTGGGTTTTATTCGAGTGTTACTGGTTTATGAAAATCGTCTTTACTAACAACATTGTTTGATAGTCCTTGGGGGGTATTCATTGATTAATTCACATTTTATATACAAAACAATATAGAGTATTAGAAATTATAATTATTGTTTGAAAAAGTTATCAATGATACCTTTTTTATTAATGTGACATTATCCATATATATATTTTTTATTTTATGTTAATAGGATCAAATTTTTTTGGATTACATATTATGTCTCATAATGTTATGATATTATAAATTATATTGAATAATATGTAAATAGTTATTAGTGTATGGAATGGAAATGATATCAATTCACATAACCCATGTGAGGTTTTCAATCATAGTAAGGATAATAATTATAGATCTAGAGAAACAACTTGAACAGATCAAATAATTACCATATTATAGAATATGATCATGTTATGGGCAATACAGTTTCCTATTTACAGTATCCTATAGATCCCCATTGTGGTATAGAATTCTTATAATTAGTTATAAATTACAATTCTCTCATCTTAATGTGACTAAAAATGAAATTTTAGATGAGTAATGATTAATTTTCTTTGTTATATTATGTATCACATTCAGAAGCAATGAATTAGGGATGGTTTTTATGGAATTCTATAATCTCTGATAATATTTATATAAATATTGTTCATTAATTAAAATATAATGGACTAACAATAAATAGAAAACATGGAATTGAATGAATTTATCGAACTATTGTTACAAAATTATTTTCCCTCATGTGTAATAAACAAATATAAAGATTCAATTCATGAGTCGTATAAAAGAGGAAAATTATAATGTTTATATGTATAAAGAAAGCTTTTCATTTTTATAAAAAATTATTTGGAAAATTTATGTAATGTAATGAGAAATATTTACAATTTATTTGATTTGTTTAGGTTAATTAATAAATAGGTTCTAGCCTCCCAAACAGTCTCATCATATAAGTACATAATATTTTTTTTAACAATATAAATAAATAATTCTAAAAAATTTAGGTATTATAATGGAAACGAGAGATGAATAGGATGACAGTGGAAAATATGGATATATGAAATAAGGAAATTAATGATTACACCATTTTTAAGGAATCCCCTTTGAACTTTCATGTAGTAAATTGTAGTTTTCAACAATTTTTGAAAGAAAAAACACCATGATTTTTATTTTAAGGGAAAGATATAAGTTTGAAATGTTCAATTATTGAAAATTATATATAAGGGTAACTACAAAAACGAATATCACATGCCTCTAGGGAATATACACTAAAATAATCTACAAGAAAAAGTTCAATATTATTTGATTACTATAGAACAAGTGGAATGATTAAAGTGATTCTGTAATTAGATTCATTAATTATATTGTCGAATTATTATTTAAATGATATTTTTTATATAATAAGAATACTTTTTATACATATTTTACTACATTTGTTTTTATTTTTTATTTGATGAAAATTTTTGAATGGTACCGATGACCATTACAAGTGATATTATAGAATATTTATATTATATAAAAACATATGATTGAGGGAGGATAAATCATAATATATAGATGACGATGAAGAAGTAATGATAAAGAGATTTTGATGGGATAGTATTTATGACCTTGCTATTGTTGAGTTATTTTAGGGTATATATTATCTTTTTTTGGATGTTACATCATTTTTAGAATTATATATTAAATTTAATGATTTTATATTTGATTTAGGGAATAATGATGAAAATAATTTTTTAAGAATTCATTTTTTCATTATGCTTTTATTATGATAATGGTTCACATATATTTGGTATGTTTCATTAAAAGATACATTATGTTATTTGAGGAATCTAATGTTATGTCGACTTTGGAATTTTAGTGACCTTTATTCTAAATATATAGACTCTGAATTTGGATTGATATATGTTGGATGGGTATTATGGTTAACTACCTATGAAATGGATTCCTATGAAAATTTGGTGTATTTTAGTTATTTTAGAAAAAAATATATTATCAGACGACATATGTTAACCTTTATGGTATTGGAATATATCTAAAGATAAGGGGAACAACCTGCCATTCTTTTTATTATCTATTAAGAGTTAATTTTAGTGCTTCAAACATAGAAATTCATTTTTTTAAATGCAGTGCACTATGTATATAATGATATGAGAATTAATCAAATAATAAAAAATATTGAAATTCTACCAATGATGTATAGGGATACCATGTAATATATTTTTTATATTCTCATAATAGATGGGAAAATAATTCCTAAACACATTGAAAATTTTATAGAATTAATAAATTTCTCCTAGTATTGTAATATTTGAATAATATAATAGTATTTTATCCCTTTTAAAATTTATGTATTTGTGGTTAATATATTTTCTAGATCTTTCAATTTATTGTGATCAATTACCTATTCTATTTTTTTAAATAACGAGTCAAATTCTAGTCATAAAACTCCATAGTTAAATTCCTGTGAAACACCTCACCATCAACCACCCAAAAACAACAATTAAATGAAATATTATGTATATACAAACCATTTTTTATAAAACCTTGAAACTACATAGTAATGAAGATGAAGAATAATAGGACGATGATAATGGAGGTGAAAGTAATAGCACAAGAAATGTCTCTATTATTTGATACTCATCTGGACATTCACTTAAAAAATGTCGAATTAGGAGCTTCTGCTATTAATGTTTTCCATCCTCAACATTGATACTGCATACCACTCTATATAATTGTTTCTTCTTTTCTTTCCTGTCCATATCCACACTTCCCACCAATGGTCTCCCACATGGAATCCCAATATTATGTAATTATTGATGAAAATCATACTTCCCTCCCATTCTAATCGAGATTTAGTTTTTCGAATCCTATTAAAATTCCATATTTTTATCATGTATAATTATTGTATTTATTAATATTAAATATTTAGGCTTTTTTAATAAGAAAAATGTAGGTTTCATTTTTGATTTTTTATTCCAATTTTTTCATCTCCACCACTTAAAAAGTCTACCTCCTCTCCACTCCTCTTCACACTCCCAATGCCCATTGGATCGACCAATACCTAGTAGAATCTATTTCCAACACCCCTCCCCACATTTTATAGTTATTTAATTTATCAGATATACTACCTGAATATTATTGGATGAAACCCTAAACTCATTTTATGATGAATAATTGGCGTTCTTAAATGAGATTTTTTTTCTTCCACCTGCATAAAATATTATTAAACCGTGATTTTATAAGAAAATAAATTTTTTTACATATACTTTGATCTTATTATTTTTTATTCTTGTCTTATATCCAACTCCTCATTAATTATAAGGTAAATTAAATGATCGATCATGTGTATAGAATACTACAACCTCATTTAATGATTTAAATCAATTTCCATAACCACATATCAAACTTCAATATAGTGATGGATTTTATATATTTTTATTATATATATCACATTATTATGATTCGTTAATAATAATTTCACATCATCATTCCTAGCTTAAAAACCTTTGAAAAATAATAACTTACCTCAGTTGTAAGGTGAACTACTGCCTCACAAACTGATGTGACTTTTTTGTATCACTTCATTTTATATGAATTGTAATAAGGATATATTAAATAAATAAATATAATATTTATTACATTATTACAACTATATATCTATGATATCTAATATATATTCTTATATTCCAATTTGTGGGGGATACGATAACGTCGCACGTGCCTACAATAGGCTACAACCTCCCAAAGTGATATGAAAAAATTTTCACTATGTCTTTACACAGAAGATAATATGTTTAACATTAGGTAATATATTACATATATAATTACTAGTAATTATTTTTAAAATTTATATATATTTTTTTTACCTTCTTTTACTTCCAGTAAATATGAAAAATGGGTATATCATTCATGCGTATGTATATTTTACAATCTCAAGGAAGGATGTAAAACATTTTATATCATTAAATTTTATAGGTCAATATAAATAAATATATATAAAAAAATATGACAATTTTACCATGTATATTTTTTTGATTATATAACTATGATCAATGTAAGAGGACAAAAATTAATAAACCAATGCATACATTAATAATAATTCAATTATGAATTTAAACAATGATTTTAACAATGTATTTTTTTTCAAATGGGTGATAAAGGTGTATAAATAAATCATATATAGAATTATACATATTATAATGGTTATATAATTGAATTATTATAAACATATATTTATTATACATGATGTTAAGAAATATATTTATGAAATCAAACCTGATTTAATGATTTTTCCTCTTACTTTTACATCCTTGAGACATATACCATATTCACCAATATTTTCTTTGGTGTGGTGTATATTATTCCCACCATGAAATTTTATATTATGAATCCATTTATCATCATGGTATTTAATGTTTCATTTTATAATATTTCTTTCCTGGGTCTTATGAATCAAATGTTACCAAAGACCAAGGGGTTTAGGTTACAATCTCAATGTTTATCATGATTTTTTTATATATAAGTTATTGATGATGAAATATTATGATATAACACTAATGAAAAAACTAGTTTTCTTATAATATATTTATTCATGAATTTTTCATATAATTATACAATTTTATTCATTGATACATAAAATGATTGAGAATATGTTTTCAATTAATGATAATTTTATTTATCTCCTTGAGTTCAAATTCCTTTTTCACAATTCATGTTTAAAAATATATTTTAATGTGTTTATAACATTATTTAAATGATTTATTAAGTAATTTTTAACAATTGATATATATATTTTTGAAATAATTAAAATAAACTTCTTTAATTTTTCTCAAAATAATTTTTTGAGTATTATATCAAAAATGTTAAAGGAATAATTATTTTGAAATTTAGGGAATGAACAAAACATCCCGCAATTAGGACCACTAATATTTTAATTATTAATTTATAATATTCAATGATTAATTTTATTAGAAAAAGTTATTTGAATTTTTTTTAGTTTTAAAAGAATTTTTTAATGTGAAATGGTAAATTTTTATCAATGTTGTATTTAATTATCATATAATGGAATTTTTATTTTTCATGGAAAACCCCATATTTTAATTATGCTCTAAAAGGGATATACTGTAATGAAACCCTCCTTTTAATTTCTCAAGATGGTTTATTATAATTCTTATAGTGTTTATACAATTTTGTTACCAATAAATGTATTATTATAGATGGTTTATTGTTATTGGATGGGGTAAGTATAAAAAATTCATATGGTAGTTATCAAAGAAAATATTTATTTGATTATGATTCAACCATTTTTAATGAGTAGTTCATTTTACTTATTATGTGACGGGTATGGACCATAATTAAATATCCCCTTAATTCATTTTTAAGTCTCCTGAGACAAATCATTTATAAAAATTAAGTGGTGGTTTATACATAATTGTTAGCTTCCTTGTGAAAGGTGTTGGGATTTTGATTTGGATTCCTGAAATTATTCATTCCCTCGTTATTAAGTGATATATTAATGTTCATGTGATTATTTGAATGGTTAAAAAATCTATAGATAAGATTCAATTCCAAGTAATTTTTGTATAGAAGTATTTGATCATATTATATTCATTCCATATTGTGCTCAAATTATTTTCTTAAGTGGGTTTATTTCAATAATTTACCTTTTCGTATTGATTAGGTATATTCATCTGTGATATATTCTGAAATACATATACCCTTACCTGTCATCTAAGATCATCCCTTTCCTATGATTTATTTTTTACATCATATCAATAGGTATTTTTTTCGATATATAGGGATATAAAAATAATGATAATGGAATTATCTGAGAATCCAGTTGGTATATTTAATATTTTTAAAATTTAATGTGTATTTCCTATATTTATCTAGTTTACCCAGACTAAAAAACTGTTTCTTTTTTTTGATATTATTGCTGGTATATAGTTGAAATTTAATTATGTAACCACTGGATCTTGTCTATGGGGGTTAAGGTATTTATATCTATGACATATTAGGTATTAATTTCATATATTATGACCAATTAATCAAACCCTTATTCTCACCTTCTTCTTAGTTATTATCTTTTATTGATATATTTAATGTAAACCAATATTAAGAAACTAGCATGACACTTTATTATATTTCCATTTCCCCAAGTTTTTACGAATGGAGATAAATTTTGTATGTATAAAAATGTTACTATATTAGGAAAACATTAGAGCTGTTATTGAAGATAATTTTGGAAATTAATTGACCATGTATCTAATCTAATAAGAATTTATACATTTTTTATATAGAGTGTGTATTATTTTGATAAGAATTTAATATATAACCACAATGACATAATATTTAAATAAGATAATCATGGTTCAAATAAATTTGTGTTAGATCTAGGTTTAGTTATTTTTAATTAATGTGATTACAATCATTTTTTGGTAAAAACACTATTGAAAGTCTAAATATTGGAGAACACGGTAAATAATTTATATGATATATATTTTGGGTAGTCCTAATAGTAAAATCCATTTCAAGATACAAAAATGTTAAACCATGATTCAGAATAGGTGAATGTATGGAAAATAATCCTAAAAAGGTTGTTTGGGTATTACATTAATAATCAACTAGTTCATTACAATGTGGGATTACTATAGTCTTATATTGGAACACTTAGGTGTTATGCATCAGTATGTTCAGGTTCACGTTATAAACAATTATGATGGATGAGAGGATATAATATATGAAAATATATTTTAAACTAATGTTATATGGGATGAACGATATATATAATATATCATTAGTTGATTTACCATGTAATTAGTTTGGAAATCATAAGAATTTCTTTCATAGTTTTGTGATATCTTCCCTTGATTGTTGATATTTGATATCAAAAGTTGCTCTTTAGTTTTACTCAATATATAAAACTATGATTAATCCTGTGGGAAAATAATTTGAATTGAAAAACTGTCTATCCACATGAAAAACATAAAAAATAGGATATGGGATGTGAAATAGTTTCGTTATATTCACCCAACACTCTCATTCTATGAATGGTAACATGAATCACACTGAACATGCAAACAACCAATGAAATGTACAACACACCATCATGCCTTTGATACGGGAACATCCACCTATCATTATTGTTTCCTATGATCCACATATTGATGGTTAATTGTTCAATTAAATAGAAATGATTTTATAAATTCAAAAGTGCACATATAATGAAATAGTTAGTTTGGATATTTATCATTTCGAAGGTGAAGCTTATCAATTGTGTAATCTTATAAATAAAATAGTGAAATGGAAATAAATTAATACAACGTAATGATAGTATTTAGGAATATATTTTATAATAATTTTGTTTCCTAAACTATTCCCTGAATAATGGAAATAGAATTATTAATACTAAATTTAATGGATGATAAATCTATTAGAAACAATATTTTTTTAATAAACAAAAAAAACACTATTTGGGTTTTATCATCTACCAATAATACAAAATTTATTTATTTTTTAGTGTCTCAGGTCTATATATATGAAATTAATTGTAAAAACAAACCATTAATTGTTATACATAACTTTTCTTGTGTACTATAAATCTATAAGTAGATAGTGGTGACCCCCATTATTCTTATAGTATTAGGGATAAGAAATGATTGATATAATTTTTATTAAATTCTATTAATATATACCTTATTAGAATGTAAATTAATCATTATTTATATAAAATAGGTTCAATAAATAATTGGGGAAATTTCCATAAGGGTGATGGTAAAAAAAATTATGTTTGGAAACGAATTCTATCAAGTAAATTAATAGTGATGTGATGTGAATTATTCTGCCAATGAAATATAGGGATTGTAATTTTATCTAAATTCACCACCAATAGTCTACTTCCATATTTACATGTCATAATTAAATTATTCCAATTAGAGTATGAATTCATGTATTAATTATTAAAATCATCTTTAAAGACCTATTATGACAAGAGAAAAAGGGGTGTTTCTTGTGATAAAAACTAATAAAGTGTGTCCCCAAAACAATGTGATCAATTATTTGATGATCATCTACTCAAGGAGATTGAATTTCTTATTTTTTTTATTTAATACACTATTTTTACCTATACATTTTTATATGTACATTACCCCAAAATGACTAAATATTTGATTATAAATAAAAAATTCAATTTCACAATGATATCAACCCAAGTATATAGATCATATTTGATAGGAATTTGTGGGAATGAGCTTCCTAATTATATTTTAATTTACTTTCTAGTTGAATATTATGTAATTTGGGTCATATATTTATTATCATTATAATGGTATCATATATGTTCTCAAGGAATATAAGTCCCATTTTTTGTTTTGAGTCAAACTATAATTATCTATTTCTAAAGTATAAACATGAAATTATTATAGATATTACTTCTATTATATGTCACTTAGAGTATATTCATGATGGGAACATATATTAAATGGTCTGGAAGAATCTTAACATGTATTATATCGATGACATTTCTTTTTAATTTATTGTGTGTTTTAAATATTAATCATTGAATAATTGGAATATATTTTCACAAATAAATAGTTCGATGTAGTCAATAGGATATGATTGAAGTTAATTAAATATTTTAGTTATTCTACACATTACAACCCATGTAATGAGAATATGGTAGTTGAAGTTTTTAGTTAGAAATAAAAGACTACATTTTCAAAGATGATGAGTGAAAAAGATAAAATAATTATTAATTTATAGAGGATGGAATATAAAATTAAAATGAATGGGGAAATATCTTATCACTCTCATAAAAATTTTGAATAATCCATGTGAATATTAATGAGTTGTACGAGGTTGACTGGGTGATTAAAAAAATGGTAACGATTGTTTTGAAGTTTGACCTTTTCCATTATGGAATGATGATGTTTAGAAAGTGGATAAGTTTTGAAGAAATAAAAGCCTATAAAACTATTGGATAAATATCATAGATCACCAATATATATTCATATTGAAAGTATGAATTTTTAATTATATTTTAATAATCATTTTTCGTCTAAAAAAATTTAAAGATTCATTACACAGTATATATATATATATATATCAATTCTTATAATATTAGAAAGTTGTAGTTGAGAGAAGTACGTCTAAAGGGGTATTACAACCAATAACCATAACATAATGGATATTTGAAAACATCACCTTGGAAATCATCACTAGACTCCAAAAAACATGTGATGGACATTTTGTTATTATCATTTTATCCATCTAACTAATGTTGTTATCCCATTTTTTTACTATCAGAGATGATTTATCTCTACGTAATGTTTTGATGATATAGATTATGTATGTGGTAAGGTTTTATAGAGTATAACATTAAAACATATCTCATCAGGATCTGATCATTAACATGATTTTCTTGGAGAGACTTTTATAAAAATTGAATATATAGTTGATCATCAAAATTGAATATCATCATTAGATACATGCAAAGATTAAAGGACCAATATAACCCAATATGTTATTCTAATTGAAATTTCAACAGATTTCAGATATGTTTTGGATAAAACTTTTTATATTTTTGGGTCTTCTATAATTAATATCATTTATATGAAAAATTATACGGTTCCTCTTTATTATCTACTTGGGATAATGTAAAAAAACCAATTATTTAGGATGTAGTTGGAAAATGAAATATTTGGACTTGAGAAAGATGACTAAATGTCATATATGGATTTAGTCTTTCAAAAACACATTAAGGATTCATATAGCCAAGAACAGTGTTATGTAGAAAATAATCAGTTAGATCTTGAGTATAAATTTAGTGATATGGTATTGTTATAAATATTCCCTTCTAAAAAGTTATTATATTTATATATAAGGGAATGATCAGATATATGTTTATCATCACTATTGAAATTCCTAATTGTATAAGGATGATTTCATATTGATTGGATCTTATTCTAAATATATAAAATATTCAAGAAATGATTCATTTATCAATTGTAAGGAAGTATAAAACAGATACTTTATACGTATGAAACTCATAGGTTTCGCAGTTAGAGAATGTTAATTTTTATGAGGAATAATGGGTAGAGAATCTTGATCTAAGACTTAATCTTCTATAAACAAATAAAACCCAAGAATTCAATTGTTTTTTGAATGAAAATACATTGGAATATAAGAATGTGATGAGTAGAATTATCCTCAGTTGCTTATATATATCTAATTAAATTTCAATGGTAAAATTATTATTGGGGGTAGAATGTGAAAATATGATATATTTGTATATAAAATTCACTTTATTGAATTCATTGCTTTCCATAGATTTTAGTATACAAGACATTGGTCTTAGAAAAACAACATTATTTTGTTGATATATATATATATATATGTAATTTTTTCACATATAAAATTTAAAAATTAATTATAAATAAATTATCAATTGTCTAGAAATGATGATAAAAAATTTTAATGGTAAAGAGATATTTTCATAAAACTATTTTTATCTTGGGAATATATTTTTATCAGAATAGATATAATTTATAACTATTGAAAAATTCCAATTATGAACCTATTCTAATATATATAGTCAAATGAAATAAAATTCATATATTTTTTTCTAATCAATGAGTGATATTAAATTCATTTTTTTCATAAATGAATTCTCTTGAAAATGTTTTTTTCGTTACATATTGTGTGTAGGGATTATAATTAATTTAATAAAATTTATATTTATATTGGAAATTTAGAAATTTTTTTGGAATTGAAATTTAATATTTATCTTATGGAGATGTTTTAGTACATGTATAAACTTTTTTAGACAGTTCTAAAAATTAATTATTTGTAAAAAATTGTAACTTATTCTACTTAAAGAAATTAATTTACAAGTCACATTATGATTTGGATTTAATTTTAAAATTACACAATATACCATTGAATAAAAATAATCTAGTTAATTCTATATTAAAAGAAATTTTATATAATTATGGAATAGTTTCTTTATTATTCTTAAAATTGATTAAAAAATATCATTGTATTTTGTAAAAATACAATAAAAATAATATCAAAAAATTCTAAAAATTTAATTTTCAAAATTGGATTTCGTATTTCATATGAGGATCTTGAATTATATTAATGTGGTAAATTAAATTTTTAGTCATTAAAAATTATAACAATAATAAAAATCTTGTCACAATAGTAAAATGGTAAAACATGTTAATTCAGGTTATAACATTGTGAAAGGTCACTAAATATCACAATAATTATTATTAGAGGACGATATTTTTAACCTTACAAAATAGATTTTAATATTAATTTTTTTGCACATGAACATGAGTATAGAAGTTATAATATTTAAATTAAATAAATAATAAAAATTTTACCACTACCCTCATATATAAAATGTAACATCCTCTTCATAATTATCCAGACCACTTGTATAATGAACAACAATTAAATAGTATTTAAATAAGTTTATATAGATAATAATTCATCTTCATGCATTTGAAATTATATTTTAGGTTAATTTTGTAAGTTTTTTGGTCATATTATATATATATATATAATTACATAACAAATTGGGCATGACTACAAATTATTCACTTTCATAAAATTAAATATTTTTTGTTACATTTTCTTCATTACAATCATAAACCAATTCCATACACCCAAAGGAAAAATATTTCTGGATATGAAAATATCAACTCTGTTAGAAACACTTTTTTGTAATACCAAAAACGAAGGGAAAGAGGTTTTCTCATTAAAGAAAAAATGTAATATTTTGGTGAATGATAAATATTAAATAACAGTTTTGGAATGAGGAAAAACATTTTATGATGTATATGTTAAAATAATAAAATTCATTTTTATTTTTTCAATACATTCATAATAAAATATGTAAAATGATTAATTTTTTTAATTAATATTGAAAGTAAAATGTTACATAAAATATAATTTTACATTTAATTATTAATGTATAAATACATACATAATATGACATTAGGAATATTTACTATAGGGGAATAAATTTATCAAAGAAAACATTAAATCATTTAAAACAGGGTTTTAGGGTATGTTGTTCTTTTCCTTCAAGCTGACTTGTGACATACATTATTAAAAATCATAAGTTATAAATTTATATTAATTATTTAATTTATGATGATTGTTTTCATGATTATTATTCCACTAAATAAATTTTTTTGTATTATATATTTTACTACTTAGTCAATTAAGTCCATGTCAAATATTTTGATGATATGTAGTTCATGTGTCAAAATTTAATTTAGATAGTAAAATAATTTTTAATAGTCTATAATTTCATTGTATAAATAATACTAATAATTATGTAATTATAAATTAATACATTAATTAATGTTTTATGGAAAACCATTAAATATTATCGTGAAAAATTAACTCTATTACAATCATGGAGATGGTAGGTTGTACATACTAATGAGTACAAATTCAATTTTAAAATAGTACTATGGAATGATGGTATGTATAATTTTAAAACTCAAAATTAATTCCATATATTTAATGTAATATTATATATTTAAATATATTTAAATATATAATACATGTAATGTGGTCATATAAATGATTCACAATGCTTTATGAAGGTTTTAATCTCCATGTCTGAACAAATAATGTTATCATTTTTAAATAGGCTTAAATATTAAAAAAACATGTTATAATATCTTAGATGAAATATTAATAATTAGAGAAATATATATATATATATAAATTAAATATATAATTATAACAAGTTGTTAAATGTGGTGATGGAAAACAAATTATATCGATTTGTGAGGTGGTAGTCCTCTGTTCAAATGAACGATGTTTTTATTTCCCATTTCAGGAAAGGAGATGCATATTGTTTATTCCATTAATTTAATATAATTAAATTATGTTCAGGATATTAGTTTTCATATTTATAAATTTTTGAAGAAAATTTTTAAGGAGGTAGATAAAGTAATATTACATTGTTTTTGGTTAAGAGCAATATATCTTCTTAAAACAACCCCTTTATGATTATATCAAATGCCTATATGGGCTTGTTTTTTATCATTATAGCGTCAATAAGAAATGGATTAAGAACATAGTTTTAATTTTATATATGTTTATCCTAATTTATGATTAAAAACATTTTTTTAGTTTTCTTTTGGATATAAATCTGAAATTGTGTCATTAGGACCGTTTTCTGGTTATTTAGAAGAAGGAAACAAGGGGGTTGTGGGTAGGTTTCTGCCCTACCAAAAAATATATAATTAGATTACATAGTGTGTAATAAATATATTACACATAATTTCATATCCTAGACCTCTCCATTAATGTAACAGGTTTTCATAGGGATTATGGCCCTACACATGACAAAATGTGTTAAGAAATTAAATTCCTAATAGATTCACGAGTCAATTATTTTAAAATAGATACATGGCCCTTATTTTCATGAAAACCCTAAACCCTCTCTATTCTTATAATTAAAGAGGCCCCATTTGATCCTAGAACATGTATTTGGTATTCCTTCATGATCAATACTTTAATTCATGATTTCAATCTCATGTTATATTTTTGATAGTAATTGGTCCAATCCTTTGGCTCAGTTTGTCATTTTACTTCCTCTTAAAAACACTATTTAGAGGTGGGCTCATATTCTCTATTTTCTATGGATTGATCCTTTTTTATTTTTATTCCAATACCGGCCATACTAAGGCCTAATAATAGATGAGTAGAGTTTTACATGCACAATGTTAGTGATATATGAATCATCCCTCACGTCTTTCCATTTTATGAACTATCTCATTTATGAGGATGATAATTTCATTAGATAGTGGAAATTTAATTCATATTTAATTCTTAAAATCACCATCCATGTATTCTTGATCATTTTCTATTACTTTTTTTTAATTTTGATGTTATTTCTTCAATGAGAACCACCCCAAGTAAGGTTTATTCTCTATCTATATCTTTTATTGATTTTTTTTGACTATTTGTGCCAGTGTTCGAGTCTACTTTGACTTAACCTTAAAAATTTATAATTAAATGATTTTTTTTTTCAATGACTATTACATCACAATATCACTTTAAACGTATAAGGTTATTTTTTAAATAAGCTAAATTAATATTGAAAATTTAAATTGAATTTACATATATAGACATCAAATTTTCTTAGTAATTATAATTAATTGGAAATTATTAACACATCATCATTCCACCATTTCATGTTTATAAAATGTAAAGTAATGAACCTAATAATTGAAAATGAAATTAAAGTGATGGTTTCATTTCTTTTAGCCTTGTCATACTAATGAAAGTTATGAAATGAATTAATTACATTATTAATATGAAATAATATTACATGACCTAAATTAAATAAAAAAAGTATAATTTGTATATTCCATATGGACCTATTCATCACTAATGGAATGTTCATTCTTGACCCAGCCTTGGATACCCAAGGGACTTCTTTGTACACTTAGATGACACCATGATGTATTAAGGATAACAGTTTTTAAGAAAAATACCCACCTTTATACTTCGTCCATGCCTACTTTTGGATTTCTAACATGATTCAATAGGATCCATTTACTATATTATAGAAATTAAAATTCTAGGGATAAACTCCTTGGATCCATATTTATGTCTTTGGAAAGGTGATTTCATGGTCACAACCATGTTCCCCAATTATTGATTATCCGATTTTACCATGGTGAGATCCTTAGAATCATTAAAATAATGGTGGAATTACTTGGGTGATTCCCCTTGGATTACACTCAGACCCTTTACTTCTAGGATACATTCTATTACTGTATTGGATTGAACCCTATGGTTTTGGATTCATTAGTTACTACCTTGGATCCTATTTTATTATTATTATCATTAAGGATGTCAAGGATATTTCTATAGATTCTCTATTATCATTATAAGAATTACAGGATTCCACGGTCATACCTTGGATCCTCTCACATACATATTTTATGTTAAAACATAATTATTTAATGTAGTACATGTTCAGACACTATTTTAGGCTGAAGAAGGAGTCAGGGCATTTACATTATTATACAGTCATTCCTTTCACATATAAATGTAAACTATTATGATTATATAATACTAACTAGATGATATGGTTTCAATTTTTAGTGAATTATTATGATTAATCCCATACTGTATATGGGATTCCATTGGTACCCAGGAAGATTATATACATCCATGATTTTATAAGGGGAGACACCCTACATTAGAATCCTATTATATATTCCTTGCATTAGTATGGAGCATGTTAGCATATGACTGGTATAGTTCTCGAGACACGTGTATAACTATTGAATTATTTTTTCTTCTTTTGTATATAATGTATTTTCTGCATCCATGTATACATTATTTCTATTTTTTTAGAGACATAAAATACATTATCATAATTTGTCATATGATTCAGTTTCCATATATTGATTATTATTAAGTGGTCGGATGTTTATCATTATCTTCAACTACTAGTTTCAAATTTATTTTATTGGTTCAACAATTTATATGATATTATATATCTTTTCATCTACACTCTTGTAATGATGTCGTATTATACACAAAATCACACCCTAGTCCCTATATACTAGTTAGAAGCCTCTGGTGTATGGAGTGATGCGATTGATTCCATGTGGCCAAACCAATTCTGGGTACCTTTGAGTGGCACCCTGGTCTGGACGTCACAAAATTGTATTAAAGAGGTTACATTCATTATTTCATATTTTGATATAATATACAAGAGATTATTTATAATCCGTTCTTGGGTTCAGCTGACCCGCATTCATGGAAAATTCCTAGTTGATTGAAATAAAACAATATTATTATTTAATTTTCTTATAAGAGTTAAAAAATCATTGTTTGGTGATTCACAAGATTTTTGGTTTTTTATATGACTAATTTATTTTTATCCTTCGATAAATTAGATGAGGGAATGGAGGAATCCTTACATGAAACATATTACTCACCTACAATTAACAGGCCATGCATATGCCATGCCATATTGGTGCATATCATATATTTCATTTGTAGTATCTACTATGAATGTTGAATGATCCATTATTATTTATATAAATTTATATTCAAATAAACTATTATAAATTGTAGGGAGTTGGTTATTCATCATGTCATCATTATTTTAACTAGTGTATTTCTATATTGGTTGATGGTGGCATGTTAATTATGTAGTTTCTATCCATATCATTCATCTTCCTTTGGTGACATGAGTTGCTATTTGGATGTGATTGAGTAATTTTTTAATTCAATTAATGTGTTATATGGGCTCTCATAGATTGGAAGCGGTAATTTACTAGGTCAATCCATTGTATATTACCTATTAAACAGTAATACCGAATGTAGATGAGGTAAAATAGAAATTGATGGAGTGTCATGTTCAATGATACGGTGTTTGAGCCCTGATTAAATGGTAATAGAAATCCATTTAATCAACTTGTTATATGTAAATACGAAATTGAAAACATAAATCTAAAACATGGATTACAAAATCAAATGGTGTCTTGTAAATTAATAGTAATAGTATGACAGACCCCTTAAGTTACAAGAACCCCTATAATGTAAACATAAAAAATACCAAAACATATCTATATAAGTGGGTAATTGGGGTGGTACATTTGGTAGTGATCCCTTATCCTTTTGAACTACATCTTATTGTGTTTCTATCTATTTAGTAGTGTTCTTGGAATTTATTATGATATTCTAGTATAACGTCCTCATGTCATGCACAAGGAGGGTGGCACTAACCTTGCTCTCGAGGTAGTGGGACATGAGCCATTATTGATTCCTCATGCAGTTCCACATGATTCATGTATTTATAAACATGAACTAGGAAGTGACTCTCAACATCATGTTCATTTTATTTGTGTGATATAGATCATATAGGGTATTCAAAATCCAAAACATATGATTGAGGATTTGACTAGTAATTTCTAATATTATAAACCACTCATTTCCATGGGGGATGGCGGTACATAGTCTATTGAGTACAGGATAAAGGCCAATATATTTATCTTTTAGAATCTAGAGATTTCCCAAAAGGGGAGGATCAATCTTAAAAATCATATGCTATTTGATTTTTCCAATCATTGGTTGGATGTGATTACCCATGTCAGCCATCATTATCTAATGGTCTGGGATAAATTCCAAACAGCCGTATATGGTTACATTTTTCTCAATAAACAATGAGTGGATAGACCCATAGATTTCATGCATCGAGAGAAGGGTTATATGTTTGTAATGAACTATTCATTGTGTTTTACTATGTTAATGTGAATTTTACTACTTCTAACTTGTTATGAACTGTCTTGAGCATGACATTTAGATGATGGTCTAATGTATGCAATCTGTACAGAGGGGAAAGCCTTTTGTCTACCTGTATTCTCATAGAATGTCTCATAGAAACTTGAGGGAATGTGATAGTTCTGGTAACAAAGGTTTACTGCCATGTTGGGATAGTAGTTATTCTGGCAGTCGAAAGCATTTCATCGAGTTTTTTTTAACAATTGATGTTAGATTAACCACATGGGCTACTACGTCATATTCCATCAGTCTGAAAAGTTGGGGCCTCAAAGCCTCTATGTGATAGAGTCCATTTCTAATGTCATAATTTTGGCTATTTTTGGAATCTTCATAGATTCTATTCTTTCATACTTTTCCATTATTTTTCATTGGATGAGGATCTTACCACCTCCAACTTCTGGGGAAGGATCATTTATGCTACATCATGCATGGAGTTAGAGTGGCAATAGAATGTAATTCCACAGAGGATTACAAGGACATGGTTGTTAAACTTATGCTTACGAGTCCCATGAGAGAGGACCTACTCAGGATAGTCTAGATGTATGACGGGGTAGTTGATTTGTCCAGTTTTATGCCATAATGCCGACATCCAAGGGCCAGAGTGTAGGTCTGATGAACCAAATCTTTACCTACATATAAATTACATTAATTTTGTGGAATACATAATATATTAGACAAATATAGATCCAAATACCATATTATTTTAATGTCTATAGAAAATAAGAACAAATTCTGATAACATGGTGAAAGATCATCAATATCTCCCATAATGATATTCTCCTTTAGTTTTCCTAACTAAATCCATCATTATAACACATGGAAAGGATATCAAAAAAATGTGAGGTCAAATTCTCTATAAGGGTAAACATGGAGAACATAAAACAAAACATAAACATAATAATGTAAAGTAATTAATTTTTTTTTAATATCAATGTCTTGAGTCATGATATAAATCTAGGTAGTTCATTATGAATAAATCATAAATGAACAAGAACCATGCTAAAATTGATTTGGAATAAAACATAAAAATGTGGTCGACACATAAGAATAGAAAATATTTCCCATATTAACCAAGGCTCATTTACAAGACAATAATAGTAAAAAAGTCCATTACTGAACATAGTTCAATCCTTATTCAAGCAAATTATTACTTAACCATATTTAACTTCTGTTCTAACCATGTATTACTAAACCAAATTTACTTTCCATTCCAGTAATTTCTATCTCATCATATATAATTCTTTACCTAATGTATTGGTAGAATATATAGGTCTGACCCATCACATAATGAAAAACATACATATGGGTTCCACACAAAAATAAATCATTCCTCCTATCATAACCCAAGGAATAAAATGGTTTTCTTAAACATCATTCCATCATAAAATAATCCATAGAACAAATGGAATAAATAAATAAAATTCCATCATAAACATATTCAACTATAAGAATTATAGGAATAGTATAGTTGAGATTTTTTCGTAATATTTTATTGAAAATAATTTTCATAAAATACAAGAAATTTATTCTTGAGGAGAATATACATTCTTCTTAAAAAGTGATTTATTTTCTTCAAACACTGTAAATTTTTTAAAGAAAATTATTTATTTAAAAATTCTATTAAAAAAATTTAAGATATGTTATATGGTAATATGAAATTTTGAAAGAATAACAAAATCCTATCATTCAATATAAGTTAAAAGGGATCATTCTTCACATTATTTTGTAGGAAATTAAAAAATTAGCTCATACCAAAAACAAAAAAGTATTCTAAATATACCACTTAATAAAATTTCACCAACGGTTGAGACTGACATTAAAAACTTTTATAAGGACAAAAAAAATATTTATGAATACATATTTTGGAAAAATGTATGACAATGATAAATATATCCCAGTGAATAAATATGAATAAATAAACTTAAATAATAATTATATTGAAAAATT
The DNA here is from genome assembly GCA_963277665.1 of Viscum album. Taxonomy (NCBI): domain Eukaryota; kingdom Viridiplantae; phylum Streptophyta; class Magnoliopsida; order Santalales; family Viscaceae; genus Viscum; species Viscum album. Next base: position 1,587,684,288 of record OY728135.1, on the reverse strand, counting down.
ATACCTTACCTTAGGTCCAGTATCCTAATTATGTATCTGAACCTCCTATATAAAGATTTTAAATTAATTATTTGACTTATTTCCGAATCATATTCATTTTTATGATATCTTATAATATCATATTATCTTTCATTGGGAAAATATTTTTTATCATTACTCATTATTTGGGTATTAGCTGGTTAATATTCATATGCTTGTTTTGTCAAATAAGTTATGAATATAATTATTAGGTTATATTTACAACATTAAAAATAATATAAAAATAATATATATCATATTTATTTATTTTTAAAATTTATATAATTATTATTTATTGGATATCATATAGCGTAAATCACATCGCATTGTGGGGTTGGTATGTCATAGGTACACACGAGCGATGATATAATTCCATTTATAATGAAATGGTATTGAAGTGGATGGTTTATATATTGTTCTTGAATAATTAACATGTTATAATAGTCATATATATTTATTATTTCCATCATTATACACATCCAAGTCATGTAGTGATAAAAAACATATTACACCAATGTGTGGAGACGGTAAGCCATGCATAATCATGTGTGGTGATTTCATTTTATGTAAGATGGATATAAGGTTGAATACAGTTGATCATTAATCAAAATAACATCTTAGTATATAAGTTATACTGTATTTATTAATTTATAATGCATGAAATTATTAAATATGTAGTAGAAGAATAAATTATTTGAAATAATTAGTAGAGGACATTACATCGTCTTCGATGAGATTCCTCTAGATCATCTCATCAAGGTATTATAGTTGGTTGATTGAGATGACCCAAACATATAAAATCATACTAGGGAAGTTTAGATGGTATATAGTGTGTGTATGGGTGATATTTGTAATGCCCCGACCCCAGTTATCTAGAGTGGGTTCATTATTACATAACATTGGCATGATCATAAGAATGATCAAATCTCGAAAGACCGATTGGTTTAGTATCCTTGGAAAGACTATATATATTCATAAAGTTTTACATTACATCATAATGTGAAAAACTACTACAATAACATATTGTCTCAATAGTCCACACTATTATCCCCTCACAATATCCCTGTAGGTCATTCATAATTTACTTCTTCACATCCTAGAAAAAATAAAACATAGAAAAGGGGTGATCTCAAATGCTCAGTAAGGATAACAATATAGCGGAAACTTTCATAAATACGAATAAACATTTAAGGCAATGTATAACTAAAACAAAAGCCTTTTAAACTTGAACTTCAACATAGTATGGAAAAAATAAAATGAAATAATTCCATTTACTTATTCACATGGATATTCTACTAATCGAATAATCACATGCAATATAAATAACCACTTTAATAATGATGGAATGCATAATGCCAGACTATCATAACCTCATAGCCAAGGTCTCGTGCCAAGACTACAAATAAGATTTTGTCAAAGCCTTGTTCCAAGACACTATTGTTTCTCCTGAGACCTACTGATGCATCTAGGAGCTATAGCGGGCTCCACCCGTCACATATTAAGTCCAATCCATTCCCATATGAAAAGGTTTAAGCACAACATAAACATTAGTATTAAAAATAGCATACGAAATGTAAATACTTCATCCATAAACCATGAATGGTATAAAAATAACACATCCACAGTCAAACATATCACAAAAACATCAATATAATATAGAAGTTTTGTTTCATAATAAATCAACTTCAAATAAGCATAAAATCCATCAAAGCATGTTGACATAGATGAAATCAAAACCCTTTTTAGAGAAATATCTCTATCTATTTTGAAATAATTTAAGAGTCATATTTTTATAAAATAGAACATTTTATTTTAAAATATTCTTATAAACTTGTAAGGGAAGCTTCAATGATTTTATAACGGCGGAAAATAGCCACACCCGCCGTATAACTTAAAAAAACATTCTTACCTTAATTTTGTCGAAAAGGTTAAAAATCACCTTGTTTGGAAAATGACAGAAATATTCCTTTATAAACCTCTTAAAAAAAGTCAAAAAATGGTATAAATGACTTTAACCCATATTCTATTAAATAGTAAAAATGTTTTGAAATTCATTTTTTAAGAAACATGGATGTGGATGATAAAGAGATCCCAGTAGATTATTACATATAAACAACCTCGGATAATGAAGAGATTGCGAAATAAACCCTTACCTTGTACTTTTTCTTGGTTGGGGTAGGTTAACATCCTGTATAATGGTGAAATAATTGTTATTAAATTATACAAGAATATGATATCATATATGATCTTTAAACATTGATTTGTTAATAATATCTTAGTATTATCGTCATTTCGGGTGTTAACTTACTCATTTTCTTTTATATGATTTTGGTACATAAGAAATGTTTGACAAGGATAGGTTGTATATTAATCATATCCATAATTATCTAAAGTCCTTAGATATTTTTATTAATCATCAAACGAGAATTATACTTGAATGGATACGATGGAGATTGAATCTCATCGCGTTCGTGGAGACGGTAGTCCGTACATACACACGAGCGACAATATAATTTATTTGAGATTAAAATAATATATAATTGGATGGTATATCATATATAAAGAATCATTATCATGTTATATTTATTATTTACATGAATTGCACATCATTATTATACCCATCCAAATAATAATTTTTTGAATGGCAATTACACCACAACGTGGAGACGGTAAGCCGTACGTACGCACGTATGGTGACATGTTATTCAAAGGATGGATAGAATACTGAATAAGGTTGTACCATATTTATAATAACATCACAGTATATATAAGATACTGGAGTTATTATTTTAGAATGGTAATAACAAAGAAGGAAGAAGTGGAAGAATAAAGGAACTTGGTAAAGGGTGGTGAAATCATTACCTCTTCTTCAGGTTCTTCCTTTTGATTTGATCAAAAGGGATCTTAGGTTAGCTTTCTGACTAAAGGAATGCCTCTAGGATTAAGTGAGGTATGTTTATAGAGTATTTGGGCAGCGGTTGGCCGATCCAAAAGGCTTCGAAGGTGTGAGTTAATGAGAAGGGAGAGTGCCCTTTTATAAGAGGGGTGAGGGAACCTTTGGAAAACCTAGAAATATTATTTTATAATAAATTCATATTCGGTTTCTAATTGCTCAGAAGTGGATTATTTAAAGTTTAAGGTGGGGATAGGTCGAACACCACTCAACCAATAGAATTTAGATAGGTTTGGGTTACTATATTAACCTTATCATTAAGTATTAACTCTTAGTTAATTAGTTTCACTTTTACAATGTCTCTTTGTATTTTTATATTATATGGTTAATAAACGTACTATATACATCCAAGAGACCCCCAAGTGGTCAATTAATGATACACCTATCATGATATAAGTCTCTTGGCCGATCCATAGATTTTTAGGAATTTAATATCAATTAATAATATAATATTTGTTTTAAAAACTCTTTTATGTCAATTTTGACACTATTCAATAATTGATTTTTAGTGAAAATAATAACAGAATTATTACTTCTAAAAAAGTTACTTAAGTCAATCCTAACATGTCATATTAACCTATAAAATTATTTTAATTCATTAAAAGTCTCAATTTATATTTATTTGGGTATTTATAATATCAATTATTTTAATGTTTCACTATTATGGTAATTACTGCATTATCATTGTGTCATTATTAAATTAAATTATTTAATATCTATAAATTTTAAATAAAATATCATTATGTAGGAAATATTTTTAGATTTATAATTAATATTTACTATTGAATTTAGCTTATGTATAACCCAATATTAAAAATGTTTTAGTAAATAAACTTTGATTTTAACTCTTTTAACTCTTCTTTGAATTAAATAACAATTAATGTCCTAATCTAATCCAAGGGGACCTAAATGATAATATGTTTTTCCTATGGTTGTTTTTGGTCGAATTAAGTTTATATAATAGAATTAGGACATGTTTTAGGGTAATATTAATATCATTTTTACCCTTAATTACCCTATTTACTTTTAATCGTTGTAAATAAAAGTAAAAAGATACTATTCACCAAAAAAATATTTTCATCTCATTGAAGCACATTTTAATCCTTGATATTAACCATGTCTCTCGGATTTTCGAAATTTTAATCACAAAAGTGGTAAAATTATGTTTTATGAAAAATTCTGTTTTTTAACTACCAGTTAGTAGTTTCACTACTCATCAAAAATTGATGTTTTTCAGAATAATGCCAAAATTTCACCCTAAGCTATAATTGATATTCCGAATTAAAAAATGATGTCTATTTTACTATATTCCAAACATAAAAGTTGAATTAATATAATTAATTCTCGTTGTCACAACAAATAGCGTGTTTTTAAGAAACAATATATATCAAAAGATTTACAATTGTTTTTGTCCAATTTCAAAGTAAAATTAATTATAATGAACACGATTGGATAAAATGGTAAAAATAAATTCTAATTATACATTCAAACCAAGAAATAATATAATTTATCCCTATAAATTATTTTTATTAAAAAAGTTGTTTTTAAGTATTTTTCACTATTCATAAAATTTAGAAGTTCTCAGAAAAATACCAAAAATTCAACTCAGGATAATTTTGATATTTTGAATCCAAAAATGAAGTCCTTTTTGATATATAAAATATATATAATTTCAAAAAATAGTTATTACTATTCATAACGGCTAGTTTGATTGGTTGTGGTGTGTTAGAACTCGATGTTGCGTACAACACACGCTATCGCATTATTCCAAGAGAAGCGTACCGTAGAAGCTTGGGGTGTTACATTCTCCTATCCTTCAAATAATTTCGTCCTCAAAATTTCTAGAATAATACCGCATGAAAAGACTTGGGTGGTTCTTCATCATAAGTTTCTCAGGTTCCCACGATGCCTCTTCCATCTTATTGTTTCTCCACAAGACTTTTACCAGACGAGTCGTCCGGTTTCTCAGTAATTTTTCCCTCGTATCAAGAATCCTGACAGTCTCTTCGCAATAAGACAGATCGGGTTCCAGTTCTAATTCCTCATAGGTGAGTACATGCATTGGGTCAGGCATGTATTTCCTCAACAGAGATATGTGGAACACATCATATACTTTGGAGAGACTTGGCGTCATTTCCAATAGGTAAGCTACAACCCCAATTCGTTCTAGAATTTTGAAAGGTCCGATGTACCTGGGACTCACTTTACCTTTCTTACCAAAACGCATGACTCCCTTCCATGGAGATACCTTCAAGAAAACATGATCACCGACTTGAAATTCCAAATTCTTCATTCGATTATCAGTATAGATCTTCTGCCTACTTTGAGCTGCTTTGATATGATTTTGGATTACCTTCACCTTTTCCATCGTTTCCTCCACGAGTTCTGGACCTACATGTTTTATTTCACCGACATCATCCCAACATGTTGGTGTGCGAAATCTCTTCCCGTATAACGCTTTATATGGTGCCATCTGAATACTCGAATGGAAGCTATTGTTATAGGAAAATTCTTTCAGAGGTAAATATTGATCCCACAAACCCTGAAAGTCAAGTGAGCAGGATATCAACATGTATTCTAAGGTTTGAATAGTTCGTTCTTATTGTCCATCTGTTTGAGGGTGGTAGGCAGTGCTCAAATGATGTTCAGTATCCAAGGCTTTCTGAAGACTTTTCCAGAATCTTGAATTAAAACGGGGATCAAGATCAGAAACAACCGATAGGGGTACTCCATGAAGTCTCACAAATTCATTAATATATTTTCTTGATAGACGTTCCAGTGGTAGATCTTCTCTTATACCATGAAAATATGCTGAATTGGTAAGACGATCAACAATGACCCATATTACATCGTCCCTTCTAGGAGTATTTGGTAGCCCCATGACAAATTCCATCGTAATATTGTCCCATTTCCACTCTGGTATGGGAAGAGGTTGCAAAAATCCACCAGGATGTTGCCTTCCATCTTTCACCTGTTGACAAACCATACATCTTAACACAAAATCAGAAATCTCCCTCTTCATGTTGTCCCACCAAAAATGTTCCTTCAAATCTCTATACATTTTGGTGCTCCTAGGGTGTATTGAGAAATTGGAACTATGAACATCATCCAGAAATTCCCTTTTTAGATCAGGTATATCGGGAAAACAAAGTCTCTTCCCGAATTTCAAAATTCCATCTTCATACACAATGTCTCTAAATCTCCCATCATTCACATCTTTAATCTTCTTTTGAAATTCTTCATCATCAGTGTGAGAACTCTTAATCCTTTCTAGTAAAGATGGTTTGGAAACCATTTGAAAAAGAAATGATGTTTCACCTTCCCTGGTTATTCTCGTGTCCATCTTCACTAGATCCATGAAAATTGGATCCCTTTCAATTCTCATATTGTTCAAAACTCCATGATCTTTTCTGCTCAAAGCATCTGCCACCTTGTTTTCTTTCCCCGAGTGGTAGTGTATCGTACAATCATAATCCTTTAGTAATTCAAGCCATCTCCTTTTCCTCATGTTGAGTTATTTTGTGAGAAAATATACTTCAAACTCTTGTGATCAGTATAAATCTCACATTTTTCACCATAGAGGTAGTGCCTCCATATCTTCAAAGAAAAGATCACAGATACTAACTCAAGATCATGAGTAGGATAGTTTTTCTCATGAATTTTCAACCGTCGTGATGCATAGGCAATAACCATATCTTTCTGCACAAGGACACAACCAAGTCCTTTCTTCGATGCATCACAATAAATAACGAACCCATCATTCCCCAATGGTAGAGTCAATATAGGAGCATCGACTAATATACTCTTCATTTCTTTGAAACATTATTCACACTCTTTTGTCCAAACAAATTTAACACCATTACGTGTGAGCTTTGTTAATGGGTTTTCCAATCGGGCAAAATTATGGACGAAACATCGATAATAACCTGCCAAACCAATAAAACTGTGTACCTCAGTTATACTCATAGGTCCTGGACATTCTTGTATTGCCTTGGTCATAGAAGTATCAAAATAGATTCCATCATTAGATACAATATGCCCAAGAAAAGAAATCTCATGAAGCCTTAATTCACACTTTCTAAACTTCCTATAAAATTAATGTCTTCTATGAGTCTTCAAGATAATGCGCAAGTGACTTTCATGATCCTCGTAGCTTTTAGAGTATACCAAGATATCATCAATAAATACCACCGAAAATTCATTGAGATATTCCTTGAAAAATCTATTCGTCAGATCCATGAATACAGAGGGTGAATTAGTCAATCCAAAAGGCATTACAATAAACTCGTAATGCCCATATGTGGTTCGGAATGTTGTCTTCAGAATGTTTTCCTTCTTTACACACAACTGATGGTATCCAGATCAAAGATCAATCTTTTAAAATTATTGAGCTCCATGCAGTTGGTCAAATAAATCATCAATGCGAGGTATAGGATATTTGTTCTTTATTGTTATGACATTGATCTCCCTATAGTCGATACATAACCTCATAGATCCATCATTCTTTTTAACAAAAAGAACAAGGGATCCCCATGGAAAAATAATAGGGCGAATAAATCCCTTATTACTCAATTCCTCTAGTTGTTTATTTAGTTCAACTAATTCTACAGTGGCCATTCTATAATGGGTCTTTCGATATAGGCCTTGATCCAGGAATTAAATCAATGGAAAACTCAACTTCTCGTTCTGGAGGATGTCCATGTAAATCTTCCGGAAACACATCTATATATTCTTTCAAAATAGGTACATCCTCTATTTGAACATTATTTTCCTCGCCCACTGTCATTTCATTCTCTTCCTCCCCAATAATTGAATTTAGTTGAGCTACTAGGGGTGGATCTAGAAAAGAATTAGGTGGTGACGATTCTGCTCTAAAGATAAGGTGTTCCTTATCGTCATCTTCAAAAATCATAACTTCCTTCTTCTTACAATAAATCATCTCATCATAATCCGAAATCCAATCCATACTGAGGATTATATCAAACTCAATTATAGGTATGCTGATGAGATAAGTGGATAAAGAACATTTATGTGTTCTAATGGGGACTGATTCAAAAAACATTGTTGCAATGATACTTCCCTTAGGAGTTTTAACTGAAAACTCCCATGTTAAATAAAATTGGAAATATCTAATTTTCATAGCAAACTGGGATGATATTAAACATTGTGATGATCCAGAATAAAATAATGCATTTACTAAACTTGAGGAAACCATTAAATTACCTGCCACCACGTCTTTCGGAGCTTCTACCTCAGTAGTAGTGATAGCATAATCTTGGCCTTGATCCCTTGGACTTTTCTGAGGTAAGTTCCCCTGACACATAGGACATTCATTTTCATAATGTCCCATATCCCTAAAATTGTAGCATTGAACATTGGTATCTTCCTTCTTCCCTATGCATTCACGATATTGGAGGCCTTTTTCACCACACTTGTAACAGACACCCATTCCCTTCAAGAAAGTACCGGGGTATTTCTTCCCACTGTTACCACAGGATGGATATTCAACCTTTCCCTTCTTCCCCTTATTTCCTTTCCTAGATTGATCAGATGATCTCTTCTTCTCTTGCTTTGCTTTAATTTCATACGACTTATAGAATTCCTTTTCTGTCTTGATAGCACATGAGACAATGTCTTCGTACGACGAGAAGGATTGTGAGACTAATGATCGATGGAGAAATGGTTTTAACCGATAAAAGAACAATAAATATTACTTCTTGGGTTACGTATATAATCTCCAGCATACCTTGTTGACCTTGTAAAGTTAGCCTCATACTTTGTGACATTCTCATCCTCCTTTTGTCTCAGACTCGGAAATTGCCTTTCCATATCTGCTCGATGGTCACGAGGAAAGTATTTTTCTAAAAACAGATCTTTGAACTCCCTCTATTCCATCATTGATACTTCATCATCTTCCTTTGTGTATTGAATCAATGTCCACCATTGATCAGCATCTCCAGTGAGGCGGTAAACTACCATGATAACTTTTTCCCTTTCACTACCCCCAAAGCCTGAAATATTTTCTCTAGGGAACTTATCCATTGCTCAGCTACAAATGTATTTGTACAACCATTTAATGTTGGTGGTAGCTGCCTCATGAAGCAATCGAACATTGATCCTCCACACTGCGGATCAGGGTGCTCCATACGGGTAAGGTTATTATTCATAACCTGAGTGAGTTGTCCAAGTATGGTGATTAGCTGATCGGCACCAGTTGCATCACCATCTCCATTATAATTATCTTGGGTAGGAGGGAAATCCCTACATGGCGTGAGTTCATTGATAAAGTTTCCATTTCTTCCACTAGGTTCCATTTCTAAACAATGGCATAAACTAGATCAGTTTATGAATCAAAATACATAATTCCATACTTATAAAATACTTAACATAAATTGAACTATTTGTGGATATAATCCATATTCATAAAAATGTTTTCTCTGTGGAAGTATATACTCATAAACCTTTCATAATGATTTGTAAGTAAAATGAGAGTTATCATAAGCATATCCCCTGGGAGTGTCGTAACCAAGAGTACAGCAAGGCCCGTTGTCGTGGACCAGTTCCCGTTCGAGTCTAGCTCAAAGCAGTGTTTTTGGGTTTTACCCCTAGGTAAAACTGTGCTAGATCTGCCTCTACCTACTCGTATCCAGACAGAGCTGTATTGCTCAGAAAACTCACAAAATCTCTACAATACCAAAATTCTTGGAAGTTCTTCTATACTAATCCTCAAAGTCCATCTTAGGTCTACGTGCTCTAATCTGAGTTTATCTAAATCTAGCTTCCATGTTTTGTACTAAACTTCCTCTGATACCAACTGTAATTCCCTAACCCCAGTTACCCAGAGTCGGTGCATTATTACATAACATTGGCATGATCATAAGAAAGATCAAATATCGAAAGACCGATTGGTTTAGTATCCCTAGAAGCACTAGATATATTCATAATGTTTTAAATTACATCATAAAGTGAAAAACTACTAGAATAACATATTGTCTCCAAAGTCCACACTATTATACCCTCATAATATCCCTGCAGGTCATTCATAATTTACTTCTTCACATCCTGGGAAAAATAAAACAATGAAAAGGGGTGAGCTCATATGCCCAGTAAGGATACCAATATAGCGAAAACTTTCATAAATAAGAATAAACATTTAAAGAAATGTATAACTAAAACAAAAGCCTATTAAACTTGAACTTCAACTTAGTATGACAAAAATAAAATGAAATAATGCCATTTACTTATTCACATTGATATTCGACTAATCGAATAATCACATGCAATACCAATAACCACTTTCATAATGATGGAATGCATAATTCCAGAATATCATAACCACATAGCCAAGGCATCCTGCCAAGAATAAAAATAATATTTTGTCAAGGGCTTGTGCCAAGACACTAGTTTTTCTCATGAGACCTACTGATGCATCGAGGAGCTATAGCGGGCTCCACCCGTCACATATTAAGTCCAATGCATTCCCATATGAAAAGGTTTAAGAATAATATAAACATTTGTATTAAAACTAGAATACGAAATTTAATACTTCATCCATAAACCATGAATGGTATAAAAATAACACATCCACCGTCAAACATATCACAAAAACTTCAATACAATATAGAAGTTTTGTCTCATAATAAATCAACTTCAAATAATTGTAAAATCCATCAAAGGATGTTGACATAGATGAAATCAAAACACTTTTTAGAGAAATATATCATTATTTATTGAAATCATTTAAGAGTCATGTATTTATAAAATTAAACATTTTATTTGAAAATATTCTTATAAGATTGTAAGGGAAGCATTGAAGATTTTATAACGGCGGAAAATAGCCGCACCCACTGTATAAGTTAAAAAATCATTCTTACCTTAACTTTGTCGAAAAGGATAAAAAGCACCTTGTTTGGAAAAAAATGGAAAGAAATCTTTATAAACCTATTATAAAAAGTCAAAAAAGGGTATAAATGACTTTAAACCATATTCTAGTAAATAGTATTAATGTCTTGAAATTCATTATTTATGAAACATGGATGTGGATGATAAAGAGATCCTAGTAGATTATTACGTATAAACAACCTCGGATAATGAAGAGATTGCGAAATTAACCCTTACCTTGTAGTTTCCCTTGGTTGGGGTAGGTAAACCTCCTGTATAATGGTGAAATAATTGTTATTAAATTATAAAAGAATATGATATCATATTTGATCTTTTAACATTGATTTGTTAATAATATCATAGTATTATCATCATTTCGGGTGTTAACTTAGTCGTTTTCTTTGATATGTTTTGTTACGTAAGCATTTTTTGTCATGGATAGGTTTTATCTTAATCATATCCAGAATTATATCAAGTCCTTAGATATTATTATTCATCATCAAATTAGAATTAGACATGAATGGATACGATGGAGAATGAATCTCATCACGTTTGTGGAGACGGTAGTCCGTACGTACACACGAGCGACAATATCATTCTTTTGATATTAAAATAACATATAATTGGATGTTATATCATATATACAGAATCATTATCATGTTATATTTATTATTTACATGAATTACACATCATTATTATACCAATCCAAATAATAATTTATTGAATGACAATTACACCACGACATGGAGACGGTAAGCCGTACGTAGGCACGTATGGTGACATGTTATTCAAATGATGGATAGAATACTGAATATGGTTGTACCATATTTATAATAACATCACAGTATATATAAGATATTGTTTTTATTATTTTAGAATGGTAATAAAAAAGAATGAAGAAGTGGAAGAAGAAAGGAACATGGAAAAGGGTGGGGAAATCATTACCTCTTCTCCGGGTTCTTCCTTTTGATTTGATCAAAAGGGCTCTTAGTTTGGCTTTCTGACTAAAATAAGGCCTCTAGGATGAAGTTAGGGAAGTTTAGAGAGTATTTTGGCAGAGGTTGGCCGATCTAATAGGATTTGAAGGTGTGAGTTAATGAGAAGGGAGAGTGCCCTTTTATAAGAGGGGTGAGGGGCACCTTTGGAAATGCTAGAAATATTATTTTATAATAAATTTATATTCGGTTTCTAATGGATCCAAAGTGTATTATTTAAAGTTTAATGTGGGGATAGGTCTAAAAACACTCAACAAATAGAATTTAGACAGGTTTGGGTTACTATATTAACCTTATCATTAAGTATTAACTCTTAGTTAATTAGTTTCACTATTACAATTTCTCTTTGTATTTGTATATTATATGGTTAATAAACATACTATATACATCCAAGAGACCCCCAAGTGGTCCATTAATGATACACCTATCATGATATAAGTCTCTTGGCCGAAACTTAGATTTTTAGGAATTTAATATCAATTAATAATATAATATTTGTTTTAAAAACTCTTTCATGTCAATTTTGACACTATTCCATAATTGATTTTTTTGAAAATCATAACAGAATTATTACTTTGAAAAAAGTTACTTAAGTAAATCCTAACATGTCATATTACCCTAGAAAATTAGTATAATTCATTAAAAGTCTAAATTGTTTATTTATTTGGGTATTTATAATATCAATTATTTTAATTTTTCACTATTATGGTAATTACTGCATCATCAGTGTGTCATAAGTAAATTAAATTATTTAATATATAGAAATTATAAATAAACTATAATTATGTATGAAATAAGTTTATCTTTCTAATTAATATTTACAATCGAATTTATATTATGTATAACCCTATATTAAAAATGTTTTAGTAAATAAATATTGATTTTAACTCTTTTAAATCTTATTTAAATTAAATAATAATAAATGTCCTAATCTAATCCAAGTGGACCTAAATGATAATATTTTATTCCTAAGGTTGTTTATGGTCGAATTAAGCTTATCCAATAGAATCAGGACATGTGTTAGGGTAATATTAATATCATTTTTACCCTTAATTACCCTATTAACTTTTAACCGTGGTAAATGAAAGTAAAAAGTTACTATTCACCAAAAAATATTTTCATCTCATTGAACCACATTTTATTCGTTGATATTAACCATGTCTCTCGGATTTTTGAAATTCCAATAAAAAATGCAGTAAAATTATTTTTTATGAAAAATTCAGTTTTTTAACTACCACTTAGTAGTTTCACTATTCATCAAAAATTGATGTTTTTCAGAACAATGCCAAAATTTCACCCAAAGCTATAATTGATATTCGAAATTCAAAAATGATGACTATTTTACAAAATTCCAATCATAAAAGTTTCATTAATATAATTAATTCCCGCTATCACAACAAATAGCGTGTTTTTAGGAAACAATATATATCAAAAGATTGACAATTGTTTATGTCCAATTTCAAAGTGAAATTAATTATAATGAACACTATTGGATAAAATGGTAAAAAATATATTCTAATTATAAATTAAAACCACTAAATAATATAATTTATCATTATCAATTATTTTTATTAAAAAAGTTTTTTTAAGTATTTTTCACTATTTATAAAAATTAGAAGTTCTCAGAAAAATACCAAAAAATCAAGATAGGATAATTTCGATATTCCAAATCCAATAATAAAGTACATTTTGAAATATAAAATATATAATTTCAAAAAGTAGGTATTACTATTCATAACGGCTAGTTTGATTGGTTGTGGTGTGTTAGAACTTGATGTTGTGTACAACACACACTATCGCATTATTCCAAGAGAAGTGTACCGTAGAAGCTTGGGGTGTTACAATATTGAAGGATCAAAGTGAAAAGAAATTGTTAATGGTGTATGTTCCCATTTATCATTGTGGTGAGGAGTAAATTTGAAATTCCCAAATGTATTAATTTTTAATAACAACAATGAACTTTCAAAAACCACCAAAATGAAATTTTTTTAATGTGATAGGAGATAAGGTTTTAATATCATCAACCGATAAATTTTTTACATGTTTTAATAACAATTTAATCTTTATAAATTTAATTTAATACATACTTATTCTATTTCAATTTAACATGGGTAATAATTATTTCAATATTAAAAGTTTGAAATATTTAATTATTGCATTTAATTTAAATCATAAGTAAATAATTTAGATCCTTTTATATCATATCATAATTATTATATATTTTTTAAAATGGTTTTTGGTTTTTATATAATTTAATAAACCATAGTTTTAACAGAATAATACTGTCAATTTTGTCACTATTCATTTCATTGATTTTTTAAAAAATAAGACAAGAATCTATACTCAAAAAATATTTTATTATATACCTATAAGGTATATTTAATCTATAAAAGTATTTGGATATAATAATTATGCCAAATTATTATTTTTTAATTATTTATAATAACATTAATCAGATATTTTCATTAATAAAATAATTACTACATCTGTATTATGTAATTATTTAACACAATTACTTCATGGGTGAAAATAATAAATAAAAAACCATGAAGAAGATAAATAAACTATATTTTAGAATAATTCATTTAGTTGAATATATCTTTTATAAAATTCATAATTATAAATGTTATACTTATTAAAACATGAATGTGACAAGTTGAACATCAGTTTATATAAAAAATATAAATGTAGTAATATCTTTTATAATTCATAAAATGTTAAATAAATTGACTCATGATGACTATGGTGGTTATATAGTATACCATTGATATGAGTTCCAATGTTTGTGGATTTTAATGGTTATTATAAGTTGAATAAAAATTATTTTATTGATTTTTCATCTATTAAATAATTTCTCTATCATCAATATATAAATAATTAAGGTATTTATTTTTTCCTAAAAATTACAAAAAATTACAACGATAAATAAAAATATTACACATTTAAAATAATTATTTTTATTTGAATTTATCATATATATTGAATTTAAAAAAAATGATATATTATTGAAAAGTTGAATGTGAATGCATTATATTTTCATTAAATAAAATATTATAAATAATGTAATATCTCCGAAATGGACCGAAAATGTCAAAAATAAATTTATATTAGGGAAATATTTCTATTAAGTTGAATGGTACCATTTTTATTCGTTTATATAACCCATTTGACTGTATTTGGACACTCAATAGATATTAAAGTGAAATAAAATGACAATTTTTATCTTTCATTGATTTAAATATTATTTAAGTCATATTCATGGAAAAGTGTGCATTAAATGATGTAATTTAGATACTCAAGATATAAGGGTAGAATTAAATTCGTAAAATAATTTTTTTTTCATTTGTTTTGTCTTTTTATTGTGCCAATAATTTTTTTATTAACCTAAATTACCTACTATTTTAATTACTATGGTAAAAAAATTTACCATGGTTACTATTCATATTGGTAAAAAATAAAAGGGACTTACATACAAAATTTGGACCTCCTTAATAAAAATTTTTCATCAAAATTTAAAATTCAAAAACATAAAATTTTCTAAAACAATTTTAAAATAAAACATGTAAAATTTTATGAAAATTTGTTTTTTGGAAAAATGAACCTTTTCAAATGGAAGATGTTATTATAATGAGTTTTTATAATGTTTTTTCAAAAACAATAATTTCAATTAAATTAACTAAAAAAATTAAATACTAAAAAAAATAATACTACTATGTAATGACTTTGAAAGAAAATAATGTTTTAAAAAACCCTTGTATTTTCACTATTAATTGTAAATGAATCTTATTAGAAAAATACCAAAAACTTAAACCCATGTATTTTTTAAGATTCCGAAATAAATGAAGAACTATGTTTTTGTAAATTTATTTTAAAATTGATTCAAAAAATACAATTAAAATAAGTGCGCCATCAAATGGTGGAAATATTTCTTTTAAAAAAACAATTTTATTATCCAAAACAAATTGAATTTGTTCTTATATCATGTCCCTTAAACATATAAAATAAATTGTAAACATTATATTTAATATATTACACATATTTTCATTAATAAAATCTTCCAAGAATGATTTTATTATTTTATAAACTCACATATATTCATTTAATTAGATTTTCAAAATAATGTTAATATTGATTACACCAACCATTATAAAAAAAGGCTATAATGTAATATAATAATATTTATTTGTTAATGTATATTAAGTCCTATGTGAAATGAACTATATCAAAAGGGATTGAAATTTTGTGTAACAGATTCCATGAATAGTGTTGCGTATACCACAAGCTAAGACGAGGTTGGGTACTGCTCAATATTTTCCTGGTGTTGTGTATAACACAAGACATCAATGAAATTTTTAAAAACTATATCTCATAAAAATATTTGGGAGATACATTTTAACCACATAAAATTAATTTATCCCTCAAAAGTTTTTAGGGTTACTAATTTTTTACTAATTTAATGTTTCTTTTATAAAATGTCACATCATAAAAATAAATACTGAAACTATGTTTTAGAAAAGGAAAGTTAGAATCTCACTCCCAATTTTTCATGTCTTTATTTTGATCCAGTTCGTTGGCAATCCCGATCATTTTCTTGAGCCATTGGTTATATTAATGATGAGTTTTCAAGTTTCATCTTTTCTTAATAACATTACTTTGGGTTCCCCATTGATTTTTTTGGGTGTTCTTTGAGAAATGGTGGTTACTTCATGTTTTGGGACAAACAAAGACCCCATTTCTAGATTTAAAAACGAAATTTTATTTTTTTAATAAATCCTTTGTTATTCAACATTTTCACCCATTCCACTTCCTATGTTTCCTCCTATGAAATATTAAAACTACTATATCCTTTTCGACCCATTATAAATACAAGACCATGGTGAATTTGGGTTACTTATATAGGTATTGGTCCATCCTGTGGTCCCATTTCCAATTAAAAAAATCATTTCATTATTTAATATCATATTTATTGTTTTATAATGATTTGTACTTCCACCTCCCACTCAATGAAAAAATACATAGACTCACCCCCATTATCTAGGATTACTCTTTTTAGATCATTTACATCACATATTATGGAGAAAGTTATCAGGGTTCCTCAAATCATCCATATATGAGAAGGTAAAATTTTCATCCATAAATAATTCATTTCATACATTACCCAACTAAATTTTGTTTCCACAAGTTCTTCTTGACCATATTCAACCCTCCAATGAGTTTCGAGCCATTTCATCACCTCTAGATGTTTTTATCTAAGGTAAGATGAAGAGTTTTCTAGTTTCCAATGTGAGATGCCTTCTCCTTTATCCTCCCTCATCCTCCTCATTCCCTCATTTAATTGATATTTATTCCCCCTAGGTCATGTATGACCTAGGTGTATGTTTCGTAATTAATTTTTAAGTGTCTTATATTCATTTAGGGATGTTCTTCATAGTTTTAGGTTTTATAAACCCGCGGCAGCTGATTTAGGTCGTGTATTTCCTTTCCGCGAAGGATTTTTGGTTGGTTTCCCGTTGCACTTGACAATTTTATTTAAGATTCATCTATTTCGTGATTTTTTCATCTTTCCCACACTCTAAAAATTTTAATTTCTACTTTTGATAATTGTTTGGTGTCCCATGTAGCAGTTCAAACACTGTTTTTGGTAAAGTGGTGTAGTTTCAGTAAAATGGTGCACATCGCATGTTTTTTCAAATGACCTCTTAGATTTCACACATAGTTTGTGGTATTTTGAACTTGGTTTAATTTCATGAATAAATATATGACATTCCATTGATATTTTATTTCTTTTATAAAATGTAAAATGAATTGTTTTGTAAAACTACACATGCTAAGTGTTTGGTAAGTTTTCCATTTAGATTTTATGAATTGAGTGTGTTATAAAATGATTGGTTTTTCTTTATAATCATATTGGAAGCCAGAAAATAATTTTTTGGGGATAATTATTTGAATTCCAAAATGATTTTGGTTTTATGAAAGAATGTGTATTGGTTTAAACTTATTTTGACATGTATTTCTAATGGAAGTCCCATTTGGCACTTTTATAAAATGGGATGTGTAATGGACAAGAAATATGATATTTTTCGAGGTGGATACCAACGTTTTGACACCAAAAATGTTGGGTTCTGAAATTATTATTAATTGTGGAATGTTTGGATTTGAACAATGTTGGTTAGGTAAAAATGTTTAAAGGCTCATTTAGCCTTTCCTAAAAAATGAAGAATGACTCTTTTACATGTATATAATGTAATGTTTATTGGAATAGTTTTATAGTCTATGAAATGAATTTATTGAATGTTTTTAAGGCTTCCAAATATGGTATGGTATGGTTTTTTTGTCTTTTTATCCTTAAATTCGTGTTTTTGAAAGAGTTTTATGTGAAAAGCCTCATGGCACACTTTGAAATTGTTTTACAAAAATTTTAAGTGGTTTATTTATTCGTGAAAGAAATGTGAAGCAGGTTTTGTGATAATTTTGTGCTTATTGTTTTGAAATTTAATTTTCATGTGGAAAGCGTTTTTGATAATATTTGTAACTCGATTGAGCACTAAAGGTAATGTCAGGTATCTAGGTGGGTGGAGGTGTACTAGTATGCAAGTGATCCCACAAGGTTTGTCCCTAGTTTCACGTTGCATGTTTGGCGATGAATAAACTAACTAAACTATTATGATGATATTTTTGAAGGAACACTAGGTTATGGGTCTTCTCTATACTAGTGGATCATTGTCATGAGAGCATATATTTATTATAGTTACTTTCACTGAGATACGAGGTACATGAGGCTCACAACTAACTAGGGTATAGGGATGTTCCTGTGATTTATGCCCATTGGGTATTTTGTACTCACTATCAGTATACAATGTTTTTGGTTTTTAAATTTAGAAGTGTGTTTGATTTATTTAAATGTATACATTCTTTGAAACACCCCTCTTGAAATCTATTTTAATTTTGAAGTTGCACCTTATTGAAAATTGTTACCGGTATTATTGTATATAAATCAAGCATGTTTTTGTTTTTTAATTTTTTTATAGCATGAGACCTAATTTAGAAAACATACCTTTATATATTTTACATAAAACATGAAATTGAAGTTTTTTTTATTTTAAAGAAATTGAATTGTGAATAGAATATCGGGATAACCTACTGAGTTTTAATAGTCACGCCTATAGTCTTCTTCTATTTTTATCACTTGTGTTGGTTTTAGATTGAGTTCGATCACCTTGGGTGACATGTGATAACTATGTTGGAGAGTGACCAGCGGTGTCACATAGAGTTTGTTGGTTTTCAGGATCGGTTGGTTGTGTTTTTTGTTTATTTGTACTTTTAGTTTCTTTTATAAATAATGATCAGTTCAATATTTTTAATGTAAATGTATTTTGGGCTATTCGTTTCTTTCTTCTATATGTTGGATAATTTATATTTAGGTGAAGTCGTTCTATTTTTTACTATATTGATGTCCTCAAGGGTTGTCTCCATCCTTGGACGATCAATAACGCCTCTCTGGACATTTTACGGGATCCCCTGTGAGACCGATTAAGGGTCGACTCGGGATAGTTTTTGACAAATTGGTATCAAAGGAGCTCAGATCTTAGCAGACCTTTCTTTTAATATCACCCGTGTTATTTTGGGGATATCAAGATAAATGGATTAGGATTTTTGGGACTTGATTGATAATTTCTAGTAGATCTTTTTGAACTCTTGCTTGTTCAAATCCTCCAATATTTCTGGGAAGTTTGGTTTTATATGTTTCCTTTGTTGTTATTGATTTTTTTGTGTTGAGATGTTACAAGAAGAGTGTGACTAATTATATCTATGATCTCGTAGGGTCAGGAAGTACATTTGGAGTCGGGTCATGGTACTAATATGTCTCTCTGTGATGGCGTTTTTTTATCATATGGCTTCCAACCATATGGTCAGGTAACCCACAGACAGTAGTTCCCTTTTGTGTGTCTCCGGGAACTTTCTTTAGTATTGAATTTATGTTTCGAATATCCTTGTGTGAGAATTGTGGAAATGGGTTTCAAAGGAAGGATTGTATGTTGAAAAGTGGGAATGGGGGTTTTCAAACATTAAATATAAGAATATTTTTGTACGGTTGTGTTTTGTTAACATATTTTGTGGAGGAAGTGGAAATGATTTAATTTTATTGGATTTTCCTTTATCGAAACACGTGTTTTGTTGAAATAAAATTCTTTGAATGTGTGAGTAATTTTAAGGTGATTCTGAATATTTTTTTAAGTGGGGTGTTTTGGGATTTAGAAAGTAGTTTTAATCTAATAAATGGGTTTTTGAAATTGGGTTTAAGTGGGTTGTGTTTTCCTACAAATGTTATTGGTATCAATGGCCATCAGATTATAAAAATATACATTTATTATTTTTTGAAAATGGGAAGGGGTTGTGTGGAATTTATAGCATTTCTTGGAAGTTGATAAAAATGGAAAGGGGTAGGATTCTAAGAAAATGGTTATTTATGAAGTGTTGTTTGTTTTGTGAAATCTGAAAATGGGTTTTTACATGGAGATTGGTGTTCCTTTAGAAGGTACATGATTTTTGGATTGATGTTGTTTTTCTTTATCTATTGGTGTTTTCATGGGTGCTCACACGCATGGTATTATTGATATCTGGAAGTATGACCTATATGAAATGGTGGTTGGGTTCTTGGGGTGGCATGGAAATGTGTATGTGAGTGAAAAATATTGGAACACTATTGGTGAATTGGGAAAACCACCATGCTAGTTTGTTTTTTTAAAAGTGTTTTGAAGTTAAAAATTATGGCATTTTTTATAAACTGATGGTTATGTGGAATGTTTTTTTCCTTGTCTTAGAAGAGTTTTTTATTCGGTATACTTCATTGTGATATAGAAGTCATACACTTGTTGTGTCTTGAGATGAGATCATGTTGGTGGCTTGGTTTTGGAGTAATGTTCAGTGGGTTTCTACTGATGTGTTGGACGTTTTGGTATGGCCATGGATACTTCTCCGTTGCAAACATTTCCTATTGATAAACATAATGAATTTTTTAAAATATTAAATCATCCACTACGGAAGATTCCTCGGCCCTTTTTTGGAATGGAGAGATTTTTTTGGGATTGATTTAAAGTGATTTTATGTTGTAATAATTATTTTGGACATAGCAGTTTTGTTCGAAGATGTTGATGTTTTTTATCATATTCCCTGTCTATTTTGATTATTTTTTTGGAGTGAGGGATAATGATGATATATATCTATGAGTTCCTATTTATATGAAGTTGTGTTTTTGAGCATGTGAGTTTTGATGGGGTGTTCTGATCCTTAGCACCTGAATGTGATGCAGCTCATGCTTCAAGCATCATGGCCCCAGCCATAGTGTATAGAGTTAAGATTTTCACACAGTCAGGAAATCACCAATGGTGTGAGATTCTCAAATAATATCATTCAAAAATTGTTGTGTTAAGAAAGTTTCTATGTCTTTATTGTGGTTCCTCATCATGGTGAATTCCCTCTTTTCACAACAAGCATGGTAGACTTACCCCTCACGTAGTGTCTACGGTTATGCCTTCTTGGATGCGGGATTCTGATCAAGGTCCCTATGTTGACTACAAATGTTAATACGTTGTGATCTTGGTATTACCTGTTCATATATGGAGGGTATTGGGAAGTTCCTCTATTATTTTGTGGTTTTAGTGGCCCAATTATTGGGTCCCCTTCCCTCCCCTCCCCGAGTGTTGGGGGTTTTGATCTGTGCCAAAAGTGTTGTCCCAGTTCTTGAACCCTCCACTTAGGAGTGGTTGGTTTAAATTATCATGTTATAACCCTATTAACTTGGGTTTTTTGTTGACTTGGGAGAGTTTTTTTGGACTTTTTCTAGTGAGGAACAATACTATTTAATGATGAATTTGGGTTTTTTGTTGCTTTTTGGGTTCTAATGGTGGGGATACCCACCATAGGTCTCGCTGGTTTCTCCTCCTAAGAACATGTCTAGGTATAGTTGTTTCAAAATGGTGAGGAGTCCATTCCATTCTCCCATGGAATCTTTGGTTTTAGTGAGTTCTCTTTATTTTGGGTGATTTTTGGGGTTATTGGGAAAAATCCCAACAATCGTGTTCTTGGTTTGGTTGTGGAGGTAGTGACTCAATCTTTCAATTGATTATCATGGAGTCATTGACAGTTGGTGTTTTAGTTAAAGTATGATTATTAAGTTCCATTAATTATGGTTGGTGTTTAATATGATTCTGAGGTAGGAACATATTGATAAGAAATCATTAGGTGTTGATCAATTAGCCGGAATTTTTTGTGGTTCTCCATGGGAGAAAAAACAAAATGGTGGGGAGAATTGTCACACCAACTTTTTCATGTGTTTTATTTGATCTGATTTATTGGAAATAATGATCAATTTATTGGGTTTTTGGTACGATGCATGTAAAGTTTTTATGTTTCATCTATTTCAAATCACCCTACTATGGGTACCACATTTTTTGTTAGGGAGTTTTTGTAGAAATGGTGGTTACTTCAGGATTTGGGCCAAACCATGAGCTCATTTCCAGATTTAAAAACAAATTTTTTAAAGCTCATTTTTTATTCCATATTGTTCATCCATTAATGTTCTTAATATTTCTCCACTGATATATTCAAACAACCATATCCTTTTGTACCCATTAAAAATTCATAAGAATGGTGAATTTTGGATACTCTTTTAGGTATTGGGCTAGCTAGTGGGCCCATTTCAAATTTTTAAAAAATAATTTTATTATATTATATCTGATACATTGTTTAATAATTTTTGGGTGCTACCATCTCCCAAAAGAATACCAAATCCTTATAATCACACACATGATATATTTTTACTCTTTGGAGAACATTTTCATCGCATACTTGGGAGAAAGTTCTATGGGATCCTCAAATCGTCGAGATTTGAGAAGGAAAATCATTTCATCCATTTATCATTTATTTCATACTATTTTCCCCCAAAACTGGTTTCCCTTAGTTCTTCTAGACCTCATGCGACATCCCACTGAGTTTCAAGTCATTCCCTCTCATCTAAGAGTGTGGATATAAGGGATGAAGAAGAGTTTTCTACTTTTTTAAGGTGAGATTCATTCTCATTTGTCCTCCATCTTCCACTATTTCCATTATTTCATTATTACATATTATACCTATTTTATTAATAAACAAGGGTTATGTCTTGAAATTATTTTTGTTAGATGTTATATCCATTT
This sequence comes from Viscum album, assembly GCA_963277665.1. NCBI lineage: Eukaryota > Viridiplantae > Streptophyta > Magnoliopsida > Santalales > Viscaceae > Viscum > Viscum album. The sequence goes on along the minus strand of OY728135.1, from coordinate 1,587,661,249 downwards.
AGGTATTTTTTTAACAGTTTTTTGGTTTATAAACCCGTGACGGGTGATTTTAGTTGTGACTTTCCATTCCGCCAAGGATTTCGGGTATGTTTCCCATTGTACATGACCTTTTTATTTGATATACATCTACTTAATTCTGTTTTAATCTTTCTAATACTCTGAGAATTGTAATTTATGCATTGGATAAATTATTTGGTGTTCCATGTAGCGGTTAAAACCATGTTGTTTGTAAAGTTATGTAGTTTTGGTAAAATGGTGCACATTGCGTGTTTGTTCAAAGGATCTCATAGCATCTGAACCTAGATTGTGTTTTTTTACATGGACCAGTATCTTGAATAGATTTATGGAATTCCATTGATATTTTATTCCGTTTATAGATCTTAAAATTAATGGTTTTATTAAAAAATTGCATTCCATATGTTCGATAAGATTCCCAGTTGGCATTTATGTGTGGAGTGTGGTTTAAAATGGCTGGTTTGGATTTATAATCATAATTAAAATAGGAAAACAATTTATATTTGGTTATTTATTTGTATTCCACTCTGTTTTTTGGTTTTTATAAATACGTTTTATTGGTTATAAGGTATTTTGACAGTTGTTGCTAATGGAATGCCAGTTTGGATCTTTTATAAAAAGGGTTGTGTAATGGACAAGAAATCTGAATATTTTCAAAGTGGATACCAATTTTTTGAAAAATAAAATGGAGGGTTCTCACATTCTTATTAAATTTCTTATTTATGTCATTTAAAAATGTCAGTTTTGTAAAAATGATTATAGGCCCATTTAGTCTTTCTTAAAAAATGAAGAATGAGTGTTTTACATGATTAGAAAATTTAGCATCAATTGGGATCATTATATAGTTCATGAAATGATTTTATTAAATGTTGTTAGGGATGAAAATATGGTTTTGTAGTTTGTTCATCCATAAAAGAGTGTTCTTGAATGAGTTTTATGTGAAAAGCCTCATTACACACTTTGAAATTGTTTTAGGAAATTTTTCAGCAGTTTATTGATCTGTGAATGAAATGTTGAGAATGTTTGTGGGATGGTTGTGTGTTTATGTTTTGGTAATATAATTTTAATGTGGAATGTGTATTTGATAATATGTGTAACTCTATTGCGCGCTAAAGGGAATCACAGGTATCTAGGTGTGCCGATGTGTACTAGTATCCTAGTGATCCAATGGGGTTTGACCCCTGTTTCACGTATCAAGTTTGATGAAGAAAACACTAAGTAATCTATGATGATGATTTTGTTAGAGGACCACTATGTTAAGGGTATTATCCAAACTACTGGATTGCGTGCACGATAATAGATATTTATTATGGTTACCATCATTGAGATATGAGGTACAGTGGGCTCACAACTAAGTAGTGCCTAGGGGTGTTCCCGTGACTTGTGCTCATTGACTATTATGAACTCATCGTCAGAATACGATGTTTTTTGTTGGAAAATTCAAAAGCGTGTGTGATTTATTTAAAAGTGAAAATTCTCTAAAGAATCTGTCTTGAAATCTATTTTAATTTTGATGTTTCACCTATTTGAAAATTGTTAATTGCATTCGTGTGTATAAAATATTAAAGATTTTGTTTGGTAATTTTTTTATAGCATGGGACCTCATTTGTAAAGAATACCTTTACAACCTGTATTTAAAACATTATATTTATATTTCTTTTTTTTCAAAGGATGTGTATTGAAAAAACAATACTAGGATCGCCTACTGAGTTTTAATACTCACACTTATAATCATCTTCTGTTCTTAGCCCTTGTGGAGGTATTAGGTTGAATTCGTTCACCATGGATTTAATGTGATAATTGTGTTGGAGAGTGACTAGTGGGGTCACAGGGAGTATTTTTGGTTATCAATTTTGGTTGGTTGAGTTGTTGGTTTAGTTGTACATTTGGTTTCCTATACAAATAATGTTAACTTCCATTTTTTATGTAAATGTATTTTGGGATGTTTCTTTCATTCTGCTATTTTTTTGATTTTTTATATTTGGGAGAAATCATTCCCTTTTCTACTATATTGATGTCATCAGTACAGGTAGACATCCTAAGAGGATCCGGAATACCTCTCGGTACATGTCACAGGTTGGCTGGGGTATCCGGTTTAGGGTCGGCTCAGGTTGGTTCGTGACATACAAACAGAATGGTTACCCAAAGTAACATCTAATTCGGTTTCCACATAGAAGAACATACATGGGAAGGGAAACTAGGATAAGGATGAAAAATATAACTATAAAATTATGATGGAGAGTGATAGATATCAAATTTAGGATAATGTTAATAATCAAAAAACTAAAAACATTCAATGATTTTATGGGGTCATTTGATTAATTAAATAAGAAGTACTACGATAACATTTTTCTGTTTCATGATTCTTTCCCTATAGTTAAATTATTCATTCAGGAGACTAAAGACTTACATTGTTTTAGTACAATCTAACCATTGGTCATTCCTTGAAAATTCCATCTTTATATCTTTGTTAAATAAATTATGTTGGATTTTTCATTGTTGATGTTTTAGCAAATCAGGCGATCCATAAATAAAATGAATGTTCATTCCATCTATCTGTAAAAAAAAGATAGTTCATATAGTAAAATTTTTAATCCCATCTATGGCGAGATAATACATTATTCTAACAAAATATATCTTATATTAAAATTAATGTTTCGATAAATTTATAACCATACAATCGATTGGAAAGTTGAATATCCAAAAAATTAGATAAAAGTGAACAAAATCATCTTAACATTTACCTCCCATATCTCATAAGGTAGTTCTTGGTTTTCACATTCAAAACTTGTCAATACCTTAATCTTGTATTATCTTGAAACATGTTAATAACTTGAATTACCATATATCCTTTTTGAAAGCATGCATGCTTTAAAAAATTTACCCTTTCAACATACCAAAAATGTAACAAAAATCTCAAACCATGATATTAAATTTTCCTTATATTAATCTGGAGGTCTTTAATACTATCAAACATATCATGATCCCCTTATCACATCATTATGCACATATCATGTGTTTTCTAAAAGTATTTCAATCATTTTTCATGGTTACCAGTACAATAATGTTATCGAAAACCACAATGGAGTAATACCTAGATGTTTCAATATTCCGTAATAATATAAATGATATTCTACAGCATTATTCTATAATCGCATTACATAAAGACTCAATCATTTCACCACATTATTTCCATACTCAACATAACCATTAATGATTGCATGTGATATGTATTTTTATGTGCCCTTTTGAGGTTTTATACATTTATCCTACTTCATAACCCTTAGCTTAGGGAATTGTATTGTGTAATGACGAATTTTGTTGAACTTCTATCATTGATGTGGGCTAGTGAATTTTCTGTAGACTTTTCTCTATTCAAATCATTAGCTACCTTTTTCTAATTAATTTAGTACTCAACTGCCCAATGACATTCTTTTACACACATAATAATTTTTCTAGTCCCTTTAAGACAATCTCCAACGTGTTTTTTTTCCAAAATATGATCATAAGTAAACACTCATCTTTTTGTCACCTTTTTTTTGATAATTTCTCTTGAACTCCATCTTTTGTTTCGTATCAAAAACAAAATATGGTTATATAACACCAACATCCATTTATACCATGATTGAAAAATGCACAATCTCTTCATATCTACTACGGTCTCTTATAGGTAACACCCTTTGAAGACTTGGTTTTAAGCCACTGATGAATTGGTTAACTTTTCATTCAGGTGGAACTATAAATCCAGAAGTGTACCTTGAAAGTCTTGTAAACTTTCCATCGTATGTACCAAAATATTCATTATCATTTTGATTAATCTCAAGGAAATCCTTTTACATCATCATTTAAAGAATACAAGGAAATTAATTATTAAAAAATGTGTTTTTTAACTCTTCCCATTGCATGAATTTAATTTCATTTTTCTACCTTGTATTCTTGATTAGAGTCCACCATTGGTCAGCTTCGGAATCTAAATGATATACATCCAAAATTAATTTTCCATGTTCCAAAAAGAGAACGATGGAAAATATATTTTCAGTTGAAATGATCAATTTTTCTAAAACATGGGGATCAGAGGACCCACTGAAAGTGTGTGGACATTTTAGCATAAACACATAATAAAATGTTGTTCCATTCTCTACTTATTTGGATGTCCTGAATGATTCCTAACTTGTGTAAGTATTGTGATAAAATTTTCCATTCTAGATCCCATAACATTTGGTTGTTTAAGAGGAAATTCATTGCATTTATAATTCCATTGATCATTTACACAGTTCTTTCGGGTTCCATCCATTTTATAAAACCCAAAAATAATACCATTAGGGGAAAAAATCATAATATTATAACAACATAATCAAGGGGGAGTACATTCAATCGCTAAAATCTTTGGATTAATCCTAGGTTAATCATGATATCTACCATAAATATAGGATTGTATCCTATTGTTATAATTTACCTTAAAGACATCCCTAGACATATCCTTATAAATATCGATAGGGATCTCTCTAAACTTCTCGCATCCGAGTAATCAATGAATGACTAATCCTTCTCTACGATTCAAACATTAATGACGCAAATATTGAATTCCAGGGAAATTTCATTACATTTAAAGAATAATTAATAAATTATTTTAATAGAAACCCAAATACTGTTTCAGTTTAGTGTCTTCGGAAACTATAAACACATTCTTCTAGCTTGATGAAATATCTTCAAAATATTTCATTAAGATCTTCCACTGTAGTTTAAATAAGTAACACATTTCATTATATTTCGGGGAAAATAAAACATAAAAAAGGTGATCTAAAATTAGTAGTAAGGTAAATATGGAGAACATCAAACAAAAAATAAACATAAGAGTGTAAAAACATGACAATAATTGTTTGTATATCAATGTCATGAGTCGTGACAAAAATCTTAGAAGTTCATAAGGCCTAAATCACAAATGACCATAAACAATGATAGAATAACATTGGAATAAAACATTGAATTGTGTAAAATAAATAAAAATAGAAAATAATTTCCATATTATCCAACGCTCATTACCAAGTCCATCATAGCGAACAAATTCCATTTTTAAACTGAGTTACCTCATCATTCAAGCCCTGTATTACTGATCTATATTTATATTCAGTTCTAGACCTTTATTAATGAACCTAATTTACATGTCATTATTGTTATCTTTATATCATAAGATATAAATAATTTCCTAATGCATTGGAGGGAGATATAGGTCCCACTCATCACATAATGATATCTTAACATATTTGTGCCAATAAAATAGAAATCATTTATCATATAAATACCCAAAGAATAAAATGGGGTTTAAACATCATTCATCATAACATAATAAATGTAAAAATATAGATTTACTAAATATAATTATAGAATAAACATAATCAAGAATAATAATAATATGAATAGTATACACAATAAGTATCCTTATTCATATATGGAAAATAATTTTAAAAAAACTTTTAAAATTAACTTTTGATTTAAAAATCCATTCTTCTTAGAAAATGTTTTCTTTTCTTAAAACTCCGTACAATTTCAAATGAAAATAATTTATTTGAAAATTTCCATGAAAACATTTCAAATTAGATTCATGGAAATTGGGTGTTATGAAATTGTAAAAATAAATTCATTATATATAGGTGAAAAGTGGACATTTTTCTCGTACTTTTTTCAGAAAATCAAATACACCTCATTCTAAAAACAAAAAAAGATTCCTTACATAGCATTTAATAAAAATTCACCAAAAGTGAAAACATACATTAATTTTTTTATAAATTTAGAATGAATATTTTTGAATGAATATATAGGAAACAAGGAAGTGGATGATAAATATACCCTAGTAAATACTTATAAATAAACAATATTATATAATAACAGGATTGAAAAATTATCCCTTACCTTAGGCACACTATCATTTGTATGCTTATGAACCTCCACTATATTGATTTTTAATGATTTCAATGACTTCTTCTAAAATTACAGTCATTTTTTATCGTATATGATCATATTATCATCCATTTGGTAATAATATTTCATTCTCACTAGTTATTCAGTTATTAACTACTTTATTTTATTATGCATGTTTTCCGAAAAAGTTCTAATTCGCATTCTTAGTTCACAGTTATAACATTAAAAATATAATATTAAGATAATATATATCATATTTATTTATTCATTACATTTAAAAGTTCATGCTTTAATTAATATCACTTAGAATGAATCACATCGCATTGTGAAGATGGTAGGTCGTACGAATGCACAAGAAATGATTAAATTCCTTTAATTATGAAATGATATCAAAGTTGATGGTAAATATATTCTTCTAGAATAAAAAGCTTGTTATGATAATCATAAATAGTTATTATTTGCATCATTATATCCTTCCATGTCATGCGGTGGTGAAAAACATATTACACCATTGTGTGGAGATGGTATGTCATAAGTACGCACGCATTGGGATTCCATTTTTTATAGGATAGATAAAAGGAGGAATATTATTTTTAGATTATGTTAAAAACATCTAAGTGTATATTTGATTCAATAGGTATTAAATTATAATCGAAACAACTCATGAAGATGAATTAGAAGAATAATCAATTTGAATGATTCGATAGTGGACATTACCTCTTCTTTGACAAGCTCCCTCTAGATCTCAACTTAAAGGCACTCAAGTTTGACTTTTGAGGAGAAAAAACCCTATATAAAAAAACTAGGGATGTTTAAATGGTAAATTATTTGGGTATATCTGATCTTGAGGGCTTAATGTGAATTGAAATTTTTAGGGAGTATGTGATCTTTTATAATTGAGATGAGCAGCACATTTGGAATTAAAAAAAATTTATTATAAATTCCAAACACATGAAAGTACATCTAAAATGTAATAGATTCAAATAAGAGATGTGACATGGTTTTGATTTCCTCAAATATTAATTTTGTTGATGTTTTTATATCAATTCAAACCATATCATTTTAAATTAACAATTATTTATTCGATTTCATTTTATACAGCATAACAATTAATTAAATATTAAAAGGGTAAAATATTTAATTATGTTATTTAAATTAAATCATAAATAAAAAATATAGATCATTTTATATCATATAATAATTATAACATATTTTTGAAATGGAATTATGATTTTCAAATAATTTGATAAACCATTGTTTTGACAGAACGACAATAGTGTCAATTTTGAAACTATTAAATTCATTGATTTTTAAAAATATAAGATATGATGTTGTCCATCAAAAAATATTTTATTATATCTTTATTGGGTCTATTCCATATATAAAATTCATTGGATATATTCATTATTGAAAATTATATTTTTTATTAATTTATATAATAACATTGATTTGATATTTCCATTAATAAAATAATTACTAGATCATTTTTGTATAGTTATTTAACATAAAAATTCATTGTTTAGATATAAAAAACATATGGTTAAGATAAAGACACTATATTTTATAGTAAATCTTTTAGTCGAATAAATCTTCGGGAAAATTCATGTTTTAAAATGTCATACATTTTAAAACATGAATGTTATAAGTTTCACATCACCTTCAATAAAATAATATATGTGTCATAATCTCTTCTATAAGGCTCAATGTGGACAATAACTCAACACTAAGATAATAATAGTCTATATAAACTATAAAAATAATATTTTTTCATGTATTTATGTCTTTTAAGTGTAATTAAAATTTTAATAAAAAATAGTTTAATGATTTTTCATCAATTAAATATTTTTTCATCATCAATAATTAAAATTATAACATAATTATTTAATTTCTAAAAATTTAAAAATAAATTACCATAATAAATAATATCATTTTAGCTTTTAAATGAGTTTTTATAGTTAAATTTTTATTCTGTATAGGTTTATTATAAATATAATATATTATTTAAAACATGAATGTGACAACTTTAAATTTTCATTAAATGAAATATTATAAATACCATAATATCTTCCAAATTGTGAAAAACATTAGACATAAATTTATATTAATGAAATATTTTTATTAAGTTACAATATATTTTGTATTTTTGTTAATACCACAAATTTTTTCATATGTGGAGACGTAATAGAAATTATAGATAAAAAAATGAAACTTTGTGTCTTTATTTCATTTAAACATTATTTATGTCATTTTCATGAAACATTTTCTATTAAATGGAATAATTTCATTGATTAAATGTTAAATGTAAAAATAAATTCATCAAATAATTTTTTAAACATTATTGGTCATATTCTAGTTATTATAATTTTATTGTTAACCTAATTCTACCAATATACCCTTTACCATTGTACAACAATTTTTCATGGTTACTATTCATATTCGTTATCAATAAAAGGGACATACGTCAAAAATTTGGAGCTCATGGATCCAAATTTGACATCGATTTTTTCAAATTCAAAACATAGAATTTGAAGAATAAAATTTAAAAGAAAACTGGTATAATGTACTGAAAAATAGTTAGTTTTGGGGAAATACCCCCTTTTTAATGGAAAATGTTTTTATAACAAATTCAGGTATAAAATAATTTTAAAAAGCCATAATTTTATAATTGTGGAATAACTAAAATTTGAAACGAATTCAAAACTTAATTTTACAATTTAATGAATTTAAAATAAAATAAATTCAATAAAAATCACTATTTTATGATTAGTAACAAAATTAAACATATTATAAAAATACAAAAAAAACAAGGAAGGAGAGTTTTTATATTGAGAATAAAAAAAGTAGTTTATTTATCCAAATTTAATATAAAAATTTTCAAAACTATATTTAAAATAGGTACATCATCAAAAGGCTGTAAAACTGTATTATTTTAAAGTATGCATCTTTTATAAAAAAAATTGAATTTTTTCTTATATCATGTCTAGAAAACATATAAAATGAATTTTAAACATTATATTGAATATATTACTTATTTTTTTAATTAATAAATTCCATTACTAATGATTTAATTATTTTATAAACTCGCTTATTTGCATTTAAATTTATTTTCAGATGAAAGTAAATAATGTTCTTACCTGTCATTATAATGAATAGGTTAAGAGGTAACATAATAATATTTGGTATTTCAATTATATTCAGTCCAGTGTGAAATGATTTATATCAATAGAACATGAAATTGGGTGTAACATAAACTAATGGAAGATTTTTTATTCAACAAACTATGCTGGTATTGCATATTGTGCAAGCATATCATGGTGTGGTTTACAAAACAATACATCAAATAAACTTTTTACAAAATATATACCATTAAAATATCAGGTTGTTTTAGTAGGACAACCAATTGTATGAGGTACTATTATAGTAGACTCCACTATTTTACCTTTTTCATCTGATAGAAGTGATTCTATGAAAAACCTATTCTTTATTACATACTTAACATAATTTATTACATAAAAATATTACTTGATACAAAATAGAAGATCAAAAGGTATAATGTATTTGGGTCTTACAAACATTACATAACAACTTAAAACATAAAACACAACATCTTATGGAAAACTTCCTTAACATGAATACTACATTCCATCTTAAATATCGTTGCATGGGACAACCCGAGGACATGCATAATAAAAGAGTGAGCTATAATGCCGAGTAAGGGAGTAAAAAAATCATAGAATTAAGATTACAATACAGCTCATTCAATAGGAATATCAATGGAGTGAAAGAGAAACATAAATATAAAGGCATGATGTAGCAAGATTGGCATTACATGGAAATGTGGAAACAACACTTAAGATGGTATTAACATGATCCAATACTCGTTGCACACAGATAACAAGTAAACCCTCATTTCACATGAATTATCGTGAGTAAACTCTTATTGAACTTTACGTATCATGATATTAATCCATAACTAATGCATTGGTGTTCTATTAGGGCGCACCCTTCTTAAACATTTCATTTCATGCATAAGTGTGCCACATGGATCGAATAACATGGAATCAATCAACATCATAAGTTATTCCATGATTAAGAAATGTGGAATAAATAAATTAAATTAACATTAAGTATTTATATGTTCATAAATGTGAATAACCATGATAGATACATTTGTATGGTATTCACTACCTAATGATCTTGGCTGGGAAAAATGCGGTGCAATTTCGGCAGGATAAGTGCATGACATAAGAATTCATAAAAATGGTTGATGATTGAGAAATGGGTGTATCATCATATGTTCATGAAATGGATAGTAAGGGGTTCTTGTTGATACATGTCCCAGAAAATGTAATAGAATATAAGTACGTAATACAAAAGAATTGATTGAATGTAATTGAGGAGAGATAAATTCCTTACAGAATTTCAGCATGGTAACAGGTGCACATGAGAGGCATTAATCAGAGAGAAAGGGGAAATATCATTATTAAAACATGAATATGGAAGTATGGGGGAGGTGATAAACTATGACACAACATTTATAATTTAAAATAAAAGGGCATACTAATATAATGAAACTTGGACATAAATAACGAAAGTGAGAATCCCTTACATGGATGTGTGATCTCAAAGGCTTGGGTGGGGGTTGGGAGAGACTTATCGGGATATTGGTGATCCCATGAGGGATTATAGAGAGAATTTGGAAGAGGTAGGCTGAACTCCAAAGGCTTTGAGTGAATAAGAAGTGGTATCTTGGGTTGGTTTATATAGGTAATGGGAGGGAATTATTTATTACCTATGTTTGAGACACCACAAATTAAATAAATGAAAACCAAAAACCATACCATAGTTTTTAGTCGAGGGTTTTTTTTCAAAGGTTATTGTAAAACAATATTTTATTAGTCAAATAGATGATCTTATCAAAATAATAGGAATTTTTATGTAGAGGTGAGTCACACTCTCAAAGAAATCAATTTTAAAAGATAAAATGTTTTATAAGTATTAAAGGGTTCAGTAATGATTTTTAAAATAAATCAATCATACATAAAATCAAATTATTTTAATGGTAAAATATATATTATATGAACATAATGTTTATGGTATTTTATTACATTACTATTGGGTCACAATGATGTCATAAAATAGATTATATATTTAGACAGAATATAATTTTTACCCTCAAAGTTTAGTGGCTTAGAAAACTACGAAAAATTCACCATTAGATAATTTCAAAGTCCTGATTCTCAAAATAATATTCATTTTATCAAAATAGTAATCTAAATATGTGACTTTTCACTTTTAAAATAAAAACATGCATTTATAAAAAAAATCATGGGTTTTAACCAAAATAGCATTCAAACCTCAATAAAAATTAAAATTGTATTCAAAAAAAATTATATGATCATTACAAAGAATAAAATGTATTTTAAAAATAATAATATTTCATTAAAATATTATTTAATTAAAAAATCCCATAATTTATCAAAAATATATTTATTAGATCAACATTAACAAACAAGTTCTATTAGTGAAATAAATTTTTTACATTGTGACAATAATAAAATGAATGTATATTATTTATTATATAAAAATAATAATGTATATAATCATATTGATTGGGTATTGTTACATAACCACTAAAAACACCCGCATAAGGATGTAGGGCAAGGTACGTGATGGTGACAGACTCATGGGGTGGCTTGAAGAACATCGCTCGAGTGGTAATACTATCAACATCCACTTCTCCTTTACGAAATTCCACTCATGCATAACGTATTCAAGCCTGATTGGGGCTTGGTCAAGAGAAAAACCCAATGATGCAACATCCTTTCTGAGCTCTGACAAATGGGCTTCGTAGGGCGAAATTCTACTAGATGGGGCCATAGATTCCTTTGTCTGAGTAAATTGGATTTTTTAACCATATATTTATACAAAACATGTGATCACTATTCAACGACAATATTTTCAACAATCAAAATTAATAACAATATTTTAAAATTGAAAACATAAAACTAAATAATTGAATACGTTTTACATTACCATAATAATATATTTAAATAAACTAAGAGAAATTTTCATTAATGAATTTTTGGGTCGTTACAATCTTCCCCGCTTACAAAATTTCACCATTGAAAATTCATTTCCCCATACTAAAAAAGATGTAGGTAACATTTCTTCATTAGTTATTCTGATTCCCACGACGCTTCTTCAAAAATTTTGTTTTTCTATAACACCTGGTCCATCGGAATTGTCTTATTTCAAAGAAATTTTTCTCTATGATCTAATATCTTCACTGGTTGCTCATCATATGAAAGATCATCCTCTTGTTGTACCACCTCTGAAGAGAGTGAATGTGAAGGTTCTGTTATGTACTTCCTTAATAGAGATACATGAAATATGTTATGTACTTTTTCAATGGTGGGTGGAAGTTCTAGTCGATAGGCCACAACCTTGACAAGATCAAGAATCTCGAAGGGGCCGATGTCCCTAGGACATTACATCCCCTTCTTTCCAAACCTCATGACCTTATTCTACTAAGATATTTGTAGAAACAACATGTATCCAACTTTTAGCACAAGGAATCTTCAATATTTTTCATTATAACTCTTCATTCGCGTTTGTGCTAGTTTGATAATCTGATAAATGTTTTTCACCTTCTCCACTATGTCTTCATCCATTTCTGGTCCGAACAGATTATGGTCACTAACATCATCCCAAAACACCTGTGTTCTACAACATTTCCTATAATGTGCATCATATGGTTCCATTTAGATGCTCGAGTGGAATCTATTATTGTAAGAGAATTCAAATTGTGTAAGAGGCCAGTATCATCATCCATTGAATTCCATAAATAATGATTTTAACATATCATTTAGTGTCTGAATAGTTTGTTCAACTTGGCCACCAGCTTGAGGATGATAGGCCGTACTAATGTTCAATTCGGTGATTAGATCATATTGATGAATTTTCCAAAACATCATGATAATTCTCAGATCGCGATCAGATACAATAGATAGTGGTACTCTATGCAACCTTACCAATTCTTTGATGTAAATCTGTTAATGCTTATCCAATGAGAAGACCACTTGAATCGCGATAAAGTGAGTTTTCATTATAAGATGATCCAAAATGACCCATATATAATTGTTTTATATTGATTCCCTTATAATTCCATTAAAAAATTAAATTATAATGGTCTCCCACTTCCATGTTGGTATGGGTAGTGGTTACATCATCATGTTAGACTATTTCTTCTTAGCCTTCACTTGCAGACATACCGTGCACCTTGATGTATATTCAGTAATCTCACTTTTCATATTTTCCCACCAAATGTTTTCTCAGAGATATCGATATATATTTTTTCTGCCCTGGTGAATAGAGAAGGTTTAGCTATGTTTGTCATTTTTAAGATCATTATTTTTCTAGAGATCATATGGACACATAATTAGGACCCAAATCTCACAATTCCATTCTTTAAAACTATGAACTCTGAGGATTTCCCATTTCCGATAGCTTCCACCCACTTTAGAATTTTTATATCTTTTCATTGATTATCCTTTATTTTCTCCAAGAGGGATGGTTGGGAAATCATTTGAGAAAGTAATGATGATGTTCCTCCCTTAACGATTCCCATTCTTTTCCTCTGTAAATCTAAGAAGATTGGATCCTTCTCAGTTTTCATCAATGACAAAATCGATGGATCCTTTGTACATAGAGCATCTTCTAGCTTGTTATCTTTCCCGGGGTGGTAATGGATGGAGCAGTAATAATCCTTGATGAGTTCTATCCATCCTCATTGGAACATATTCAGATCATTCTATTTGAATATATTTTTGAGGCTCTTGTGATCAGTATATATCTCACACTTCTCCCCATAATGATATTTCTGGTAGATTTTCAAAGAAAAGATCACATCTGCCAACTCCATATCATGTGTGGGATAGTTTTTCTCATTGAATTATAACTACCATATGGTGTACGCTGTCATTTTAACATTTTGCATCCACAGACAACTCAATTCCTTATTCAAATCATTACTAAATACCAAAAAAAGTTTTCAACTCATGGGTAATGGTAGCATGATAACGGTGATAAAACTCTTTTTCAACTCCTTGAAGCTCTCTACGCATTCATCACTCCAAGAAAACTGTACTCCCGTTTGAGTTAGCTTGGTATGCTGGTTGGACAAACGTGAGAAAATTCTCACAAATCGGTGATAATATCTAGCTAAGCCCAAGAAGCTATGAATATCTATTACAGATTATGGCCTCATCCATCCCTTAATTGTAGCTGTCATGGTGGGATCCACTAATATCCCATTGCTTATGATGATATGACACAAGAATGAGACCTCCTTCAACTAGAACTCACACTTCTTGTACTTTTCAAAGAGCTTCCCCTTCTGTATGGTCTCTAGTAATGTTCTTAGATGCTTCTCATGATCCTATATGGGTTTGTATTATATTATAATATCATCTATAAAGACTACCACTAATTTTTCAAGGTAAATTCTAAATAACCTATTCCTCATGTCCATGAAGATTTTTGTAGCATTGGTGAGTCCGAAAGGCATTACTATGAATTCCTAGTGCCCATATCTTGTACGAAAAAAATTTCTGGGGATATCTTCCTTTGTCACGCTTACTTGATAATATCCTAACCACAAATCTACCTTGGAGATGTGTTGTGATCTACACAGCTAATCGAATAAGTCATCAATTCATATAAGAGGATACTTTTTCTTTATCCTGAGATCGCGATAATCAATGCGAAGGTGAATTTACCCATCCTTCTTCTTGATGAAGAGGACCTGAGCACCCCATGGTGAAGCACATCGGCGTATAACCCTTTATCCAGATTCTCATGTAGTTGTTTATTCAGATCCTAAAGCTCCAAAACATCCATTCTATACAGATTCATGTATATTGGCAGCCCCCAAGAATAAGGTCAATTGAGAATTAAACATATCATCTAGGAGAGAGAACAAACAATTCCTTGGCAAACACTTCATCAAATTCCCTCATAATAGGCATGTCTTCCAGGATGGTTGCATCCTTGGACTCAATCATCTGAAATAAATACGCGTGCTCATTGGGAAGTAATATCCATAATTGAGATATTGGAACTAAAGAAGATTCATCCACCTCCTTCCACCTGTACAGAATCAGGGGTCGATTCTCCACATGGAGAGTGATTTCACTCTCATGACAATTTATGTTGGTTCTATGTAAGGAAAGACAATCCATGACGAGAATTGCATAAAATTCTACCAGAGTTAGTATGAAGAAGTTCTCTGGGATGTCCAATCTACAAATTCTGATTGGGGAGGTGTTTTATTCTTGGGATTCAATGATTTCCACATTTTCCATACACACTGACAACTTTACTTCAATGATTTTTGGTCGTGTTTGGATTGTTATACTAATATTTCAAGATATAAAAGAATTCATAGAACAAGAATCAAAAAGTATGATTTCTATTATTGAATGAATCACTAGCGTACCTGTCACCACTTCATTTTTAGGGTTCACTTCGGAGGTAGTGAGGTAAAAAGCTTGCCCTTGCTACGTTGGAGGTTATTGGTTTGCTTCGAAAACCATTGGCTTAGAGAACTGATTTGCAAGATGCCTAAGATATTTTCAATTTATGTAATGAACAACGCATTGAGAGTCTAACAGTGCATTTATCTCCTCTTCTGTAGCCTTGGGGTTTTCTTATCGGCAGTTAACAATTAGGTGTTCTTCACTTCAACACCTAATGAATTTACTTGTCCCCTTTATGATATTTCTGTAGTGCTTTTTTCCACACCTAGGGAACGTGGGTGATGGATCTTTATACACCATTGGATTTATCCATTAGACTGATAGAATCTAATTCCACCTTACACTTCTTATCCCCATGATAACCTTGAGATTCTTCAATCTCCATTTCAACCTTGAGGGTGCATCAGACAATTTCTTCATAGCTGTCGAAGTCATGGATCGCCAGGGCTTTCTGCAGGCTAGGTTTCAGCCCACCAAAGAAGCGGTCAACCATGAATTCATGGGTAACGACAAAGTCGGAGGCATATCATGAAAGCCTTGTGAAGCTGCCTCGTACACTCCAATGGATTCGTCGTCTTTTTCATGAGGGAATGGAAATCACTTTCAATCTTAAACCAGAGGTTTCATATAAAATATTTATCAAAAAACATCATCTGAAAATCCTTCTATTCCAACTCCTCAATCACCTCCTTAGGCTTATTATTTTTTATAAATGTTCACTATTTATTAGCTTCACTCTCCATACAATAAGCTGCCAGGATAACCTCTTCTTTTCAAAACATTGAAGGATGGAGAATTTCATTTCAATGGGGTTGATATATTGTTCGGTGATTGAGGGATCCTATGATCCATTAAAAGTAGTACGTCTTTTCCTAATGATGATCTCGATAGTGACTTTTTCATTCTTGGTGGGGGGGGGGGGGGTTGAATGTTCCTCTTGACCTATGATTCTATTTAATTCAGGAGTTAATTGAGAGATTATCGTAATGAAGTTCGTGATTCCTGCTCACATCAGATTGAGGATCTCATTAGAACAATCATCACATTGATCATCGCACTAGTTTTTTGCATGATTCCTTCTATTAAATGCTATCGGATGGAATAAAAGGAATTTTATGGTTAACACATAAAGTGTAATCTAAAGACAAAAATAGTTGACTTATAAATTACTTTTATTAATTTAACTTATAAATGTATATGCTTAAATCTATGTTATCCATGATATAATTTCTAACTTGTATCCATAGTGGAATTGTTTTTAAATTACCTTAATAATGGTTCTTTCTAAGATTGTTAATTTTCCAAATCAAATCCCCAAGTAGTGTTATAACCCAAAGTACAGTATGGCTTGGTGTCATGTAACATGATACCCCAGTTAATTCCAAAAACTCTTTGTCATAGTATTCACCCCTAGGTACATCTGTTCCAGAGCAACCACTACCTACTCATTTCCAGACAGGGAAGTTTTTTTTGATAAACCACATACTCTATAAAAACCAAAACCTAGGGATGTTTTTTTATTATACTTAGTATAGTCTATAATATTTTACAAGGGGTTTCTAATCCTAATCCCAAAAATAACTAAACCTATCCTCTGATACCAACTATGCCAACCTTTCTCTTTATTACACACATAACATAATTTATTACATAGAACATTCACTTGATACAACATCAAATATTGATATTTATAGTGTCTTTGGGGCTTATGAACATTAAATAACAACATAAAACATAAAACACAACATCTTTTTGAAAACTTCCTTACTTGACTACTACATTCCATCGTACTTATCATTGCATATGATAACCTAAGCACATGCATTTGGAAAGGATGATCTATAAATCCCAGAATGGGTGTAAACAATTCATAACATGACGATTACAATACATGATAGTAAATAGGCATATCTATGGATTGGAAGATAAACATTAATATAAAGGCATGATATAGCAAGATTATCATAACATCGAAATGTGGCAACAGCACTTAACAAGGTATTAGCTTGAGCCAAGAGTCGATTCTCATAGATAATGGGTGAACCCTTATTGAACATGAATTAGCATGAGTAAACCATCCTTTCATTTTAAATAATAGGATATTAATGTTTACCCAAATCATTAGATCGCTATTAGGGCACACCCTTCTTAGTCATTTCATTTCAGGAATAAGTGTGCCACATGGATCATATAACATAGAATCAAATCAACATCATAATTTATTCCATGATTATGGAAGGGGAATAAATACATTAATGTACCATTCAATATGTACATATTAATAAAGGTGAATCCAATTGATAGAAACATGGTTATGGTATTCAGTACACAATGATCTTGGTTTGGAAAAACGCGGTGCAATTTCGGTAGTATAACAACATGACATAAGAATTCATAAAAATTGTTGATGAGATATAAATGGGTGTATCATAATATGTACATGAATGGGATAATATGTATGGTCATATAGATACATTTACCAAAAATGTAATGGAATTTAGATACATAATACAAAATAATTTCATGAATTTAAATGAGGACAGAGATATTGTTTATGGAATTTCGGCATGGTAACAGGTGTACATGTGAGGAATTAATGATGGAGACATGGGATATATAATTATTAAAAAATTAAGAGGTAATTATGGGGGAGGTGATAAATCAATCCCCAACATTTATAATTGAAAATAAATTTGCAAAACCATAAAAGAAACATGGACATAAATAACGAAAGTGAGAATCCCTTACATGGAAGTGTGGTCCCAATGGCTTGGGAAGGGCATCAGAGAGACTTTTTGGGATCTTGAGATGCCTTGGGAGGATTATAGAGAGATAAGGTTAGAGGTTGGAGGAACTCAAAAGGCTAGGGTGAATAGGAAGTGTGAGATTTGAAGGTTTTATATAGGAAAGGTGAAGAAATTATTTATTATTTTGGTTTGGGACACCACACATTAAACTAAACAAAACCACAAACCATCCCAGGGGTTCTACCCATGTTTTTAGACAAAGGATAGTGGAAGACGATATTTTATAAGTCCTATGGAATAACATTATAAAATAGTAGGTTTTGTTATGTGGAGGTGAGTCACACTCACATGGAAATCATCTTAAAAAGAGAAAATATTTTATAAGTCTTGAAGGGTCTACTAAAGACTTGAAAAATAAATCAATGAAACCTAAAATAATATTATTTTAATGGTAAAACATATATTGGCCAAACATAATGTTTATAGTATTTTATTATGTCACTATTGGGTCATTGTAATGTCATAAAACACATAATATATTTAAATGGTATTTAATTTTTACCCAAAAATTCGACTGTCTCCGAAAATTTTGAAAAAAATCACCATTGGATAATTTCAACATCCTGATTCAAAAAATAATATTAATTTTATCCCAATAATATTCTAAATATGTGAATTTTTTCTTTTAAAATAAAAACCGACATTTACAGAAAATTCAATTGTTTTGACAAAAATATCATTCACACCTTAATAAAAATATTACAATTGTATTCATAAAAATTATTTGATAATTTATATTTAATAAAAAGTAATTTAGTAATTATAAAATTTTATTAAAATATTATTTAATTAAAAAATCCATTAATTTATCAAAATAGATTCATTAGTTGAACATCAACCAAAAAAATACTAATTGTTATTTAAAAAATATTTACAAAGATACAATAATAAAAAGAAAGTGTATTATTTATTATATAAAAAAATAATGTAAATAAAAATAATGATAAGGTCTTGTTACATAACCCCTTAAAACACCTGTATAAGACCTTAGGGTAAGGTATGTGATGTTGACAAACTCTTCGGGTGGCTCAGATAACATCACTCGAGTGGTGATCTCTATCAAATTCCGCTTCTCTCATAGGTTGTTCCACTAAAGCATAATGTATTGAAGCTTGACATTGGATTGGTAAACAGCGAAGTCGAATGATGTCACCTCCTTTAGGAGCTCTGACAAATGGGCATTGTATGGGGAAATTCTACTAGATGTGGAGATCTTTTCCTTTGTCTGAGAAAACTGGATTTGTTAAAGCCCTATATTTATACTAATCATGTGATCAATGTTCCATGTCGATATTTTAAACAGTAAAAATCATGAAGTTATTTTAAAATCCAAAACACAAAACCAAATAAGTGCATACATTTTACATAACTATAAGAATTTATTTAAACAGGCCAAGATGAATTATAATTAATGAATTTTTTTTCATCACAGATTCTCACTCCATTATAACTATATCATTTGTGGAAATTCTAGGTTTTGAAATTTATTATTATTTTTGTGTTATTACCATATAAAAAACATTGTGTGTACAGTCCGAGCGCATACACTTGTGTAGGGACTTTCCTAATGAGGTAGGCAGTCATACCTTCTTATTGTACATATTTTTTCTAGATATTACGGGCTTTGATGTAATTCTTAGGATGGATTTGTTTTTTCTATATCAGGCCTTTGTGATCAATTATCATCATATGGTGTCCTTTACATCACCAGATGGAAGTATTTGTCACCAAAATGGTGAGTGGGATGTCCGGGATAGTATAATTGGACCAAAGCATAATGGGTTATGTAGAGTGACCACCCAGATTGCTAGTGTAATGACCCAAAATCCGATAAATGAAATTATCCTTCATATATTTATTATTATAAATTATTTGTAACATTATAAACTTCCAGAATATAATAAAATCTTTATAAATGAATAACGAATGAAAGAAGAGGTATTTGTAGAAGGTAAGGAACCTATACATATGGACTAATAACAAGACATTTGGAGTAGTAATGTGAGAATTATGAAAATTAAGATGACCAATAAACATTAATTTGACTTTTGAAAGTTTAAATAACATTTTGGAGTCTTATCAATGAAAATATTATTTATAAGTAATTAATGTTTCAATAATAATAAATTTTGGGTTTTTATTTTTTAAAATCATAAATATTTAATTAGAATTTTATAATTGATGTAATAATTTTTATAAATTATTTTTTTCATAAAATAGATTTTGAAATTAGTAATTTTTTATGTTATGTTTATAAGGCAATTTTATGAAACATTAAATAATTTATCAATGTGTCTTAAAAACAACGATAATTTTCAAGTAATCATTTTTCAAGTAATTGATGATTTTATTTAAAAATTAAATTACTTATATTTAGAAAATTATTTTCATAAAATTTATTTTAGCTCTACAAAATGAAAAATGTTTAGGGTGATGATTTTGTGTTTTTTATAAAATAAAGGTAATTTTGGTGAGTGGTGAAATTCAGAAATTTATGGTATTTAATAAATACATGTATTTTTAAGTCATAGATGAATTATAGATGTTATAATACTATTATATCAAAAACTATATAATTATATTATAATTTTGGAAGAAACTACCCAAACTATTTTTAGAATTGATCCAAAATAATAAACAAATGAGTAAAATATTCAAAAAACACACGTCCCCCACAACTATAAATATCATCCCTCGCCACCTGGTTTCATTATAAAAATTAAACTTTTGTGTTTATAAATTTCTTCTGAATAATCTTACATGAATCATAACCAAAAATAGGATCCATTTGTTTCATCAAAATACATAACCCTTTTCAATAAATATTTTCTCAAGTAGGAAAAATTCTAGAGTGAAATTCCTTTACATTGCATTTATTTTCGTTTCAATTTCATTTCATTTATTATCCTCTTCTCATCTCAACCTATTTAGGAGGTATGATAACTCTAATATATTTAATAAAAATTAATGTTATTATTTTAATTGTATAATTCATCTTATAATCCCTCCCCTCTACCTTTGAGTCTGAAAATTAATATATCATCTCTGGTTTGTCGATTTACCAGCATTGTGGATAATGTTTTTTTGTTTTTCACTATCACATTCAAGGATGGTAATAACATAAAATTTATTCATAGATAATATTTTATTATACATATTATAAATATTATATTGTTCTGGATCAAGTATATATACATGATATTAAATAATGAAACAAAACTAGTTTTTGATGATTGAATAACAAAAAAAATAATGTAAACGATTTTCAGTATTGTCTTATCAAATAATTTATCCTCATTCCATATTATGAAATTTCTTATATAACCATTTTATATGTTGTGTGATCATTAATAAAATATTATTTTAGATCCAAATAACTATTCTAATTTTATATGATGCTCGATAATTTTATACAAGTAAACCAATAATGAAAACCAAGGAAAAGAACACTCATGATTGATAAAATTAAATATTTTAACAAATAAAAAGACCATAATAGTACATATTAACTATAAAATGAATAATTAAAAGTTGTAATTTCTATTAATTAATTAATAAATTGATTTATTTATTTGTCCATGACATTGATTACAATTGCAGAAAAGTTTTAGCCATAATGTATGAGATTCTACCCGAACCTCCATTTCTCCTTTGGGTTATATTTTCTCTCTATTTACCCAAATTAAATGCTACATTAATTTCATATAATTCCTATAAATTTAGGGTATTAGTCTCAAAATAATTTATCCATATCATTTAATTTTTTTTATAGTTAGTTACATGTTTTATAAGGCACCGTTTCAATTTTTCTTGATAAAGAAACCCGATTAAAGGGAACATCCCAATTTCATACCCATTTTTATGTAGAATCAATAATCAGTGTTAAGAAATAAATATTAAAAAAACAAATTTTTTCATGAAAAACTATATTTTCTTATTTCAGTATTTATATAAACAATTATTTCAAATTCAAAAGATTTTTAATAAATAACACTTCTTTAAAAATAAAAAGTGCATTTCTCTAAAGAATTCCTCAATTATTTTATTAGATCAATTTACTCTATTTCAAAACATCTATTAAATATTATGATTTATTGATATTTATTTATTATGATTATCATCTACCATTATTTTAAATTTTTTTTGTGATAAGTTTCACTATCGATGTAATAGTTTGATACCATTCACCATATTACTCACAATGGTTAGTGAGTATTTTTATTAATTGGGGATTGTTATTTAAATTTTAAAGGTATATAGTGTTTATATTTTACCCAATTATTATGTGTAATGAATTGATCTTATTATGTGATTGTTATTACCCTCTTTACCCCCTCGATTCATCGATAGGTCTCATGAGAGAAATCAGTAATTGATTTAATTGAGGAAATATCATTTCTTTTTCAGATTACTCGACTGAGTCCTCAAAGGTATGTTTATGTTTTCCAGCATTATGCATTCCCTCATTATGATATAAATAATTGAAAATCCATGTTATTATTCTACAAGTTGAATATCTAGGGTAAAGCTTCGTTCTCCTGATATTATTTATAAGTAATTATTTATTCATCTTTTATTCTTTCTATCTTATACTTAAGATTATTTTATATTGGAATGTGTTTTAAGTCATTCACCATGCATTATTATTTATATTAAATTTTATTTTATTAATTTACTTTAATGATAATATGATATCACATATTTATTATTTTTAATGTTTTTTCCAAGATGTGAAGATATATGTTCTAAATGACATGGAAGGATAATTAAGTTGTTTATGGGTGTTTCTAATGGACTAGATATGTTTTTTCTTTTCATGTTGTAATACAATGATCATGTATCTTATATTGCTTCCAAATCTAATATATTGACCATTCCATAGGTATCCAAGTCTAGTATTTATGACAATGTTTTAATTTAGGGCACCTGCTCTGATCTACTTTGGTTGGGGTTGGGGACTTTATAGTTCGTATCAGAGCAAGTTTAGTAGAAAAATTGGAAATTGGATTTAAAAAACATTAATTAGGGATCAAAACCCATTGATTTAATTTAAGAATAAAAATATAATAACATCCTGTCATATTTTATATGTAGATCTTGTATGGGTATTCTTAATAATACATCTTTTTCAAGATTTTACTGGTGGTTGTGGCTCTGGAATAGACGTACCTAGGGGTAACAACCCGGATAAGGTTTCTGTGGCCTATCTTGGGTTAACAGGGTACACAAAAACATGCTTTAATGAACAACTGGTTGGAAAATCCAAGGTGACCTTATTTGAAAAAATCACGTTTTTAATGAAAACTATTATAAAGGATTTAAATATAAATATGTTAAAAAATAAACCAATCCACTAGTGAAAAAATATAGATTTAATATCGTTTGTTTTTTATATTAATGACTGTTTTTTTGAAGTCTATAAAGGCGATGTAAAAAATAATCTTTTAGGTGTCAATTTTCAAAAACCAATACCATAATTGACGATGGGATTATTTTTCAATATTTATTTAACAAAAATCGATGTTATAAATTGATTTTTAGTGTTGGTTCTTATCAAAACTGATGTAGAAAATCGACTAAATGCTTTTTTTATGCATCAGTTTTTTTTACAAAAAGAATAATAAAACCACATAAGGATTGGGTTTCCTTGATTATTTTCATTAAACCAAACACAAAAAATTATGTATTTTTAAAATTGTTTCAGAATCAGTTTTTTAAAAACCGATGCCAAAACATAATTATTTAGATAATTCATAATATTTAACTTCTAAAATAATAAAAATAAGTGTAATAAAAACAAAATATAGAGAAATCAAATAGAATTTATCATTGACTAAATAGATATAAATACAAACATTCTTTTATATAGTAAATCAAATAACAATCTAATCATTTTTAATATAAAAAATAATTATAAAATACATACCTAAAATTTAAAGCATGATTATTGTTGGTAATTTTTGAAGCATTCATTTGAAATCATTATGTTCAAAAACCTCTTATAAAAAAATCTGTTTTTTACACAAGTTATTAATAAAATTTAATATTTTTTATAAACATATGAATACTCACATATTTAATCATTATAAGACATAACAAATAGTTTTCAAACAAAGATTGAATATGGGTATGTTATGTTTAGGTATAAAACTCGTCACTATTGGATTTCTAAAATAACATTTAATGATATAAGATTGAAAAATTGAATACTATGACATATAATATAAAAAATTAATACAAATAAGCATCTAAAATTTATTAGTTACCCAAATTGTGATAGTTTTTTACATGAAACATAGAAAATAATAAATGTAAAGATCTAGAAATTCCATATAATGGTTTTTAAATTATTTGTAATTTATTCAATACCGCGATATCTGACGACGTCTGATTCCAAGGCCCAGAGTGCCCAGAATGATCTCTTGAAGATCTGTTATGATTAAATTAGTGCACATGAGTAGTTTTCCTAGAAAAGTACAATAAATCTTAAATAGGTATCTAGATCATAAACTTGAGGGCACTGTTACATTCTGGATGGTGAGTCCTCCCTTGGCCGAATTTAAGTTTAGTTGGCACTGGCCTCTTGTGAGAAAACCTGAAATTTTCATAAACGTAAATTAAATAAATAAAGAATTTTTTTTCAAGTTCTTGTTACTCAAAAATGGTGACTCATACTAAAAATTTGAGACCACCACTAAACTTGTTATAGTATGATTTCCTTAGGTAGATCCTAACATTGGTAAGTGTAGGCTAGCAGTGGAAGTTAGATTTTTTCTCCAAAAAAATTAATTAAGTAATAATAATTTTATTATTAATTTCAATAACTCATAAACATTAACATGGATTCGAAATCTAAGAGTACCATGGAGCTCATGAGGACATGTTTCCCTTAGGCATAGCCTAACCTCGAATGGTGCGGGTTGACGGTGACTATGAATAATTTTGTAAATTTTTTAACGTACATTCATTAAACGTGCATGCGACAATTTCTATCATTTGAAACTGGGCATGGAATTGAAATATGAGGGCACCATTGAATTTGCAGCACCGAGATTTCCTTAAGAGAGGATTCACTTCGAATACAGTGGTTCAGAAAAAAAATATAGTTTTTCAGAATATTTAAAGAATAATAAAATAACATGTAATTTTTAATTTATTTTTCTCCAACGGTTGAGTGGCAGTTGTGGGACAGATAAGTTTTCAAGACATTTAAAGGATTGACCCTTTTATTATCATAACCACTCCATTTAGAGATGGTAGGTGCATTAATTAACTTATTAATGAACCTCATTAAAGATACGGAGTGTTAAACAATAATCCTCCATCTATTTAAATGAAACTCCAGATGGGTTTTTGACATGACTTCAACAAGAGAGAAACCTCTAGAGATGTACCGCATGGTCTTCCACCAACGAGGAATGGAATTTGGGGAATTGTTGGAGGGATTGATATGGGATCTAAGAATGCTAGAGACTTCAATGAGTGAAGACTTTTCACCATCCACAACTACGACCTCATCCAACAGTTCTCAAGGTGGGGGTTATCATTTTATTCAAGAAATTCCCATGATTCTTCTCCACATTCTTGAATTTTCGGGTGGTCATTGTAGGGGGGTTTGAGTGGGGTTTTTCAATATTTTAAATGTGATGTGTAAATCACTCACACATGTTATAATGCTAACGGGAAGGGCATGTGAAAACATATAATTCTCGGAACCTCTACTACTTTTTTATTTCATTTTTCAAAGGTCTGTTTTTTCAACATGAAGGAACCATAAAACATGGAGGCGTCCTATGACGGAAGCATCCTAGAAGGACTATAGGTGCATCCATAAGGAATAATGGACAACCGGAGATTAGCAGGTAGCCCGCAGAAGATCCATCGGCGTGACACCAGTAGCAGGATCCAGCTGGCGCTCGCCGACCACATATGAGGGCGGCGCTGCTCGGCGCTATGACGTTTGGACTGGCGGCCAGCAATGGCCAGCTATAGATACGGGAGGTGGGGTTCCTTCACGAGCTGCGATGAGATAGGTTCCATCTTGAAGCGGCGGTGAAGGTAGGGACCCACACCCTACGGGTCCCTTGGGTGACAAGGCAATGCCACCTTTTTCCACCAATCAATGAGTCAAATGACTCCTTTGAGCCGTTGGGTAGGCGGACTACACAACCCCTATGCGGGTCGTGCCAGCCAGTATGCCAATCATCTACGGTCTATCCGGTCAGGGGTCAGTCTGGCCAGTCTACGGCACGGCACGCCGATGCCGCCACAGCCCATCCCAATATGGTGGGCCCAGGATGGGTCTTTCTACGCTAATTAGTACCTGAATAGAGCAGGTCGGCCCAGACCAGGTCGAGCCGGGTCGGTCCGATGGGGTTAGGCCCAACACAAACCACTCTCGGGACCTGGTATACTTAAAAGGCCATATCTTGAGTACCAGACATCCTTTTGATGAACTGAATGCGGTGCTGGGATCCTTAGAGAGAGATGGTCCTTTTGATATTCTCAATGAGAGTTTTGAAAAAAAAAATGGTTTAAAATTGGGCTGGATTGTCTTCGAATCCAATTGTTCCCTTAATACTAAATTGTCAATATCTTACTGACCGGGAATCCGGTTGATGTGCCGTTTATTGCATTGGAACCACTATGATGTGAAAGATCATTTGTTAACTTCTATGAGGTCCTTTATGCTTGTTGACATCTGACAGATGGCATGAGGAGAAGTTTCTCCTAGAAACAAGCGTACTATGAATGAGAATCCTATGTCTCACAGATATGTGAAGAATGATGACTGATTCTGTCTGAATCAGCACCGAGCGATTCTATGTGAATAACCACCAAAAGATTATTTAGCAATCATCACCCATATATTTTATTGGAATCAACACCCATTGATTCTGTGTTAATTATCACCCATCGATTTGGTGTGAATCCGCACCGAACAATTCAATGTGAATGAGTATGCATCAATTCTGTGTGAATCATCACCTAGAAATTCTGTGTGAATCACAACCTAGTGATTCTATGTTAATCATCATTGAATGATTCTGTGTCAATCATCACAATGCAATTATGGTTGAATAATTAACCATCGAATCTCTATGAATCAGCACCTTGTGATTCCATGTGAATCAGCAATGAGGGATTCTGTGTGAATCAACACCGAGTGATTCTAAGTGATTCAGCACCCAATGATTTTACTTGAATATGCACCTATCGATCCTATGTAGGTCTTGTGGGCTTAGAACCTATTGATCCTGTGTGGGTCACCAGTAGTGCCTCTTGACAGAGTAAGATGATCTAGCATTATGGAAAAGCATTTGTACTGCTATACTCAATTATGGCTGTTTTAAACTGTGTCTTTTGCTTTTTTCTTTTTTATTGATATAATTCTTTTGATTTTCCACGATGGAATTATAAGAGACCTTTTGGGGTCTCGGGGTCCCAACTAGGAATTTTTATACTCACCCCTGCATGGGCTTCTCCCACACCCTGTTATGTCTTGTGCAGACGACATGCAGCCTTGACTGATACTCGGGGATATAGGAGCAGGCAGAAGATGACGGTGATGGTTGTCCTGGAGAGATATGGAGATCAGATGTACATAAAAATCAGGTAGGATCCCCAGTGAACGATCTATGGAGTTATTTTTTGTTTTCAGTTGTAGATTTATCATTTTAGTTGGGCTTGTACTCTAACCCCTTACACTTAGTGCACATCATTACTACAACAGTTTTACTTTTTGGATTCATCTTTTTGTGTTATAGTATCTGTGTTTGTACATTGTTTAAAGGAAATTCCTCCCGTTTTAGGGATATTCCTTTCTGGTGCTAGATTCCAACCCCAGGACTATGGAAGGAGGGGTTGGGGTTTTCACGGCATGGGTCCCGGGGGACGAGTCATGATAGAGTGGTATTAGAGGAGTTAGTTCGATCGAAGAAATAGGAATATGATCATTCTAATGGTGCAAGAGTGTTACATTTTTTTAGTCTGGTTTTATGTTCGGAGAGTCCAGTGTTGGTATGATATACTGACGTATCCATACACCAGGACCTGGAATTATGATTTCCGACTCGGTGCATGAAAATAATGATTGCGTGTATTTTGGAAATGTTTTACTTTTTTATCTTTTGATTCATCTCACAAGGTATAATTTATTGATATTTATTCACCGTGATTCTATTTCAATATTCCTCCATATAGACAGCCAGTCGGGATTCCATTCCATGACCATGAGGATGGTCCAATGTTTGATGAGGCTTTATTACTAGGATTGTTGCCTGAGATACTACCATTGGGGGGTTTACCAAAAATACCACTCCTTATTGGTCATCAGTTAATACCAGTTCTACCGGTAGAGGAACCATATAGTCTCACTTCTTTATATGAGTTTCAATGAAGATACTCTTAGGTTTTGAGGAAGGCCCGACTCACGAGCAACAAAGGGCTAGCCTGAGGTGGATATCGAGTTTCAATCTACCTAGGGAACCATTTAATCAGGTGGTAGTCCTAGGAGTGATCATTCTACATGGATCAGCTGGGCGAAGGCGTTGTTTAGATTACCCCTAACTTACGACGAGGTGACATATTTGTGGAAAAATCGTGATAACCTTCTTTCTTGAAGGAGACACCTGCCATAAAAAGATAAGGTGTATGTGTTTCAAAGAGATTCAACATCTTCGGCAGGAAGACATGTCTGCAGTTAAGTATCTGGAAAGGTGTACCAGCCATTATAGGTACATGATGAATATGATAAGAACTATAATTCAGGTGTTGGACCTCTGAGAACGATGTTCTTAGTGACTTCTGAGCCGACACTATTTCACTATGCATTCCTACTTATGTTATGGTGCAAGAGAGAACCTTTTAGAATGAATGTTCTTTTGTTGATCAAAAAATAGTCAGTGAATGTAATCAATGGGGAAAAAAGAAACTAATTCCAGTCAAAGAGACTTGGGTGTTTATAATGATTCGAGAAGAAGAAGTGATAGGGATAACTGAATCTGCAGGGCAACAGACATGGAAGAGGAGATAAGAGAGAAGCAGAAGGTGGTATACATTCAACATGTTACAACCACCACCCTAATGTGGTCCCCAGCAGGATCAGGGAGCTAGAGTATCGTGGAAGGGATTAGATACACTCAGTTAAGGAGTGATACCCAAGGCCTCCATGAATGATTGAAGGTACGGTTTGTGTCTACTACTAGCTTCTGTAATTAATATACATAGTTATTAATCATTACATCTTGTTCAAGACCTAGTGTTTCTGGTTAAACCATTGAATTGACCATAACGTTTGGAGATTCCTATGAAAGGAGACTCAATAATCAAACTTATGCTGACAGTGTGATATCACCATTGAGGAAAGATTTTATGTTGTAACCTCTTGTTGGTTGCATCATGGCCTTATGACGTTAGTTTTGGTATTGATTGGTCGTCCATAGTTCATGGTTAGATTGACTATTTTCGGAAAAAAGGTTGTGGTATATCTATAGTGTTGGAATGGGTTTTTCCTCGGTCAGTGAAAAAGAAAACCCAGGATGCAAGGGTTAAACTCATGCATTTGAGGGTACAACCGATCACTATTGATTTGGCCATCCTTACCATTATTGTAGTGTGTGATTTGAGTTTTCAGTTCCCAAAAGTAGTGGAATATTGTGGGAACATCGTTTTGAAAGATGTTTATAGGATTACCTCTCTACAGGGAGAGGGACATCCGCATTGTCTTATACCCAGGTATTACCCTAATATCTACAAATGCATATCGGATGGCTTCTACGGAGCGTAGGAAGTTGAGAGTATAGTTGGGATAACAGTTTACTAGTTTCTCTGATCACAAATGTCTCAGGTATATCTTATCACAGAAGGACTAGAACCTAAGATGGCAGTGATGGAAGGAGTTCCTCCAAGACTATGACATTGAGATATTCTACACTCTTTTGAAGTGGAACGTGGTGGAAAACCCACTCAGCAGGTGGTCGTGGTTGCAGTTGCTGCGTGATGAGGTTGAGAATCTAGCAGCGTAGAAGTTGTCCTCCATGGATTGTGATATAGTAACTTACCCCCATTCTATGACTATCACACCCCCAATCCATCATTGTGTTTGGGAGATATATCTTGGGGACGTTGACTACGGGGCTTGACGTGCTTAGATATCATCAAGGAAGTCTCTTGAAGTTTTTTTTTCTGAAGGTGGAGAGAACATCGTCCTCTTTAGAGGATGCACCATGGTACAAGTGACACAACGATAATATCTGTTAAAGTAGTTTCACTCTTACCCTTTAGACGTACATCATGTTGTGGGGATGATGTACCAGGACCTCCGGTGTCAGTACTTGGATCCATGGATGAAGATATCGGTGGAATTGTTCCTGTCACGTTGCCTCGCATGTCACCAAGTGAAAGTAGATCACCAAGATAATTCATACCAGAGCAGAGCTTTTTATCCTTAGACTGATGGTCATAGAAAGCATGCCATATAGACTCATTAGTATTTGCATCGTGTTTGTGTCTTGTATTTTGGTCACTGTTGGAAAGACAACCTTCCACTGGTGGTGTTCGCATACATCAATAGTTCTCACTCCATCATTGGAAAGGCTCTGTTCGGGGACCTGTATGGGCGACCGTGCAGGTCACCACGATGCTTGGAAGACCTAGGGAAGTCAGCACTTATGGATATAGAGTTGGTACAAGATACCACTGAGAAGGTGTAGATCATCTTGGAGGTGATGAAGGCTACACAATGCAGAAAAAAAAATCTTATGCCAATAGGATATGGGGACCCTTAGAGTTAGAGGAGGGATTCCATGTCTTCTTATGGGTATCACCCCGTCGTGTATTTTGGTGGTTTGGTCAGGGTAGCAATCTATCTCCTAGGTTTATTGGACCCTTCCAAATCCTAATCAAAGTACATGAGGTGGCGTACCATCTAGATTTTCCCCAACAAATTGAATAGGTTCATAATGTTTACCATTTGTCGCAGCTGAGGAGGTACGTGCATGATCCATCACACGTTATCGACTGCGGTGATATGGACATCGATGAAGGGGTGACGTTTGCAGAGTTTCTAGTCGAGATAGAGGGTCCACAGTAGTAGGTCCTTCATGGGAAGTTCAATCCCCTTGTGCGAGTTTGTTGTCATCATGAGAATCTCTAAAAAAGAACATGGGAGTAGGAGGCTCAGATACCGGCTCAGTACCCCAACTTGTTTAATTTTCCTTTTTTGGGATTTTGGGGATGTAAATTCCTAAGGTGGGGAGAATATAAAGACCCAAAAATTCAATATATTTTTTTATTAATTATATTGAATTTTTACAAGACCGTGATTTCTAAAGGCACGTGATTATGAGGCCTGGAGTGCCCGGAATGATCCATCGAAAAAGTGTTAAGATTAAAATTTTATGCATGAGTAGTTTTTAAGAAAAAGTGGAATAAATCTTATACAGGATCCCAGATCAGAAATATTAGGGAAATTTTACCTTTAAGATGGAAGGTTTACTCTAGGTGGGTCTAAAGTTTAGTTAGCGCATGCCGTTTGTGAGAAAACAATAAAACAGAATAATTATAAATAAAATAATTAAATTAATATATATTATTTTTAAAATGCATTTAAGTCACAAATGGTGACTCATATTAAAAATACAAGACCACCATTGAACTTGTGAGGGTATTATTTCCTCAGTTAGATCATAACATTGGCCAGTGTGGGCCAATAGTGGTAGTTATTTTTTGACCTCAAATAAAATAATTTATGAAAAATTATTTTATTATTACAATCTGTAGCTCCTATTCTATAACTCGGATAGAAAATATGAGAGTACCACTGAGCACATTAGGGTGTGTTTCCCTTAGGTAGAGTCTAC
The DNA here is from genome assembly GCA_963277665.1 of Viscum album. Lineage (NCBI taxonomy): Eukaryota > Viridiplantae > Streptophyta > Magnoliopsida > Santalales > Viscaceae > Viscum > Viscum album. Next base: position 1,587,629,107 of record OY728135.1, on the reverse strand, counting down.
CCTTGAACAGTGTGGGTCAAAGGTGACTGTTACTAATTTTTGAACATTTTTATGGCGTGTTCAGTAAATGTACGAGAAATGATTTCAAACTTTTTAACAGGTGCAGTTGAATTTGAAGAACCGGGATTTACTTAAGGGAGGATTCACTTCAACCGCAGAGTGTTGGAAGAAAAATATAGTCTTTTAGAATTTTTAACAAATTATAAAATAACATTTTTTTTATTTATCACCAACCATTGGGTGGTGGTAGTGGGACCGCTGAGTTAGAAAGACATTTAATGGCTTTACCCTTTATTTTCATAACCACTCCGTTGAGAGATGGGAAGTTAATTAATTAAATAATTAACGAACCTCATTAAATCTACATTGCATGGAACTCTCATCCTCCTTATATTTAAAAGTAACTTGGGATGGATTTTTTACATAGATTAATGAATCGAGGATCCTCTGGAAAAGTACTACGACATCTTCCCTCGAAAAGGAATGGAAGATTGGGAGTCATTGGAGGTATCGATCCAGGATTGAAGAATGAATGTGACTTCAATGAGGGAGAACTCCTTACCATCCACAACCACAACCTCATCCAATGGTTCTCGAGGTAGGGGTTTTCATTTAATTTAAGAAATTTATACGATTCTTCTCCTAGTCCTTGAATTTACGGGTTCTCGTTGTGGGGGGATTTGAATGGGGTTTTATCATTATTTTTAATGTAATGTATAAATTACCCCAACTTGTGAGATTAATAATGCAGAGGGTGCATGCCGAAAGAACAAGGACAATACCCTCCACTACTTGTTTTCATTTCTTTCTACATAGGCGGATTTTTTGAACATGATGAATCCTTGATACTAGGAGGCATGAAATGATGGCGGCATATTGAAATTACAGTAGGAGCATCTAGAAGGAAGAAAAGACCATAGGAGCTCACCTGGTGGCCCATGGAAGATCCGCTAGCAGGTCACTAGTGACCGGCAAAGGCTAGCTGCAGAGACGAGAGTTAGGGACCCGCACTATGTGGGTCATGTAGGTATTGAAGTATTGCCACCTAGATCATTCAATAAAGAGGGCGAACGACTCCATTGAGCCGTTCAGCAGGCGGATGACAAGACCCCTATGCGGTTGGCACCAACCGAAGGGCTAAGTCTTCGTAGCACAACCCAACCGGGCCATCCCAAGATGGTTCGGGCTAGGCCGGGTAAGACCCGAACAAGGTTTGGAGAATAGAAATGGGTCGATCGGCCCATATGGGGTCGGGCTAGGTCGAACCGAACCAGGACCACACTCGGGCCTAGTTATGCTTAAATTTTCGTATCTTACGAATCAGATATCCATTTGACGAACCATCTACTGCATTTGGTTCCTTGTTGTGAGACGACACATTTGAGATATTACATGAGAGTTTTAGAGAAAATTAGATTATGGACATGTTGGATTGACTCCAAATCTGACAGGTCCCTCTCCAACAATATTCCAATAACTTACAGACCAGGCATACGATTGATGTGCAGTCTGTTGAGTTGGAACCCCTATAATGTGATAGATCATTGGGTAACATCTATGTGGGATTTTGGTCAAGTTTAAATTTGACTGATGGGTTGAGGAGAGATTTCTCCCATGAACAAGCCTAATATGAATGATAATAATTTGTCTGAATGAGACGTGATGAATGAAGACCGATTCTGTGTGAATCAGCAGTCTGCAATTCTGTATGATTCAGCACCACATGATTCTGTGTGAATCGGCACCAATTGATTCTCTATGAATCAACACACAACAATTTTTTGTGAATCAGCACCCAACATTTCTCTGTGAATCACCGCCTTGTGGTTCTGTGTGAATAAATACCCATTGTTTCTATGTGAATCAGTATCGAGTAAATCTATGTGAAGTAGAACACATTATTTCTATGTGAATATGCACCCAGTGATTCTATGTGAATCAGCACCCGACGATTCTTGGTGAATCAGTAGTCATCAATTCTATTTGAATATTCACTGAGTGATTTAGTGTGAATATACACCCATGGATTTTGTGTGAATCAGTACCCTGCGAATCTATGGGAATCAACACCGAGAGATTCTATGCGAATCAGCACCCAAAGAATTTTTGTGAATTAGCAACTATCTATCATGTGGAGGTCTTTTGGGGATTAGTATCTATCGATCGTGTGTGGTTCAGCAGTAATTCATGTGGACAGAGTAGGATGATCCTGCCTTACAGCTAATCATTTTTACTATTGTAGTCAATTATGCTTGGTTTTTGCTGTGTCTTTTGCATTGTGCTTTGGGATTGAGAAAATTCTTTTAGTTCTTTGTTGAATTATAAGGGAGTTTCGGTGGTCTCGAGGTCCCTACTGGGTATTGTTATATTCAACCATGCATCAGCTTCACCTGCAAATAGTTGTGTCTTGTAAAAACGACGAGCATCCTTGAATGAGACTCAATGAGCTAGGACCAGATGGCGGAATATGGTGACAGTTGACGTCGAGAGCTATGGAGATGAGTTATACCTACCCTTCAGGTAGGATCCCCGGTGGATGATCTCATTAACTGTTTTCTATTTTCAGTTGTTGTATCTTTTCAGCTGGGCTTGTATTCTGGCCCCTTACATTCTATGCACACTTTTACTACTACTTTTTTACATCATGGTTTCATCCTATTACATTCTATTATGTGTTTTTGTATAGGTTTAAAGGCAATGTCTTTTTGTTTTAGGTATACGCCTTTCCGGTGATATTCACTAACCCCGGACCAATAGAAGGTGGGCTTGGGGTAGTCATGACATGGGCCCCAGGGGACGGGTTGTGATAACAACCAGATTCAACATGTACTAGTTAATGATGATTCCATAGTTATAAAATATGAAATTTATAATCAGAATCAATATATATATATATATATCAAAAAATCAGAATAATATCTTGTATAAAAAATAATTACCTTTACTTCCACATTTGGAATGCATTCGGTTTCATTATCAACATATGTTGGTTGTTAAATTAATTCCATGAAATGAAATTTCATATATATGAACAAATAATACATGTATAAATAGTGAGAATAAAACATAATGATCATATGAGAAACAAAAAAACATACATGTCTAATAAGGTGGAAAATATTTTACAATCACACCCTACTAAAAGGAAAAACTAATATAAGTTTCATTCACATAGGAAAAATATTCTTAACATCAAATTCCAACTACAATACAAAAAAATAAAATTTAATGACATTATACTAATCATTATTTAGTAATTAGGTTCCTATTATTACATATTAATAAATGTATGAGACCAACATCCATTCTCTATAGGTGATAATCTATCACATATATATGCACATATCATAGGATTCTTTTCACGGTGCACCTCCATGGAAATTTATTTTGGATCTATAAATCCATAAATTCATCTACTCTTATTTTATACAAGAAGATTTTGTTGATTCATAATTTAAAAATAAAAGTTAGTTATTCGATATAAACTATTTTTTATTAATGAATAATAATTCAAATGTCCATTCACTTACATGGAAAACAACTACAACAATTTCAGTCCAAGCTCTTCAAAACCAACTTGATGGAATTAACCATCTTTGAGTAATCTATGTGGATAATCATTTACTAATATATCAAATTTCATCTAGAATAAATAGATATTATTCAAGGAATATGTAGCTTGAGAATATCATTGTATCCCATAAGAAATATCATAAGTATCTAATGTCAATTTTACGGAAACTTTTGTTTCAATTGGACAATTTTTTCTACTTTCAGATAATCTTATATAAGCTAAATTTCGAAAATAATAATAATTTATATTCAATAATATGTAATTAATATTTTAAAAAAAATCATACCTCATTTGCAATATAATAAGAAGACCAGTTGCCCAAATTAAAAAAGACCTAGATACTCCCCAAATCTGGTAATCTCTTCTGTAAAAAATGAAAGGTGAGAATTTGGATTAATAATATATAGTACTAATACACTAACCTGGCCAATCAACATAGGATGTTGATGTAAAGAATCCAACAAACAATGCACGATTCATAACGCAACAAAATTTATTTTAGGATCTCCTGCAAAAAATCACAGTATATGGTTTGGTATGAGGGAGTAGGTGGAGGATTAAAGTATGCAGGTTGGGTAGGGTAGTCTGGAAAGGATGGATGTAGAGGCAGTATAACCCACAATGTAGTTTGGGAAGGCTAGGAAGGCTTCACAAACATTGACCATCTTTTCATGTGTTCTAACAAACCCTTCTGCATGGCATTTTGAATTTGATCACCCATAGACTGTTTAATATATTTCCGCTCGAATCTTAAGGATTTTATTTCCAGGTCCCTTGATTTTTTTACTCTAACAAATTTTTTTATGAAAACTAATACACACCGATCATCCTCTAACATGTTATTGGTGTTCTTCATTTCTTAAGTCATTGTCTAGGATGTCCATCCTAACCCTCATGGATAAAATAGTATTGTGACTCTTGCTCCTGTACTAAATCCTAAAATGAAAAAAAAGTAATATTACTATTCATATTATATGAAATGGAAAAATTCATAAAAAATATATAATTTTTACATTCAATTATTATCAACTACTTCCTTATCATCATCTGTAAGACACTTTTCAAATTTCATTATTCTCGATTGTTGACATTTTTCATGGTGAGTGGTAGGAGATGGAGGAGCAAACTTGACCTCTTCAGAAACACTAAAAGATCAATCTCTTAATTATTCAATGCATTCATCAATTATTTTCTGCTCCAATAACAGGTACCATCAACGTGATAATGTATGGGGGTATACATTTTTCAACTACATCACATGATGAGATCTCTTGAAAACATATTATATAAATAATAATAATAATTAACTAGATAAATATTTAATAACTTTTACAATATAAAATAATTATGATACCTAATATTTTTCTTCATGAAGGCTATCAAAAAATTACTTCCATGTATCTGTATACATAAATTAATACTTAATTCATGGGTATTTAAACTTTTTTCTTTCCAAAAAATATTTTTTTTATTTTTATTTCAAAACCTCTCCATCGAACCACCGCAAAACAGAGATGTATTTTATTAATTTATTTTCTTTTTTAATAAATTGAATGTCATATGTAATTGAATAAATGAAATATTTCATTGAAAATATTTAATATTCAAAAAATGGGATAAAATAAATCAACTGAGGTATTTTAAAATCATGGCGTATCAAAGCTGCTGTTTCACCATCCTGTCCATTGACATTCAATCAGGATATAAAATATGAATCCTTTAATAGCTATGAAATTACATATAACTGATAAAATAAACTTCATTTGGACCAGATCCATTATTATTATCATCAAAACCAATATGCAATCTCTCATCTCTATGATCATGTGTCAGTTTCGGTAAATGTTTATACCATGTTGACCAACTTAAGAACTAGATTTCTCATTAGTAAGAGTAGTCACCTCCACATAAAATTCATTACTACTCCTTCAAAAAAATTATAAATTAAAAGTTACCTTTCATTAAAAAACTATATTAATGATTATTTAACAAAATGAAAAAATAGATATACCTCAATAACTGCACCTCTCACATTTTATCTGACGTTGACATAAGCTAGTGGTAAGAAATTTTGTGTACATTTATATCATTAGATAACTGAATATTTAGATATACACCTCTCACATTGTGTTTTTATCTTTTTCTCATGAAAAATGAGCTCCTTCGATGATAACCATGAAACCACTATTTTCAATAGTTTTCTTATCATTTAGATTTTTGTGTAAACTATGAACCATTAATATTAAAACCAATCCATGTTATCTTATTAATTGCTGGTCACCCTACCAACCATTTCAATGATTCTAATGCAGATATATCTTTTCTCACATTATCCTTAAACCATGAAACAAATACGTTTTTATGCTCAATCATCAATAACTTTTCATTTATTTTTTGATATTGCCTCATTAATTCATCAATATGTGATGATATATGTGTTGTTAAATGTGGCTACATCACTTAATCACATAGAATGAACTTTACCATTAAGCCTGAAATTAATCTATCTTCACTATTAACTGTCAACTTTTAAGATATAGGGGGGCCAATATTATCCACTTCATAAAAATAATTAGTATATAACTCAATCACATCTTCTAATACATATTTTTGATTAATATTGGCCTCTAGTCGATAAGTATTTTTATCATATCCCATTAAAATTTTCATATACATTCCAAAAGGATATGTGCCATGTAAATAAAAAATCCCCCATATTATTATCTCACACACTAGATGAATGGCTAGATGAACCATTATATGAAAAAATGTAGGTGGAAATAAATTTATAGTTGAAAATATATAAGAGAATATTCATTCTATAACTAATATAAAAAATTTGTATCAATAACTATGATACAAATGGGTTTGAAAAAATTATATAACCTAATGATAGTCTTTCTGAAAGCTAACAATAATATACCAAACATTGAAACTGGTCGCAGTTGTTGCATCAATAAATGGAAGTCCTGATATTTCATACCTAATAACTTTAAATCCATCACTAAAAATCAAATTCCCATTTTAGTAATATCTACTGGGTACTTTTATACCTTACAGAAACTGAAAAAAATTCAACTTCTCAATATTTCTAAATGTTATGCAAGATGATGGTAAATGTGTTTTGTTTCTTTTAATATTGTGAGATAACTCCAAATTGATTCTCATTGCTAGTTCAACCTAAAAATCAATCCTTATTTTTATATCATTTTACATCTAAAAATTATCCAATCAAATTGTCACATATATTTTTATTAACATTCATAACATAAATGTAACAATTTATCTCAAAAAATATCTAATAAGGTAGTTCCTAAAAATATATTGTTTCTTTTATATATTTTTTTAAGATCATAACTATATTTCATTCCAAATTATGAATCAATATTTTTCACAATTTTATAATTTTCATCAACTAAAAATGGTTGTGGGGGAATATTTTATTCCTATAAACCATTAAATTCCTTTTCCAATCTATGATAAGGTTGATCAATTCGAAAAAAATACCAATCTCCCGTGTTCACAATATTTCATCCATTCTGTAATTGATAATACGATGTCTTTTCTTCAAAAAAATGGACATGATTTGGGTCCATTAAACATTGTATCTAGATATGGTTCCATCTGCCAGAAATTCATTTATATTGAACATTATCATATCACTCAAAAGAAAATAATCTTTCTTGTATGCATCAAAACATTAACACATGCCTCCCATAAAAGATTCAAGTAAAGAATCAATAGTGGAAAATACATGAAAATATCATTTCATGGGTATTTTGGTCCAAAAATTAACATGATCATCATAACACATTTTTATTAATAAATATCTATGGGGATAAGAAGTAAATTATCAGAAAAATATGTGAGGAACTATTTTGGGTACTTAGGCTCTAATATAGATTTCTTCCATCTATACACACTCCTATTCTGAGATTTCTAACTTCACTTAAATAATAAGGAATTTTTTTTATCAAATATCATCCATTGTTATGAGTCAATAGGGTGATGTAATTTAATATTATAAATGGATTAATTTAAATTCCATCATAATCTTTTTTCATCAATAGAATTTGAAAATAGAAACTTCAGACAAGGAATTATTGAAATGTATCTAATTTCGTTAGTAGGCTCCTTGATTTCAGTACCTGAGAATGAATCTGAGTTAATTTATTGGAATTATATAAAGAGATTATTGGATGGAATTATTTGATTTATCATGAGGTTATATGTCAATACCTATGAAGGAATCTTAACGGACCTTCACCTTCATCTTATAGAATTTTGTTCAACATGTATTTAAATTTTATAATAATTTATATTCATTCATATTGAACACAAAATCATTGGGGATATAATATATCTCATTATACCCTATTCCCAATGGGTATAATATTTTCTTCTGCATATAATTGGAATCTGGATGCTTTTTGTCTTTTGGAAGTAGCTATTTTAAAAGCTCAATTATTTTAGACAAACATTTATCCCTCCAACCATTTTTTTCAATTTAACCAATCTCAAAACAGCTGATAACACTATATATTTACAACGTTGAAAAAATTCCTTTTCAAAATATCCATACAAATTTTCAATAGTATTTATTTTATCAATGATTTCATCACCTAAATCATGAATTAATTATTCAATACGGCCCTCTATGTCATTGTGAATATTTTCTTCAACATTAGATGTTGAATTTACAGAAATTTTACCATGCCAAATCCAATGTGTGTAATTAAGGATAAAACTATTTAAAATGAAATAATTCTTGATTTTCTATGAAATTTAACATTCTCATATTCAAAAAATTCACATGTGGATAGAAAATAAAATATATGTTTTGAGGATTTCCATTAGAAAATTTCATGAAATCATCATCTCCTTTTTTCATATTCATTGCTAGTTCTTCATAAATTTATCCAATTATGATCAATTCAATACCTTATATCATAAAATAAATAGTGATTATATTAAAATATATAACATTTAAATATAAATTTATATATATATATAAATTTTAATCATAAAAACGTTAAATAAAAATGATTAGTACTCATACATTAAATATAAAGGATTATTAAGAATAAAATCTAATCTAATCTACTCTAGGTATTTATTTTTCATGTTGTATCACTAATCCAAAAGCTGGTGATTTTTTTTAGTATCAAAAAATTAAAATATAATTAATTTAAACAGACATATATACAAATTTATACAAACACACACACACACACACATATATATATATATAACATTTAAACATTTAAAAATATAAATATAAACATATATATTTTAAACATCAAAAAATTATTGGAAAAGATTTATGATCTAGTAAGAGATCAATGATTATTTGGAATAAAATCAAAAGCTAAATTACTCTAAGTATTTATTTTATTTAAATAAATAATTATAAACAATTCTTGATGACCGTGGTAATGAATAAAGATATTTTTATCAAGTTTACATAGATATTTTTTAAACGAATATAAAAAAACACTACTACATTATGCCTTGATTCATAAGAAGAGAAATAAATATTCTTCTTAGTTATAACCTAAAAAACAATTTCATAATGCCACTGAATAAAATATATATATAATTAAACTAACAATATGAAAAATTAATAATTCAATGTGATATGCGTACAAAAAAAGAATGAGTGAAGTAAATTTATAACTAAAAAATATTGAATTTTTCCTAAATTTTATTATAAACCACTTATTAATTTTAATGTTGTACAATTAAATATTGATCATCAATATAGATAACATCATGTGAATTTAATGGTAGGAAGAAAACTAAAACAAATGATTAAAAAATTTGAAATGTTTTTGAAAAAAACCTATTATCGTGTTGTGACTCGACCATGATAGATGTACCGTGAAGTTAGAAAGAAAAAAACACAAAAAAATGAACAAAAAAATAATGTCAAAACATATGATCTGTGTTCTAATCAATTATTTAAGGTTTAAAAAGATTAAATATAAACCTAAAACACAAAAGATGAATGATTGATGATTAAAATTCCTAAAAATATAATTCCACATGAGAGAAAATAATCACAAACTCTATTGAAATGGTTATGGTATCCATTATAATCGACATAGGTAGAGAGAACGAATGAATAAGAGGCATACAAAATAATGGTCCCATTGTTGATTCTTTAAAGGACTTTCAATGAATATTTTTAATAAAATTTACATTAAAAATATTTAACTTTTTATTTTTGGCATTTTTTTTCCATAAAACCGACATTGGAAATAAAATATTTTTTCATGTAGGTTTTAATAAAAGTGGTGAATGAAATAAGATCATCGAGCATTTCTGGTGTCCGATTATTCTGAAACTGAGGCTCAAAATATTACACATAAGTTTTTTCATCATTTTTTAATTGAAAAGATGTTGAAAATGGAACTAATTATATTTTGTTGTTAGTTATTACAATAGATGATTCCAAAATAAAAAGTGTGACTACTGGAAAGCAGACTTTTCCAAACACTTGTATTCCAATGGTGCTTTGAACCGTTGGTATATGTTATCATTACCAACGGTTTGCATAAACCGTTGGTAAAGATCTTGAACAAGTGACTTTTCATAATGGTTTAATAAAACCGTTGGGAAAGATGGGGAAAATCACTTTTCTCAATGGTTTGATGATACTATTGGGAAAGATGGGAAAATTTTAGTTTTCCCAATGGTTTCATAAAACTGTTGGGAAAGATTGAGTTTTCCCAATGGTTTTGAAAAACCGTTGGGAAAAAATCCCCAAATTCTCTAAATCCAGGCAGCTGCTTCCCCATGATTCCAGAACCCTTCTGCTGGTCTCCAGAAGTGATTCCTTCGTAGAAGCACATCAGAATCCCCACCTCTTCCATCAGATTAATAACTGCCAGGTAAGACTCCTTCCATATTTTATCATGGATATAGTTCCACCTCTTATCAATCATATCCTTCTATTTTCAACTATTTCATTATTCCTAATTTTTAGGGTTTTTGTAAAATTTTATAATTGTTCCACGAATTGGGTACTTAAATCCCCATATCGGTGTGTGTCCAATAAATGTTTTCATTAAACAGTTACATTTATAATGGCATGGTGTCTCTTTATTGTGTTCTAATTTTAAAGATTCATAGGTTTTTTTAATCTCAATGCTTCAAATATTATAGCTTCATGTATATGAACTAATAAGAAATTGTTTGTAATATTTATTGATATTATTTCATGAAAATAAATCCTTTAATTAAGATCATTCCAAACATGAAGATCTTGTCCAACTTAATTTTTTTACACTATGTTTATTACATAACAAGTATGTATCTTGTTTTTATCAAAATCTATATATATAAAAATGGACACACTGTTCCCTTATCCTTTGCACAATAGAACATATGGAGTATATTCCTGAACTTTGAAAAATAGTATGTGGTCCCTAATTAGTACTTCTTCCTTCTTCATGAAACTACTTCACAGAATGTAAAATTCGTAATATTAGTGAATATTATTTTTTCTAATATAACCATTAATCATTATGCCTTCAATATCATACATGTGTTATTCAATCAACTTTTTAAAACAGAATAACCATTTTCACTGACTTGGGGTTCCTCAAAATGCGTGGGAAAATTAGAAAAATGCATGTATTGAATTGTGTTTCTCATACGGATTCATGGATACAAGTTCATCTCGAAAAACATGAATGTGAGGTTCAAATATCATGAGGACCATGAGATTATTATTCTTCAAACAAATGAAGTTTTTTTTCTGCAACAATGTGTTTTTTTCACTTTTGATTTGGCCGAAAGGGGAGCTTTGTGGTCATTAATCATGGTTGTGGGTGGTCATTTAAGATGTAAGATAGTATGCCTTCATTTTATATGATATATACAATATTATTATTGATTTATGTACAAATTGATTATCTTTACCATGTGATGTTATTTAATAAGTTGTTATTAATGATTGTAATAATGACGATATGGTATAAGGGTTCATATGGTGTGTACAAGGGTTCAGATGGTGTGTATAACGATTGATATGGTATCAGTGAACTCAAGTCATTAATTTAATCCTTCATTCTCACTATCATGTAAGAAATTGAATGATGTAAACCCATCCTCACATTATTTCATACCATAGATAGTGTCCAACATATGGAATATGAGATTTTGAATTCATCAGTTAACTAGGATCATATATTCCATTTCCCCCAAGATGAATGTACTAATATAACTTTAGGGTAAACTAAATATGGTTCTCACTGTACGTTGTATATTATGTATCCTTCTTCGAAAATACTCACTTTTATGAGGGTGGGGTGCTTTTCACTACCCATTCTGTCATGTGTAGATAGCCATAAAAAGGTTAGATAAGCCACAAGTTTAATTCAATAGTGTTGTTAACATTGGCATACTTTAATAATAATTTCAAATTTTAAAATAAATGTATTTGTCTATACGTAATCAAATTAAATCTTTTTACAAGCCATGAAAAACCTATTAGTGTAGAAGCCTTAAATTTATTCACCCATGGGGTGCGCTTGACTTGGGGAGGTAATTTGGTAATGAAAGGTATGTCCATAGAGGTGTCAATAAAGAGTTATTGAACATGAGTGAATGACTTGGGATGACTATAACACATGATGGGACCAGAGGCATGTGCCTCTTATAGACCTAATGAAAATGAATATAAATAAATTTTAATTTAATTTATGAGTACATGTTCTTTACATTGTTTTAATAGTTCACTACATCGACTAGAAACTTCTTCCTTTATCTTTTACTTAAATGTATTTTCTATTAAATTTCAATCCTATTGAATTGTTTATGAAAAAATGACTAATATAAATTCTTTTTAAGAAATGGAATGAAGTTGGATGTATGAAACCGATCAGATCTCAAGTGATTTTCAAAACAATTTGGAGAGCTTTATAGATTTTTCATTTCACAATGCTTCAGATAGTGGTTGCATACACTTCCCGTGTTCTAATTATGTTCGTAGACCTTGGTTTAGCCGTGAAGAAGTCAGCTACCACTTATCCAAAAATAGTTTTCAAGCAAACTACTTTGTGTGGTATCACAATGGGGAGAAAATGAAATCTCAAATTGGTGATGATCAAAATGAAAGAACTGGAATGGAGAATTTGTTAGATGATTAGTTTCTATTTATTTGTCATCATGGAAAAGAAAGGATTTCGACTCAAGAAGACTTCGATATGACCACATCTAATTCATCTATTGAAAATTATGATATTGATAGGGTGAAAATAGTGAATGATGCTGGCATGACTCCAATATATCGACAATGATGATATTGGGAACCCCCATCCTTCCTAGACCCTGGACAACCCCCCCCCCCCCACCATCCTCATTGGACCCCGGACACCCCCCCCCAGACAGCCCTTCGAACAGCCCGCCGGACAGGCCCCCACCCTCCTCCCTGGACCCTAGACAACCCCCAGACAGCCCCCGGACAACCCCCCCCCCACCCTCCTCCTTGGACCCTGGATATCCCCTCTGAACACCCCCTAGACAACCCCCCGCACAGCCCCCACCCTTCTCCTTAGTCCCCGGACAGCCCCCCGGACACCCCCCGGACAGCCCCCACCCTCCTTGATTTTATTTTCTACTACAAATTTATTATATATATTTTATTTATTTTCATCACGATAATCAATGAAAATCACATTTACACATCTATCAATTTCATAGATTATTGGTATGTTATAAAAGGGATTTATTCATTGGGCGTGAAATTGTTAGCTTTGAAATGTTTCATAGCATGATAAAAAAAATCTAATCCATATTAAGAATTATATAAAAATATTCTATATGAATGTCCACATGATTTTAAGAAAACACCATTCCACTTATAGACACATGGGGATTCTCAGAAATCATGTTTACCTTAATATTTCCAAAAGTATTTTTAGGAAAAGTTTTACCTTCTATTAATTTTATTATATTCTTATTTTAAATGTAAATTTTTCATAAATAAATTAATTTAAATACCCATAGTCAAATAATGTATTTGAATAATGTGAATAAACAACTAACATACCACTTTAACTATGTATCTTTTGTTTATAATGGACATGATTATAATGGAAAAGAAAAACTGACATTCAGAAAACCGACCAAACGCATTCGGATTCTATTTATAATTTACCACAACGATCCATGGGTCATATGTGACTTGGACGAGTCAAACCAGGATCAATCCGAGGCAGGGTGTGGCCGGGATCACTCTAAGTGGCTCCCTTTTGTTTAAAATGGACAACATTTTAAGTACATATGGAAAACAGACCAAACGCATTCGGTTTCCGTTGAAACATTAAGAGAATGGTCCATGTGTCATATGTGACGTGTATGAATCAACGCTGCCTCAATCTGAGATGCAGTCTGGCCGGCACCACTCAATGTGTCTGTCTTTTGTTTCAAAAGGATGTCATTTTAATTGAAAAACATAAACTGGCATACGGAAAATCGACCAAATAAATTCATATTGTGTCAACACTTTAGAATAATGATACATGGTCCATATATGACGTGTACGAGTCAACCCCATCTCAATCCGAGGTGTGGTGTGGCTGACACCATTCACAATGTCTCTCTTTTGTTTAAAATGGATAGGATTATAAGTGGAAAGAACAACTGACATACGCAAAACTAACTAAATGCATTCTAAATGTGTTTATGCTTTATTAAAAAGATACATGGGTCATATATGATGTGTACAAGTCAACCCTGCCTTAATCCAAGGCATGGTGTGTCCGAGATCACTCTAAGTGTCTCTCTTTTGTTTAAAATGGACAACATTTTATGTACATATGGAAAACCGAACAAACGCATTCTGTTTCTGTTGAAACTTTAAGAGAACTATCCATGGGTCATATGTGATGGGTATGACTCAACCCCTCCTCAATATGAGATGCGGTGTGGCTGGCACCACTCAAAGTGTATGTCTTCATTTTCAAAAGGATATCATTTTAAGTGAAAAACATCTATTGGCATACGGAAAACTGACAAAATGCTTTCAGAATATGTGGATACTTTAGGACAACGATTGATGGGTCATTTGTGACGTGTACAAGTTAACCTCTCTTAAATACGAGGCACGGTGTGGCATGATCACTCCTTTTGTATGTATTTTGTTTAAAATGGACAAGATTATAAGTGAAAATAACAACTAACATACGGAAAACTGACCAAACACAATTGAAATGTGTTGATTCTATAGGAAAATGATCCATGGGTCATATGTGATGTGTACGAGTCAACCCCACCTTAATCTGAGGCACGGTGTGGCCGGAATCACTCTAAGTGGCTCTCTTTTGTTCAAAATGGACAACATTTTAAGTACATACAGAAAACTGACCAAACATATTCTGATTGTGTTAATACTTTATCACAATGATCCATGGTTCATATGGGACGTGTACGAGTCATTCCCGCCTCAATCCGAGGTGTGGTGTGGCTGACACCATTCATAGTGTCTCTCTTTTGTTTAAAATGTACTAGATTATAAGTGAAAAGATCAACTTGCATACGAAAAACCGACCAAACGCATTAGAAATGTGTTAATGCTTTAGGAAAACATTCCATGGGTCATATGTGACATGTACGAGTCAACCCCGACTAAATCCGAGGCGCGGTGTGGCCGAAACCATTCACAGTGTCTCTCGTTTGTTTAAAATAGACAGTATTATAAGTGAAAAGAACAACTGACATACAAAAAACCAACCAAACGCATTGAAAATGTGTTGATGCTTTAGGTCAACGATCCATGGTTCATATGGGACATGTACGAGTCATCCTAGGCTCAATTCGAGGCACAGTATGGCCGGGATCACTCTAAGTGGCTCCCTTTTGTTTAAAATGGAAAACATTTTAAGTATATATGGAAAGCTGATCAAATGCATTCAGTTTCTATTGAAACTTTATAAGAACGATCCATGGGTCATATGTAACATGTACGAATCAACTCTGCCTTAATCTGAGACACGGTGTACCAGGAACCTCTCAAAGTGTCTGTCTTTTGATTCAAAAGGACGTTATTTTAAATGAAAAACATCAAATGGCATACGAAAAACCAACCAAACACATTCTTATTGTGTCAATACTTTAGCACAACGATCCATGGGTCATATGTGATGTGTATGATTCAACCCTGCCTAAATCTGAGGTGCGGTGTGGCCAACACCATTCACAATGCCTATCTTTTGTTTAAAATGGATAGGATTTTATGTGAAATGAACAACTGACATAAGAAAAACCGACCAAACAATTTCGAAATGTGTTGATTCTTTAGGTCAACGAACCATGGGTCATATGTGACATGTACGAGTCAACCCGTGCTCAATTCGAGGCATGTTGTGTCCATGATCACTCTATATGGCTCTCTGTTGTTTAAAATGGAAAATATTATAAGTACATATGGATAACCAAACAAAAACATTGGATTTTCATTGAAACTATAGGAGAATGATCCAAGGGTCATATGTGATGTGTAAAAATCAACCCCACCTCAATCTGAGACGCAGTGTGGCCGACACCACTCAAAATGTCTGTCTTTTATTTCAAAAGGACTTCATTTTAAGTGAAAAACATCAACTGGCATAAGGAAAACCGACCAAACGCATTTAGACTATTTCAATACTTTAGAAAAATGATCCATCGGTCATATGTGAAATGTAAAAGTCAACCCCGTCTCAATTCCAAGCACGGTGTGGACGACACCATTCATAGTGTTCTCTTTTGTTTAAAATGGATAGGATTATAAGTGAAAAGAACAACTGACATACATAAAAGTGACCAAATGCATTAGAAATGTGTTGATTATTTATGACAACAATTCATGGGTCATATGTGACCTGCACTATCCAACCGGGGCTCAATCCGAGTCGCGGTGTGGCTGGGATCACTCTATGTGGCTACCATTTGTTTAAAATGGACAACATTTTAAGTACATACAGAAAACTGACCAAATGCATTCGGTTTACATTGAAAAACTAGGAGAATGGTCCATGGGTCATATGTGACATGTACGAATCAAACCCGCCTCAATCTGAGACGCGGTATGGCCGACACCACTCAAAGTGTCTGTCTTTTGTTTCAAAAGGATGCCATTTAAGTGAAAAACATCAACTATCATACTGAAAACCGAAAAAATGCATTCGTATTGCATCGATACTTTAGCACAATTATCCATGGGTCATATGTGATGTTTAAGAGTCAACCCTGCCTCAATCTGAGGCATGGTGTGGCTGACACCATTCATAATGTATCTCTTTTGTTTAAAATGGACAATATTATAAGTAAAAAGAACAACTAACATACGGAAAACTGACCAAACACATTTGAAATGTGTTGATGGTTTTGTAAAACAATCCATGGGTCATATGTGACCTATCAAACCATCTTGGGCTCAAAACAAGTCGCGGTGTGGTCGGGATCACTCTAAGTGGCTCTCTTTTGTTTAAAATGGATAACATTTTAAGTAAATACCGAAAACCGAACAAACGCATTCAGTTTCCATTGAAACTTTAGGAGAACGGTCCATGGGTCATATGCGATGTGTATGAATCAACCCTGTCTCAATCAGAGACCTGGTGTGGCCGAAACCACTCAAAGTGTGTGTCTTTTGTTTCAAAAGGATGTTATTTTAAGTGAAAAACATCAACTGGCATACGAAAAACCAATCAAACGCTTTCAGAATATATGGATACTTTAGCACAACGATCGATGTGTCATTTTTGACGTGTACGAGTTAACCTCGCATCAATCTGAGGCACGGTGTGGCAGGATCACTCCTTGTGTTTGAATTTTGTTTAAAATGGATAGGACTATAAGTGAAAAGAACAACTGACATACGGAAAACCGACCAAACACATTCTAAATGTGTTGATTCTTTTGGAAAATGATCCATGGGTCATATGTGACGTGTACAAATCAACCCCGCCTTAATCTGAGGCATGGTGTGGCCGGAATCACTCTAAGTGGCTCTCTTTTGTTTAAAATGGACAACATTTTCAATACATACTGAAAACCGACCAAACGGATTCTGATTGTGTTGATACATTAGCACAACGATCCATGGGTAATATGGGACATGTATGAGTCAACCCCGCCACAATCCGAGGTGCGGTGTGGCTGACACCATTCATAGTGTCTCTCTATTGTTTAAAATGGAAAGGATTATAAGTGAAAAGATCAACTGGCATACAAAAAACCGACCAAACACATTAGAAATGTGTTGATACATTAGGAAAACAATCCATGGGTCATATGTGTCGTGTAAGAGTCAACCCCGCCTCAGTCCGAGGTGTGGTGTTGACGACACAATTCACAGTGTCTCTATTTTGTTTAAAATGGACAGGATTATAAGTGAAAAGAACAAATGACATACGAAAAACCGAACAAACGCCTTAGAAATATATTTATGCTTTAGTTAAATGATCCATGGGTAATATGTGATGTTTACTAGTCAACCTGGGCTCCATTCGAGGCACGGTGTAGCCAGGATCACTCTATGTGGCTCCCTTTTGTTTAAAATGGACAACATTTTATGTACATACGGAAAACTGACCAAACGCATTCAGTTTCTATTGAAACTTCAGGAGAACGATCCATGTGTCATATGTGACGTGTAAAAATCAACCCCACCTCAATCTGAGACGTAGTTTGGCTGGAACCCCTCAAAGTGTATGTCTTTTGTTTCGAAAGGACATCATTTTAAGTGAATAACATCAACTGGCATACGGAAAACTGACCAAACGCATTAGGATTGTGTCGATACATTAGAAAAATGTTCCATGGGTCAAATGTGACATGTAAGAGTTAACCCCGCCTCAATCATAGGTGTGGTGAGGCCAATACCACTATAACTGTGTTTCTTTTGTTTAAAATGGACATGATTATTAGTGAAAAGAAGAATTGGCATACGGAAAACTGACCAAACCCATTCAGAATAAGTTGATAATTCATCACAACGATCCCTGGGTCATATGCGGCCTATACGAGCCAACCTAGGCCCAATCGGAGTCAGGTTGTGGCCGAGAGCAGTCTATGTGTCTCTATTTTGTTTAGAATTGTCAACATTTTATGTACATACAGAAAACCGACCAAACGCATTCGGTTTCCGTTGAAACTTTTGGAGAACGATCCATGGGTCATATGTGACATGTATGAATCATCCCCACCTCAATCAGAGACGCGGTGTGGCCGGCACCACTAAAAGTGTCTATCTTTTGTTTCAAAAGGACATCATTTTAAGTGAAAAACATCAACTGGCATACGGAAAACCGATAAAAGGCTTTCAGAATATGTTGATACTTTAGGACAATGATCGATGGGTCATTTTTGATGTGTACGATTTAACCTCGCCTCAATCCAAGATATGGTGTGGTAGGTATCACTTCAGGTGTATGTATTTTGTTTAAAATGGACATCATTTCAAGTAAAAATATATGGTATACAAAAAACCAACCAAATTATGAATTGAAATCTTGATTCCACATATAATTGTCATATAAATTTTAAATAGAATTATAAATTAATTATATATGTTTATAATTATGTTATGAATTCTAATTTAATTCTGGATGTGTATAGTTCCAGGATGCATTATATGTTAAATGTGTATGAATTTGTTCTCTATATGTATGTGTCTGTTTGTTATTGCTGGTACAATAATTGTATATGTTTGTGTTAGTTTATTGCAGGAACAATAATTGGATTGAAAATGGGAGGGAATGCACAAAATGAGGCATGTTGTGCAAATTGCAGAGCTTTTGTGAAAATTGTAGGCTGCTGTGCAATTTTCACAGCATAGGCTATGCCAACGGTTTCAAACCCTTGGCATAACATTTGTGATTTGTTTTTTTACCAACGGTTCAATGAACCTTTGGTAAAAAAACCTTACCAATAGTTCATAATCCATTGGGAAAGAGGTGATTCCCTGGGATTTCCCAACGGTTCAAGCCATACCGTTGGGAAAAACTATCCCAATAGTTTGGCACAACTGTTGGGATATGCTAGGCTTACCCCACCCTATCCCAACGGTTCTCAGGAAACCATTGGGAAAAGCATTCCAAATGGATTACTTCCCTACGGTTTGCATAACCGTTGATATAACATATACCAACGGTTCTGCATCCTTTTCCAACAGTTCAGAACCATTGAGAATGACTGTATTTCTTGTAGTGTGTTTATATTATAACATGAGTTCAATTGAACTAATTTTATAAATGAGACATTAAAAATACTTTTCCTACTAGTGTGTTTTTTATTATGAGATTAGAAGTACATAACTTTTTCAATTTATTTTTAGTTTTACGAGTTTGAAATTATTCATTATGATTCATAACCTAATTGGGTGTGTAAAATTGGTTAGAAATGGAGCTTAGAAGAGGGAATAGAAATAGTATCAATATGTGTATCCCATAAAGGGATTTATATCCTATGAAAGTTATTGAGGTTGGTAATGAAGCTATGACTAGTACGGTGAATCTTATAAATCTACCAATACAGTTGACTGTGGTTTTTAACAATATCATTACATGTATGGAGCATCATGATTCACATCATGGATGTGAAATTTTAAACCGCATTATGCCAGAACAATGTCGTCCATTTTGTGGGACTACTAACCGATTTGTAGCAGAGTAGTGGATAAGTTATTTAGAGAATATATGTCACAATTTGGGAAGTAATTACATGGAGATAGTTTTCATGGTATTATTTCATCTCTCAATATTTTCTTATCAATGGTGGTTATTGATTCAAAGCACAAAGGTGGAGGAAGAAATTAAAAATATAAAAATGAGAGATTTCATGGAATGATTTTGATAAAAATATTTCCCTTGTGAACAAATAGTAAACATTGTGGTGAACTTTTTGAGCCTCATATAAAATTTGGATGGAAACGTTTCAATGTATAAATACAACTTAACTTGGTATTGAAGTCATGTCAAGGACAAAATAAGAAATCCAATGACCATGATTGATTGATTAAATAATAGTCTATTAACATTTTTCTGATGGGAGCTGGTACCCCTAAATTTATTATCATACAATGATATATACTGATGTGCTATCAATATAGGGAAATAATTATCTATGTATTATTAATTTAATGAAAGAAATAGAGGAATTTGTGGAAGAATAAATAAAAGATAAATGTGAGAATAAAAAGGGAACTTTCAAACATGTGATACTTGTGGAAGGAAACACCCTAGTGATTGATTAAAATGTAAAAGAGTATATTATAACTGTGGAGGAAAATTAAAAAAATACTATGATTACAAGGGATTGATATATGTGAAAACGTTCAGTGATACACTTATAGAGATATGAGACACTATGTAAATATTTTTCCTAAGTATCAAGGAAACATACCCCAGAAAAGGGAAAGAGTGATCGAGAAATATTATGCTATAAAAATTATAGATGTTGATGTTTCTAATAATGTGGTGGTAGTTTCATTAATCATTTCATCAACCATAGACAATGATATATTATTCTAGATCATCCAATTATTTTATATCATATCAGTTTTAAAAGAAATTTATAAATTTCCCATTAGATTTAAAGACGTAGTTTTCAGTCAAAACTCACAATGAAAGTATCATTGCAACAAATATGTGTCATTCAGCCTGATTTTGGGCACATAAACGTGATTTAGTTGAAAACATTATCATTATACTTATTTTTTTTTGATAAAATCATTTCTATAGGCTATATTTAAAAATATAACGTGAAAATCAATTTTTTTAAAAAAGAAAGTAACAATTTATGAGGAAGATATAGAATCATTTATCATTAAAGAAGAAACATCATCATCTAGTTCCCATACAGATCCACCACTAGTAGCTCTACCAAATGAATTTTTGGAGGATGAATAGAAAACATCATATATGGATCTTCAAATTGAGGATGTATATATTTTGAAATAATAAATCGAAGTATTTTTAGATTATTTTCGTAGAAATCCTCGAGAGAATGAATTTTTGTACTCTATTGATATATTTACAGGTGAAACACCAATATCCATGAATCCTTATATAATGACCAATATGGAATAAATATATATTATGAAAAAATTGGATTAATTGGGTGATAATTTATTTATTCACCCAATTGTTTCCCCATGGGAGCCCATTGAACCATTGAGATGGAGAAAGATGTATTAATTAATTTGTGCATTGATTATAAAAAAACCAATGCTATTAAAAAAATAATAAATATCCATTAACCAATATTGATGACATATTCGATCAATAACACGAAGATCAATATTTTTTGAATATTTTCCTTCAATCTGGATATCATCAATTGCATCTGAGAAAGGAATATATTCCAAATACAGTATTGTGAACCATGTATGAGAATTATGAGTTTACGGTAATTCCATTTGAATTCTCTAATATAACCTTATTTTTATGGATCTAATTAATGTAGTGTTCAGACAATATATTGATGATTTTTTTGTATTTATTTATGATATCTTGATATATTTCAAAATCTATGAGGAACATGAGAGACACTTGCGGGTTTTTCTGAAGGATATTTAAAGAAAATTGTTATATGGGTTTCTTATAATGTGTAAATTGTGGCTTAAAATAGTTTATATGCATTCACATAATATCTATATGGATGGAATATCAATTGAATATTTAATGGGAAGGGTGGTACAGGAATGGACTATGCCAACAAATATATCCAAGGAACATAGATTCATTGGTTTAGCATGTTACTATCAGCAGTTAATTTATAATTTTTCCCTATTATCTAACCCAATAGACAATCCCACTCATAATGGGTCAATTAAAATTTGTAAAAATTTTGTGAATAATATTTTGAATAATTTAGTAGGATAATAGTGAATGATACAATCTTAATGGTACCATTGGGAAATAGTAGATTTCTTATTTATGGTGATGAATCAACGAAAGAACTATGAAGTGTCCTTATACAAAATGTTAGAGTTATTGATTATGAATTAAGGAACTTAATAATTCATTATTATATATATCCATATAAGGATCCTGATTTAGATTCCAATATCATTATTTTCAAAATATGGAGTCACTATATCTATGGTGATAGATGTGAGATATAGACATGTCACAATATTTTGAAATATATCTTCTTATAGAAAGAACTCTACATGAGGAAATGAATTTAGCACAAACTTTTCGAGTATTATTACTGTTCAATACCCAATCCCCCAGGGAATGAAAATAAGGGATTTTATGAATTGAGCAGGAGGGATCTTGCAGATCTAAACAAAATGAGGAAAGATCAGGATACAATGTTCATGAATCCAGTGAAGATGGATATGGGAATTACCAATAAAGGGGAAACATCACTACCTTTTCAATTATATACAAATACATATTTATTTGAATGGATTATGTGTTCTGAGTATAAATATGAGAATTTTCAAAGGAAATTTAATGTTTTTAATTATATAATGTTTTCAGAATTTGTGTATGTAGCACCGCAAACGTTTTATGGTATGTTTCTGTTAAAAATATTCGATTCATCAATGTGTTCCTTAGAATAAACACTAGGTTATTTATGATACAGTCAAAACCTATCCATTAAATATAAATTTTCCACTTCTATATTTTAAATTTCTAAAAATGGTCACCTAAAGTTGTGATTAGTAAGTCATTTGGAGTCTGATAGAACAAACATAATTTTTAGTTAATAGTAACATAGCCTTATGAATAGTAATATGAATAGTAATATGACCCATATGAATAGTAAATAATATTATTATTTCATTTTCTCAAGGCAACAAGATAATGAGATCTTAATTAGTTTTTCAATGAGAAATAAAACTAATTGCACTTTAAGATTTGTCACGACCCGACCCTACCCGGGCTCGAGCCGCAACTACCCCAGGCCCGCCTCCATAGGCCAGGGGCTAGCGACCAGCGCCGAAGGCACCATAACTTGGTGAGGCCTTTGCCTAAGCACCTGTACACACGCACACACATCAAACTCAATGCAAAAGTGCAGAGTAAAAGAAATGACAAGCAGAGTAAAAATAAAAACTGCTATATATATATACCACAAAGTGCATCGACCTCTACAAGTACAAGAAATGTGCTGAAAAAGAAGAAGGGGAAAAACACGCGCCCAACCAAAAAGTGCCACAACCCGGAAACAGGTAAACAAAAAGGAACAGCTGACTAGTATCCCACCTGGAACCCAGCCATGACCACCGCACACAGTCCAAGCTCTCAAGCTCCTACGCCCCACCGAAGTCACGCTCCACATGTCCGTCGTGTACAAGGGCACACCAAGTGCGGGCAAAGCCCAAGCATGGGTGAGTATAAAAATACTCAATAGGATACTTCAAAGGCTCGGGGGAGCATCAAAGGAGGTACCGAAGGGTGAGTAGTAGAGCGAACAAGCAAAGTAGAGGAGTACAACCGAAGGTGCGGTAAAGAGTACAGTAAAGAGTCCAGCTCAACCCAACAAGAGGAAGGAAGTAGACTCGTCCAGGCACAAGGGGCTGGAAACGGTGAGAAGATGAACTTCTCGTCGAGTCTTCGCTACCTATAGCAGGAGAGTAGACTCATCCAACCACGAGAAGCTAGACACGGAAAGCACCTGGCATACCCCGCGCGTCTTCGCCCCTCCTGGAGGGAGAGTAACCAAGCCCAAGAAGTGGGTACCGGAAACAAGGTATATACATATCGGTATGCTCAACAAGAAACCCGAACGACGTTGTAAGGGGATCCCCGTCCCGTAGCTCAGCCCAAGAAAGAGTCGCCAACAGTCCCAGACATAACCCCATCATCGTCGCCCAACATCCCTCACGTCTGCCCCGAACCGCAAGCCAAGGGGCTCAATCACCGCACTTCGACACTATCCGCTTTGGGCGGCACTGACTCGCCCACACGGTTTTAGATCACGTCACAAGAACACGTCTCGGTGGGGAAAGCGCCCCTCATACTCGAGAGTTCTGGGGGGAACGTCAAACCACAACTCGTCACTGCCCCGCAGTCGAGAGGTCCTCTCAAAGTAAAATCCATTCCATCACCGACCCGTACAACCAAGGGTCCCGCTCCGGTAATCACTGAGGAAAGACACAGGCTAGCCTAGTAGAAAGGAATGAGCCTGGATGCCAACAGTTGTCCCACTTCCCAGCCCTGCGGGAGGGTAATTCATAACAAGATATCGAGTGACCCACTGCGCAGCCCTGCTGGAGGGTAAACCATAACACATCATCAGGCGACCCACTGCCCAGCCCTGCTGGAGGGTAGACCTTAACATATCATCAGGCAACCCACTACCCAGCCCCGCTGGAAGGTAGACCTAGAATAAGTCGTCAGGCGACCCACTGCCCAGCCGTGCAGGAGGGTAGACCAGGAATTGACGACGGGCGACCCACTGCCCATCACTACTGGAGGGTAGACCCTAATAGCGTCGGGTGACCCACTACCCAGTCTCTGCTAGAGGGTAGACCCTAAGAGAATCGGGTGACCCAATGCCCAGTCTCGGATGAAGGGTAAATCCTAGAAATCAGTGAGAAACCCACTTCCTAGCCCTGCTGGAGGGTATACCCTAGAAGTCGATTAGTAACCCACTGCCCAGCCCCGCTGGAGGGTAAAAATCTGGCCAACCGAACATGGAGTGGGTATCGCACGACCATCCAACTTCAGCACAACTCACCCAAAAGGGGTTCAGCGTCTGCTCCAGCACTGTGTGTCACTAGCACCGCTACCGGCCAATCCATCGAGAGCGAAACCAGGGGGATACCACTCAACCCTGCTGGTCAGACAAAAGAGCACAAATCAAGGGGAAAAAATCCACCCTGATGGTCAAACAACGAGCACAGAGGGACCCTCTACATCGCGAGAGATCAAGGTACACAAAGCAGAGCATAGCACGCACATGGGGCCCACACGACGTGTGGCCCCACGTCAACCCCAACTGAGCGCATAAACGTTCTCAGGTACAAACCACACGTACCTCCAAGTGCTCCGGTAAACTCCCAGAGTATACCACGTCTCTAGCCCAAGGGCTATCGTGCACACGACGCCCATCGTCAACGCGAAGGCGTGACATAACAACTCCAACCTGCCACCTCATCGACTGAGGCACATCCAACCACATCTCACGAACCATTTATATCACTCTCCCCTGGATGCACGATCACACGCCAAGGGTCCGCTACAAACAAGATAGGGAGAACCACCATTGGGGCATCTCCATGGTTCCGCTGTTAATAAGATCGCGTAAGAGGCTCTGAACAACCAAACGGATCGCACCGTTGTAATCCTCGTGAAAAAACACGCAAGATCAACTACTTACTCGCCTCCAACAGATATCCGACGAAAAAGTCACCAACACCGCCTCACGCCCGAATGGCGTCTCGTGATCCCGAGCCTCGGCCCCGAAAACAGTCGGGCACATCGCACCATTGCGATATCCTCGGGAAAACACGTCAAAAGCGCTACTCACTTGAGTGCAACAGATATCCGGAGAAAAAGGTTCATCTCGGCGCACCACACACGAGCGGTGCAACATGGGACCCGCATCCCGGTCCCGAAACTCAACAAACGGATCGCACCGTTGCGATCCTCTCGAAAAAGTACACGAAATGGACTACTAACTTGTCCAAAACGGTCGTCCGGTGATAAAGGTGGAAATCACCGTCAACTCCCGAAACGGCCCTCGCGGGACCCGCACCACCGTGCGGAATTACAGCGGGCAGACTGCGCCAAAGCGATGCCCTCGGAAAAACACCCAACATCGACTGCTCGCACGCCCCGAACAGACGTCCGAGGAAAACGTCGCTACTAGCAGCATGCAGCTCAAAAGACGGGTCATGGGGCCCGCACCTCAACTTCGACCTCAACGCCTGGAACCGCCCTGGAAAGATTCATCCCTGCGCTAGGGTCCTACTTCCGCTGACGGTGCTCAAAACGGGCATTGGACACGCCCGCGCCGTCCAAAACAAGATTCCCAGAAAAACGCTCGTCCACTAAAGGACACGTCGTGCCTCCGCGGCCTCTCGTTTCGGGAATTAAAAATTCCCGAAATTATCTCAACATGTCCGCCTCGACGCCAGGAAGGCTCTTCCAAAGACGACTTGCAAATCAGACACCCGTAATGAAAATTACGGGCGTCCGAAGAGGGGGAAATGGATTCCCTCGGACTGGACCGGCCTGGGCCGGCCGGTCCACTCGGCCTGGGCCGGCTCGCGCCGGCCGGCTCGATTTGGAGCGCCGGCCAGCGGCTCTGCCGCGCGGGCCGGCCGTGGACCCTCTGTCCACAGGGACCGGCCTTTGTGGCTGGTCGTTTACTGCGCAACGACTCACAAAGCGCGGGTCGTGTCTCCGCTGCGGGGTCGCCCGGCGACCCCGGTCCTGCCCTGCCCCCGGCGAGATAGGCCTCGCCCTCGCCGTCACCCGGCTGCCCAGGCCGCCCGCCCCAGCGCCGACCTCTGCTGAAGCCGGCCTCGCCGCCGCCGTCTGGAAAAGAAACCGCCACCGCCACCGCCAAGCGCCGCCGCCACCGCCCTGCGCCGTCGCGCCTCGAACCGCCGGAACACCCAGAAAACCCGAATTTCCCGCAACATTCGGCGAACCTCTGCGATCGACTCTGAAGTCGGATTTTATATCTGAAAGATGCGATGGAAAGCTCATGAATTATACTAGGAGACTACGGGATTGGATCAAAGATCGGGAAGCAATTAGACAGTAAAATTTGGATTCAAAGAGGGGTCCGGGATTTAAAACGCAAACGAACACCGCCTACCTCGCTGGGCATCGCCCGGAGCTACGCGTTGATCCGCCGACACCACCGCACCTTGCCGGAGTCACCTCGCTGGAGCTCTCCTCTCTAGAGCTGCCTTGCCGGAGGTGAAGGAGGGGGGAGGAGGGTTTGAGGAAGAAGAAGAGGGAGTGGGGTGTGTTAAGCGTTTAAATAGAAAACGCTTAACTACCTGCCCGTCGGCCCGAAACCGAACTCCCGACGGGGTCGAGGTTAAGCCTCCGCTAGGGTAAAAAACACCTCCCGAGCACAACGGAGGTCTCAGAATTTTAATCTGATACCCCATTCAAAAGTTATAAAATTTAACGTCTGAAGCTGCTAAATTACGAAAACGCCCCTGGGGCCATTTTTCACAAACGGCCCGCGCCCGCGAAACTTACACCCCTCCTAGGGTAAAAGGCACGCTCCGAACTCAACGGTGCCCTCAGTTTTCCAATCCGAGCCACCGTTTAAGAGATACTAGCGTTTCACCATTAATCGAATAAATTAATTAATTAATTTATCCGTTTAAGCTTCCGAAAGCGAGCGAGGGGTCCAAACATCCCGTGCCGACCAGTTTTATGTCGTTCCTAGGGTAAACAACCTATTTTGGACCCATCCATATACTCGGATCCCTGATCCAGAACTCCGTGTAGGAGTTATCTCATTTATTTAGCGTTTCCATTGTGAACGCACTGAAAATTTAATTCCGGCCACTCCGGGGCTCGGAATCGCACGCCGTCTTAAGGCGCTGCCCTAGAATATCATCAAGAATATTCCAAAGTATTTCTCAGCAAAAACTGGGTTCTTATTTCATTACCTCCTTCAAGATTTGCTTCCTCGAAAAGAAAAATTAGGGAGCAACACAGGGTACTAAGCCCATACCTGGCTTTCCCATACCCAGAAGAACCCACACACATCTCTGTGTCACTGCACTCAGACCGAAGGATTGATCTGTTCATGCGAGGTCGGCCCTTGCTGATGTCGTGCAGCCACTCCAGACTTTGGGGTTAGGGAAAGGCGGTAGACAACTTTGCCATCCCTTTGCACGGTCTCAAACGGCCCGAAGGCTCTTGGGGGTAGCTCACCTCCCCGAATGAACCTCTACGATGCAGGCTGTGACAGGAATCACTGACCGCACCTGAAACAAGGCCCGGTGATTCCCTCCTTCAGAATATCCATATGGTGGAACACCCAAGGATATCTGGTGGCGCAAGATTCCACATTCTATTCTCTCTTACATGCTCAAAAGGTGAAGGAGTCAACACCATCGACTAATGGAAAAGGTCTCATGCCTTTTTCCCTTACCAACACAGGGTTACACCCGACGCCCTGCGTCACCCTGGTAACACCTCAAACAAGGATCAGGGAGAAACGCCTTTCTCACGGAGAGCCTAACAATTCTACTGTAAAAAGTAGAAGAGTCGCAAGGGGTACCACTCACCATCCCATGCTCTGCAGGATCGTAGACATCCAAAGCTCACAATTGTCAGTGGTCCCAACCGTCAACTACCGGAGCCTGACGTGGACCGCCTAGTGGTGATGGGGTGATCTCGTAACGTCGTCCCCCACCTCCAGCTCCTCCCGCTCCATTGCTAGAACCACCTCTCTGGGTACCACTATGATCACGGTACTGCCTCTGCCGTGGTGGTGCCCCTGCTGCCTGCCCGATGCTCCCAGCAACTCAGGTCGGGCAGTCTTGTGCCAAGTGACCTCGCCCTTCACAAGAATAGCACCGGTGCTCTCCTGGCTGCCCTGGTACCCTCCGATGCCACTGTGGTGTACTACCACGGCCCGGGATCCACTCACGGAAGGGCATCATCAACTGAGGCCCTGCGCCCTTTTCAACACAGTGGTATACGACCACGTCTCCGAAACCGGCAGTGGGAAGGCCACCTGCATTGAGGCCCTGTCCTCCGGCGCCTGCTAGCTATGGGAGACGTCCCGGCTCCATCGTGCCCACTGCCACTACCAACCGAAAAACATGACAGGAAGCCCTCTGTCACCAGCGTATGCTCTAGCAGCCCGGCATATGTGGAAATTCCCAAGGGTACAACGACAGCACAAATATTTCGGCGGAGACCCTGCTTAATCTTCCGCGCTCGGATGTTGTCGTCATGGACCTAGTCCGGGTAAAAGCGTGAACGGTCTGCAAAACTAGCAGCGTACTCGTCCACCGTCATCCCTCCCTACTGAAACTGCAGGAGCTCCTGAATCCAGACGAAGCGCAAGCAGGAGGGGAAAAACTCCTCACGGAGCAACAACTGAAAGTAGTCCAATGAAAGCGACGACTCGTCAAGAAAATGAGTCACCAGATTCCACCAACACCAAGCTGCTCCACGAAAAAGGTTGGCTTCCAAAGCCACTCACTGATCTGTCAGCGTCTACACAAGCCTGAAAAGGCGAACCACTGCCTCAAACCAAACCTCTACTGCCTGAGGGTCTGGCTCACCACTGAACCTCAGCGGTCACTGCCGCTGGAACTCACGGAGCACGCTCAACCTGCGCTCAAGCTCAGCCTGCTCTACTGAAACTCTCTGCTGCTCAACAGGTGGGGGTGCTGCTACCGGCCCACCCAGAGAAAGGGGCTCGCATGATGGGTCCTGGACTGTGGCCTCGTAGCTCATAGGGTCGTCATCACGAACCAAAGCTGGTATCCTTGCTGGCAGTCCACGCGGAGACATCCTGAATATTATCAAGGAGTGCCACGGTCAGATGAGCATATATGTATATACTAATATCAACGATGGGGAGCTGACTCAAGAAGGACAGTCAAAGAACCAATCCTATGTGATGCACAATCCAATTTCCCTGCAACAAGTGTCTCAGCATGCCGAGTCGACAAGCGGGTTATCAAGGTCCTGGTGAATGGATATGTCGGTCGCTGCACCATCACTGGACTCCCTAGCCTAAGAGCCGCTCTCGAGACACATTAACATTGTTTCCCTATATCCCAACCAATTCCTCTTTTAGGGACGTCCACACAATTTCCCAAGGAACAAACCACCTCTGATACCACATTGTCACGACCCGACCCTACCCGGGCTCGAGCCGCAACTACCCCAGGCCCGCCTCCATAGGCCAGGGGCTAGCGACCAGCGGCGAAGGCACCATAACTCGGGGAGTCCTTTGCTTAAGCACTTGTACACACTCACACGCAACAAACTCAATGCAAAAGTGCAGAGTAAAAGAAAATACAAGAAGAGTAAAAAGAACAACAACTATATATATACCACAAAGTGCATTGACCTCTACAAGTACAAGCAAAGTGCTGAAAAGGAAAAAGGGGAAAAACACACGCCCAACCAAAAAGTGACACAACCCGGCAACAGGTAAACAAAAAGGAACAGCTGACGGGTCTCCCACCTGGAACCCAGCTATGACCACCACACGCGGTCCAAGATCTCAAGCTCATACGCTACATCGAAGTCACGCTCCACATGTCCGTCGTCTGCAAGGGCACACCAAGTGCGGGCAAAGCCCAAGCAATTTTGAGTATAAAAATACTTAGTAGGATACCCCGAAGGCTCGAGGGAGCAACAAAGGAGGTACCGAAGGGTGAGCAGTAGAGCGAACTAGAAAAGTAGAGGAGTACAACTGAAGGTGCATTAAAGAGTACAGTAAAGAGTCCAGCTCAAACCAACAAGAGGAAGGAAGTAGACTTGTCCAGGCACAAGGAGATGGAAACGGTGAGAAGATGAACTTCTCATCGAGTCTTCTCTACCTATAGCAGGAGAGTAGAATCATCCAACCATGAGAAGCTAGACACGGAAATCACATGGCATACCCCGCACGTCTTCGCCTCTCCTGGAGGGAGAGTAACCAATCCCAAGAAGTGGGTACTGGAAACACTGTATATACATATCGGTATGCTCAACAAGAAACCCGAACAACGTCGTAAGGGGATCCTTGTCCCGTAGCACAGCCCAAGAAAGAGTCTCCAACAGTCCCAGACATAACCCCATCATCGTCGCCCAACACCCCTCACGTCTGCCCTGAACCGCAAGCCAAGGGGCTCAATCACCGTAATTCGACACTATCTGATTTGGGCGGCACTGACTCGCCCGCACGGTTTTAGATCGCGTCACAAGAATGTGTCTCGGTGGGGAAAGCGCCCCTCGTACTCGAGATTTCTGGGGGAAAGTCAAACCACAACTCGTCACTGCCCCACAGTCGAGAGGTCTCCTCAATGTCAAAGACATTCCATCACCGACCCGTACAACCAAGGGCCCCGCTCTGGTAATCACGGAGGAAAGAAACAGGCTAGCCTAGTATAAAGGACTGAGCCTTGATGCCAACAGGTGTACCACTTCCCAGCCCTATTTGAGGGTAATTCATAACCAGATATCGGGTGACCCACTGCCCAGCCCTGCTGGAGGGTAAACCATAACACATCATTAGGCGACACACTGCCCAGCCCTACTGGAGGGTAGACCTTAACATATCATTAGGCGACCCACTGCCCAGCCCCGCTGGAGGGTAGACCTGGAATAAGTCGTCAGGCGACCCACTGCCCAGCCGTGCTGGAGGGTATACCTGGAACTAGACGACGGGTGACCCACTGCCAAGCCCTACTGGAGGGTAGACCCTAATAGTGTCGGGTGACCCACTGACCAGTCTCTGCTGGAGGGTAGACCCTAAGAGCATCGGGTGACCCACTTCCCAGTCTCTACTGGAGGGTAAACCCTAGAAATCAGTGAGCAACCCACTGCCCAGCCCTGCTGGAGAGTATACCCTAGAAGTCGATGAGTAACCCACTGCCCAGCCCCGCTGGAGGGTAATACTCAGGCCAACCGAACACGGAGTGGGTATCGCATGACCATCCAACTCTAGCACAACTCACCCAAAAGGGTTGCAGCTTTTGTTCTAGCACTGGGTGTCACTAGCACCGCTACCGGCCAATCCATCGAGAGAGATACCAGGGGGAGCCCACTCAACCCTGATGTTCAGACAAAATAGCACAAAGCCAGGGGAAAAACTCCACCCTACTGGTCAAACAACGAGCACAGAGGGACCATCTACATCGCGGGAGATCATGGTATGCAAAGTAGAGCATAGCACGCACATGGGACCCACACGACGTGTGGCCCCACGTCAACCCCAACTGAGTGCACAAACGTTCTCAGGTACAAACCACACGTACCTCCAAGTGCTCCCATAAACTCCCAGAGTATACCACGTCTCTAGCCCAAGGGCTATCGTGCACACGACGCCCATCGTCAATGTGAAGGCGTGACATAACAACTCCAACCTGCCACCTCATCGACTGAGGCACAACCAACCACAACTCACGAACCATTTATATCACTCTCCCCGGAATGTGCGATCACACGCCAAGGGTCCGCTACAAACAAGGTAGGTAGAACCACCATTGGAGCATCTCCATGCTTCCGCTGTTAATAAGATCGGTCAAGAGGCTCCGCACAACAAAACGGATCGCATCGTTGTAATCCCCGTAGAAAAACACGCGAGATCGACTACTTACTCGCCTCCAACGGATATCCGACGAAAAAGCCACCAACACCGCCTCACGCCCGAACGACGTCCCATGATCCCGAGCCTCGGCCCCAAAAACAGTCGGGTGCATCACACCATTGAGATCTCCTCGGGAAAACACGTCAAAAGCGCTGCTCACTTGAGTGCAACAGATATCCAGAGAAAAAGGTGCATCCCGGTGCACCACACACGAGCGGTGCCACATGGGACCCGCATCCCGGTCCCGAAACTCAACGAACGGATCAAACCGTTGCGATCCTCTCGAAAAAGTACACGAAATGGACTACTCACTTGTCCAAAACGGTCGCCCGGTGATAAAGCTGGAAATCACCGTCAACTCCTGAAATGGCCCTCGCGGGGCCCACAACAGCGTGCGGAATTACAGCGGGCAGACTACGCCAACGCGATGCCCTCAGAAAAACATCCAACATCCACTGCTCGCACGCCCCGAAAGGACGTCCAAGGAAAAATTCGCTACTAGCTGCACGCAGCTCAAAAGACGGGTCGTGGGGCCCACGCCTCAACTTCGGCCTCAACGCCTGGAACCGCCCTGGAGAGAGTCGTCCCTGCACCAGGGTCCTACTGCCACTGACGGCGCACAAAACGGGCGTTGGACGCGTCCGTGCCATCCAAAACAAGATTCCCGGAAAAACCCTCGTCCACTAAAGGACACGGCGCGCCTCCGCGGCCTCTCGTTTCGGGAATTAAAAATTCCTGAAACTATCTCAACATGTCCGCCTCGATGCCAGGAAGTCTCTGCCACAGACGGCTTGCAAATCGGACACCGGTAATGAAAATTACGGGCGTCCGAACAGGGGGAAACAGATTCCCTCGGACTGGACCGGCCTAGGCCGGCCGGTCCGCTCGGCCTGGGCCGGCTCGCGCCGGCCGGCTCGATTTGGAGCGCCGGCCGCGGATCTGCCACGCGGGTCGGCCGTAGACCCTCAGTCCATGGGGACCGGCCTTCGTGGCCGGTCGTTGGCTGCGCAACGACCCGCAAAGCGCGGGTCGTGTCTCCGCTGCGGGGTCACGCGACGACCCCGGTCCTGCCCTGCCCCCGGCGAGCTCGGCCTCGCCCTCGCCGTCACCCGGCTGCCCAGGCCACCCGCCCCAGCGCCGACCTCCACTGAAGCCGGCCTCGCCACCGCCGCCTGGAGAAGAAACCGCCGCCGCCACCGCCAAGTGTCGCCGCCACCGCCCTGCGCCGCCGTGCCTCGGACCGCCGGAACACCCAGAAAACCCGAATTTCCCGCAACATTCGGCGAACCTTTGCGATTGACTCCGAAGTCAGATTTTAAATCCGAAAGATGCGATGGAAATATCATGAATTATACTACGAGACTACAGGCTTGGATTGAAGATCGGGCAGCAATTAGACACTAAAATTAGGATTCAAAGAGGGGTTCGGGATTTAAAACGCAAACGAACACCGCCTACCTCGCAGGGCTTCGCCCGGAGCTTCGCGTCGATCTGCCGGCACCACCGCACCTTGCCGGAGTCCACTCACCGGAGCTCGCCTTTTTGGAGCTGCCTCTCCAGAGGTGAAGGATGGGGAGGAGGGTTTGAGGAAGAAGAAGAGGGAGTGGGGGTGTGTTAAGTGTTTAAATAGAAAACGCTTAACTACCCGCCCGTCGGCCCGAACCCGAACTCCCGACGGGGTCGAGGTTAAGCCTCCCCTAGGGTAAACAACACCTCCCAAGAACAAAGGAGGTATCAGAATTTTAATCCGAGACTCCGTTCAAAAGTTATAAAATTTAACGTTCGAAACCGCTAAATTACGAAAATGCCCCTGGGGCCATTTTTCACAAACGGCCCGCACCTGCGAAACTTACACCCCTCCTAGGGTAAACGGCATGCTCCGAACTCAACGGTGCCCTCAGTTTTCCAATCCGAGCCACCGTTTAAGATATATTAGAGTTTCACCATTAAACGAATAAATTAATTAATTTATTTATCTGTTTAACCTTGGGAAAACGAGCGAGGGGTCCAAACATCCCGCGCCGACCTGTTTTATGTCATTCCTAGGGTAAACACCCAATTCCAGACCCATCCGTACACCCGGATCCCTGATCTGGAACTCTGTTTAGGAGTTATCTCATTTATTTAGTGTTTCCAGTGTGAACGCACTGAAAATTTAATTCCGGCCACTCCGGGGCTCGAAATCCCACACCTTCTAAAGGCGCTGCCCTGGAATATCATCAAGAATATTCCAAAGTCATTGTCAGCAAAAACCAGGTTCTTACAAGATTTTTATTTTTAAAATTAACTATGAAATTATTTAAAAATTAAATTAATAATATTGAGAAATTATTTTGGAAAAATGGATTTTCCTTTTTAATTATACATGTTGAATAATGGTTAAGGTGAATTTTAGGAATTTTTCTGAAACAATTGATTTTTCAGTGAAAAGTAAAAAATACAGTTTTTAGTTTTGGTGTGTTTATGACATCATTAATGAAGAAATAATGATGTCATAAATCTATTAGACTTGTGTATAGTTAAATAACATGTGAGGTGTCCCAAGTGGCTTATACCATGGGAAAATACCTTGGGCAAGCCCATGGTTTTGCAAATACCACACATGAGGTGTCCCTTGGAAGTTATTAAAATAATCCCTCACTTTTCCTTTAAATAACAACTATTCCCATCAATTATTTCATTCCCCATTCTCCCTCAACGATGTTCTGGCATCCTTATCTTCATATTAGTCCTCCAAAGTCTTCCTCATTCTCCCAAGGACAGAAACATCAATTTCTATGGGTTTTTCTATGAGGTATGAAAATTCTCAATTTCATTCTTTTTTCATTCATGTTCTTTTTTATGTGGTATATTATTCATGTTTCCATAAAATGTTCTTATTTATTTCATATTCTTAATCTACTATATATTATGATTCATTTCAGGATAGGTTACCCTTGTACGCTTTCTTTTAATATTTTCTAAAACCATGTTAGGTAGCCTTTAGGCTGCCGAATTTTTGTAAGCGATTTCAACATTATTATGTTATTTTGAGTTCGCTATTTATTCATTCTTCATCTATTATTACCCAAGAGGAATTAAATCTCTAGACACTAGTATGATCTCTATGTTCTAATTTTCATGAGAAATTATTCATCAATCTTCTTCTTTCCCCCACTTTTTCATGGAATTAAAAACATTGTCAGTGACGTGTCGAATTACCGATATTGTAGATGATGTGATTTCAACTCATATTAATTCTTTAAATACTGGTCATGAAAAAATTTACATGGTTGATCCAGGTTATAATATATGTGTTATTACTCACCTATGGTTCTTTAATTATTTGGTACTCATGGTTCTAATTTATAAAAAAAATGAGGTAGTTATAATCAAAGAACCACTAAAACGAATTAAATGATCATCATTAATGTTTTAACTAATGAATGATCATCATGGTATATAACCCAAAATCATTACAAGATCATTTATATCTATATTATTTCGTTAATAATATGTATTAACAATTATGTATTTTTTTAGCTTGTTTCAAATGAACTTCCATTCATGGAAACAAGTAACGAACCATGAAATTCATGGGAGAAAATGCTTCCAAAACATGAAAATTGAACCAATTCAACCCATAGAAAGGGACATTAATGAACCAAAAATGGTTATAATAAATCAATTTAATGTATAGAAGGTTCTGGATATATTAATTAATGAATTTAAATTTGATTATTGAAGTCATTAAAACAAACAAAGAACACACTCGAGCATAAGGTAAGGGGTTT
This sequence comes from Viscum album, assembly GCA_963277665.1. Taxonomy (NCBI): domain Eukaryota; kingdom Viridiplantae; phylum Streptophyta; class Magnoliopsida; order Santalales; family Viscaceae; genus Viscum; species Viscum album. The sequence continues at coordinate 1,587,592,513 of OY728135.1, read as the reverse complement.
CTCATCTCACTTTCATTTCTATGAGATTTCCATTGTTCGCCAATTATTCCTTATATTTTGCAAATGTGTGATTTAATTTGATATATAATAAAAATATTATATTAATATTAATGTTATTCAATGAGTCACTTGATGGTTATTATGTTATGGTCATATAGTTTGACCGATTACATTGTGGTAAGGGACATTGTCTCAACTGTCGTTTTCGTTGTGACAATCTTTATATTATGAACCTAATAATCCTTATGTGGTGTACCAAATGCCAATTTAATATCAATTTTAATTTGAAATTATATTTATATTAAATATCCATAATCTCACTTCATGGATATGATTGTTGAATAAATCGAACACAATTTTACATACGGTTTTTATTTGGAATGTTATTTTTATTATGGAAATATTGATGAATCCGTATACTCTACTCTATATGAATATTGAAAGGGAATATTTCTCTTATATTGAATCAATTTATAATGAATGATTTGGAAATGCAGTGGAGGGTGGGGCCAACTATAGCCCCTCGATGAAACGGTAAGTCTCATGAGACAAAATAGTTTGGCGACAGACCCATTGAGTTTGTTTCCAAAAATCAGACAGCTTTCTACCCCCAGAACTAAACTGTTTTATGGTATTATGGTTTCATTTTCCAGATACATGACGTCCAATTAATAAGCATTATCTTTATTCATTATCAGTTATTATTATTATCCATGATGATTTCACTATGACAAAATATATAGATGCAGTTTCATTTTCAGTTTATTAATGGAATTAGTTGTTCATTTATTCACTATGCCATATTGATTATGTCAGATTGATTGTGATTCACTTATTATAGTACTCATGATTCCGCTATTTTAACCCATACTGAGCGTTCGACCTCACCCCTTTCATTGTCTACCTTCAACAGGTGATGAAGAGAAGATCTTCTTTTGAGTTCCTCTGGATGCAGTTTTGAGTTTTTTGTTATGTATTATATTTTATAAACTTTTCAAATGCAATTTGAGTTAAATAAATGTATCTAGTTTCTTTAATACTACTAAATAGATCGTTCATTCAGGATTTTCATTCCTTCTAACCCTGCCAATATCACAAGTAATGCACCCACTTCAGCCTAGTGGGATTGAGGGGTTACTGTTGGTATCAATGGAATTTTAGTAGAACACTTGAAACTAAACTAGGAAATTTATAGTAGGGAACAAAGACCTAAGGTAGTATTTGAGGATAAACTTACACCAAAATCCTAGTATTTTGGTAAGGAATATATTATGTGGATTATTCAAGCAATATATCCCTGTCTGGATACGACCAAGTAGAGGCGGCTCTGGAACAGATGTATCTAGGGGTAAAATCTAAAAACACCGCTTTGAGATAGACTCGAACAGGAACTAGTGAATGACAACATGCCTTGCTGCACTCATGGTTACGACACTACCAGGGGATATTCTTAGGATAAATCCTGTTTTCTTTTCAATCCATTATGAAGGAGTTAATGTAAATTTTTTTCTTAAAGGAACCATGTTTATGTATAGAATTTCAATATATGTTGAGTGATTTTCTATTTTAGATTTATAAACTAATCTAGTGTATCCCATTATTTAAAAATTGCATCTAAAAGAAGAAGGGGAATCAATACAAATGGGAAAGGTATGGATCTCTCTTCTAAGCAAGTCAACATAGTCAACATCGGAGTAGATCAGATCATGACCATATTGGGACAACATACTCAAGTTGTAATGAATAACCATTAAACACCTGTGTTGGATCATTTCATGTGGAAAAATCCCCCATCTTTCAGTGGGACTACTAATGTACTGGTTTCAGAGCAATTGTTCAAGTCCCTTGAGAAGATATTCATTGAATTTTGATGCAATGAAAATGAAAAGGTAGTACTGGCAGTATATTATCTCAAGTGCAACGCTAATCAATGGTGGTCCTTGATTCAAAATACCATAGAGGAAGAAGAGATAAATGATATGGAATGGAGGAAATTAAAAAAAAATATTCTACGAAAAATACTTCCCTCATGAGAAACGAACTGAAATGGAGAGGAAATTCCTTGGCTTGAAACAAAGGGAAGAAGATAGTGTTGCAGAGTATGCGACTACCTTCACAAGGCTAGCCAGGTATGCTGTGGATTACTTTTGGGACTCAGTGGACAAGATTGGTCATTTATTTGAAGGTCTTAAGCCATGTCTTCGAAGGGCACTGGTTTCTCAATCATTTTCATCATATGATGAAATTGTATCAAGTGCCATCAAAATAGAGAAGGAATTTTCTAGATCAAATTTTTTCAAAGGAAACCAAAATAAGATGTGGAATTCCTATAACAATGGAAATGGATAATCCCCAAAGCAGATCAAGGGAATGAATAGTTTCCCATTATGCGAGAACTGTGGAATGAATCATCCCGAGAAATGCTTGAAAGGGAAGGGAGTCTTCTATAACTGCGGAGAAAAGGGTCATTGATCTGATGAATGTAAAGGGATGAAACAATTCAATGATTTTCAATGAGACAACTGTAGATATATGGGACACAATGAAAATTATTTTCCTATGCGCCAAGGAAACATGCCTCAGAAAAATTCAATAGAAAAAGGGAGAGCTTATATGATTACAACTATGGAGGTTGATGTTCCTAGTGACGTAGTGGCAGGTACTTTTATTGTTTCCTCAAACTCAGCCAACACATTATTTGATTCTGAATCATCATATTCATTTATATCCTCTCAATGTTCCAATAAAATTAGATATGTCCAATTTGATTTAAGAATGAGTTGTCAGTCAAAACTCCCATGGGATGTGTCATTGCAACAAAGGCATGTCGACTAGTCCCCCTCCAAACACCAAAACGTTCTTTAGTTTATATCTATATCATCATACCCATGATTGAATTTGATATAATTATCAGTATGGATTGGATATCATATTATTATGCGAGTATTTATTTCAAGAAAAAAAAGCATAACCAGTTTTTGGAAATGGGGTAGAGTCTCTTTTATTTAGGGCAGAAACTTCCCAACATCATTCTTATCTAGAACCACCCCTAGTAGCTCTATTGAATGAAATACATGGAGAGGAAGATAAACCAGTATCTATGAGAGAGGAAAGAAATATTCAAATTGAATATGTTCACAAAGTGAAAGTGTACATTGATGTATTTCTAGATGATTTACCTGGACATCCTCCAGAGCGGGAAATTGAGTTTTCCATTGAATTATTTCCTGGTGCAAGACCTATATCAAAGACCCCATACAGAATTGCCGCTGTGGAGCTACTGGAGCTGATGAAACAACTAGAAGTGTTGAGTGAAAGAGGATTTATTCGACCTAGTTTTTCTCCATGGGGAGCCCTGGTATTGTTTGTAATGAAGAAAGATAGATCCATGAGGCTATGTATTGATTACACAGAAAACAATGCTATTACAATAAAGAATAAGTATCATCTACCCCGGATTGAAGATTTTTTTGACCAACATCATGGAGCTCAACACTTTTCAATGATTGACCTTCGATCCAGATATCATAAACAGAGTGTGAGGAAAGAAGACATTCTGAAGATAGCATTTTAATATAGGTATGGGCATTATGAGTTTATAGTGATGCCTTTTGGAATGAAAAACGCACCCTCTCTTTTCATAGATTTAATGAATAGATTTTTCAAGGAATATCTTGATAACATTGTTGTGTTATTTGTAATACCCCAAGATTCCACGGTACATTTCCCTTTGAATAATCCAATGACGTGCATTGTACGCAACTTCAAGATTCTAACACACCACAACCAATCAAACTAGCCGTTATGAATAGTAATACCTACTTTTTGTAATTTTATAAATTTTATCTTTCTAAATGGAATTCATTTTTGGATTCATAATATCGAAATTAGATTAGGGTGATGTTTTGGTACTTTTCGGATAACTTTCATATTTTGATGAATATTGAAAATTACTAAATTTTAATTAAAAACAACTTTTTTAATAAAAATAACTAATAGTGATAAATTATTAATTTAAGTGGTTATAAATTATATTTTAAATATATTTTTACAATTAAATACAATTTTGGTCATTTGATGAGATTTCACATTTAAATCAGACATAAACAAGTGTTAATCTTTTGATAGTTATTATCTCTTAAAAACATGCTATTTGTTTTGAAGATGGGAGTTAATTTTTAAATTAATTAATTCAACTGATATGTTTTGAATTTGGTAAAATAGACATCATTTTTGAATTCATATTATAAAAAATAGCTTAGACCTAATTTTTGGTATTTTTCTGGAAACTTTCATTTTTTGATGAATAGTGAAACCACTAAGTGGTAGTTAAAAAACTGATTTTTGCATAAAACTTAATTTTACCGCTTCTGTGAGTGGAATTTCGAAAATATGAGAGATGCGGTTAATATCAACGAGTAAAATGTGGTTCATTGAGATGAAAATAATTTTTGGTGAATAGTAACTTTTTACTTTTATTTACCACGGTTAAAAGTAAATAAGGTAATTAAGGGTAAAAATGATATTAATATTACCCTAAAACATGTCATAATTCTAATGGAAAAGTGTATCTTGACCACAAACAAACTTAGGAATATAATATTTTCATTTAGGTCCACCTGGATTAGATTAGGACATTTATTATTATTTAATTCAAAGAAGAGTTAAAAGAGTTAAAATCAATGTTTATTTACTAAAACATTTTTAATATAGGGTTACACATAAGATAAATTATATTATAAATATTCATTATAAATCTAAAAAGCATTCCTACATAATGATATTTTATTTATAATTTTTAGACATTAAATAAGTTAATTTATTTATGACACAATGATGATGCAGTAATTACCATAATAGTGAAAAATTAAAATAATTGATATTATATATACCCAAATAAATATAATTGGAGACATTTATTTAATTAAACTAATTTTATAGGTTAATATGACATATTATAATTTATTTATTTTACTTTTTTCGAAGTAATGATTCCGATATGAGTTTCAAAAAAATCAATTATTGAATATTGTCAGAATTGACATAAAAGAGTTTTTAAAACAAATATTATATTATTAATTGATATTACATTCCTAAAAATCTAATGTTCGTCCAAGGGACTTATATAATGATAGGTGTATCATTAATGGACCACTTGGGGGTCTTTTGAATATGTATAGTATGTTTATTAACCATATAATATAATAATACAATGAGACATTGTAAAAGTGAAACTAATTAACTAAGAGTTAATACTTCAAGATAAGGTTAATATAGTGACCCAAACCTGTCTAAATTCTATTGGTTGAGTGGTTTGTGTCTTATCCCCACCTTAACCTTTAAATAATACACTTTGGAGCTATTAGAAACCGAATATGAATTTATTATAAAATAATATTTCTAGCATTTCCAAAGGTGCCCCTCACCCCTCTTATAAAAGGGAACTTTCCCTTCTCATTAACTCACACCTTCATAATCTTTTGGTTTGGCAAAACCTTTTCCCAATACTCTCTAAACTTACCTCACTACATCCTAGAGTCCTTAGTTTGATCCTAAAGCCATCCTAAATATACCTTTTGATCAAATCAAAAGGAAGAACCCGAAGAACAGGTAATGTTTTCACCACCCTTTTCCAAATTCATTTCATCATCAACTTCTTCTTTCTTTGTTATTCCCATTATAAAATAATAAATACAGTATCTCCTATATACTGTAATATTATTATAAATATGGTACAACCATATTCAGTATTCTATCCATCCTTTGAATGACATGTCACCATACGTGCGTACGTACGACTTACCGTCTCCACGTCGTGGTGTAATTGTTATTATTCAATATATTATTTTTTGGATGTGTATAATAATGATTTATAATTAATTTAAATAATAAATATAACATGATATTTATTATGTATATATGATATACCATAAAATTATATATTATTCTAATATCAAAAGAATTATATTGTCGTCTCGTGCGTACGTACGGACTACCATCTCCATGAATGCGATGAGATTCATTCTCCATCGTATCCATTCAAGTATAATTATAATTTTATGATTTAAAAATAATGTTTAAGGACTTGATATAATTATGGATATGAATAAGATAAAACCTATCCATGACAAACATGGCTTATGTAACAAAACATATAAAGGAAAACGAGTATGTTAACACCCGAAACAACGATAATACTAAGATATTATTAACAAATCAATGTTAAAAGATCATATATGATATCATATTAATGTATATAATTCTTGTATAATTTAATAAAAATTATTTCACCATTATACAAGAGGTTATCCTACCATCGACCAAGTAAAAAGTACAAAGTAAGGGGTTTCTTATCTCACTTTTAATTCAGTGAGATTTCCATTGATCACCACTTATTTGTTGCATGTGGTGTGTGTACTGCCCATGATTGTACTCATTGTGTAATATAATTTAATTTATTGGTATTTAAATCATCATTTTATGATATTTCTTTCATGGGTGCATGTTTCATAAGTTACCAAATCGATAAGGGAATTTGAAATTTCAATTTCCACTCATTCGGCTTTACGCATACTTCATTGATTATTTTACTCCAAGATCATGTGTGGAATCACTATTCATATGATTATGTAATAATTTCGACTCCCCTTTCTATGGATATACTTTTTATACACATAATCACTCCATTGATATATTCTCAAGTTGTCGGTATGAACTTGATAAGAGTAATGTTTACTCAATCTCGATTTATTGAGATAAACATCCAATTCATTGGTGTTGTTTTTACAAGAACATGTGTGAATGTACTCTGAATGTTTTACACTGAATATCCAATCATATTTAGTGTATTTTTATTTGTCACACATAATTATGTAGTTGATTTATCCTTAACCTAAGTATACAACCTTTATGAGATATTTCATCTCAATTTACATTCCATTGAGACTTCTTTGTTATTATACACCAAATCACTTTTATGTGGTGTATATAATGTACTTTGACATAGTATATCATGAATACCTTCATTATCATGATATTACAAAGTTTTGATTACCTCAATTATTTGTATTCAAGTGTCTCTCTTTTTGTTAGAAACTCTAACTAAAATACAATTTTAAAACATTTTAAGGCTCATTCTTCTAAATCTTGCCCATCAATGTCCATGTTTTAAAAATGGTTTTAATGATTTCTTTATATGGACATTAATGTTTTCAAATTAAAATTCCTTTTAAAAGTTTCAAAGTGGTATGGGAATCTTTGATTCCAATATCTACTTTTAAATAGATTCTTGACAAATAGTGTGACTTTTAAATGTTTTCATGAAAAAAGGGGGATATTCCCTTCAATTAGTATTGAGGATTATTTTCATCTATGTCAATATCCTTCATTATTCTTAATTGAGGTTAATATGTTACAATACGATCTTCTATATTGTATTTAATGAGTTATGTTTGACTGTGGATGTGCTATTTTTATACCATTCATGGTTTGTGGATCAAGTATTGACATTTTGTATGCCAGTTTTAATACAAATGTTTATGTTATATTTCAAAATTTTAATATGAGGAATGAATTGGACTTAGTAAGTGACGGGTGGAGCCCGCTATAGCTCCTCGATGCATCGGTAGGTCTAATGAGACAAGCTAGTGTCTTGACAAAAGGCCTTGGAAAAATCTTATTTGTAGTCTTGGCACGAGGCCTTGGCTATGTGGTTATGATAGTATTGAATTATTCATTCCATCATTATGAATGTGGTTATTGATATTGAATGTGATTGTTCGACTAGTATAATATCCATCTGAATAAGTAAATGACATTATTTCCTTTTATCTTTGCCATATTATGATGAAATTCAAGTTTAAAAGGCTTTTGTTTTAGTTATAAATTGCTTTAAGTGTTTATGTTTATCTATGAAAGATTCTGCTATATTGTTATCCATACTGAGCATATGAGCTCACCCGTTTCAATGTTTTATTTTCCCAGGATGTGAAGAAGTAATTTATGAATGATCTGCAGGGATAATATGAGGGGATATGAAGACAAGATGTTGGTGTAGTTTTTTTACCTTATGATGCAATGTAAGACTTATGAATATATCTGGTGTTTCTAAGACTACAAAACTAATTAGTCTTTCAAGACATGAAACTTTGTGATCATGCCAATGTTATGTAATAATGCATCGACTCTGGGTATCTAGGGTCGGGGCGTTATAGTTGGTATTATAGGAAGTTTAGTACAATCCTTGGAAGCTAGATTTAGATAAACTCTGATTAGAGCGCGTAGACCTGAGATGAACATTGAGGATTAGTATAGAAGAACTTCCTAGAATATTGGTATTGTAATGATTTTGTGAGTTTTCCGAGGAATACATCCCTGTCTGGATACGAGCAGGTATAGGCGGCTCTGGCACAGATGTACCTAGGGGTAAAACCCGAAAACACCGTTTTGATCTAGACTCGAACGGGAACTGGTGCACGACAACGGGCCTTTCTGTACTCTTGGTTACAACACTCCCTAGGGATATTCTTAGGATAATTTACATTTTATTTACTAACCAATTTGAAGTATTAAATATATAAGATGAGAGTAAATGACCTTGGTTAATCCTAATGTGTTTCAAATTGAGAATATGGTGACATGTTAATCTCTAAATGATTTTTTGACTACTATTACTCACACAATGCTTTCTGGTTTTAGCCAATGGCTGGATTCCAAGGAAGTCATAGTGCCTTTGATAATGATGTACATGGTGAGAACGGTGGAGGAAATGAGCAAAAAAATGGAATGTTGATAGGCGTAAAGGATATCTTCTTTATGCCAAATAAATTTTCCAAAAAATATGATCAACAATATATATATTAACCAATTCCCAGACTCAATAAAGAAGAGAAATGTGATGAATAATAAGAGATGCAGCAGTGGATACCATGGAGAAAGGAATCCTCAATTTCCATCATGCAGGAAATATGGAAGGAGAGACCAAGGAAAGTGTCTCAATGGGATAAAGAAATGCTTTGTGTGCGGGAAGGAAGGTCATAAAGTGAAGAATTGCCGAAGAAAAATGAAGAGTACTATGGAAGGAGATAAAAATGGTCCCAAGAGTCCATTTACAATCATTTTCCATAAATGTATGGAAACTGGCCATTACCTGAGAGAATGACCTATTCTATAGGATATTCTCTTTGTCAAAGAAGAAGAATCTATGTGGAAATAAATGGTTGGAGAGATGTTTAAAAAGTATTAGTGCTCCTTATTGATGGGTTTACTTTGGAATAATTTTCTCTTGTATTTTTAACCCTGCAGTTTTCCATGTGAGAATGTTATTTGAGGAAGAATTATCTTTGCTCTTGTGAATATAGTTATAAATGACTATTTGGTTTTATATGATCATTGGGTTTGAATAAATTATATGTTATTATAATTTGGGATGAAAATGTAAGGTATGAGATAAGATTTGTGGTTAAATTATGTTATGGTTATTTTGAAAAATTTATCTCATTTTGGTAATGTTATAAAATATAGTTTTTGAAAAAGGACAACACGCAGACCGCGTGACAACCCGTCGCATCAGACAAAGCTATGGGAATCGAACCCACAACCAAAGTGTGATTGGGATTTATCGCCTACCACTAGACTACGTGAAGTCCCTGGTTAGTGTGACTATTATTTTTAGTTAAATGATTTTATTGATCATTAATAATTTGATTTGGGATATTATGTATTATCCAATGAATACCCTTAGTATAAGAAAATGATTTGGTAATTAAGTGATAAAGTTATTTTGGAAGTTGTTTAGTTTATTGTATGGAAAATAAAATTTAATGGAATTTCATTTGAGGAGTAATGGTGGATTTTTATCTATATTTTTATTGTGGATTTATAGTGATTTGGGTTGTTTATGGAAATAATTAGGTTAATTACTTTTAAGTATATGAATTTAAGAGTAATTAATTTCATTTGGAGATACAATTTAACATGGAAGACTACATTCTTATAAGATTTGAGTTTCAATATTAGTTTGGATTATATTTAAGGATATTAAGGACAATTGATTATTGAATGGTATTTATTTAAATTATGGGTATTGATGGATTAATTTTAGAAATTAAGATTAGTGTTTTTTTTTCTCTAATGAAATATCCATTTGGGGGGTCATCAGATATTATACTAACCATTATGGTTTTCATTAATCTCTAATGACAAGGTAAATATATAGTCTATCCTACGTGGATCATGTATTTCTATAGAAGTTTATTCTAGCTCTTCCATTGTGACCAAGTCTTCTTGAATACTCATTGTTCAAAAAAATGAGTTAGTGGTAAAAATTTATTAAAGAATGAAAATATAATTAAAAAGTAAGTATATCTCTTTATGTTCTTAGTAAATATCATAAATGAATTCCTCGTCCTTATGTAATGTAACTTAAAACAAAAATATGTTGTCCGTTTACTTTTCCTACTGGGAGACTAAGGACCGTTTGTCCCAACACAAGTTTGTGATTTTATTATTGTTTACTTTCTCCTGATCAAGTTTTCTATCCCTCTATATCAGAACTGAACACTTAGTTTATCATCCATATCCATGTTTTCCTACATGTAATCCTAGTATGGGTTATCTTGGGTGACCTTTATACCTCTCTTCATTTCTTTTAAAGTGAGTTTTATTGACTCTTTTTCCGATTTGGGACATTCCAGTATATTCTCAATCCCAATTTTAAAAAAAATCGAGGATGCAATTTATTGAAGGAGGGGAGAATGTAACACCACAAGCTTCCATGGTACGTTTCCCTTTGAATAATTCAATGACGTGCGTTGTACGAAACTTCGAGATTCTAACACACCACAACCAATCAAACTAGCCGTTATGAATAGTAATACCTACTTTTTGAAATTTTATAAACTTTATCTTTCGAAATGGACTTCAGTTTTGGATTTGTAATATCAAAATTAGTTTAGGGTGAAATTTTGGTACTTTTCGAATAACTTTCATATTTTGACGAATAGTGAAAATTACTAAATTTTAATTAAATTTTTTTTTTATTTGAAATAATTATTAGTGATAAATTATTAATTTAAGTGGTTTTAAATTATATTTAGAATATATTTTTACCATTTAATACAATTTTGGTCATTGGATGAGATTTCACATTTAAACCAGACATAAACAAGTGTCAATATTTTGATAGTTATTATCTCTTAGAAACACGCTATTTGTTTTGGTGATGAGAATTAATTTTAAAATTAATTAATGAAACTGATATGTTTTGAATTTGGTAAAATAGAAATCATTTTTGAATTCATAATATCAAATATATCTTAGGCCTAATTTTTTGTATTTTTCTGGAAACTTTCATTTTTTGATTAATAGTGAAACCCCTAAGTGGTAGTTAAAAAACTGAATTTTTCATAAAACATAATTTTACCGCTTCTGTGAGTGGAATTTTGAAAATCCAAGAGACATGGTTAATATCAAGGAGTAAAATGTGGTTCATTGAGATTAAAATAATTTTTGGTGAATAATAACTTTTTACTTTTATTTACCACGGTTAAAAGTAAATAGGGTAATTAAGGGTACAAATGATATTAATATTACCCTAAAACATGTCATAATTCTATTGGAAAAGTGTATCTCGAACAAAACTAACCTTAGGAGTAAAATATTATCATTTAGGTCCACTTGGATTAGATTAGGACATTTATTATTATTTAATTCAAAGAATAGTTAAAAGAGATAAAATCAAAGTTTATTTAATAAAACATTTTTAATATAGGGATAAACATATAATAAATAAGATTATAAATATTAATTAGAAAGATAAAATTATTTTCTACATAATTATATTTTATTTATAATTTTATACATTAAATAATTTAATTTATTTCTGACACAATGTTGATGCAGTAATTACCATAATAGTGAAACATTAAAATAATTGATATTATAAATACCCAAATAAATATAATTGGAGACTTTTATTGAATTAAACAAATTTTATAGGTTAATATGACATATTAGGATTTATTTAATTGATGTTATTCGAAATAATAATTATGATATGAGTTTCAAAAAAATCAATTATTGAATAGTGTCAAAATTGACAAAAAAGAGTGCTTAAAACAAATATTATATTATTAATTGATATTAAATTCCTAAAAATCTAAGGTTCATCCAAGAGACTTATATCATGGTAGGTGTATCATTAATGGAACACTTGGGGGTCTTTTGGATTTATATAGTAAGTTTATTAACCATATAATATAAAAATACAAAGAGACGTTGTAAAAGTGAAACTAGTTAACGAAGAGTTAATAATTCAAGATAAGGTTAATATAATGACCAAAACCGGTATAAATTCTATTGGTTGAGTGGTTTTCCACCTATCCCTACCTTAAAATTTAAATAATCTACTTTTGAGCCATTATAAACCGAATATGAATTTATTATAAAATAATATTTCTAGCTTTTCCAAAGGTGCCCCTCACCCCTCTTATAAAAGGGCACTCTCCCTTCTAATTAACTAACACCTTCAAAGCCTTTTGGTTCGGCCAAAACCTGCCCAAATGCTCTTTAATCTTCCCTAAATACAACCTAGAGGCCTTAGTTAGATCATAATTCCATCCTAAGGATCCCTTTTGATCAAATCAAAAGTAAGAACCCGAAGAAGAGGTAATGTTTTCACCACCATTTTTCAAATTCATTTCTTCTTCAACTTATACTTTATTTGTTATTCCCATTATAAAATAATGAATCCAGTATCTCCTATATACTGTAATATTATTATAAATATGGTACAACCATATTTAGTACTCTATCCATCCTTTGAATGACATGTCACCATACGTGTGTACGTACGGCTTACCGTCTCCACATCGTGATGTAATTGTTATTATTCAATATATTATTTTTTGTATGGGTATAATAATGTTTTATAATTCATTTAAATAATAAATATAACATTATAATGATTCTTTATATATGATATACCATCCAATTATATATTAAATTAATATCAAAATAATTATATTGTCGCTCGTGCGTACATACGGACTACCGTCTCCACGAACGCGGTGAGATTGATTCTCCACCGTATCCATTCAAGTATAATTATAATTTTATGATTTAAAAATAATGTTTAAGGAATTGATATCATTCTGGATATGAATAAGATACAACCTATCCATGACAAACATGGCTTACGTAACAAAACATATAAAAGAAAACGAGTATGTTAACACTCGAAACAACGATAATACTAAGATATTATTAACAAATCAATGTTAAAAGATCATATATGATATCATATTAATGTATATAATTCTTGTATAATTTCATAACAATTATTTAACCATTATACAGGAGGTTAAACTACCATCGACTAATGAAAATGTACAAATTAAGGGGTTTCTTATCTCACTTTTAATTCAGTGAGATTTCCATTGTTCACCACTTATTTATTGCATGTGGTGTGTGTACTGCCCATGATTATATTCATTGTGTAATATACTTTAATTTATGGGTATTTACATCATCATTGTATGATCCTTCTTTCATGGGTGCATGTTTCATAAGTTACCAAATCGATAAAAGAATTTGAAATTTCAATTTCCACTCATTCGGCTTTACGAATACTTCATTGATTATTTTACTCCAAGATTATGTGTGGAATAAATATTCATTTGATTATGTCATAATTTATAATCCCCTTTCTATGGATATAATTTTTATACACATAATCACTCCATTGATAAATTCTCAAGTCGTCGGTATTAACTTGATATGAGTAATGTTTACTCAATCTCGATTTGTTGAGATAAACATCCAATTCATTGGTGTTGTTTTTAAAAGAATATTTGTGAATGTAATCTGATTTTTTTAAACTGAATATCCAATCATATTTAGGCTATTTATATTTTTCACACATAAATATGTCGTTGATTTGTCCTTAACCTAAGGATATGACCTTAATGAGATAGTTCATCTCAATTTACATTCCATTGATACTTCATTGTTGTTATACACCAAATCACTTTTATGTGGTGTATATAATGTACTTTGACATATTATATCATGAATACCTTTATTCTCATGATATTACAAAGTTTTGATTACCTCAATTATTTGTATTCAAGTGTCTATTTTTTGGTTAGAATCTCTAACCAAAATACCATTTTTAAATGTTTTAAAGACTTATTCTTCTAAATCTTTCTCATTAATGTCCATGTTTTAAAAATGGCTTTAAAGATATAATTATATAGAAATTAATGTTTTAAAATTAAAACTCCTTTTAAAAGATTCAATGTGGTATGGGAAACATTGATTCAAAATTTTACTTTTAAATATCTTCTGGACAAATAGTGTGACTTTTAAATGTTTTCACAAAAAAAGGGGGATATTCCCCTCAATTAGTTTTGAGGATTGTTTTCATCGATGTCAATATCCTTTATTATTCTTAATTGAGGATAATATGTTACAATAAAATCTTCCATATTGTATTGAATGAGTTATGTTTGACTGTGGATGTGTTATTTTTATACCATTCAAGGTTTGTGGATCAAGTATTGACATTTTGTATGCTAGTTTTAATACGAAGGTTTATGTTATATTTAAAAGTTTTCATATGAGGAATTAATTGGACATAGTAAGTGACATGGGGAGCCTGCTATAGCTCCTCGATGCATCGGTAGGTCTCATGAGACAAACTAGGGTCTTGGCACAAGGCCTTGGAAAAATATTATTTGTAGTCTTGGGACGAGGCCTTGGCTATGTGGTTATGATAGTCTGGCATTATGCATTCCATCATTATGAAAGTGGTTATTGATATTTCATTTGATTGTTCGACTAGTTGAATATCCATGTGAATAATTAAATGGCATTATTTCATTTTATCTTTTACATATTATGCTGGAGTTCAAGTTTAAAAGGCATTTATTTTAGTTATAAATTTCTTTAAGTGTTTATGCTTATCTATGAAAGCTTCTGCTATATTGTTATCCTTACTGAGCATCTGAGCTCACCCATTTCAATGTTTCATTTTTCCCAGGATGTGAAGAAGTAATTTATGAATGACCTGCATGGATATTATGAGGGAATATGAAGACAAGATGTTGTTGTAGTTTTTTTACCTTATGACGTAATGTAAGACTTATGAATATATCTAGTGTTTCCAAGACTACTAATCTAATTGGTCTTCCGAGACTTGATCCTTTGTGATCATTCCAATGTTATGTAATAATTCACCGACTCTGGGTATCTAGGGTCGGGGCGTTACAGTATTAGTCAATAATATCCAGGTGTACTCAAAAAGCATTGAAGACCATGAGGATCATTTACGAACTATTCTGAAAACTCTTAGGAGAAATCAATTATATGGGAAGTTTAGAAATTGCGAATTTTGGCTTTAGTACATTTATTTTCTAGGATATATTATTTCTATGGATGGAATCCTAGTTGATCCTACAAAGACAAATTCAATCCAAGATTAGCCCACACAAACAAACATAACTGAGCTACGCAGTTTTATTGGCTTAGCATGTTACTGTTGTCATTTCGTTCAGAATTCCTCCTGACTAGCTAAACCGTCATACAAGATCACACATAAAGGAGTTCAGTTTGAGTGGACAAAATATTGTACAAAATGTTTCTAAGAATTGACAATATGGTTTGTAAATGCTCTAATTTTAACGATGCCATCTGGAAGTGATGGATTTGTTATATACAGTGATTCATCAAAGTATGCACTCGGTTGCGTCCTTATGAAAAACAATAGAGTTATTTCTTATGCATCAAGACAGTGGATGAGTAATGAGAAAAATTATCCAACTCATGATCTTGATTTAGTAGCCGTAATGTTTGCTCTGATAATATGGAGGCATTATCTATATGAAGAAGATGTGAGATCTATACGGACCACATGAGTTTGAAATATATTTTCACATGAAAATAACTCAACATGAGGCAGAGAAGATGTCTTGAGTTACTTAAAGATTATGATTTTTCAATACAATACCACCCAGGTAAGGCGAATAAGGTGGGAGATGCATTAATCAAGAAAGATCATGGCCTTCTAACTCAAATGAGGATTGAAAGAGATCCTATGTTCACGGATCTACTGAATATGGATATGGGAATTGTTAAAGAAGGGGAAACATCACTCCTCTTTCAAATGATTTCTAAACCATCTTTACTAGAGAAGATAAAAATCTCTCAATCTGATGATGAGAATCTGCACAAGAAAATTAATGCAGTTAGGGATGGGAGACCGGATGGCTTCGTTTATGAAGGAGTTATGAAATTTTGGAAGAGGTTATGTGTTCCATCAGTACCTGAGATAAAAAGGGAACTATTAGACAATTCTCATAGCTCAAATTTCTCTATACACCAGGGTAGCACCATGATGTACATAGACTTGAAGGAATATTTTTGGTTGGATAGTATGATGCGGGAAATTGCTGACTACGTGTCAAGGTGTCTAGTTTTTCAACATGTAAAGGCAGAGAGACAACAAACCAAAGGGGTGATGCAACCTCTACCTATTATTAAGTGGATGTGGGATAATATTACGATGGATTTTTTCACTAGACTACTAAGGACACCTAGAAGGAATGATGAAATATGGGTAATTGTTGATTGTCTCACTAAAAAAGCACATTTCATTCCAATAAGAGAGGATTTACCACTTGAGCGCCTGGAAAGGCTTTATATTAATGAAGTTTTGAGACTTCATGGTGCACATATATCAATTTTCTCTGATCGATATCCCCAGTTTACGTTAAAATTCTGGAAAAGTCTCCTGAAGGCTTTGAATACTGAGCTTCATATGAGTACCACATATCTCCCCCAAACAGTCGGTCAGTCTGAAATGACTATTAAAACCCTGGAAGACATGCTGAGATCATTCTCTCTTGACTTGCAATGTATGTGGGATCAATAATTGACTTTTGTGTAATTTTCCTACAACAATAGTTTCCTTTCTAGTATTCAAATGGCTCCATATAAAGCATTATATGGAAAGGGATGTCAAACTCCATCCTTTTGGGAGGAAGTTGATGAAAGGAAACTTATAGGCCTAGAAATTGTTGATGAGACCACGACAAAGGTAAAGATAATAAAAGCCCATATTAAAGCAGCCCAAAGTAGGCAGAAGAGTTATGCTGACAACTAAAGAATGAACATGGAATTTCTAGTGGGAGATCATGTATTTCTGAAAGTATCTCCATCGAAGGGCGTCTTAAGGTTCAGTTAGAATGGGAAACTGAGCCACAGGTACATCGAACCATTTGAAATCATGGGAACAATCGGAGATCTATCTTACTGTTTAGCGATGACACCAAACCTCTCCAGAGTTCATGATGTGTTCCATGTATCATTGTTAAAGAAATACATGCCATACCCAACGCATGTACTCACATATGATGGAATAGAACAGGAACTGGATTTGTCATACTATGAAAACCCCTCAGGATTCTTGACACAAGGGAGAAGGAATTGAGAAATCGAACAACTCGTCTGGTCGAGGTTCTTTGGAGAAACTAGAATATGGAGGAAGCAACATGGGAACCATCAGATTCTATGAAGAAGAACCACACACATCTTTTTGGAGGGCTATGTACATAAAATTTCGAGGACGAAATTTTCGTAGGAGTGAATAATGTAGCACACCAAACATTTTATGGTATGTTATTGTTAAATACATTCTATTTATCACTGTGTTCCTTTGAAACTACACTAGATTATTTAGGATATAGTCAAAACCTAGCCATTAAATATAAATTTTCCACTTCTATGTTTTGAATTTTGATAAATGGTCATCTTGAGCTGTGATCAGTAAGTTATTTGGAGTCTGATAGAACAAACATAGTTTTTGGTGAATAGTAACATACCCTTATGAATAGTAATATGACCCTTATGAATAGTAAATAATAATATTATTTCATTTTATTAAGGAAAAAAGATAATGATATCTTAATTAGTTTTTCAATGAGAAATAAAAATAATTGTACTTTAAGATTGTTATTTTTCGAATTAACTCTGACATTATATAAAAATTAAATTAATAATATTTAGAAAATTGTTTTTGAAAAATTTATTTCAGTTTTTTATTATTCTCATCAAAAAATATTTAGGGTGAATTTTGGGAATATTTCTGAAACAATAGATTTTTCAGTTAATAGTAAAAAATAAAATTTTTAGTTTTAGTGTGTTTATGACATCATTAATGATAAAATAATGATGTCATAAATCTGGTCAACTTTTGTATAGTTATATAAAATTTGAGGTGTCCCAAGTGGCTTATACCATGGGCAAGCCAATGGTTTTTTAAATACCACACATGATTTTTCCCTTGGATATTATTAAAATAATCCCTCACTTTTCTTATAAATACCCACTCTTCCCATCATTGATTTCATTCCCAACTCTCCCTCAACGAAGTTATGGACTCCTTACCTTCATATTATTCATCCCATTTTTCGCCAATCTCCCAATGTACCAACCTTAAATTTCTAAGGGTTACTCTACAAGGTAAGGAAATTCTCAATTTGTTTCTTTTTCCATTCAAGTTCTATTTTATGTGGCATATATTTCAAGTTTCCATACCATGTTCTTATTTTTTATTATTATTCATGATCTACTATATATTATGAATCATTTCATTATATGTGACATTTTCCCCTCTCTTTTTAATATTTTCTAAAACCATGTTGTGTAGTCGTTAGGTGGTTGAATTTTTGTAAGCGATTTCAAAACTATTCTTCTATTTTGAGTTCTTTATTTATTCTTTTTTCATATATTATTACCCAAGAGGAATGAAATATCAAAAATATTGTATAATAATGATATTCTAATTTTCACAATAAAATCATCATCAATCTTCTTCTTTCCCACACTTTTTCATTGAATTAAAAACATTGTCCGTGACGTATCGAATTACCGACATCGTAGACGGTGTGATTTCAACTCTCATTAATTCTTTTAAGTCTGGTAATGAAACCATTTATATGGTTGAACTAGGTTATAATACATGTGTTATGACTCTCCCATGGTTATGAAATTATTTGGTACACATGGTTCCAACTTATAAAACAAAATGATTTAGTTATTATCAAAGAACCACTAAAAAGATTTAAATGAATATCATTATTGTTTTAACCAATGAATCGTCATCATGATATATAAAAAATAATAATTATAAGACCATTTATATCTAAATAATTTCATTAATAATATGTATTAACAATTATGTAGTTTTAACCATGTTTTATGTTAACTTCCATTCATGGAAACAAGTAACGAACCATGAAAATCTAGGGAGAAAATGCTTCCAAAACATGAAAATTCTACCAATTGAACCCATAGAAAGGGCCATGAATGAACCTAATAAGGTTATAATAAATAAATTAAATGTATAAGAGGTTATATACATATTATATAATGAAGGTAAATTTGATTATTAATGTCATTAAAACAAACTAAGAACACACTCGAGCATAAGGTAAGGGGTTTCTCATCTCACTTTCATTTCTTTGAGATTTCCATTGTTCGCCAATAATTCTATATATTTGGTAAATGTGTGCTTCCATTTGATATATAATAAAATTTTTCGATTTGTATTAATTTTATTCAATGATTCAATTTATGGTTATTTTGTTCTGGTCATACGGTTTGACAGATTACATTGTGGTAAGGGACTTTGTCTCAACTGCCATTTTTGTTCTGCCTATCATTGTATTGTGCACATTATAATCCTTATGTGGTGTACCTACTGCCCAATTGAGATTACTTTTCACTTGAAATTATATTTATATTAAATATCTATAATCTCGTGTCATGGATATGTTTGTTGTCTAAACCGTATACCATTTTACATACGGTGTTTATTTGGAATGTTATTTTTATTATTGAAAAATTTATGAATCAGTATAGTATACTCTATACGGATATTGAAAGGGAATATTTATCTTTTATTTAATCAATTTATAAATAATGCATTGGATATGTAGTGGCTAGTGGGTCCCACTATATCCCCTCGATGCATCGGTAGGTCTCATGAGACAAATCAGTTTGGCGACAAAACCTTTGAGTTTGTTTCCAAAAATAAAATGGGTTTGTACCCACAGAACTAAACCGTTATACGGTATTATGGTTTCATATGCCAGATACATGACTTCCAATTAATAATCATTCTATTTATTCATTATCAGTTATTAGTATTATCCATGTGTTTTTAACTATGACAAAATCTATGGATGCAGTTTCATTTTCAGTTTATTAATGGAATTTGTTGTTCATTTATTCAATATGCCATATTGACTATGTCAGATTGATTGTGATTCACTTGTTATTATACTCATCCTTCCTCTATTCGTAACCCATATTGAGTGTTTGATATCACCCCTTTCATTGTCTACCTTCAACAGGTGATAAAGAGAAGATATTCTTGTGAGTTCCTGTGGATACAGTTTTGAGTTTTTTTCTATGTATTGTAATTTGTAACATTTTCCAATGTAATTTGAGTTACATATATGTATCTAGTTTCTTCTAGACTACTAAACTGATCGTTCATTCCGGATTTTAATTCCTTCTAACCAAGACAATATCACAAGTAATGCATCGACTCCAGCCAAGTGGGGTAGGGGTGTTACAGTGTATGAGGATGGAATTATAAAATTTGGGGAGAGACATTGTGTTCCCTCTATATAGTACATACAAAGTAGTTTATTGGATGTTTCCAATCATTAAAATTTTTCAATCAACCCTTGTAGAAATAATATATATATATTTGAATGATGATATCTGGTGGGTAACATAAAGCTAGGGATTTATGATTATATGATAAAATGTTTAGTTTTTAAATAGGTGAAGAAATAAATACAACATCTTAAAGAATCCATGAAACCTATATGTATACCAACATGGAAATGTAATGTCATTAATTTTAATTATTATATTTCCATGGACCTCATGAAATAATGATGCAATATGGGTAATTTTTGTCAACTTACCAAATCTACATATTTCCACTCTATAAGGGAAGATTTTCCACTGTATCACCTTTCATGACTTTATATTAATTAACATTTAAAAGTTCATGATGCACCTATTACAATTTTTTCAGATCATGACCCATGATTTAAATCTAAATTCTACAAAATCCATCAGAAATCATTGGATATTGTGATTCATTTAAAAACATACTATCACTCTAAAACCGATGGGCTATTTGAAAAGGCCATTCGATCATTAAGAGACATATTGAGATCATTATAACATGAATTTCATGGTACGTGGGATCAATATTTTCCATTGGTATAATTTTACTTCAATGATAGATTCTATTCATGCATTCCAATTTCACCATATGAAACATTGCGTGGAAATAAATAGGATACACCAACTTGTTGGGATGAAGTTGGTGAAAAGTAGATTTCAGTCCTAGTGCATGTATATGAATCAATAGAGAAGATAAATAATATTCAAGAACATATCAATATAGTGAAAAGAATGAAAAATTTCTATGACAAATAACTAGAAGAATTGTTTGGTGTTTTAAGTGTGACATCATGTTTTCCTGAATGTACCACCATTGAAGGATGTTAGAAGGTTTTCTATGGAAGGGAAAATGAACACCATGTGAATCGTAACTTTTGAAATTCCTTATAGAATTGGGGTTGTGATTTATTATTTGGCCATTCCTCATATCCATTAAAAAGTTAATTTTCTGTTCCACGTCTCTCTGATACATAACTACATGCTAGACATACCACATGTACTCACCTTTGAATATGTAGAATTATAACTTACCTAATCATCCTACGAAGAGCCTACCCAGATTATGGACACTAGAGAATAAGTGTTGAGGAATCAAGTGACTCCGCTATTAATGGTACTTTGGAAAAAATAAAAATGAAGTGGTGATGTGTAAACAATATGATGTTATAATGAAGAACCACATAAATATTTTTATGTGGTGAATTCTAGAAATTTCTAGGATGAATTTTTCAATTGGAAGGGAAATTTTGAGAAACCATAATGTTCTTAGGGATATTTACCTTCTTAAAGTTATTTTTATATATTATAAATCACATTAACAAAATAATAGAATAAAATAAAAATTTTATGAATTAATAATGAATGAAATAATAGAAATTTCTAGTAATTAAGTAACCTATATCAATTGATTAGTAACTTGACCATTGGAATATTAATGTGATCATTAAGAATAGTAATATAAAAATATAATAGTAAATTCTCCTATGAATGTATAAATAAAATTTATGTATCTTATAATTGAAAATATGCTATATAAGTAACAAAATGTTTGAAAAATAATAAATTAAGTGGTTTTGATTTTATAAGCCATAAATATTTAATTACAATTTTATTTTTTATGTAATTATTTAATATAAAATCGACATTCATAAAATGGATTCATTGAATAATAATATTGTGTCTTATGATTATTATATAATTTTATGATAACTTAATTAACTTCCCAAAGTGTAAAAAAATAGTTATAATAATAAAATAGTTATTTTTCAATTAAATAATGGTTTTATTTAAAAATTAAATTTCACATATTTGGAAAATTATTTTCATATAATGGAGTACATTTTCTAATTTTACATGTAGAAAATGGTTAGTTTTAATTTTTTTCAATTCTTCTAAAATACATGACTTTTAGGTGAATAATGGAAAACATTAGTTTATGGTGTTAAATAAATACATGAATTTTTGAGTCATAGATTGTGTATGGATGATTTAATCCCATAATATCAATATATACTAAATTATGTTAATATATTTGTTGATAACTCTAAAACAGTGCATAGTATTGAGCCAAAATAATAATCAATTGAAGAAAATATTCAAAAAAACACCCCTCTCATCCACTATAAATACCAACCCTCACCACCTTTTATCATCACACATATTAAACTCCTTTTCTTGTCCAATTTTCACCAAATTCTATACCCTATAATGTCCCCCACTTTTATGATCCCTTGGTCTCATCATAGTCCAATCTGGTTTCCCTATGTAGGATCTCATGGAGGATAAATTCAAGATGTAAAATCCTCTTCATTTTTTTCTACATAATTTCATATCTTTTATTATTCTCCCCACAACCCCACATATCAAAGAGGTATGATAACTACAGTATCTATTATGTACTATAATTTTATTATTTTAATGGATTAATTTGTCTTCTAGTCTCGTCCATCTCTATTTTATTCTAAAAATAAAACTATTATCCATTGTGTGTCCATTTACCGCAACTTTAGACATTAGTTTTTCAATTTTCACTAACACCTTCATGGATAGTCATACAAACATAACAAAGTTTAAATAAGAGTTTATTATAAATATTATTACTCATTCAGTTTTCTATAACTATTTTATATTCATGATATTAATTAATGAAATACAACTAGTTCTTGATGATGAAGAGACCACTAAAATAATCTAAATGATTATCACTATAATCTTATCAAATGATTCGTCCTCACCCCATATAAAAAATATGTATATAAACATTTTATATTAATTTTGGTAATTATTATCATATATTTCTTATTTGGGATATCTTTTTCTCATTTCATATAAATCTCAATTTTATTATAAAAGTTAAACAATCATTAAAACCATGGAAAATAACACTCCTGAATGACAGAATTAAATTTTATAGGAAATAAAAATACAATAAATTAACATAATAAAATTACAATATATCAAATATATATTTTAATGGTTATAAATTTTGTAATTAATGCATTTAATTTCATTATCTAAGATAATATTTACTCATGAAGAAAAAATTCAGGTATAAGGAAAGGGATTATACCAGAACCTCCATTATTTTTATTGGGTATTGCTTTATCTCCCTTTAAAGCAATTTAAGGGTAATTTATTTTAGTATAATTACTATACATTCTATATATATTCCCTAAACTCGTGTATCTAGATCATTTTATCTTTATTTGACTAAGATTTTTATGTTTTAAATGTTTTCATTTAAATTCATCCCTATAAGAAATGATGATTAAATGTAACTTCCCAATTTCATAAACATTTTTATGTAGAATCCAAAATATTTTCAAAGACACAATTTTTTTATAAAAATAATACGACTTTCATAAACAACTATATTTTCACATTTCTGGTTTTATATAAATAATTATAACAAATTCAAATGATTTTTTAAATAACTCTTCATTGAAAAGTGAAAATGGAATTTCTCTCAAGAATTCATAAATGATTTAATTAGGGTATTTTCATCTATTTCAACACCTATAATTAAATCTATGATTTACTAATAATGATGCATTATTATTATCATCTACCATATTCTGTTAAATGTTTTATAATCTGTTTTGACTATGAATTTGATACTTTGATACCATTCAACATATTACATAGAAGGGTTTGTGATTATGGTTACTTATTTGGGAATCTTATTTTCATTTCATAGGTATGTATTGTTTATGTTTAACCCCATTCGTATGATTAAGGAAATGGAATTATTATGTGATGGGTGAGATGACTATGTACCCTATAAGAATCAGTAGGTCTCATGATACAAAACCTAAATGGATTTGGTAGAGGCTATAACCATTTATTTTCAAATGTCTTGACAGAAGCCTCAATGGTATTTTTATGAGGTTTAGTGTTATGAATTCCATAATTAAGATATTATTAATGAATAATCTATGTGATTATTTTAAACATATAATATGCACACTCATGATTTACTCTAATTTGATATTTAATATGGAATTATTTAATCATATATTATTATTTTTGTTTTACAATAGAGATTATGTTCTATTAAAATGGTTTTTTAGAACAATGAATTATTGTTTATGTTAGCTTTTACTATATTAAATACCATTACTGAGAATCTGATCTCATCCAAATATTATTTTCAATTCCTTCCCCAAGATGAAATGGTTCTTATTACGAATGACATGCATGGATAATCTAGGAGCCTATGGGTGTTTTCAATGGAGTTACTACATTTTATTCTATTCATGTTATCATGTAAAGTTCATGTATAAAATTTGTTCTCCAAAAATACTAAACTGATTAGTCCATCTGGATTTGAGACTTGTATCTACACCAATGTGTTAATGTTAGGCACCAGGTACGGGCTACCAGGGTCTGGGTCCTTACATCTAGTCTCTTAATAGAGGAGCATGAAGTAAACTTAGAAGATTATCCTTCTATTATAGATACGTTTAGATACATCTTCCACAATGATATTTGGATCTTACCTCTTAAGAGAGTGATAGATTTTATGATCAAGATCATTACATTAGTAGCTCCAGTTTACATTCCTCCAAAGAGTATGGTACTTACTGATCACTAGGAGCTCAAGATATAGTTGGTGTATCATTAGGTAAAGGATTTTATATGGAATAAAACGTCCACTTGGGGTTCGCATATGATTTTTCTAATATGGTTGATGGTACCTCTATACCATGTGTTTATTAAAAAGTGTTGAACAAAATTATGGTAAAGAAATGATATCCATTGAATGATATAGATGACCCTTTGAAGAGTTTAATAGAGATAGGGTAGTTTGTAAGATCTACCTAATGTTGGGTATCATCAGGTTTAAGTCAGGCCTTCATACATGTGTTGCATAAATTTTTTTAGTTGGAATGATCTCTATGAGTATCAAATTATATTGTTTGGTTTTAAAAATGTGACACTTTTTCCATTACATCAATGAATAGGATTTTCCACCCCTATCTATATCCATTATTCGTTGTATTTTTTGAGGAAATTTTGGTTTATTCTCAAACTCACAGAGGCAATGATCGTTATCAAGAGACCATTCTGAATACACATAGAGAAGATTTGCATTATGAAAATATTTCAAATTTATACTTCTGGTTTCAAAATGTTCACATATTAGGTCATGTCATC
Organism: Viscum album; assembly: GCA_963277665.1. Classification (NCBI taxonomy): domain Eukaryota; kingdom Viridiplantae; phylum Streptophyta; class Magnoliopsida; order Santalales; family Viscaceae; genus Viscum; species Viscum album. Next base: position 1,587,566,590 of record OY728135.1, on the reverse strand, counting down.
TCAAAATTTGAAGTATTATTTATCCCAATTTATGTTAGAGTGGTGGTTTCTTGGGAACATCCGAAGAATATTTTTTACATTATACATTTCATGAGGATGGATGGATGTTATAAAACTTTTATACAGGACTTCACATGCCTTTATACATATCATACTCTTGTTATAAAGAATGGTGTTAAGTTCCTATGATCTAAAGAGTGTAATATATCCTTTCAAGAGGTGAAAGGAAGGCCTATTTCAACACCAATATTGATTCTGTCAGAGCCTAGAATAGGATATACAATGTTCTATGATGTATCATTAATCTATTTGGGCGAGGTGTTGTTGCATGATGATGGAGTTTTTTCATATAGATCTCAGAATTTGAGTAATCATGATGGAAATAAACTAATGAATGACCATGGTATAGAAGCTGTTGTCTATACATTATATTCCAAGAGAAGAAATATGATTGGTGATGGATTTATAGTGAATATATAAAAAAGAGAATCAAATATATCTTTATGATGCATGACAGGATAATCATAGAGGGTAGACTGTTCTATAATCTTTAGTCTTTTGAATGTGTGCTTAAGTATGCACCTAAAATTGGAAATGTAGTAGTAGAAGTACTGAGTTAGAATACTCACGAATATTCTACATATGAAGCTTGAAATGAATGGAAATTGATTAACCACTTTTTAGAGAGGAATATAATGTTTCAAGAGAATCCTAATTAATCTTCACATATAACCTTGGATGTTACCACTACTTTCATTTTCAGGGTATTGAGTAGGAAACATTTTTATCCTAAAGTAATGGTTAACTAGAAGAGTATTACTGGTGAGGACACACATTCATATTAGAATGTAAATTTAGATTATTTTCTACTTATACATGGATGTATCTTCAATCCCATATATATGAGATAAGAAATCATGCAACAGTTCCATGCTCCTTAGTGAATAGTTCATCAATGCATCTCCAAGATGTATCTTGATATGAAATAGTAGTGTTGGTTCCCTACGATGAAATGTCACAAACATGATTTATCACTAAGTGTTCCAACTATTAGGAGGTGAAGGATGAGGGGATGAGGCCTTCTCTATTATTACATCAGCTTCTCATACAAGAATGGGAATTGGGTGATGATCCCAGGAACATTGTTCATATATTAAAGAGGTATCCTCTAGGTAGTGATGTGGTTTATCTATTAATGGATTGATTCACTAATGTATCCCTCACCCTTCTTATCAGGGATATATGCTCATTTGATGAGTTGGGACGAATATATGTCCATGTGATCATATTTCTATATGGGTTTACTTGTACTATTAGTTCAAATATGTACAATTTTTTCATATCACAATTATGTAAGGGGTTAAATAGATCATTAGTTATATTGGGGCTTCTGACCATATCCTTTCACCCCTAGACCAATGGATAAAAAAATGGAAATTAATTTTTTTACAGCATTGTCTGTGTATGCATCCATGATTTTAGTGGTTCATTATTGAATGATATATTACTTGCTGGGTTTTACTATAATAATAATGATTATGGGATGATTTATATAGTTATTTTTTAGGAATGGTATGGTGGACATTGTTGTTCACCCCTACACTGGTTAGAGGTACAAGTGGTATTGTTTAAGGTCCTCATATCATTTAGTAGAATTTGGAGATGGTTCAGCTAATCCAAAACCGCATGTATACTACTCAAGATAGATAGAATATTAGGATGTTTTTGATCGAATTTCTATAGAGACTAAGGTTGGGGATATTTTTTTCCTATAGGTATCACCCAATATATGGAATTAATTGATATAGAGAAAACATAAGCCATCACAGTACATTATCAGAATTTAATACATTCAACATACACTCAGGATGTTATCCTATAATTTTCTATTTCCTTAGAGAAACCATTAAATGAATGAAACTATTGAAATTTTAGAGTTTCATCATTATATTGATATCCCATCTAATCAATTTTATCGTAGTGAGGTTGAGTTAGATATTGATGGTCCATTTGATGAGTATCTGATACACATCATTGACCAGACCAAAAAAATATCTATGAGGATGGTCTATCCCATTAGTATAGGTGAAATGGATTCATGAACATATACAAGCTGAAACATAGGAGGGGGAGTCTAGTGCACATGGCCAATGGATAGAGTTGTTTTCAGACAATATTTTACCACCAATCGAAGGGAACATGGGGATGGGTTCTTTTAATGGGGGATGGCTATAAGAACCTTTTTTCCCCATGGTATATTAATTTTAAATTTTCATTAAAACCTATTATGTAGTTCTATTTTTGGATTTAAATCAATAACCCTACACTTAGTCTTTAGAAGAAGGGAACAAGGGGTGGGGGATTAAAGGAATGATACAAGAAAACTACATGATGTGTAAAGAGAATAAATGGTGTGTAATCATTACACTACAGGTAATTTCATAGATTAGACCTTTCATGTTACGTTAATGGGTTTCCTATGAGGAACACCTTGATCATTACAAAATGTTTAATGAATTTAAATTCCATGTAAATACCAGAGACATTTTTTTAAAATAACTTTATGGAATCTATTTTAGGATATAAAGTAACCACTCTCACTACCTCATCAAATAGAGTCAACTTTTGGGACTAGACCTATGATTTGTTTTTTCATGATGATATTGACGTCTATTCCAACACCTTCGGTCATGATATAAGAAAACTGATGAATGCTTAAAAACATTTTATATGTTTTTGAACTATATTCCTCTCGATGATTTTATTTAGATACAGGCTCATATACCACATTATAGGGGAATTTATATATTCATTCGTTTCCATAAATTCCCAGAAAAACTAAGGGATAATAGTGGATGAGGGGAGTGCTACAAACATAAGGTAGTTGGTCTATGATTAATCCCTCAGGTTTTGTAGTTTCATAGACTGCAGTCATTGTGTGTATACCAATTTTATTAGGGGTTTCTTATTTAATTAGTATTCCATTCTTATAATCATCATTATCATATTTTGGAGCCTGATCGATATGTGACTTTAATTTTTGGAGGTTAATACATTTGGGATGACCACCCCATGTAGGGTGATTTATCTATATATTCTGCTTATTGATTTTTATGACTATTTTAACCATCATTTGGGTGTGATTTGACTTGACATTTATAAAGCTATGTGTTATAATAAAATGAATGATCCTTTAAAGGGTATCACATCAATGTATCACATGGCCCTTCTACTCTGTGTTTTTAAATTAGTTTTAATGAAACATTAAATGGAAAAATGGAATGTAAAATTTTAGATATCACTTATTGTCGTAATTATAATTGAATTGAAATTAGTCATTTGGATTATACTGCCTTTCTATTTTTATGAATGGTAATGGAATGAATATAATGATTTAATAAAAAATGAATGATAAAGTTGCATGTCGTTTATCCATATCACACTAATAAAAAGAATTGAATGATGAAATTATACTATTAAAAATAATGAGTACTTATTAACATAAATTAAATAATAAATTATGTACATTGTACCTATTGAATAATTAAATTATCATATTTATAAGAAAGGTGAGACATGAGCCAACTTTGGATTCTAGAGGGAACTACTTTTGAACATGGAGGAAGACATTCTGATTCCTGGTTTCATTTTTCCACAGAAGATACCAACATTTTAAACAATTCATTATTTACTTTTCTACACCCAATATGACACCATATGATTCCTTCACAATTATTTAGTTATTTTGATTCCATGGATACAGTACATGGATCACACATGATGCCTCCGGATAGGTTGTTCCCTAGATAGGCCCATTGGGCCCAGTCATTGTGTATCCCGTTTTACCCTGGATAAGATTCTTCGACTCAGTTAGAATCAAATTATGGAAGACTGTTTTGGGTGATCCCCCTTGGATTAAACTCAAGAAAATAATAGCCATGATACAAGTTATTACTGTGTTTGATCAACTATACAGGTCATGTATTACTTATTTACTACTATGGATCCACTTTCTTTATTATCATCATAAAGGATTCTTTGGTCGTTACCTTACAACCCATTATATGATAAATTTTTCATTATATGGATACTCTCACTTATTTATTATAAGTTGGAAAATAATTAATTAAACGATTATATTTATAAGAACTATCTAAGGATGAATTTGATATCAAGGTATTTGCATGATCGTACTATCTTTAATTTCCCATGTTTTTGAATACTATTTAGGTTACTAGTACACTTATTGGATGGTATTTATGACATTAGAAGTGGATTACTGAGATTTATCATACACCGTATTCGAGCCTCCATTGAAACCCTTGAATATTATCAATATTAAGGTGTTGATGAGGGGAAGCATCATGCATTGGACATCTAATACTGATTTCTTATAATAGGACAGTGTTTTATCGAAGATGATAATGACCATGATCAACATAAAAAGATAATCTTTTTCATCTTTATTCTTATTTTATATGAAATGAATTTCATATAGTCGTGTAATGTTATTTCCATTTTGATAGAGTACTGCCATGTAATAACACCATTTTGTAAATGATTTAGTTTCTGGCTATAATTATTATCAGTACTTGTATTTTTATCCCTATATTCCACCACCATTGGTTTGTTTATTATACTTCTTCCTCCAATTATCATACATTACATATCCACTATGCAACACACAGGTAATGCAGGAATGTTATCTACTCGAGAACACCTGAGTCCCTCATTTATATTCATCAACATCTAGCGTATGAGGAGGCTCGCATGTGGCCACATGACTAACCAGATTTTGAGATCCGTTGCGTGGATCTCGGGTTGGGATTTGACACATTGGGAGGGATGTAATGTATTTATTTCAGAAGGTGTCTTTTGATCCAAATGTAATATAGCTTTTTATAGAAAATAGGATATAGGTTACCTTCGTATATGTCTGGGATAAGACACATATGAAAATTGTAATAATATTCAAATATATTAAGGACTTACCCAAGAATCATTTTCTATAAAATAGACCATATAAATAAATTATTTGTTATATGGTTCCGATATAAATATAAAATTTAATTTACATTAGATGACATGTCATTTTTACCCTTATCACAAAATATTAAAACCCCTATAATTTTATTATCTTTAACCATGGAATTATTTTTATTATTTTTACAATTGATTATGAAAATAAATAATTTCAAATAATTATTTAATATTAATTACGATAAATCCAAATATATAATTAAGTCATCAAATTAAATACATAGAGGTGTAATAGTTTAATTTAACATTAATCCTATAGAAGTTGATGAAAACATTTTTTTTATTAAAAACACTTTTAATTATAAAGATATTTTTATACCAAATTTAAGAATAATTTTAATTATAATAAAATTTATTATAATAATAATAACTAAAAAGTAATAATTAAATTTTAAAAAATATCCAAAAATAGAATATATCCATTAAAAACATTAAAAAAATATATTCAATAAAAATCATTATTTTTCATTATTTATAGAAAACTAATTCTTTTTTAAAATATCACAAATTAATACTATGATAATTTTAAAATGTTGAATTAAAAAATTATGTTCATTTTTTGAAATAAGAATCATATAAATTTGATATCATGATATTATATAAAACAATATAAATAAAGAAACCACAATTTTGAAATAAATAATGATTTTCCCTTTTGAAAAACTCATTAACTAATATTTTTATAATTAATATGTCTGTATAAAATATTATGAATAAATATTAATAAAATATAAAATTGATTAATTTTAAAAATAAATTTGTTGTTACATTCATCGTTCCTCTTGAAATATCTCCCACATAATTTTATTCATTTTTAGAAAAGTTGGGATATTTTTATTCTATTGAATTTTATGATTCCAACGTTTCTAATTAAATCATATATTATTTCCAAAAAAACATTATCATGGTAAGTCCTTTTATTCCACAAAATATTTTCTCTATGATCTAAATTCTATAGTAGTTGTTCCATTTAAGAAAATATTTCATCCAACTAAACTACATTAGTGCTCAAAAAATTACATGGATCCACCAAATATTTTACTGACACTGAAACCATATATAAATGGTATACCTAATGTCTAATCAGAGGTATATACATTAAATATGTATCTGATAATATCCTTCCATAAATTCATATTATCTAATTTAAAATCGACGTTACTTTACCTTTTTTTAAAAATAAAAGTCAATTTTCCATAGATATTGTTTATGAAGAACACAATCATATACATTGAATGAAATATCTATCCATATGTTATCTATAAAATTATTTTTACTTCTATAATCTATCCTCACATATTTCTGAATTTTATAAACCTTCTCAAACATTTATTTTATTCAATATGGTATCAAAAAAATATTTTTTCTACTTAATTCCAACCCAATTGAATATGGAGATACTTCACATTAAATTCCTCAATAAGATCCATTTGGATATTAGAATGAAAATTTCCATTATACAATAACTCCAATAATTTTACAAATTGATCCAAAATTATTTGACAACATATTGAATAGTTATGAAACAAATCTCCTAATGTATGAATAGTTCTATTTCACTATCCATAAAATTGTTGATAAAAATATTTAATAAAATTTAATTCACTACACAAAAACATTGGAATAATTTAAGAACAATTAGAGGTAAAACCATGACCATTGTCAGATTAATTTGAAACAGAGACTACATGTAGACAAATGAAAATTTTAATATAATATTGATAATGTTGATATAAGGATATATTATCTTTAATAATATGTAAATTGGAAGATTGAGTTAATTGATCAATAATAAACTCAATCATATTAAAACCTCGATATGTATTCGATAATTCCACCATTAAATCCAATTACATATTCTTCAATTTTCTTTTTATCATTACAAAATGATGATAAACCCCATTCATTAATTTTGTATACACTACCGTGATTTAAATGTCCAAAAAACCATAACACAATCCTTAATATATTTCATCATTAGAGACATCAAGATATATTCTTGAATGTCTCTTTACATTTTTTTTCTACAAAAATGAATTTATGATGGAGTGATGTGTTCATCACTATATACTTTTTTCTTTATCTGGGGGTAAAATGAAACACATAATTTTATTTTTACTCTCAAACCACATTCTTTGTGAATTCTAAAAAAAATTACCTTACATTTCAGAACCAATTAAAATTTTTTCTATAAATCAATTTCATCCTTACATGTTTTTTAATACAATAGGATAATGACTATTGTATGAACATAAAAAAAGGTGTTCATACATTCAGAATTTACCATCTAAAATTCATCATATCATAATACAAATTAATTATTTTTCATATATGAAATTACTAACATTTCAATTTCATTTCTATGCAATGTATCAACCACTCTAATTTTTTTACCTAGATGATGATGAATTGTGAATTTGTATTACTTAATCAGTTCCAACCTTCTTTTTTTTTATGAATTTAAACTCATTTTGAGTGAATATATATGTAAGAATTTTTTTATTAATATGTATTTAAAAATTTACACAATATAAGTAATGTATCTAAAGTGTTAAATAAAATGGTACAACTTCATATTAAAAGTTAAGTGTTGTATAATTATACACATAATGATTTAAATTAAATGAATCATATGAAGTTACCCAATTATTATATTTTACAAAAAAACCCATTTGAAACAATTAAGAATTGTTGTAGATAAAAATTACACTATTTCAATATAGTGGGACTAAAGTGTGGTCATATCGGAGTACACCATTCAATTTTTTGAAGCATTCATCACATTCCATTTACAAAATAAACTTATCTCTTTTCTATGATAACCTGTTTTTTGGTATATACATTAGTGAGAAGTCTTCAATATACCACTAGTAATAACCAGCTAATACAAAAATATGATTATTGGAATCATTTTTTTTCAAGTCCATTCATCAAAAACTATTGTTTTTGAACGATCCATAGTTATTAAATTCATATTTACAATACATTCAATGAAAGAAATTTATAATAAAAAATTTATATTTATTATTTTTCCATAAAACTTGTTTTCTATAATGGTTTTATGATTTTTCAATATATTTTTTCATGATCCTCATAATATTTCGATAAAAAACATTAATATAAAAAAAATCCAAACATTTAGAAAAAACTCTACTCAAATAGTTCATAAAAACACCTTGAGAATTCATAAACCCAATTAGAATAAACACAAACACATAGTGCGAAAAACTTATATGAAACACGTTCTTGGTGATTTCATCTTCCATAATCATTAATAGATGATACTCGAACCTAAGATGAACATTTAGAAAATAACGACATACCAAGAAATGATCAAATATTTCATTGATATGTTGTTTCGTTCTCTATAATGATGCTATATAATCATGTGAAATTCTAATGGAACGATCATTATATTTATAAAAAATAAGATCAACATGAGTTTAAGATATTTGAACAACTAATAATTTATCAATAATGACCTAAAATTATTTTTATACAATTCCATAAGTTCTAAAAGATCCATTTGATGAGGGGGTTGTGAAATTGGAGTATTATTAGGATCTAATTCAACAGAAAACTTTTCTTTCAAATTTTGAATAATACAAGGTACTATATTTGTAAAATCCTCCATATATTCTATTAAATAGATCACATAATTATTAAAAATATAACCATTATTTAATATAATATGAGTGAAAAATAGTTAATTTCCAACTCTTAATAGTTTCTTATTTTCTCCATAGGTAATAAAATGTCTGAATTTATTTTTTTCATACAAATGAAAACTCATTTTGAAGAAAGATATTATTTATCTTTGTAATCTATCTAATCCTGATAAAATCAAGTCCAATGTATACGTTGAATACCATAAAAATATATAATTAAAAAGGATAATGAATTTTAGGGAAAGATATTCCATTAATTATAACATATTGATATATATAAATTTATTTTTCCTTTGTATTACCCCCATAGTCTTTACCAAAAGTCTTGACTTCATTTCATGACTTGATTATTTCATTTTTCCAAAATATTTATTGAAACATAATGAATGTCATGACCCCAAATAAAATAGTTATTATCATATTGAAAATATACTTGTAATGTTCTTGTTACTAGTTTATTTGTCCACCCTACTACTACTGATGTAGTTGTAAATTTTTCCAGAACACTCTTTTTCATATAATAAATCCAATTCTAATAATTTATTCTCTTATCTGGAAGCTCATCTTCATAATTAACCTTCTAATTGACTATATAACACATCAATTCCTATTTATCAAAAAATTTATTACAACTACCATTATCTTATTATTTTCAATCATCACACACATGCATAAATTTAACCCATCAGAAGAATACGCTAGATTTAAGAAGAAAATATCATTTGTACTTATCACCACACCTATTCCAAATAGAAAACTATATTTTCTTTCCTTATAATTTCTTAAAGGAATTAAAGCAATTTTATTTCCACTCTGATCACTTCTACAACAGTTTTTAGGAAATACATGGTCATCTGCAAACTTTAATTCAATATTTCTCAATATAGAGAAGAATTTTCTCATCGGTTTTATATTTTAGAGAGTAATAATCTCATAGATACATTATATTTAATCATATATATTATTGGTTAATTTTAATATCATGACCTATAATACTATTTGGTGTGTATGATTCCAATAAGCATAATTTTTCTTTATATTTTCCCATAAAATGATATTCTATAGACCTTATGTTAATGAATTAATTTACATCCCTATTTCAAACAACTATAGAAAAAAATTAAAGGGTTCTTAATATATCCAATTACTTGTAATAAATCTCTAAATATTCTTGAGTATTAGTAACTATTGAGGACCATTGATCATATTCACATTCAAAATGGTAAATAACAAAAATTAGTTACTGATTATCTAGACCACTGATGAATTTTAAAAAAAAATCAGTATATTTAATCCATACCAAATATGACATTGTATTGGAATATCCAATGAATGGTAGATGGTTAAGTCTCATAAAAATATCAATTATTAATAAGTTCTACATTGGTAGAACTGGTATCTATATAATATGAATTACACCACCATTTGTAGACTATTTCATTAAATATTCCTTAGTAAAAAACAAAAAAAATGAAAATCCAACCATTAGATGGTGCATATATTGAATGATATTCTCCAGTTAGTGTTTTACAACTAAAGATTACCTATTATATCTATAGAAAAAATTTAAAACAAAAATATTTTAGATAAAGAAACAAAGTTATAATAAAATTCTAAATCATGATAATAATAAATTATAATAACTAATGTTTAGTTATTTACATTATCTTGACCTATAAATTTATCAAAACCATTATTCTAATACTCAATATTGGGACCTGGCCATAAATAATCTATTAAATTTAAAAATTTGACTAGAATACATTTTATTACATTCCTATACATCTTTTATGTTTATATTTTTAGAGAATATAAATATGACCCATACAACAACAAATATTACATCAAGTAGTGGACACATCAACTCCTTTTCCTTTTTTCATACAATAAGAAGGATTTATGAATTTTTTTCAATGAATATATTTTCAATATTCATCATGAAATCGTCATTATCTCGACTCATCCTTAAAACCATATGTAAAAGTTCAAAAAACAGTGGTATAAGACAAAAAAATATCATTAAGGTACATATTAATAAAATTAATGAATCATGTTAGTCCATGAATACACATAATTTTTACCAATTTATTAAAAAATTTATATAAAAATGTTTTATTGTCAAATAAATTAACTTCCCTAACAAAATAAATTAATAAAAACATAAAATATAAGTATTTAAGTTGACTATAATTTTTAAATGTTTATTTTAATTACTAAAACTATATGGATTAATTATATATAAAGATATACAACTAACCCTTAAAAATTAGAATATGAATATTATTAAACACATTAATATTACATTACCTTATAAAATTAATTAAATTATTAATAAACACATATAATTAATAGATAAACCATTTGTAAACTTTGGAATATATTTTCATATCTTTACTATAATCAATCATAAAAAACTAATAGCCCACATGATAAATTATTACAATTAATTGAGAAAAAGTATAATATGATAACTCCATCCCTTTGCCTAATACATCATATAGCTATACTGAAATTACATATCATCATGTGATATATTGACCTCACTCAATATAATATGCTTTATCAGGATCACCCATCATTACCAACAATTACATAGAAGAATAACATAGTCATAATACATGAATTATTTAATTTTTATCATTAATCTAAAAATAATATTCCATGAAAAAAAATAATAACATGTTGACATATGAAAATATTCCCTACATTTATAACCATTTATAAAAATTCCATGAATAATGAGAAGGTAATTTTTATTTGAAGAAAATATGACTTCTTAAAAGGTATCTTAGTATAAAATAACAGTTACAGTAGTGGGAAAAACTTTTGACTCTATATACATTAAAATTCAACTTTCCATTAGTTTCCTTTTCAAAATATTACATGCTAAATATGTAAAAATATTTTTTTTAAAGCACATAAAAAAATTTAAAAAGTAATTTAAAATGTAAATTATTAATTAATTAAATTCCAAATAAATATATCAATAATATAATTAAATGAATATAGACTTGGAAGAAAATGGGTTTGAAATAAATTACTTAAATAGTTAAAACATGGGTTTTATGTAATGTGTTACTTACCATGAATTAAAATTTTCTAATACATCATTTTTATTTCAAAACAATAAAAAATTGTAACTGGTTAGTTTATTAAAAAAAGTAATTGTTATTTATTTCTTATATTTTATTTTTTACTATTCCTTATATAATTACTTAATCAATTGAATTCACGTAGAATGTTATGATAATGATTAGTTTATAGGTCCAAACTATATTTGGAATGATTACAATGGTAAATGGACATGTTATACCATTACCACAAGAATAATAATAGTTTCATAATTTTTATTTTAATACATTAATAATACATTTAAAACAACCCATGAGACATGGAAATGAAAAATCCCCAATGTTACAATCATGGAGAAGGTATGTCAAACACTCACATGAGAAATATTTTGTTTTTGCAAATATTATGATGAAAATAATTTATGTGTAATCTTCAAATTCTATAATTATTATCAAATTTTAAATATCATATACCTTTATAAGAAAAATAATATTGGGAATCTTGGTGATGTGGTAATAAAAAATGAATCACATCAAATCCTTGAGGTTGTAATCCACACATATATATACAGAAAATAATATCGTTTTAAATTTATAGAAAGGAATAAAAATTAGGTTATATTATCATTCCACAAATAATGATATTTCATGATTATTTTATATGTACACTAAATCCATCATTATAATGAGACCTGAGAGGAGGTGTTGGAAAATGAAATACATCAGTTTAGGAGGGGTAGTGAGACATACAGAAAGACGATGGTTTCAATTACTAATTTATGGAACAAGGATATTGATATAGGTTATTCTATTAATATAAAAAAATATCAATATATGTAACATTATATATTTACTTTTTCTTATTTTAGGAACAATTGAATGAGTTTGAATAATAAATTAATCTATGGTGTTCCATTAATAACTATATTTCTTTTTTCGGAAACCACTTTATGATTACAAATAAAGAAATAATATGATGATTTGTGATAAAAATGGGGAATATAGAATGTGGGGATAAATGTACATAAGTTATTTTTGTAGGGATTGGCTGAGCCAAAATGAATTTTTATGTTTAGAGAAAAGAGGTGTGGTTGGTCAATTTATATGTGGGGGAGGGGGTGCAATTGGAATTTTCAAAAATAATAAAATATATTAATGTCTTATTCTATCCAAAAATAAAAATAATACAATTATATCTATAATGATGCAATGCTTGACGTAAAATTACATTACAATACTTTTGAGGAATACTTAAAACAAAAACAAACACCCATGGACCGTAAAAGTTTAGTGTCTTTGGAAACTTGGAATATAAACTTCTAATCATGTTGAAAGATCTTCAACATCTCCCATAACGATCTTCACCTTTTTGTTTCCTTACCTAAAACCTTTCTCTTAATCTTGAGGGAATAGAAAACATAACAAGGGTGAGTTCAAATTCTCAGTAAGGGTAAGCATGGAGAAAATAAAACAAACCATTTACATTAGAACATAAAAACATGAACATAATGTTTAAACATCAAGATCCTGATAAATGACATAAAACATGGCAGTACGTAAGACATATATCATAATGGAACATCAATCATGATAAAATAGCATGGGAATAAAACTTTTAATTGTAGAAAAACATTAAGCACATGATATGATTTCCATAGTATCCATGGCATTTCTGCCAAGACCATCATAGTGGACAATGTCCCTTATTGAACCAGGATTACTTGTCGTTCCAGCCCTATATTACATAACTAGATTTACTTTCCATTCCAGCCATGTATATATCCTGATATATAAATAATTACCCAATGCATTGGAGGGAGATATAGGTCCCACACATCTCATAATGAAATCATTCTTATGTGTACCAAAACATAAACATAAATCAATCATCATAACCCAATTAACAAAATGGGTTCGATAAACATCATCCCATAATAACATAGTCCATATAAAACAAATGGATATCATTTCATCATAATAAAATTGAAACAATTAAAATCATCAAGATATTATACTTGAAACATAAACATACTAAATAATTTCATCTTAGATGGAAATTAGTTTTGATAAAATACTTGAACCCCATTCTTGAGGACAATATCCTTTCTTCTTCAAAATCATTTTCTTTTCACAAAATGCAACGCAATTTTAAAAGATAATTATATTGTTGAAAATAATAATGAAATCTTGTAGAGTAATATCCATTAAAATTATGCATTATGAAACCATAGATATTCATTCATGTCGTATAAGTTAAAAAAACATTCTTCTCGTACTTTTTCCAGAAAAGTCAAAAAGTACCATGTATGGTAAACAAAAGAAAGATTCCATACGAACCATGTAGTAAACGTCAAGAATGGGTAAAAAAACTTTAAACATACATGAAAACATTTTAAAAAAACAGGGACATTGATGATAAATATAACCCCAGAAAATACATAAGAATAAACAATCTCGGATAAAAACGAGATTGAAAAGTTATCCCTTACCTTATGTCTAATATTCCTCGTATGCATCCAATCCTCCTATATAATTACTTGAATAAATTAATTGACTTATTAAATAATCATATACATTGTTATGATATCATATATAGTTCACTTATGACTTTATATTACCCGTTCTTTTGTAAATTAACGTTAAAGTAATGTTTTGGGTAAAATTGTTTCATTATCGTTCGTGTTTTGAATTTTAATTATTCATATGATTACATAGATCATGATTACTTAATTATATAATGAAAAAAATAATTTATATATAATATATTTTCAGAATATAAATATATATAATAGATTGGTAAATGGAATGAAATACACCGTTCATGGAGACGATATGCCATAAGTACGCATGAATGCTGTTTTCTTTTAATTATTAAATTGAATGTAAGTAAGTAAATAAAATATAAATAAGTCCATTATCATTAATATTTCATATATTTTATGATTATTTAATATATATACTTTATAATCATTCTTGAATTGTTAACTTGGATAATGAATCTCATCGCGTCTTGGAGACGATAATCCGTATGTACGCATGAGTGGTGATATCAGTCCCATAATTATTTAATGGAATTAAAGTGGATGATATAATATCTCAGAATTAGTATCATGTTTTAATTAACATATATATATTTATTCTTTACACCATTATCTCTTATTCGACGCACCTCTTTTAAGATTCATTTTAAAGCACTAGAGTTGGTATTTTGAGAAGACTAGAACCTCCATAATGTTTCTAGGGAAGTGTGAAGAGAAATGTATAGGGGTTGGCTGAGCTTTAAGGCTCAAAGTTATGGGAAGAGGAGAGGGAGGAGGTGCCCTTTTATAAGGGAGGATAGGGGCACCTTTGGAAGCATATGAAATATTAATTTATTATAAATTCATATCCCACTTAAAAACTACCAAAAATGACTTAAATCAGAAGAAGAGATGATATAGGGTTGTAATGTCATCATAGAATAAAATTTAGACATGTTGGGAATTTATTTTAAACCTTATCAATTTGATTTATCCTTATTTAATTTATTTAATCTTATTCAAGTTAATAATACACTAAATTATAAATTGTTATAAATAATTACTTGTGTGATGTGAATTAAACACAATTGGGTACCTTATGACATTGAAAACTATATAAAGTTCAATTTATAATTTTTAAATATTCTTGTGATTTTTAAACAATTTAATAATATGTTATTTTTATAAAATAACAATAGTTTCAATTTTGACACTATTCATTTATTTGAATTTATATAAAACCCACCCAAAGGATATATTCAAACGAAAATGTATAATATATTTATAACCTTCCATATTCATCTATAAAATTTGTGGAGAACATTAATTAGTTTATATAATGTTTATTTTAATATTTATAAAACTATTTCTTTGATATTTCTCTTAATCAAACAATTACTTCATCATTTTTGTATAATCATTTAATATACATATTTGTTTCCTAAAAATTAAAAATAAAATCCAATGATGATGATAAATATAATAACGTTCATTAATATATTTTTACTCTAATTTATCATCTTAAAATCACGTCATTTAAATTGTTATATTTATTTAATTATGAAGGTGACATCTTTGACATCATTTAAAATAAAATAATACGAATGTACTAATTGGTTTAATAATACTCAAAATGGTCAATTATTATACCCTTTTATGGTTTGGGTATTGATATACTCTAAAAATAATGTTTTATCAAGTTTATGGTCTTTTTGTTAGGTATTATTATTTTAATAGAAACTATATTATTGATTTTTCACTAAATAAATAATTTCTACATCATTACTCTACAAGATTTTAAGGTAATAAAATTATTATTAAAAATTACAAATAAATTACAATGATAAATAACAATATTTTAGATTTCAAATGAGTATTTATAATGAAGTTTATATTCACTATAACTATATATTAAAAATAATCTAATTATTAAAGTTTGAGTGAGACATTTCATTTTTTTAAATAAACTAAATAAAAGGTCTTAATCAAATACAAGTGGGTTCCATTAGATTCCATTTCGACCCAAGTATGATTTAGGGTAAAATATAATCATCCAATTATATTAGGACAAGTGTTAGTTTAATTTTATAATATTGTATTTACCCTTAATTACCTGATTTACCTTTAACTATGGTAAATAAAATTTACGGTAGTTACTATTCATAATCAATAAAAATAAAAAGAAGTTTATTAACATAATTTGGACCTATTGATTCCAAATATGGAATCCATTTTTCAAAATTCAAATCCCAGAAGTTTTCAAAAATTTATTTAAAATTAATAGCTCTGTTAAGAAAACAGGTTTTAAAAGTTAAAACATTGCAAATGATTAATATTATTTTACTATGAATTCAATTTAAAATCAATTATAATGAAATAAAGTATATTTAATGGTAAAATTATATTCTATTAATACACTAAAACCATTAAATATTATATTTTATCAATATTAATTATTACGGTGAAAAAGTTGATTTTAATTAAAATATAGCGTGTTTTTAATATTCAATAAAATATGAAAGTTATCAGAATAATATGAAAACTTTATCCCAGGTAAATTTTTATATCCTTATTCCATAAAATAATTTTATTTTTCAAAATTTAACTTATAATCATGTCAAAAAATAAATTTAATGTGGGTGCGCCATCAAAAGGTGACAAAACTGCATTTTTTAAAAAATACTTATTTGACCTGAAAAATTTATTTTTTTCTCATAAAATGTTCTAGAAAATGATTAAGATGAATTATAATGTGATAAAATTAAAAATTTAGTTAATACTATTTATAACGTCTAGTTCAAATTAATATTATAACCATATATCATTGTTTAGTGAAACCCGATATTGCGTACAACAGATGCTATCGAGGAAGGTCGCGATTGCGAGTACTGAAAGACAAGTCAGGGTTCCAAGTATTTTAAGACTCCTTTGTTGTTTTGTATTATAGAATCCAACCATATTTCATTTATACATTGAATATATATATATATATACACACTCAATGTTGCGAACTTGAAATTGTGTGCAACACGATCCACAAATCGTGTTGCATATACTGTATACTAATATGGTGTTGTGTATAGTACAAGATAATTTGGGTGTAACGTAAAACACAAGAAATCAATGAAATTAAAAGAATATTTTTCATAAAATCTCGGGGTGTTACATTCTACCCCCCATAAAATGAATTTCTCCCTCGAAATTCGTCGGGGTTATAAACGGTTTACTACTTGAAAGTTGTTTTAATTAAAACCCACAAAGTAAAAAAGGAATACCAAAACAGAACTTTCAAACCTAAATTATGAAACGTAACGGTTACCCAAATTAACTAATCACTAGGTTTACACATAGGAGAACATATGTGAAAACATGGATGTGGAAGAGAGATCTAACAATCAAGTTCTGATGGCTAGTGGTAGAGAACATGGCTATGAAAAAGCCAACAATCACAAAGACATAAATTTGTGATGATCTACAGTACAATCTGATTCATCTGATATGAAGAAACTGGTACAACATTTTTTGTTTTCATGATCATTTCCCTATAGTTGAAGAATTTGAATTAGAGGAAATACTTAATTTATTTTGGTACAATCTCACCGTTGTTCATGCCTTAAACAATTTTCACATTATATATTAATAAAATGAAGTTGAATTTTTCATTCTTGAAGTGTTAGTAGATCATGTGATAGAATGATGGGTCATTCCATCTGTCTCAAAGAAAAGGTTAGCAAAAGTTATCAAATATACATAAGTCCATCTATGGTGAGGTTAATCGTATATGATTCCAAAAATGGAATTATTCTTAATCTATCATACCGCTTAATAAAATAAAACTCATTTCTACTAACCGGGGACTTCTTTTAGGCTAGTGGTAGGCGATAAAGGCCTGCCGCACTTTCGTTGTGGGTTCGATTCCCACATCCTTGTTCGATGCGATGGGTTGTCGCCTATCCTACATGTTGTCCTTTTTCTAAAACTACATTTTTATAACATCCCATCAATAATATCAAAAAAATTGTATCCTTAAAAAATAATAACTTACGTACAACATAATCTATTCCAATCTTTAGGATTATCTAGAATACTTCTGTCTAAGCTCATAGTATAAAGAAAACAATTACTAGAAATTTCATCTACCGAGCATGCGAATACCATAATTTATCCCCCATATATCATACGATATATCATGTTGGTCACATTCCAAACATGTGAATACCTTAATCATGTATTCTCTTGAAAATGAATACCCATTGAACCTTATTGAGAACATGAATGCTGTCAAAAGTTAACTCTTTCCACATACCAAAATCCCAAATATCTATATACTCACACCATGATATCAGTCATGAGATTATTTCTTTTTCTCTTTATCCCTTCATTATGGACATATCATCTTCTTTACAAAAATATTTCAATCACTTTTAATGGTTATCAGTATCATATAATTATTGAAAACCAATACATATATATTACAAAATTCTATAGTACTATAAATGAGATTCCATGATACTATTTTAAAATCCCATTACATAAACACTTAATCATTAGACAAAATCATTGTCATAATAAACATCAAAAATAGTGATCACATGTGGCATACCTTTATCCTTTTCCTTAAGAGGTTACTCACGTCGATCATCATTTACCCTTGGATTAGGGCATTGATTAGTATAATGACCCATTTTCTTTCACATGAAGCATTGAAGTGTTGGTGGAGTGTTCTCTATAGTCTTTTCTCTATTCCCATCATTAGATACCTTTTCCCATTAATACGACACTCAACTACTCAATGACCTTATTTTCCACACTTAATACATTTTCAGGTACCTTTTAGACAATCTCCACCATGCTTCTTTCCACACTTTGAGCATAAAGAAACAGTCAACCTCTTTTCACCATTGTTACGAGATTTCTCATTGAACTCCATAATTATTTTCTTGTCAAAACCATTAGATGGATATGTAACACCAACCTCCAGTTCTACCTTGATAGCACAACACCCAATTTCATCATAGCTACTGAAGTCTCTTATAGTTAATGCCCTTAGTTGACTTGGTTTAATGCCACGAAAGAATCGATCAACTTTACATTCAGGTTGGATGATAAATCCAGATGCATACCTTACAAGCCTTGTAAAATTCTCTTTGTATATATTAACGGATTCATCATACTTTTTTATAATCTCAAGGAACACTTTTCCCAACACTGTTCGAAGAATACTAGGGAAGAACTTATTGAAAAATAAGTTCTTGAACTCATCCCATTTCATGGATTCAATTTCATCTCGGGGCCTCGTATTCATAATTAGATTCCACCATTGGTCTGCATCACCTTCTAAATGGTAAATATCTAGAATTAATTTTATGTATTCCAAAAAATGAAGTGTGAAAAATATCTTTTCACTAGTACTGATTCATTGTTCAACAACAAGTCGACTAGAATATCCACTGAAAGAAGGTGGACGTTGCCTCATGAAGGACTCAATAGAATATTGTTTCCTTCCCTACTCATTTGGAAGTCCAGAATGATTCATATCTTGTGTAAGAATAATAATAATATTTTTCACTCCATCTCCCATAACATTTGATTATTCAGGAGGACAATCATTGCATTGTCCATTACATTGATCAACACAGTTCCTTTGGGTTCCAGCCATCGTCTAAAACCCAAAAAGAATAGTGTGAGAGGAAAAAATCATTCTAGGGAGAACAATATAATAAAGGGAGAGTAACTTAAATATATAAAATCTTAGGTTTAATTCTAATGTCATTACCATAATTCTAGGACTATAACCTATATTTATACTTATCCTTAGGGACATCCCTAGACATACCATAGAAATATCTTTAGGGATCTCACTAAAGTTCTCGCATCTTAGTTTCCAAAGGTTGACTAAACCATTAGTCTGATACCAACTGTAGAGACCCCAAAGCATGACGTAAATGGACATTACAATACCTTTGCAGAATACTTATAACAAAAACAAACACTCAAGGACTGTAATAGTTTAGTGTCTTTAGAAACATGGAATATAAACTTCTAATCATATTGAATTATCGTCATCATCTCCCATAACGATCTTCCCCTTTTTGTTTCCTTACCTAAAACCATTCTTTTAATCATTGGTGAAAAGAAAACATAAAAAGTGTGAGCTCAAATGCTCAGTAAGGGTAAGGATGGAGAAAATAAAACAAACAATATACATTTGATCTTAAAAATAGGAACATAATATTTAAACATCAAGATCTTGAGCAATGACATAAAACATGGTTGTATGTAAGACATAGATCATAAAAGAACATTAATGATGATAAAATAGCATGGGAATAAAACATTTAATTGTGGAATAACATTAATCACATGATATTATTTCCATGGTAGACAAGGTATTGCTGCAAAGACCATCTTATTGGACAAATTCCCTTACGGATGCGGGTTTACTTGCTGTTCCAGCCCTGTATTACTAAACCAGATTTACTTGTCGTTCAATCCATGTCTATACCATGAGA
This sequence comes from Viscum album, assembly GCA_963277665.1. Taxonomy (NCBI): domain Eukaryota; kingdom Viridiplantae; phylum Streptophyta; class Magnoliopsida; order Santalales; family Viscaceae; genus Viscum; species Viscum album. Next base: position 1,587,545,780 of record OY728135.1, on the reverse strand, counting down.
TATAAATCTTTAACCAAATTAATTGGAGGGAGATATAGTTCCAACACATCTCATAATGAAATCATTCTTACATGTTCCACAACATAATCATAAATCATTCATCATAACCCAATTAATAAAATGGGTTTCATAAACATCATCCCATAATAACTTAATCCATATAAAACAAATGGATATCATTTCATCATAAGAAAAGTGAAACCATGTAAATTATAGATACATTATACTTGAAACATGCACATAAAAAATAATTTCATGTTATATGGAAAATAGTTTTGATAAAACACTTGAACTCCATTCTTGATGAAAATATCCTTTCTTCTTCAAAATCATTTTCTTTTCACAAAATTCCATTAAATTTTAAAAGAAAATGATATTGTAGAAAATAATAATGAAATATTGTAGATTAATATTCAAGAAAATTAGGCGTTATGAAAACATAAAAATCTGTTCATGCCGTATATGTTAAAAAACATTCATCTCATACTTTTTCCAGAAAAGTCAGAAACATCCTCGTATGGTAAAGAAAATAAAGATTCCTTACATACCATGTAGTAAAATTCAAAAATGGGAAAAAATGTATTTATTTATACATGAAACCATTTTTATAAAACAGGGAAATGGATGATAAATATAACCCCAATAAATACATAAGAATAAACAATCTCGGATAAATAAGAGATTGGAAAGGTTATCCCTTACCTTATGTCCGATATGTTTCGAATGTATCAAAACCTCACATATAATGATTTAAATAATGTCATTGAATTATTAAAAAACCATATTAATTGTTATGATATCATATAAGGTTCACTTATGACTTTATATTACCTTTTCTATTGTAAATTCATGTAAATGTAGCATTTTGGGTAAAATCGTTTCATTTATCGTCCGTGTTTTGACTTTTAATTATTCATATGATTACTTAGATCATAATTACATACTTCTAGAATGTAAAAAATTATTTATATATAATATATTTTCAGAATATACATATATATAATAGATTTATAAATAGAAAGAAATACATCGTTCATGGAGACGGTAGGTCATACGTACGAATGAACACTGTTTTTGTTTCCTTATTAAATTGAATGGAAGTAAGTAGATAACATATAAATAAGTCCAGTATCATTAATAATCCATATATTTTATTATTATTTAATATATATACTTTATAATCATTCTTTAATGGTTAACATGGAGAATGAATCACATCACGTCGTGGAGACGGTAATCCGTACGTACGCACGAGCAGTGATATCTTTCCCATAATTATTCAATGGAATTAGAGTGGATGATATCATATCTCAGAATTATTATCATGTTACAATTACCATATATATATTTATTCTTTACACTATTATACCCATCCATGTAAGGTGTTGGTGGAAAAACAAATTACACCATGGCGTGGAGACGATATATCGTACGTACGTACTCGCGGTGATTTTGTTTTCCATAGGATGTATAGAAGGTGAAATGGGGTTGTTTCATATTTATAATAACATATCAGTATATTATTGATACTGATTTTATTACTTTATAATGAAACAACTGAAGAAGAATAAGTGGATGAAAATGAAACTTGAAAAAATCGGTAGAAGTGATTACCTCTTCTTCATCATACCTCTTTTAAGCTTCCTCTTAAGGCACTGGAGTTGGTATTTTGAGAAGACCAGAACCTCCAGAATGTTTCTAGGGATGTGGAGAAGAGAAATGGGTAGGGTTTGGCTGATCTTTAAGGCTTAAAAGTTTGTGAAGAGGAGAGGGAGGAGGTGACCTTTTATAATGGATGAGAAGGGCACCTTTGGAAACATAAGAAATATTAATTTAGAATAAATTAAAACCCCACATAAAAACCACCAAAATGAGCTAAATCCGATGATGAGATGAGATAGGGTTTCAATATCATCAGAAAATAAAATTTAGACATGTTGGGAATTTATTTTAAACCTTATCAATTTGATTTATCCTTATTTAATTTATTTAATCCTATTTGTGGTAACAATACTCTAAATTTTAAATTATTATAAATAATTACTTATGTGTTGTGAATTATCCATAATTGGAAACTTAATAAAATTTTAGACCATATAAATTTCAATTTACAATTTTTAAATATTTATGTAAATTGTAAACAATTTAATAATATGTTTCTTTTATAAAAGAACAACAGTGTTAATTTTGACAATAATCATTTATTGGAATTTAAATAAAAACCACACAAAGGATATATTAGAACCAGAATGTTTAATAGATTACTAAAAAGTAATATTCATCTATGAAATTTTTTTATAACATTAATTAGTTCATATAATGTTTTTTTTAATATTTATAAAACCATGTACCTGATATTTCTCTTAATAAAATAATTACTACATCATTTTTGTATAATCATTTAATATACATATTAGTTGCATAAAAATTAAAAATAAAATCCTATAATGAGGATAATTATAATACCTTTCATAATAAATTTATATTCTAATTTATAATTTTAAAATAACAACATTTAAATTGTTATATTTATTAAATTATGAACGTGACATCTTTGACATCATTTGAAATAAAATAATATAAATGTCCTAACCATTTTTATAAGACTCCAAATAGTCCACAAATATACCCTTGGATGGTTAGGGTATATATTTACTCTACTAATAACGTTTGGTCAAGTTTATGGTCCTTTTGATTGGTATTATTATTTTATTAAAAACTTTATTATTGATTTTTCACAAAACAAATAATTTCTACATCATTAAGGTATAAGATTTTACGGTAATAAAATATTTATTAAAAATTACAAAAAAATTACGATGATAAATAAAAACATTTTATATTTAAAATGAGAATTTATAATCGAGTTTATATTCTATATAACTATATATTAAAAATATTCTAATTATTAAAGTTTGAGTGAGACATTTCACTTTCCTTTAAGAAAACTAAATAAAAGGACTTAATCAAATACAAGTGGGTTCCATTAGATTCCATTTCGACCCATGTATTATTTAGGGTAAAATAAAATCGTAAAATTATATTAGGAAAAGTGTTATGAAAATTTTATAATATTTTATTTACCCTTAATTACCTGATTTAACTTTAACTATGGTAAATAAAATTTACTGTAGTTACTATTGATAATGACTAAATTTAAAAAGTAGCTTATTAACATAATTTGGAACTACTGATTCCAAATATGGAATCAATTTTTCCAAATTCGAATCATTGAAGTTTCAGAAATTAATTTAAAATTAATCCCACTGTTAAGAAAACATGTTTTAGATGTTAAAACAATGTAAAAGATTAAAATGATTTTACCTAGGAATTCAATGTAAAATAAATGATAATGACATAAATAATTTTAAATAGTAAAAATATATTATATTTATACTTTAAATCCATTAAATATTATAAATTCACAATATAAATTATTACGATGAAGAAAGATGTTTTTAATTAAAATATAGCGTGTTTTACTATTCATTAAAATATGAAAGTTATCAGAATAATATGAAAAATTTATCCAAAGTAAATTTTTATATCCTTATTCCAAATAAGAATTTTATTTTTTCAAATTTAACATTTAAAAATGTCAAAAACTAGATTTAATGTTGGTGCGCCATCAAAAGGCGACAAAACTCCATTATTTGAAAAATACTTATTTTACCTTAATTTTTTTGTTCTCATACAATGTTCTAGAAAATGTTTAGGATGAATAATAATGTTATAAAATTCAAAATTTATTTAATACTATTCATAATGGCTAGTTCATAATAATATTATAACCATATATCATTGTTTAGTGAAACCCAATATTGGGTACAACACACTCTATCGAGGAAGGTCACGATTACGAGTTATGCACGCCATGTCAGGGTTGCATGTAGTGCAGGACTCCTTTGTGGTTTTGTATAACAGAATCCAACCATATTTCATTTACAAATTGAATATATATATATATACATATATATATATATACACTCAATGTTTCGAACTTGAAATTGTGTATAACATGATCCAAGAATAGTGTTGCGTATACGGCAAGCTAATACAGTGTTACGTATAGTACTAGCTAATTTTGGTGTAACATACAACACAAGACATTAATGAAATTAAAAGAATATTTTTCCTAAAATATCGAGGTGTTACAATAACTAATATATTATATATATTGTAATTGTTTTATATAAAATACAATGTAGACAGATTTATAAGTCATTTTAACATTTATAAGTTATTTTACCCCCCAGTAAGCCTTTTTTAACCATATCACGTTTTGTAGATTTATAATATTTTCACTATTAATTATGATAAAAACTAATCATAACCTTAATTAATTCTAGAAATGATACTAATTTATATTATGAAATACATTTTATCATATTAATTAAACAATATTTTTAGATTATAATTTAAAAAAACAAAAAAATGATGAAAAACGTTTTCTTTAGAAAAAATATCTGTTGACATATAATTTTTTTTATAAAAATATAAATTATATTTATCATTCAAATAAAACTTATTAGTAATTTATTAGTCAAAATTAACTGATTAAAATTTTATACTGGCCAAAAATATAATTTCACTTTTTAAATACATGAATACCAATGATTGTTTTCGATAAATATCATTATTTTCAACTATTCATTGAATTTTAAACATTTTAGTAAATTTTAAAAAATTCATTCTCATATATTTTCCCAATATTGAATTCATAGAAATAATTTATTATGTTAATATAATGTTATGTATTTTGTAAATAATGAGATTAAATATAACCATATAATATATAACAACCACATTTTGTTAAAAATAAATAAAATTTTATTTCGACTAGAAAATAAACTAGAATTCAACTAATTGAAATATATTTATAAAATGTAATATTTCATATTAATATGAAATTAATATGATAAATTTTAAAAACACATTATTTTTTACAATATGCGTGATTTTTTTCTTCTATGCTATAATTCATATACCACATACTTATGTATTCCCTTCAGGTGATTATCATCCTAAAAGACCCATTCTAGAATACATTAGGTGCTTTTCAAATAATGATACCTAAATAAAAGATTTATTTTATTAAAATAATTCCCCATGTTTTGTTCCCTTTAAGTTTCCTCTAAATATTCGATGACCATATTTGAATGTTTCAATTCAGATAATTTTGGTTATTATGTTTTCAATGTTAATATTATATCTATTTTATTCTCAATGTTGAGAAACGTGGAATTTGAAATTGCACAAGCGTACATATGGACTACCCTCACCATAATGTGATTTAATTTTTTTAAACCATCCATATTGTTATGATAAATATATAAATTTATGTTATATATATATATATTTATTTCCACAAATTTGTGATTTGAGAAATATTTCACATTATCTACCTTCTTACCAATCCATTATTTTAAAAATTAAGTTATCACTTATGTGTACTTGTGAACTAGAGCCTCTATAATGTGTTGTAATTTTTATTTTTTTTACATTAATTAGATATTAAATATGATATATTTTTAGGAATATATATGATATATATGATATAATTATGATTTTGGAATATTGAATTAATATTTATATTTTTTTTCCGTACATTAAAAGGTAAAATGTTCACTTGCCCTTACATATAGACTAGCATATCCATAAAGTGTTATAATTAATATTTAGTAGGAATCATATATGGATAGTAGTAAAGGTGTATACAATAAATGAATTGTTATTTATTACATTATGGAGCATCTAGAGATGATGAAACAGTAAAAAATATGTAATGAATGGAACTGTCTAACAAAAACATGCAAGGATAACATACAAGATTTCAATAAATAATTATTTTAATAGAGAATTAGTAATACAGTGGTTATTAGAATTTATAATGAAATGATATATTTTTTGATTTATACTAAAATGGTTCATGAATTGTTGTACAACATTTATATATTTATTTTATAAGATGTTTGAATGCATATGAATCAACAGAAGACTTAACATAAGTGTTTATGTTACAATGTCATCATTTTCGAAATTGTCCTAGTTAAATTTACATGAAGAGAAATTAGACAGTCCTAATCATTTAAAACCCATATATTTTAATCTAATATTTTTTTCGGGTATTAGTCATTTTTTCTATGCTCTTCTACTTGGAAATAAAAATTATAAGGAAAATATTTTAATAAAAGTTGCCTATACTTCTTCTTTTTGGATTGGGAATAATTCTCCTCTATGTACAACTTCATCAAAATATTTTAATAATGTTTTATTCTGTAGATAATATTTTCAAAAAAACCACTACAGTGTATCAGTAAAAATAATTAGATTGAATATTTTCCAATTCGTTTGATACGAATCAATTTTTACTTTTTATAAAAGATTGAAATGAATATCATCTCGTAATATACATGTAATGAGTATATTTTACGGATTTCATGTCCTTCCATCCTCATAATTACTATTCTAAATGTCTCTATTTTATTTGAATGAAAACTCAAGATCCATTTTTTGATAAATTTTTTGTTTTATATGTTACTAAAGGACATGGGATATTTTCAATACATTTTAACGGGGAGTTTTAAATGAATTTAATGTAGACAATTTTTTCATATTTAAAAAACATTAAGGATTGTAAATAACTAGTTGGGTATGATCTTAGGATTATATCCACGTTATTTCTCTATATGAATTAATTTTTATGATATTTTAATTATGATTCATGGAATCCAACAACATTTCCATGGATTAAATATGATTTGATAGATTATTTAATGAACCATTTTCTATTCCTAGGGTTATAATGTGAATTGTTTATGTCCTGGTAGAACACAACGGTATAGATTTCATTATTTTATAGGTCTAAAAAGATTTATATATCTCTCCAATGCATATGATAAATAATGGTATATCTGAAGATAATATAACCTAGAATGGGGACTGAACCATGTTTAGTAAGGGACTCCACCCACAATAATGGTATTTCATGAGGGTGTTTAATATGAAGATAGTAGAATTTGGAGTGAGTCTAGTCCATTAAATAAATTGTTTTACTATTAATGTCTTATATATTATACTTTAAAAAGAAATAATTTACTATAATTATCTGTATTTATGTATCATGGGATCATAGTTATTTTTCTCATGGAATAACAAAAAATATATAATATCGACTACAACAAAGTAAATTTATTTAAATCCTAGTAGTTATTGAGGTAAATCTACTAAAAATAGTGTATAAACAACATAAAAAGTTGTGGAAGTCTTTTTAATAAGAATACATGTAATTGGAATGGTTGTGGTTGAAATTGATGAGATGGATATAACAAGAATAATCATGTTTTGTTTTATTCACTTATTGAGGGAAAAGGGTTTATGAATTTTATTTTGAATAGTGTAATTATAGGACTATTGAGAGGCTCTTATTAGAGTTCTCACTCCCTAGTTTGTGAGAACACTTCCCCTATCACTTTTGGGTTTTTTATATATCTATTTATAGGATGATTTTTTAAACACAGTGACCCAAAACTCATGTTTTAGTTATGCCAAAATTATAAATTCATTGGTTGAATAATTTTAAAATGGAGGAACATAAAAATTTATAAGTGGTTTTTCCTGATATAGAAGAATTGCAAATAGAATATGAAATAAAAAATTCTTAAAATTTAGTAAAATTCTAATCAAATATAATCTCCAAAACCAGGCGCACTCAACTTTCCTTACATATATTGGAATAAGAATAGTATACACTATCATTTTAGGCATGAGGGAAAATAAAATAAAAATGGAAACCCTAAAGGTGTTTGAATCAACAATAATAATTGGTCATTTATCCTTCCTCCAATATTGTGCTTGGTATTCTAGATAAAATTCCCCTCCTTTGGAAGAGAATCCTCATCCATTATTTATAGAGATAATTATATATCTTTTAAAAATAAAGATATGTCTTTAATTGTAAGAATTTTATTTTGTACACATAGACCAATATTTTATTATATACATTGTGATCATTCATGCTTGGAAGGATTTTTTAAAAAAATTCCTTTTTGATGAGTCTCTCATGCATATTCCTCTATTTAAAATTCCATAACCCAACATATAACAAGAACAAATGACTGAATAAAATTGTATTTGAATAATGAGGAGACCCTAACCTCTAATTTGTAATTTTGAATATGGAAAAACCCTTTTATGGATATAAATGGACATGTGAATCCCATAGAAAAGGTACTCCGTCCAGGAAAAAATACTGATGTTCCAATTTTTTCAATCATATTCTATAATCGATCCTTTCTTAGTGTACTGAAGGCCCTATTCTATACATTAATTATTCCTCTTATAAAGAAAAAATTCCCATAATTGTGTGTAGTGAATGATACAATTGTGTATTTTTATGCATTATATTTTATAAATATAATGATAATTCATTTTATAAACTGTTCATAATGTAGTGGAGTGCATATGGAATACCCTCCATTTTTCTCAGTGTCCCCTAAAAACAATCCATCCGGAGAGAAGCCTAAATTTTCTTTGTATTGGATATCATTATATTGGCATGATAATCATCCTCTATCTATGGTGGTTCAATATTATTCTGTTAAAACTCCATGACAATTTCCTCAAGCACTAGAGGTGATCCATTGTGGTTTAAAAACATAATAGTGGAGTTTTCCTCAAGACTATATTTCCTTGATGGCTAAAATAGTGTTTTATGGTTAATCATCTTATAAATATGGTGAATAATATGGTAGTAGGAAGTTTAGGATGTGTGTTCAACACTATGAATGGGCGAGAATCTTGAGATGACACATTTTTTGAAATTTAATTGTGATTTTTTCGTGACAAATCCTACATCGATTTTGTTAAAGGATTAATTTATCTAAATAAATTTCTCTATGGATTAGACAACATGAATTGCTAGATGGGTCCTGAGGATGCCTAAAATAACTAGAAACTACCTCATACTAGTGAAATGGACATTCCATTAATGTGGGGACCAATTCGCCACCAGAAGGCAAGATCATATGGTAGTGATGTGCTAGCTATGGTCATCCCTTTTGCCTCGCACACAGGCATTCCTTAAGAAAGGATGGTCCATGGGGCTCTTCTTGATCCTTCTATGTGGGTTTTCTAGCCTTGGTGGATGGATATCAAGGGATTTATCATTTTTTTAAAAATATACCCTCCATTATTTCTACTTTTGTACCCAGAAACAATAATAATGAAAAAATATAAAATATATCATTTTAATTATTTTTTGTTCCCTTTTTCAAATTTTTATTTCTATATAAAAATGAATTATATGATCCTTAAGAATTAAAAATTTTCTGATTAAAAAAATTATATAAAATTAATAAATTAATAATATTTTTTAGAAATAAAGTACTCTTAAAATCCTTATAACATAAATAATTTTTTCACTTGAGAATATATCATTATTATGAATTAAAAAACCCAATTCTATAAAAATTCAATATTCAAAATTTATGAAACAAACTAAATTTAGATGACAAAATTTTCATGTTCCATATATAAGGGAGTTATTTAAATTCTTCACTATAGATAATGAATTTAATCTTCTCGGGGAAAAGATAGAACCTCTCACCTCTTCTATTGAGGTCTTTTAATTAATTATTATTAACAACAAATTTCATTATATACCTCATCTATTTTTCATCTATCACTAGTCATGGTAATATTTATATAATAGTTTACAGTTAACTTGAGTACATAAAAGAAAAATTTTAATTTCACTATTATTGGCATTATAATTTTATTAGATAAAAATATCACTCGAAAACAAGGGGACATTGAAGCATTTGAACAACAAATTGTCAGGATAATATATGACATAAAAATGATGAATGGATATTTTAAGGATTGAATTATATGTTATTATCTATGTATTAATAATGATAATAAATTTAAATCAAATGATATTTTCCTCATATAATTCACATATTCCCAATTATTCCAATGATCAATCTTGGATATGATCAAAATTCACAAAATAAATGAGTTACCCCAGTAATTTTTTTTCTTCGCAAAATTTTTTATTTTTATTTTTTAAAACTGAGCTTATAAAATTCTCTCTTCCATAACCCAAACCCAAATGATAAAATACCTTGGTCATGTGATCCTGATTTTTCCCCTACAGTACTCTTATTACATTTTTGTATAGAGGGGTAAATAATAAAAACATAGAAGTTTGACCTGAAAGTTCTTTTCAAAATCCATTGAGACACCCATAAAATATTCTCTCAATGAATTATACCATCATTTTTCTTGAATCCCCTCCCCACACATGAATATTAATAACAATAGAAACATTATATTATGTGTATGAATAGATAAATTATCAAAAGTATGGATATTCCAATAAAATTACACTCATTATATCTAAGGTATAAAGGAGGACTATTGTTAAAAATTACATAAGAATAATTTATAAATTAAAAAATCAATCCAATTTTAAGTGTATATTCATGATAATTATTTTTCAAATATAACAATCCAATATTTTTTGGTTCTATGTCCCAGGTTCTCCAATGAAATTTCAATAAGAATGATCCAAAATATTAGTATAACGACCGCAAGGGAATTAGAGAATGTAATTAAATTCAATCACTTATGGAAAGTTTAAAATAATTACTTCTATCAAAATTACCTTATGAAACTAATGTAATTAAAAGTGGAAGTGAACTTTTAGAAAAATGTGAATATAAATAAAAAGTATGTTTCAATGAATTACAGTTCCTGTGTTTCCTCTAATAATCCATTCCTCATATATTACTTATTCGATTCCATCAATATGATAATTAATATCTAGAATATTGGGGATACTAAAAATCCAAAGTATCATTAATTAAAATTTAAATAATTTTTATATTCATGAGAATTGATTTTTCATTTTCTTATGATTTAACATATTCTGGACAATAAAAGGGGTTAAAATTAAATATTTGGATTTATAAATTACACCCCTTTAACAAGAAGAAATTATTTTGTAACACATAAAAAATATAGAAGTTACTTCAACATTGAGTCACTATGGACATTTAAATCTATGATAAAAATTGAAAGTGAGGGACACTATCATGAATGATCATAATTAATAAAGAGGATGAAATCCTTAAATTTTCATAAACAGAAAAATAAAACCACAATGAATAAAAAATTCAGTTTCCCACCAAATGAACATTGGTTATTATTATTTGGCTTGAATTTACAACATAAGGTATGGTGTTCAATGATCAAAAGAAGGTTACCCAATATAGATCAAAAAAGGTCGAAGGTATAATTTTACCACCTAAATGTTCTCTCATCCTTTTCAAACTCTACTTTCACTATCCCTTATTGAAAAACATCTTCAATCAACATGGGAACAATATAGAATGTTTTAACCCTTCTGGAACAATCCAATAAAGGTTCAAAGCTACCAAAACAAGCTGATCCTCTTGAATAAGACTTTTAATGGCACCCCACCATTATATCCAGAAATGTAAAGCTGTTTATTACACTTCATGTCCGAATTAATCACTTGTTAATTCATTTATAACTACTAAAACAATTATTCCATGTTAAGTAGTGTCCAAAACTAATTTTATGTTATAAATGTGATCAGAATTCATTGAAAAATTATAAAACCATAATTGGGAATTTGCTATATTTAACTTGTTAAATTAATATTTAACTGAGATTCTTGGACACACATAGTGTATGACCCTCTAAGATCCTTTCTCAGTGGCATTAGGTGGTGCCTACCTAAAGTCCATGGTTAGCATCTAGAAAATTATAAGGCACGCATAGAGAAATATTTTAATGCACAATGACATGCCACCTCCTATGAACGCTTACCATGTATTGTAATCCCTTTTTCATGATATCTCGAATCTAGCGGGTTGGTTCCATCAACCCATGCGCTCGATTATTCATTAATTGACTTCTTGGAATTGAACTTCCCATTCCTCACCATGGCCCAGGATTTTTAGGGATTTATAAATCCCATCAAAGGGATTGTGATATCTACTTCTGTTATGTAATAGATGGTAAAAATCGTTTCTTGACTTATCGGTTAAAGCAGTATTACTCGTGATGCACCCAACATATCCTACCTCATAGTGAATCATGTTTCTGCACTATTTTCATCAATATATATATATATATATATGTTCATGAGTAATAATTCCCATTAATAATAATCTTAATGTATAAGGACCAATACACACGTTTGCAGATTGGAACATCGAATGACACTATGAAAAGTGGATTTCTGACAGGAGGCTGTCATTCTCATAACATCATCCTGGATATTACCAAATGTGCACACAATGATAAGGTGACTTAATGTTTTATGATTCCTCTCCCCTAATGGATTTTAATATTTATGTCCCTTAAATAACATCATCTGGACATAGAACATATACTCAATAATAGTTTTATGTCACTTTCAGGTTCTCAGCATAGTAGGGATCCACTATGAACATTTAGTGAAATAGTTATCCTTAGGACATTATCACATGCATTTTCATTCACAAGAAAAATAAATACATGATAAGATATTTATTTATGAATAAAGTATAATGTAGTAGGTTCTAGGCCACCAAATACAACAACCTCCCACTTAGACTAGACACAACTACTAACAACCTTTATCCCAATACCTCTCACATGATATTCATGCTTCTATTGAGATATTCCATTGGTCTTGGTGTCCACCATTTTCTCTTCTGTGGACACTATTCTCATTTAAAATTCATCCCTTTGATATAACTACATCAAGAGGTGATTATTTGGAGTATCTTCATTATCTGTTGATGGGATATTGGTTCTTTTACAAGATCCACTGTTACAGTATTATCAAAACACAATGTGATAGGATCTTTACTCCTAGGCCCCAAATCATGCTCTTGGACAACATTCCGAATCCAAATAGCTTCATTGGTTTCATCAGAAGATGCTAACTATTTGAACTCCACTGTTGAATCAACGAAAATTGATTTTTTTGAACTCTTCCAACTCATAGATCCTCCATTGAGACTAAAACCTTATCCAGATTACAACATCATATCATTTTGATCTATCTCAAAACCAGCATCAGCATACCCTCTGATGAAAATATACTCATCTCCTTTATAAACTAGGAACATATCCTTAGTTCATATCATATTTTTAACATTAGACTTAATAATGGTCCAATTTTGTTCTCCAATATATTCTTGATAGTAGCCTACCTTTCTTAGTGCATAAGACACAACAAGTATGGTACATAACATGAAATACATTATGGGTCCTATAGCCGATGTGTATACGACATTACTCATTCTTTCATTATCTTGCTGTGTTTGAGGAAACATTTTCTTAGAAAGATGTAGGCCATGTGACCTTGGAACCAATCTCTTATTGGAGTGTTCCATACTATATCTCTATTGTATCTGGTCATTGTATATACCCTGACATAGTCCAAGCAACCTCTTGGATCTATCACGAATGATCTTGATCCCTAGATTGTAGGCTACTTCATCTAATTCCTTTATAGAGAAACACTTTTTCAACCCATCCTTAACTGACCACAATATTGGTGCATCATTTCTAATAAACCATATGTCATCAATATATACTACTAGGATAACGACCACATTCCCATTAAACCACAATTAACGACATGGATCACTTTCATTCTAAATGAAACCAAATTCCTTTAGGGAATCATCAAATCGAATGTTCGAGGACTTGGATGTTTTTTTAATTCATAAATGGATTTGTGCAACATTTAAACCCTTTTGGAATCCCCTAGTGTCATAAACCCTTCTTTTTGTGTCATGTAGACTTCTTCTTGCAGGTTCCCATTTAAGAATGATGTTTTGACATCCATTTTCCAAACATCGTAGTCATGGTATGCTACAATGGGAACTATGATTCTTAACGATTTAAACATTGTAACTTGTGATAAGGTTTCATTGTATTCAAATACATGATTCTATCTAAATAATTTATCCATTATCCTTTCTTTATCGGTGCTAACCTGAACTACCATGTCTAGTTTTCTTTTGAATACCCATTTTCATCCAATAAGCATTACATCAACTGGCTCATCGAATAGAACAAGACATTGTTCTGATACATGTTTTCCATCTAAGAATTCATAGCTTATGTCCATATTTCATCATATGAGCTTTCTAATACTTCATTATATGATAGAGGTTCATCATTGTCCAAGAATAATGATTCACCATTCTTGGTGACTAGGAAACCAAATCTCTCGGGTTCCCTTACCTCCCTTTAAGTCCTACACAGTACTTGTGTTTCTGGAACCTCTTTTACGGCGGCCTATGAAACTTATTTCTATACCAACTCATGTGTATCTTGAGCATCAAAATTTTCAATGTAAATCTTACTCCCACTATCCTTTTTTAGTATGATCTCCCTCTATAGATATATAGCTTGTCTGGAAATAGTCACATTTTTGTCTGAAGGGTTATATAGGTAACATCGTTTCATTTTCTTGGGATATCCTATAAAAATACACTTCATTCCCCATAGTAATAGTTTGTTTCATGAGAAAACATTATCAAATTCCTCACATCCCCATACAATTGTGTGAGACAAAATGGGTTTCTTTACATTCCATATCTTGGATGGAGTTCCATTTTCCACCTTAGTTGGTATTCGGTTTAATGTGTTTGTTACAGTTTGTAATGAATTTCCCTAAAAGGATAATAGAAGATCTTCATGACTCATCATCAACCTCACGATGTCTAATAAGGTGTGCTTCCTCCTTTAAATAACACCATTACACTCTGGTGTATTAGAAGGTGTGAGCAGAGATAGAAACCAAGACTCACGTAGAAGATTGATGAACTTTTGGTTTAGATAATCTCCACCTCAATCCAATTGAGTTTTCTTTGTCTTCTTATCAATCTGATACTCTACTTCATTTCTGAATCCCATAAAATTAACTAAGGAATATAACTTATTCCTCAATAAGTAGACATATCCATATCTACTCAAATCATTAGTAAAAGTAATTAAGTAAGAATATCCACCACTAGCTTCTACTAGAAATGGTCCACACACATCAGTGTGCACCAATCCTAGAAGCAATGTGGCCTTTTCAACCAATATACCGAAAGACGGATTGGTCATTTTACCTTGTAAACAAGAATTACATATATCAAGTGGTTTTAGCTCAGTATATTCAAAATAACCATCTTGGTAGATATTTTTCAAGAACATATCAATTACATGACCGAGATAGTGATTCCACAACTAGGTGATGTATGAGTCATTTGATTTTGTTTCGTTATCAATTCCCTGCACTTGGTTATTGTAATTTAATAAATACAAACCATTATTTTATGTCTCCATAATATAACATACCATTTTCTTATATAAGAAGAAAACCTTATTTAGAAACATGAAAATAAATCCATCCATATCCAAACATGATATTGAAATTATGTTTTGTGTTACACTAGGCACATAAAAACAGTTATGTAAAACGAAAATCATCCGAGTTCACAATGAGAGGTGGTAATCACCAATAGCTAATGCCACCAACCTTGCACCATTAGAAGCCCAATGATCCACATCTACTCTGACAGTCATTCAAAATCTACTTGGTTCTTCCATTTGTATACATATGTGAGACCCACAAGATGTATATAAAACCCAAAGTGTAGAAATGGAAGGATTACACTCAATAACGAATGCACCCTTAGCATCCCCATGCTTTTGGGTGTAATTCATCTTCCAGTGTCCTTGCATGCCAGATGAAAAACAAACCACCTCCCATTCCTTGACTGGCCTCTGGAACTTCCCCTTCTGAGAGGGACACTGTTTAGGGGATTCGAACTGTTTATAAGTTTTTAGACCCTTTTCATTGTCCTTCCATTTCTTATTCACCATATAGACAGTAGGGTTATCATGCCCCCTGTCCTTATCTACCTGGTAAATTATGGCCATAAGTTCTGATAGAATCTTCTCATTATTTCTCATGTTATAGTCGACAATAAAGAAAAATAACATCTTGGGGTGTGATTATAGAATGAGATCTATACGAAAATCATCCAGGAAAATAATCCCTAAGATGTATCGGCGTTCAATGTAGAAATTAAGATTCACTAAATGAGGCCCAGATGGCATAGACTCTCCACGATTAGTTGTAAACCAAGCATTGGAGATCTCATAACTCTCATATCATGCCTTCTCTCAATAGAGATCCTTAAGGTGAGACATCATTCCATAAGAATCCCTTTTTTTATGTTTCCTTGTGAGATCGTTAGACATGGCCGACAGAATGAAACATTGGAAACCGGTGTAATTATCATTATGATTCATATAGAGAGATAGTTCCTCATCACTATCCTTTTTTAAGGCGTAACTGAAACATTCTCTTCTAGTACATAAAATTTCCTCTCGTGGAAAAGGATGTCGCATAAATGCCTCTACCATTCCTGGAAATTGGTGCATGTGAGAAGGTTATACTTCTCAATTACAGCTCACAATTTTATGTTTGAATTCATTTTTATAACTATTTCTAAAAATTAAGACGACAAAGGTTTAGTTCATTATCATGATAAAACTGGGAGAAATAACTAATTTATTACCTATTAGTCTCCCACTATTTTATCGAAATCCAATAGCCCTCACCATTGACTTTGGAATAATCTGTTTCATGAATATTCAAGTGGAAAGGATCCATATTTCCCTTCCCATTACACAAACTAGGGTTGTTTAAGAAACATTAAGGGTTTTAGGGAGGCATTCCATATGAAAACAACATAAACTCGCATCACCTTGATCTGCTGAGTGGACACCCCAATCTTGAAATACTTTTATTTTGGATTTCCTTAAACTTTTCCTCTTGTTCACACCATGTCCTACTATGGAAATCAACCATTGATGTGAACCAAGTCATGTAAACCCAAAACCTTGAATTATTATTCCCTGATAATTGAAATCACCCCAACTAGGGTTGGTCAAGAACGTTGAACTGTGGTTCTATTCTAACTGAGATTATGGAAGGCTACACCAACAAAATATTTATTTGAGGGATTTTATCCTAATACCTAAATTTAAATTTTATTATCTTTCTTACATTTTTGTTAATATTATGTGGGATATTCTTACGTGATTAACCATGTCTAAGATAATATCTACACATAAGTCGGTTTTATTTTAGTTATATCTTGCATGAATGTTTAATTCATTAAATGCGATATCATGACAACAAACCCATAATAAAAAAAACCATGCAACTGACAGAAATAAAATAAATTGTATTATAATGATATTTCACTATTGGTTAGTTTGTCTAGTAGTTGATAATGATACCCAAGACCTAGGGGTGAAACACCTTGACCCTTTTGGGTTCATGTTAATAGATTTCCACATGTTCACCTATCAATATCCATGGATTGGTTTCTCCTTTGATCCAAACATGAGCCACCTCCAGTATCTTGGGAGATCCATCGATTATGAATGCCTTTATGTCACTCGCAGTTGAGGGGTAAAATGATGGTTTACCTAAAAAATACTTGGGAACGTAGGCCCTACATTTTAATGAGGAAAAGGCACACAGAACAATAAATTTTATTTAAATTTATAAATTAAAATAAACTATTAAAATATATTGTTCTCGGTCTAGATCATGGTCATACATGCATGCAATGATATTTATGAATAAATAAAACTAGCATTGAAATATTTAATTATTTTTGTTTAAGTGAAATCACGCCCGATTTAATTAATAATATTTAATTAATCAATACTTTTATCTTAAACCCTTTTCTGAATTTCCTCGAGATTCCCATCCATCATAATTTTAATCTAATAAATTCATTTAAAATTTTCATTGTATGTAACTTGTACCTTGGAGGAAACACAGTTAATTCACATTCATAATTACCCAATGAGTAGAAATAAACATTCTGCAGATGTTAAATTAAACACAGATATATATAACACCTATCTCGTGTTTTTCCTCAACATTAATCTAGAACTATGGGACACGTCTCAAGGGTTTTTATTATATTTTAAAAAAAATTAATAAATCAGTATCATTTGGGTGTATACATGTTATGTAGTTCTAACTACATGGTGCCTATAATATTTCACCGTCCATCTGAAGTACACACTTGGGGACATGTTAGGTAGATTTACTTCAATATTCTTCAGAGTACATAGTGTGTTCAGTGGGACGCACAATGTGTAGTATCCACGATACTCAGTTTCCAGCCGGGCAAGCCATGTATGGGTACATGTTCCGAACCAAACCCGAAGGGACTACACACCGAGTTCAATGGGCCACATGGAATGTAATCCGGAAGTCATATGCCACATTTCCTCGTAAACACATAGAGTCTTAAAGACTGTGATAGATCCATTGACAAGGCCTGGTTTGGCGGACCAGTCTGATGCATTGAACCAAGACTATATAGTTTATACAGCAAAAATACACACCGTTTGTTCTGGTGTTGTACATCTATGAACGTTTGGATCCTCTAGATGAGATCCTATGTTTTATTTTAATAAAAAATTAAATGAAAAATCATTTCTATAATGTGAAAGGGAAACCAGAGAGGAGGAACAGATCCCAAAATTAATATTTGAAGAATTATTAACTTGAATTGAAACAACATAATTATGAAATGAATAAATCATCAACGAAAAACTAAATAATCATAATCAACGATATGACTGATCTGATACCACTTGTAGGTTCTGAGCACCATGAAAACACGTTAGTGGGTGTACCCAAAATTAATTCTATCTATTACGAAAGATTAATCGAAGATCCCTGATGATAATAAAATTCCTGATCGTTGGAATATAATTAAGAATGAGAGAAAAGCAGGTAGTCTCGAATCCATAGATAAGATAATCATATATTGGTTATAATTAATTTAATTAAAAGAGTACAATTACATTCATGGAATTATTTCTGTGTTGATGTTTCCAATAATGATCTGATGTGATCCATCATTGCGTCATAAAATCCATGTGTAGGATTCTTTTAGTGGCGATCCAAATGTTATCCACGTATCTCTGGACATCATTGAAGTGATTTCCGGGTGCTAGCATGGAAGGTCCTTTTATTGCGATGTCTGCCTTCGATCACCTTGATTAGGTGGAGTAGGATCTCTCTCTTTTAGCATGAGAGCTTTCTTAGAAGAAAAGAAATTATCTCTTTCATTGAGATCTTTCTCTAGATCCATTGTGCACATATACTCAAAATGTCTAGGTTAATGAGATTTATATAATTGGGATTTTAATTACATATAATAATAAAATAAATTAATTACCAGAAAGTATTTATTCGTTTCTGTTAATTCTTAGTTATACCCCATTTCTAAGAATAATAGTTTACTATAATTATTACTTGAAAAATGCCCAAGGACTTACACATAATATTATTTAATTAAATAAATAATATTATTTCTCTGAAATTCCCAAATAAAAATATGTGGTGTGTATATTAATATACACGGAGTGTACTTTGGTTTTTTTCCATTATCATTATTCCCTCCACCACATTTATTATAACTTGAATAATGGCTATTTTTTCAATCAAATATCCTTTCATTACTCTCTAATAAATATATTGTTTCTCCCACAATATATTCAATCGAATAACTAGTTCCAAAATAAATGTGATCATGCATCCTTGAATAATTATTATACCAAAATCATGAATAATATTTATTCAACATGGTAAATTAATATTTAACTGAGATACTTGGACACATATAGTGTGTGACCCTCTAGGCCTCAGTGGAATTAGGTAGATCCTACCCAAACTCCACGGTTAGCATCTAAAAACATGCCAAGGAACCCATAGAGAATGATGTTAATTCAGCAATTACATGTCACCTCCTACAAACACTAATCGTGTAATGTAATTCCTTTGTCTCGATATCTCAAACCATGTGGGTTGCATACTAGTGCCATCAAATGATGTGCTTGATTATTCTTTCTTTGACATCATGAAAATGAACATTCCCATTTCTCACCATGGCCATAGATTTATTTAGGCTATATCAATTCCATCAAGGGGCCTATGATATCTACTTTTGTTATGGAATGGAAGGGATGAATCATTTTGTGCATTATCTATTAATGTAGTATTACTTGTGACGCACCCAACATATCCTAATTCGTAGTGAATAGTGTGTCATCATAGTTAATACATCTAAGTGCTCAATTTTTAATACCCATTAATAATAGTCTTAAGGTATATGGACCAATATACACGTTGGTAGATAGGAAGATCAAATGACTCTATAAAATGTGGATTTTCTACTAGTGGAAATCATTCTCATAATATCATCCGAGATATTACCAAGTAGGAAAATCATGACAAGGATCCTCAATATTTTCTGAGTCCTCACCCCTAATAACATGTACTTTTTGTGTCCCTCTAGTAACATCATCCAACCATTGAAAATATATTCATGAATAGTGTTACGAAACTTCTGGGTTCTCATCATAGTAGGGATTCCCTATGACCTTTTAGTGCAACAGCTATCCATATAACATTATCACATGAATATCCATGCATAACAACAATCAAGATGTGATAAGGTATTTATTAATAAAGAAAGTTCAATGTAGTTTGTTCTAGGCCACCAACTTCAACATCATCTTCACAATCTCTTTTGTGAATGGAAATTTTATTTTTTTGCTTTTAAACATCTCCATGAACTTTTCCATCTTCTCATTTATTTTTATTGCCTTAGTCTCTTAAAAACATATTTGGAGGTTGATATATTGGAAGTGATTCTTCAAAAAATATATAATTTTAATAATTTTAATTTTTTTTGTATTTTTTTCACTAGTAGATTTCATTACAATCTATATTCATAAATATATTTATGATCATTATTTATAAATATTTTATCCAATTTATATGTTTTCTTTCCTCTCCTAAGGGTGATTTCTTTGGGATCACAATTTTGTAAGACATTTTAGTGACCTGGTATGAATCCTCATTGTCATTCTATAAATTTCCTAAATACATAATTTATGTGGATTTCAATGTTCATCGTGGTATAAAATTGAATTTTTTAGTCTTATTTTAATTTTTTGATGGATATAAAAATATTCATATAATTGGTAGTCAACTCCATAAGTGAAACTTCTATGTGGACATGATTCATTCGAAGGTATCCTATAATGAGTTAACATGTATTTTTGGTGACCGGCCTTGATGTTGCAACATAAAACAACATACCTATAACTTAAGTCATTAGTATAATACTTGATTATGCATTTATTATTGAGTTTGTTATTATAACCTATATACTTGTTCATTTTTTGGATATTATAATCTATGTGCATGATGTCTACTCAATTCATACCTTAGGGATTTTGATTATCCAACATTATGTATGGTACCTTTATCACATCCATTATTTTTCTATAAATCCAGCTATTTTCCACATTTTTCATTTCTAACACTAGATTCCCTTGGACATGGTTCCATTTGAACTATTTATTCAAATTTGATAATGAAATTAATAAATATATTGTATTGACATCCTCCTGTGAGAATGTCTTATAGTTACATCTACTATAAATAATTTTCCATAGTATAATCCTTTATAAAATATATATATTGGAATCCAAATTTCAATTCCATGATGACAGAATCATGTAATAATACATTAATGTATTTCCCATGCACTATAAAATGTAAAATAACACAATTCATAAAAATTTAGAATACATACCCGTATATACATTGATTTAGAAGGATAGAAAACTTTTTAATGAACCTTTTTACCAAATCCTATAAATTTGAAATCGAGTGTGGTGTTTGGATCTAAATCAATTAATTGAGGAGAACGTCACCTTTGGAAACATAAGAAATATTAATTTTTAATAAATTCAAACCCCACATAAAAACCACCAAAATGACTTAAATCTGATGATGAGATGAGACAGGGTTTCAATATCATCAGACAATAAAATTTAGACATGTTGGGAATTTATTTTATACCTTATCAATTTGATTTATCCTTATTTAATTTATTTAATCTTATTTGTGGTAATAATACTCTATATTTTAAATTATTATAAATAATTACTTATGTGTTGTGAATTATCCATAATTGGAAACTTTATGACATTTTAGACCATATAAATTTCAATTTATAATTTTTAAATATTTATGTGAATTGTAAACAATTTAATAATATGTTTCTTTTATAAAAGAACAAAAGTGTTAATTTTGACACTATTCATTTATTGGAATTTAAATAAAAACCACATAAAGGATGTATTAGAACCAAAATGTTTAATAGATTACTAAAAAGTAATATTAATCTATGAAATTTTTTTATAACATTAATTAGTTTATATTATGTTTATTTTAATATTTATAAAACCATTTACCTGATATTTCTCTTAATAAAATAATTACTACATCATTTTTGTATAATCATTTAATATACATATTAGTTGCATAAAAATTAAAAATAAATTCCTATAATGATGATAATTATAATACCTTTCATAATAAATTTATATTCTAATTTATAATTTTAAAATAACAACATTTAAATTGTTATATTTATTAAATTATGAGCGTGACATCTTTGACATCATTTGAAATAAAATAATATAAATGTCCTAACCAGTTTTCTAAGACTGCAAATAGTCCAAAAATATACCCTTGGATGGTTAGGGTATATATATACTCTACCAATAACTTTTGGTCAAGTTTATGGTACTTTTGATAGGTATTATTATTTTATTAAAAACTTTATTATTGATTTATCACAAAATAAATAATTTCTACATCATTAATGTATAAGATTTTACGACAATAAAATATTTATAAAAAATTAAAAATAAATTACGATGATAAAGAAAAAAAATTTAGATTTAAAATGAGTTTTTAGAATTGAGTTTATATTCTATATAACTATATATTAAAAATAATCTAATTATTAAAGTATGAGTGAGACATTTCACTTTCCTTTAAACAAACTAAATAAAAGGACTTAATCAAATACAAGTGGGTTCCATTAGATTCCATTTTGACCCAAGTATTATTTAGGGTAAAATATAATCATAATATTATATTATGAAAAGCGTTATGAAAATTGTATAATATTATATTTACCCTTGATTACCTGATTTACCTTTAACGATGGTAAATAAAATTTACCGTAGTTACTATTGATAATGACTAAAATTAAAAAGTATCTTATTAACATAATTTGGAACTACTGATTCCAAATATGGAATCAAATTTTCTAAATTCAAATCACAGATGTTTCGGAAATTAATTTAAAATTAATCCTCTTGTTAAGAAAACATGTTTTAGATGTTAAAAAAATGTAAAAGATTAAAATGATTTTACCTATGAATTCAATGTAAAATACATGATAATGACGTAAATTATTTTAAATAGTAAAAATATATTATATTTATACTTTAAAACCATTAAATATTACAATTTCACAATATAAATTATTACGATGAAGAAAGCTGTTTTTAATTAAAATATAGCGTGTTTTACTATTCATTAAAATATGAAAGTTATCAGAATAATATGAAAAATTTATCCAAAGTAAATTTTTATATCCTTATTCCAAATAAGAATTTTATTTTTTCAAATTTAACATATAAAAATGTCAAAAACTAGATTTAATTTTGGTGCACCATCAAAAGGCGACAAAACTCCATTTTTTGAAAAATACTTATTTTACCTGATTTTTTTTGTTCTCATACAATGTTCTAGAAAATGTTTAAGATGAATAATAATGTTATAAAATTAAAAATTTAGTTATTACTATTCATAACGGTTAGTTCATAGTAATATTATAACCATATATCATTGTTTAGTGAAACCCGATATTGGGTACAACACACCCTATCGAGGAAGGTCGCGATTACGAGTTATGCACGCCAAGTCAGGATTGCGTGAAGTGCAGGACTCCTTTGTGGTTTTGTATAACAGAATCCAACCATATTTCATTTATACATTGAATATATTTATATATACATATATATATATACAATCAATGTTTAGAACTTGAAATTGTGTGTAACATGATCCAAGAATAGTGTTGTGTATACGTCAAGCTAATACGGTGTTGCTTATAGTACTAGCTAATTTTGGTGTAACTTACAACACAAGACATTAATGAAATTAAAAGAATATATTTCCTAAAATCTAGAGGTGTTAAAATAACTATTATATTACATATATACTGTAATTGTTTTATATAAAATATAATGTAGACAGATTTATAAGTCATTTTAACATTTAAAAGTTATTTTACCCCCAGTAATCCTTTTTTAACCATATCATGCTTTGTAGATTTATAATATTTTCACTATTAATTATGATAAAAACTAATCATAACCTTACTAAAATCTATAAATGATACTAATTTATATTATGAAATAAATTTTTTCATATTAATTAAACAATATATTTAGATTATAATTTAAAAAAACAAAAAAAAATGATGAAAAACGTTTTGTTTAGAAAAAATATCTGTTGACATATAATTTTTTTTATACAAATATACAGTATATTTATCATTCAAATAAAACATATTGGTAAATTATTTGTCAAAATTAACTGATTAAAATTTTATACTATCCAAAAATATAATTTCACTTATTAAATACATGAATACCAATGATAGTTTTCGATGAATATCATTATTTTCAACTATTCATTGAAGTTTAAACATTTTAGTAAATTTAAAAAAAATCATTCTCATTTATTTTCTGAATATTTAATTCATATAAATAATTTATTATGTTAATATAATGTTATATATTTTGTAAATAATGAGATTAAATATAACCATATTATATATAACAACCACATTTTGTTAAAAATATTTTAAATTTTATTTCTACTGGAAAATAAACTACAATTCAACTAATTGAAATATATTTATAAAATGTAATATTTCATATTAATATGAAATTAATATGATAAATTTTAAAAACACATTATTTTTTACAACATGAGTGATTTTTTTTCTTCTATGCTATAATTCTTATACCACATAATTATGCATTCCCTTCAGGTGATTATCATCCCAAAATACCCATTCTAGAATACATTAGGTGCTTTTCAAATAATGATACCTAAATAAAAGATTTATTTTATTAAAATAATTTCCCATGTTTTGTTCCCTTTAAATTTCCTCTAAATATTCGATGACCATATTTGAATGTTTCAATTCAAATAATTTTGGTTATTATGTTTTCAATGTTAATATTATATCTATTTTATTCTCAATTTTGAGAAACATGGAATTTAAAATTGCACAAGCGTACGTATAGACTACCCTCACCATAATGTGATTTAATTTTTTTAAACCATCCATATTGTTATGATAAATTTATAAATTTATGTCATATATATATTTATTTCCACAAATATGTGATTTGATAAATATTTCATATTATCTACCTTCTTACCAATCCATTATTTTAAAAATTATGTTATAACTTATGTGTACTTGTGAACTAGATCCTCTATAATGTGTTGTAATTTTTATTTTTTTTACATTAATTAGATATTAAATATGATATATTTTTAGGAATATATATGATATATATGATATAATTATGATTTTGGAATATTGAATTAATATTTATAATTTTTTTCCGTACATTAAAAGGTTAAATGTTCACTTGCCCTTACATATAGACTAGCATATCCATAATGTGATGTAATTAATATTTAGTAGGAATAATATATGGATAGTAGTAAAGGTGTATACAATAAATGAATAAGTTATTTATTACATTATGGAGCATCTAGGGATGATGAAACAGTAAAAAAATATGTAATGAATGGAACCGTGTAACAAAAACATGCTAGGAAAACATACAACATTGCAATTAAATAATTATTTTAATGGAGAATTAGTAATACAATGGTTATTAAAATTTATAAAGAAATGATATATTTTTTGATTTATAATATAATGGTTCATGAATTGTTTTACAATATTTATATATTTATTTTATAAGATGTATGAATGCATATGAATGACCAGAAGACTTAACATAAGTGTTTATGTTACAATGTCGTCATTTTTGAAATTTTCCTAGTTAAATTTACATGAAGAGAAATTAGACAGTCCTAATCATTTAAAACCCACATATTTTAATCTAATATTTTTTTTGGGGTATTAGTCATTTTTTCTATGCTCTTCTACATGGAAATAAAAATTATAAGGAAAATATTTTAATAAAAGTTACCCATATTTTTTTTGGATTGGGAATCATTCTACTCTATGTAAAAATTCATCAAAATATTTTAATAATGTTTTATTCTATAAATAATATTTTCAAAAAAACCACCAGAGTGTATTGGTAAAAATAATTAGATTGAATATTTTCCAATTCGTTTGATACGACTCAATTTTTACTTTTTATCAAAGAGTGAAATGAATATCATCTTGTAATATACATGGATTGAGTATATTTTACTGATTTAATGTCCTTCCATCCTCATTTTTACTATTCTAAATGTATCCATTTTATTTGAATGAAAACTCAAGATCCATTTTTTGATAAATTTTTAGTTTTATATGTTACTAAAGGGCATGTTATATTTTCAATACATTTTAACGGGGAGTTTTAAATGAATTTAATGTAGACAATTTTTTACTATTTAAAAAACATTAAGGATTGTAAATAAATAGTTGGGTATGATCTTAGGATTATATCCACGTTATTTCTCTATATGAATTAATTTTTATGATATTTTAATTTTGATTCATGGAATCCAACAACATTTCCATGGATTAAATATGATTTGATAGATTATTTAAGGAACCATTTTCTATTCCTATGGTTATAATGTGAATTTTGAATGTCCTGGTAGAACACAGCGGTATAGATTTCATTATTTTATAGGTCTAAAAAGATTTATATATCTCTCCAATGCATATGATAAATAATGGTATATCTGGAGATAATATAACCTAGAATGGGGACTGAACCAAGTTTAGTAAGGGACTCCACCCACAATAATGGTATTTCATGAGGGTGTTGAATATGAAGATAGTAGAATTTCGAGTGAGTCTAGTCCATTAAGTAAAATTTTTTACTATTAATGTCTTATATATTATACTTTAAAATTAAATAATTTACTATACTTATATGTATTTATGTCTCATGAGATCATATTTATTTTTCTCATGGAATAACAAAAAATATATATTATCGACTACAACAAAGTAAATTTATTTATATCCTAGTAGTGATTGAGGTAAATCTACTAAAAATAGTGTATAAACAACATAAAAAGTTGTGGAAGTCTTTTTAATAAGAATACATGTAATTGGAATGGTTGTGGTTGAAATTGATGAGATGGATATAACAAGAATAATCATGTTTTGTTTTATTCACATATCGAAGTAAAAGTGTTTAGGAATTTTATTTTGAATAGTGTCATTATAGGACTATTGAGAGGCTCTTATTAGATTTCTCACTCCCGAGTTTGTGAGAACTCTTCCCCTATCACTTTTGGGTATTTTATATATCTATTTATAGGATGATTTTTTAAACACAGTGACCCAAAACCCAAGTTTTAGTTATGCCAAAATTATAAATTCATTGGTTGAATAATTTTAAAATAGAGGAACATAAAAATTTATAAGTGGTTGTTCCTGATATAGAAGAATTTTAAATAGAATATGAAATAAAAAAGTCTTAAAATTTAGTAAAATTTTAATCAAATATAATCTCCAAAACCATGCGCACTCAACTTTCCTTATATATATTGTAATAAGAATAGCATACACTATCATTCTAGGCATGAGGGAAAATAAAATAAAAATTGAAACACAACAGGTGTTGGAATCCACAATAATAATAGGTCATTTATCCTTCCTCCAATATAGTGCTAGGTATTCTAGATAAAATTCCCCTCCTTTGGAAGAGAATCCTCATCCATTATTTATAGAGATAATTATATATCTTTTAAAAATGAAGATATTTCTTTAATTGTAAGAATTTTATTTCTAACACATAGACCAGTATTTTATTATATACATTGTGATAATTCATACTTGGAAGGAGTTTTTAAAACAAATTCTTTTCTGATGAGTCTCTCATGCATATTCCTCTATTTAAAATTCCATAATCCAACATATAACAAGAACAAATGACTGAATAAAATTGTATTTGATTAATGAGGAGACCCTAACATCTAATTTGGAATTTTGATTATGGAAAAACCCTTTTATGAATATGAATGGACATGTGAATCCCATGGAATAGGTACTCCGTCCAGGAAATAATACTGATGTTCCAGTTTTTTCAATCATATTCTACAATCGATCCTTTCTTAGTGTACTGAAGGCCCTATTCTATACATTAATTCTTCCTCTTCTAAAGAAAAAATTACCATAATTGTGTGTAGTGAATGATATAATTGTGTATTTTTATGCATTATATTTTATTAATATAATGATAATTCCTTTTATAAACTGTTCATAATGTAGTGGAGTACATATGGAATAGCCTCCATTTTTCTCAGTGTCCCGTAAAAACTATCTAGCCGGAGAGAAGCCTAATTTTTTTAGTATTGAATATCATTATAGTGGCATGATCATCATCCTCTATCTACGGTGGTTCAAAATTAATCTGTTGAAACTCCATAACAATTTCCTCAAGCACTATAGGTGATCCATTGTGGTTTAAAAACATGATAGTGGAGTTTTCCTCAAGACTATATTTCCTTGATGGCTAACATAGTGTTTTATGGTAACTCATCTTATAATTTTGGTGAAGAATATGGTAGTAGGAAGTTTAGGATGTGTGTTCAACACTATGAATGGGCGAGAATCTTGAGATAACACATTTTTTGAAATTTAATTGTGATTTTTTTGTGACAAATCCTACATCGATTTTGTTAAAGGATTAATTTATCTAAATAAATTTCTCTATGGATTAGACAACATGAATAGCTATATGGGGCCAGAGGATGCCCAGAATAACTAGAAACTACCTCATACTAGTGAAATGGACATTCCATTAATGTGGGGACAAATTCGCCACCAGAAGGCAAGATCATATGGTAGTGATGTGCTAGCTATGGTCATCCCTTTTGCCTCCCACACATGTGTTCCTTAAGAAAGGATAGTCCATGGGGCTCTTCTTGATCCTTATATGTGGGTTTTCTAGCCCTGGTGGATGGATATCAAGGGATTTACCATTTTTTTTAAAATATACCCTCCATTATTTCTACTTTTGTACCCAGAAACAATAATAATGAAAAAATATAGAATATATCATTTTAATTCTTTTTTGTTCCCTTTTTCAAATTTTTATTTCTTTATAAAAATTAATTATATGATCCTTAAGAAATAAAAATTTTCTGATTAAAAAAATTATATAAAATTAATAAATTAATAATATTTTTTAGAAATAAAGTACTCTTAAAATTTTTATAACATAAATAATTTTTTCACTTGAGAATATATCATTTTTATGAATTAAAAAACCCAATTCTATAAAAATTCAATATTAAAAATTTATGAAACAAACAAAATTTAGATGAAAATATTTTCATGTTCCATATATAAGGGAGTGATTTAAATTCTTCAATATAGATAATGAATTTAATCTTCTCGGGGAAAAGATAGAACTTCTCACCTCTTATATTAAGGTCTTTTAATTAATTATTATTAACAACAATTTTCATTATATACCTCATCTATTTTTCATCTATCACTAGTCATTGTAATATTTATATAAAAGTTTACACTTAACTTTAGTACATGAAAAAAAAAATTATTTTCACTTTCATTGACATTATAATTTTATTAGATAAAAATATCACTCGAAAACAAGGGGACATTGAAGCATTTGAACGACAAATTGTAAGGATAACATATGACATAAAAATGATGAATGGAGATTTTAAGGATTGAATTGTATGTTATTATCTATGTATTAAGAATGATAATAAATTTAAATCAAATGATATTTTCCTCATATAATTCACATATTCCCAATTATTCCAAAGATCAATCTTGGATATGATCAGAATTCACAAAATAAATGAGTTACCCCAGTAATTTTTTTTCTTCGTAAAATTTTTTATTTTTATTTTTTAAAACTGAGCTTATAAAATTCTCTCATCCATAACCCAAACCCAAATGATAAAATTCCTTGGTCATGTGATCCTGATTTTTCCCCTACACTACTCTAATTACATTTTTGTCTAGAGGGGTAAATAATAAAAACATTGAAGTTTGACCTGAAACTTCTCTTCAAAATCCATTGAGACACCCATAAAATATTCTCTCAATGAATTATACCATCATTTTTCCTGAATCCCCTCCCCACACATGAACATTAATAACAATAGAAACATTATATTACGTGTATGAATAGATAAATTATCATAAAGTATGGATATTCCAATAAAATTCCACTCATTATATCTAAGGTATTAAGGAGGACTATTGTTATGATTTACATAAGAATAATTTATAAATTAAAATATCAATCCAATTTTAAGTGTATATTCATGATAATTATTTTTCAAATATAAAAATCCAATATATTTTGGTTCTATGTCCCAGGTTCTCCAATGAAATTTCAATAAGAATGATCCAAAATATTAGTATAACGACCATTAGGGAATTAGAGAATTTAATTAAATTTAATCACTTATGGAAAGTGTAAAATAATTAATTATATCAACATTACCTTATGAAATTAATGTAATTAAAAGTTGAAGTGATCTTTTAGAAAAATGTGAATATAAATAAAAAGTATGTCTCAATGAATTACAGTTCATGTGTTTCCTCTAATAATCCATTCCTCATATATTACTTATTCGATTCTATCAATATGATAATTAATATCTAGAATATTGGGGATACTAAAAATCCAAAGTATCATTAATTAAAATTTAAATAATTGATATATTCATGAGAATTGATTTTTCATTTTCTTATGATTTAACATATTCTGGACAATAAAAGTGGTTAAAATTAAATATTTGGATTTATAAATTACACCCCTTTCACAAGAAGAAATTATTTTGTAACACATAAAAACTATATAAGTTACATCAACATTGAGTCACTATGGACATTTAAATCTATGATAATAATTGAAAGTGAGGAACACTATCATGAATGATCAGAATAAATAAAGAGGATGAAATCCTTAAATTTTCATAAACTGAAAAATAAAACCAAAATGAATAAAAAATAATTCAGTTTCCCACCAAATGAACATTGGTTATTGTTGTTTGGATTGAATTAACAACATAGGAAATGGTGTTCAATGTTCAAAATAAGGTTACCCAATATAGATCAAAAAATGGTCGAAGGTATAATTTTACCACCTAAATGTTCTCTCCTCCTTTTTCAAACTCTACTTTCACTATCCCTTATTGAAAAACATCTTCAATCAGCATGGGAACAATATAGAATGTTTTGACCCTTTTGGAACAATCCAATAATGGTTCAAAGCTACCAAAACAAGCTGAACCTCTTGAATAAGACTCTTAATGGAACCCCACCATTATATCCAGAAATGTAAAGATCTTTATTACATTTCATGTCTGAATTAATCACTTGTTAATTCAGTTATAACTACCAAAAAAATTATTCCATGTTAAGTAGTGTCCAAAACTAATTTTATGTTATAAATGTGATCAGCATTCCTGGAATAATTATTAAACCAGAATTGGGAAGTTACTATATTTAACTTGTTAAATAAATATTTAACTAAGATTCTTGGACACACATAGTGTATGACCCTCTAAGCTCCTTTCTCAGTGGCATTAGCTGGTGCCTACCAAAAGTCCATGGTTAGCATCTAGAAAATGCTAAGGCACCCATAGAGAAATATTTTAATGCACAATGGCATTCCACCTCCTATGAACGCTTACCATGTATTGTAATCCCTTTGTCGTGATATCTCGAATCTAGCGAGTTGCATGCTGGTTCCATTAACCCATGCGCTCGATTATTCATTCATTGACTTCTTGTAATTGAACTTCCCATTCCTCACCATGGTCCAGGATTTTTAGGGATTTATAACTCCCCTAAAAGGGCTTGTGATATCTACTTTTGTTATGTAATAGATGGTAAAAATCGTTTCTTGACTTATCTGTTAAAGCAGTATTACTCGTGATGCACCCATCATATCCTACCTCACAGTGAATCGTGTTTCTGCACTATTATCATCAATATATATATATATATATATATGTTCATGAGTAATAATACCCATTAATAATAATCTTAAAGTATAAGGACCAATAGACACGTTTGCAGATTGGAACATCGAATGACACTATGAAAAGTGGATTTCTGACTGGAGGCTGTCATTCTCATAACATCATCTTGGATATTACCAAATGTGCACACAATGATAAGGTGACTTAATGTTTTATGATTCCTCTCCCATAATGGATTTTAATATTTATGTACGTTAAATAACATCAGGTGGACATAGAACATATACTCAATAATAGTGTTATGTCACTTTCAGGTTCTCAGCATAGTCGGGATCCGCTATGAACATTTAGTGAAATAGTTATCCTTAGGACATTATCACATGAATTTTAATTCACAAGAAAAATAAATACGTGATAAGATATTTATTTATGAATAAAGTACAATGTAGTAGGTTATAGGACACCAAATACAAAAACCTCCCACTTAGTCTAGACCCAACTACTAACAACCTTTATCCCTCTACCTCTCACATGATATTCATGCTTCTATTGAGATATTCCTTTGGTCTTGGTGTCCACCATTTTCTCTTCTGTGGACACTATTATCATTTAAAATTCATCCCTTTGATATAAATACATCAAGAGGTGAATATTTGGAGTATCTTCATTATCTTTTGATGTGATATTGGTTCTTTTACAAGATCCACTGTTACAGTATTATCAAAACACAATGTGATAGGATCTTTACTCCTAGGCCCCACATCATGCTCTTGGACAACGTTCCGAATCCAAATAGCTTCCTTGGATTCATCAGAAGATGCTAAATATTTGAACTCCACTATAGAATCGGCGACAATTGACTTCTTTAAACTCTTCCAACTCATAGCTCCTCCATTGAGAATGAAACCTTATCCAAGTTGCAACATCATATCATTTTGATCTATCTCAAAACCAGCATCATCATACCCTCTGATGAAAATATACTCATCTCCTTTATAAACTAGGAACATATCCTTAGTTCATATCAGATTTTTAACATTAGTCTTAATAGTAGTCCAATTTTTTTCTCCAATATATTCTTGATAGCGGCCTACCATTCTCATTGCATAAGCCACAACAAGTATGGTACATAACATCCAATATCTTATTGGATTGTTCCATACTATATCTCTATTGTATCTGGTCAAAGTATATACCCTGACATAGTCCAAGAAACCTCTTGGATCTATCACGAATGATCTTGATCCCTAGATTGTAGGCTGCATCATCTAATTCCTTTATAGAGAAACACTTTTTCAACCCGTCCTTAACTGACCACAATATTGGTACATCATTTCTCATAAACCATATTACATCAATATATACTACTAGGATAACGACCACATTCCCATTAAACCACAATAAATGACATGGATCACTTTCATTCTAAATGAAACCAAATTCCTTTAGGGAATCATCAAATCAAATGTTCGAGGACTTGGATGTTTTTTTTAATCCATAAATGGATTTGTGCAACATTTAAACCCTTTTGGAATCCCCTAGTGTCAGAAATCCTTCGGTTTGTGTCATGTAGACTTCTTCTTGAAGGTTCCCATTTAAGAATGATGTTTTGACATCGATTTTCCAAACATCGTAGTCATGGTAAGCTACAATGGGAACTATGATTCTTAAGGATTTAAACATGGTAACATGCGAGAAGGTTTAATTGTATTCAATTCCTTGATTCTATCTAAATACTTTAGCCATTATCCTTGCTTTATCGGTGCTAACCTGACCTACCATGTCTAGTTTTCTTTTGAATACCCATTTTCATCCAATAAGCATTACATCAACTGGATCATCGAATAGAACAATACATTGTTCTGATACATGTATTCCATCTAAGAATTCATAGCTTATGGTCATATTTCATCATATGAGCTTTCTAATACTTCCTTATATGATAGAGGTTCATCATTGTCCAAGAATAATGATTCACCATTCTTGGTGACTAGGAAACCAAATCTCTTAGGTTCCCTTACCTCCCTTTAAATCTTACACAGTACTTGTGTTTCTGGAACCTCTTTTACGGCGGCCTATGGAACTTATTCCTATACCAACTCATTTGTATCTTGAGCATCAAATTTTTCAAAGTCAATCTTGCTCCCACTATACTTATTTAGTATGATATCCCTCTAGAGATATACAGCTTGTCTGGAAATAGTCACATTCTTGTCTGAAGGGTTATATAGTTAACATCGTTTTATTTTCTTGGGATATCCTATAAAAATAAACTTCATTCCCCATAGTAATAGTTAGTTTCATGAGAAAACATTATCAAATTCCTCACGTCCCCATACACTTGTGTAAGAAAAAATGGGTTTCTTTCCATTCCATATCTTGGATGGAATTCCATTTTCCACCTTAGTTGGTATTCGGTTTAATGTGTTTGTTATAGTTTGTAATGAATTTCCCTAAAAGGATAATAGAAGATCTTCATGACTCATCATCAACCTCAAGATGTCCAATAAGGTTCGGTTCCTCCTTTAAATAACACCATTACACTCTGGTGTATAAGAAGGAGTGAGTTGAGATAGAAACCAAGACTCACGTAAAATATTGATGAACTCTTGGTTTAGATATTCTCCACCTCAATCCCATCGAGTTTTCTTTATCTTCTGATCAATCTAATTCTCTAATTCATTCATGAATTCCATAAAATTATCTAAGGAATATAACTTATTCCTCAATAAGTAGACATATCCATATCTACTCAAATCATTAGTAAAAGTAATTATGTAAGAATATCCACCACTATCTTCTACTAGAAATGGTCCACACACATCTGTGTGCACAAATCCTAGAAGCTCTGTGGCCTTTTCACCCAATCCATCGAAAGGCGGATTTGTCATTTTACCTTGTAAACAAGAATTACATATATCAAGTGGTTTTAGCTCAGTATATTCAAAATAAACATCTTGGTAGATATTTTTCAAGAACTTATCAATTACATGACCGAGATAGTGATTCCACAACTAGGTGATGTATGAGTCATTGGATTTTGTTACGTTATCAATTCCCTGCACTTGGTTATTGTAATTTAATACATACAAACCATTATTTTATGTCTCCATACTATAACATACCTTTTTCTTATATAATAAGAAACCCTTATTTAGAATCATGAAAATAAATCCATCCATATCCAAACATGATATTGAAATTTTTTTTGTTACACTAGGCACATAAAAACAGTTATGTAAAACGAAAATCATCAGAGTTCACAATTAGAGGTGGTAATCACCAATAGATAATGCCACCAACCTTGCACCATTAGAAGCCCAATGATCCACATCAACTCTGATAGTCATTCTAAATCTACTTGGTTCTTGCATTTGAATACAGATGTGAGACCCAAATGATGTATCTAATACCCAATATGTAGAAATGGAAGGATTACACTCAATAACGAATGCACCCATAGCATCACCATGTGTTTGGGTGTAATTCGTCCTCCAGTGTCCTCGCATGCCACATGAAAAACAAACCACCTCCCATTCCTTGACTTTCCTCTGGATCTTCCCCTTTTTAGAGGGACAATGCTTAGGGGATTCAGACTGTTTATAAGTTTTTAGACCCTTTTCTTTTTTCTTCCATTTCTTATTCACCATATAGACAGTAGGGTTGTCACGCCCCCTGTCCTTATCTACCTGGTAAATTATTTCCATACGTTCTGATAGAATCTTCTCATTATTTCTCATGTTATAGTTGACAATAAAGAAAAAGAACATCTTGGGGTGTGATTATAGAATGAGATCTATACGAAACTCATCCAAGAACTTAATCCCTAAGATGTATCAGCGTTCAATGTAGAAATTAATATTCACTAAATGAGTCCCAGATGGTATAGACTCTCCACGATTAGTTGTAAACCAAGCGTTTGAGATCTCATATCTCTCATATATCGCCTTCTCTTAATAGAGATCCTTAAGGTGAGACATCATGCCATAAGGATCCCTTTTTTCATGTTTCCTTATAAGATCGTTAGACATGTTCAATAGAATGAAACATTGGAAACCTGTGTAATTATCCTTATGATTCATATAGAGAGATAGTTCCTCATCGCTATCCTTTTTTCATGTGCAACTGAAACATTCTCTTATAGCACATACAATTTCCTCTCATGGCAAAGGATGTCGCATAAACGCCTCTACCATTCCTGGAAATTGGTGCACGTGAGAAGGTTATCCTTCTCAAGTACAGTTCACAATTTTATGTTTGAATTCATTTTTATATCTATTTCTAAAAATTAAGATGACAAAGGTTTAGTTCATTATCATGATAAAACTGGGAGAAATAAATAATTTATTACCTATTAGTCTCCCAATATTTTATCGAAATCCAATAGCCCTCACCATTGAATTTGGAATAATCTGTTTCATGAATATTCAAGTGGAAAGGATCCATATTTCCCTTCCCATTACACAAACTAGGGTTGTTTAAGAAATAATAAGGGTTTTAGGGAGGCATTCCAAATGAAAACAGCATAAACTCGCATCACCTTGATCTGCTGAGTGGACTCCCCAATCTTGAAATACTTTTATTTTTGATTTCCTTAACCATTTCCTCTTGGTCACACCATGTCCTACTGTGGAAATCAACCATTGATGTGAACCAAGTCATGTAAACCCAAAACCTTGAATTATTATTCCCTGATAATTGAAATCACCCCAACTAGGGTTGGTCAAGAACTTTGAACTGTGGTTCTATTCTAACTGAGATTATGGAAGGCTACACCAACCAAATATTTATTTGAGGGATTTTATCATAATACCTAAATTTAAATTTTATTATCTTTCTTATATTTTTGTTAATATTATATGGGATATTCTTACATTATTTACCATGTCTAAGATAAAATTTACACATAAGCCGGTTTTATTTTAGTTATATCTTGATTGAATGTTTAATTCATTAAATGCGGGATCATGACAACAAACCCATAATAAAAAACCATTCAACTGACAGAAATAAAATAAATTGTATGATAATGATATTTCTCTATTGGTTAGTTTGTCTAGTAGTTGATAAAGATACCCAAGACCTAGTGGAGAAACACCTTGACCCTTTTGGGTTCATGTTAACAGATTTCCACATGTTCACCTTTCAATATCCATGGATTGGTTTCTCCTTTGATCTAAAAATGAGTCACCACCAGTATCTTGGGAGATCCATCGATTATGTATGCTTTTATGTCACTGGAAGTTGAGGGGTAAAATGATGGTTTACCTAAAAAAATCCTTGGCAACGTAGGCCCTACATTTTAATGAGGAAAAGTCACACAGACCAATAAATTTTATTTAAATTTATAAATTAAAATAAACCATTAAAATATATTGTTCTCGGTCTAGATCATGGTCATACATGCATGCAATGATATTTAGGAATAAATAAAACTAGCATTGAAATCTTTAATTATTTTTTTAAGTAAAATCACACCCGATTTAATTAATAATATTTAATTAATCAATACTTTTATCTTAAACCCTTTTCTGAATTTCTTTGATATTCCCATCCATCATAATTTTAATCTAATAAATTAATTTAAAATTTTCATTTTATGTTACTTGTACCTTGGAGGAAACATTGTTAATTCTCATTCATAATTACCGAATGAGTAGAAATAAACATTATGCAGATGTTAAATTAAACACAAATATATATAACACCTATCTTGTGTTGTGCCTCAACATTAATCTAGAACTATGGTAAACGTCTCAAGGGTTTTTATTATATTTTAAAAAAAATTAATAAATCTGTATCATTTGGGTGTATACATGTTATGTAGTTCTAACTACATGGTGCGTATAATATTTAACCATCCATCTGAAGTACACACTTGGGGACATGTTAGGTAGATGTACTACAATATTCTTCAGAGTACACGGTGTGTTCAGTGGGACACACAATGTGTAGTATCCATGATACTCAGTTCCCAGCCGGGAAAGCCATGTAAGGGTACATGTTCCAACCCAAACCCGAAGGGACTACACATCGTGTTCAATGGGCCACATGGAATGTAATCCGAAAGTCATATTCCGCATTTCCTCATAAACACATAGAGTCTTAAAGAATATGATAGATCCATTGACAATGCATGGTTTGGCAGACAAGTCTGATGCATTGAACCAAGACTATATAGTATGTACAGAAAAAATACACACCGTGTGTTCTGGTGTTGTACGACCATGAACGTTTGGATCCTCTAGATGTGATCCTCTGTTTTATTTTAATAAAAAATTAAATGAAAAATCATTTCTATAAGGTGAAAGAGAAACCAAATAGGTGGAACCAATCCCGAAATTAATATTTGAAGAATGATTATCTTGAATTGAAACAACATAATTATGAAATGAATAAATCATCAATGAAAAATTAAATAATCATAATCAACGATATGACTACTCTGATGCCACTTGAATGTTCTGAGCACCATGAAAACATGTTAGTGGGTGTACCCAAAATTAATTTTATCTATTAAGAACGATTAATCGAAGATCCCTGACGATAATAAAATGACGGATCAGTGGAATATAATTAAGAATGAGAGAAAAGAATGTAGTCTCGAATCCATAGATAAGATCATCATATATTGGTTATAATTAATTTAATTAAAAGACTACAATTACAGTCATGGAATTATTTCTGTGTTGATTTTTCCAATAATTATCTGATGTGATCCATCATTGCGTCATAAAATCCATGTGTAGGATTATTTTAGTGGAGATCCAAATGTTATCCACATATCTCTGGATGTCATTGAAGTGATTTCCGGGTGCTAGCATAGAAGGTCCTTTTATTGCGATGTATGCCTTCGATCACCTTGATTAGGTGGAGTAGGATCTCTCTCTTTTAGCATGAGAGATTTCTTAGAAGAAAAGAAATTATCTCTTTCTTTGAGATCTTTCTCTAGATCCATTGTTCACATACACTCAAAATGTCTAGGTTAATGAGATTTATATAATTGGGATTTTAATTACATAGAATAATAAAATAAATTAATTACCAGAAAGTATTTATTCGTTTCTGTTAATTCTTAGTTATACCCCATGTCTAAGAATAATAGTTGACTATTATTATTACTTGAAAAATGCCCAACGACTTACACATAATATTATTTAATTAAATAAATAATATTATTTCTCAGAAATTCTCAAATAAAAATATGCGGTGTGTATATTAATATACACAGAGTGTACTTTGGTTTTTTTCCATTCTCATTATTCCCTCCACCACATTTATTAGACCTTGAATAATGGATATTTTTTTCAAATATATATCATTGCATTACTCTCCAATAAATATATTGTTTCTCCCACAATATATTCAATCAAATAACTAGTTCCAAAATAAATGTGATAAGGCATCCTTGAATAATTATTATACAAAAATCAGGAATAATATTTATTCAACTTGGAAAATTAATATTTAACTGAGATACTTGGACACACATAGTGTGTGACCCTCTAGGCATCATTGGCATTAGGTAGAACCTACATAAACTCCACGGTTAGCATCTAAAAACATTCCAAGGAACCCATAGAGAATGATGTTAATGCCGCAATGACATGTCACCTCCTACAAACACTTATCGTGTAATGTAATCCCTTTGTCTCGATATCTCAAACCAAGTGGGTTGCATACTGGTGCCATCAAATGATGTGCTTGATTATTCTTTCTTTGACATCATGAATTTGAACATTCCTATTTCTCAACATGGCCATATATTTATTTAGGCTATATCAATTCCATCAAGGGGCCTATGATATCTACTTTTGTTATGGAATCCAAGGGATGAATCATTTCGTGCATTATCTATTAATGTAGTATTAATTGTGACGCACCCAACATATCCTACTTCGCAGTGAATAGTGTGTCATCATAGTAAATACATCTAAGTGCTCAATTTTTAATACCCATTAATAATAGTCTTAAGTTATATGGACCAATATACACATTGGTAGGTAGGAAGATCAAATGACTATATAAAATGTGGATTTTCTACTAGTGGGAATCATTATCATAATATCATCCTAGATATTACCAAGTAGGCACACCATGATAAGGATCCTCAATGTTTTCTGAGTCCTCACCCCTAATAGCCTGTATTATTTGTGTCCCTCTAGTAACATCATCCAACCATTGAAAATATATTCATGAATAGTGTTATGGAACTTCTGGGTTCTCATCATAGCAGGGATTACATATGTCCTTTTAGTGCAACAGCTCTCCATATAACATTATCGCATGAATATCCATGCATAACAACAATTAATATGTGATAAGGTATTTATTAATAAAGGAAGTTCAATGTAGTTTGTTCTAGGCCACCAACTTCAACATCATATTCACAATCTTTTTTGTGAATGGAAATTTTATTTTTTGGTTTTTAAACATCTCCATGAACTTTTACCTCTTATCATTTATTTTTATTGCCTTAGTCTCTTAAAAATATATTTGTAGGTTGATATATTGGAATTGATTCTTCAAAAATATATAATTTAAATAATTTTTTTTTTGTATTTTTTTCACTAGTAGATTTCATTACAATCTATATTCATAAATATATTTTTGATCATTATTTATAAATATTTTATCCAATTTATATGTTTTCTTTCCTCTCCTAAGGGTGATTTCTTTGGGATCACAATTTTATAAGACATTTTAGTCACCTGGTATGAATCCTCATTGCCATTCTATAAATTTACTAAATGCATAATCTATGTGGATTTCAATGTTCATCACGGTATAAAATTTAATTTTTAGTGTTATTTTAAGTTTTTGATGGATATAAAAATATTCATATAATTGGTAGTCAAATCCATAAGTGAAACTTCTATGTGGACATGATTCATTCAAAGGTATCCTATAATGAGTTAACATGTATTTTTGGTGATGGGCCTTGATGTTGCAACAGAAATCCACATACCTATAACTGAAGTTATTGGCATTATACTTGATTGTGCATTTATTATTGATTTTGTTATTATGACCTGTATACTTGTTCATTGTTTGGATATTATAATCTATGTACATGATGTCTACTCAATTCATACCTTGGGGATTTTGATTATCCATCATTTTGTCTGATACCTTTATCATATCCATTATTTTTCTAGAAATCCAGCTAATTTCCACATTTTTCATTTCTAACACTAGATTCCCTTGGACATGGTTCCATTTGAACTATTTCTTAAAATTTGATAGTGAAATTAATAAATATATTGTATTGAAATCCTCATGTGAGAATCTCTTATAGTTACATCTACTATAAAAAATTTACCATAGTATAATCCTTTATAAAATATATATATTGGAATCCAAATTTCAATTCCATGATGACAGAATCATCTAATAATACATTAATGTATTTCCCATGCACTATAAAATTTAAAATAACACAATTCATAAAAATTTAGAATACATATCCATATATACATTGATTTATAAGGTTAGAAAACTTTTTAATGAACTTTTTTACCAAATCCTATAAATTTGAAATCGAGTGTGGTGATTGGATCTAAATCAATTAATTTTTACATGTCCATTAATGAGAATATGAATAAGTATAATAAAATTATTTTGCACAGGATGTTAATGAATTTGAACACATCACACAGTTCAAAATGATCCTAATATGAGAAATTTGATCTTCATGTAGCATCCATGTTAATTGAATAAAATTGTTAATCATTGGAATGTGTTATACAAATTATCTGAACGTTTTTGTATTTGATAGTAGGTACAACGAAACTGGGATGAACCCCCATTTTTATGTGATATCTATAGTTTAATAGATATTACATCTCTTAAATATGTTCATATAAGTTTAATGTTTCTCATTTCATTTACTACATGTGAGATAGGGAGTGTTATTCCTGGTGTATTTCTATATTTTCCATCATATTGTTCTTTTAATTATGGGATCAAATGGTGTGTCTCCTATTTTTATCCATATAGTGGAGTACTCATGAATTAAATTCAATCTTTAAAGAACACCACAAGAAGTACCTGTGTAAAAGATGATAAAAATACATAAATAATAGAAAATTCATAAAACCTTATTCACTTAGATTCATTATTCCCCTACAATTCTTCTTCCTTTAATGTCATATATGAGTGTAATTATTTATCAAATTAAATTTCATAGAAAAATTTTATATTCATTCTTAATAAAATAAAATTTAATTTTTAGCATGGTGATCGAGATGGATCCAAGGAGAATGGTATAAAATAGATTGAAATGTTCATGAAAAATTTCTAAAAATCGAACAATATATTTTATTGATTGGTTTTCTATTTGAAGGGATTGATCTAACAAGACTATTAAAATTTAGTTTTTTTATCATTTTTAGGGAATAGTTTTTGTGATTTTCAATTTTAATGGTGTATGATCCTAACTATAAGGATACTATTCCCACTATGTTCATCCTCTACTCTATGAAACACCTCTTCACATATCAATTTTTAGGTAAGTTCTTATATAGGTATTTAGAAACATTTTATAAACATGGTGACATGAAACCCCTTCATTTTGAGTTAATCTATTTGGGATTGAGTCATTTTAAAAAGACATATCTTTCTTTATAAGAAGTGGTCATGAATATTAATATAATACAAAAACTAGAATATGAATAAAATCAATGTGTTAATCCATTTAAAATTTCAGTAAAAACATCCCCCACACTACATGAACTCCCCTTCCATATCTATATTATAATAGGAAGTGTTTACCACATATACATTATGTGAATGGATATGAAAATAAAAAATACAAAACATAAAGTTGCAATACTCCCAAGAAGAAATGAGTTCAATATGGACCCTCTCATTTGGTATTATAGACTCTAGAAAAAATTATCCTTCATTGGAATATAATTCACCTCCTCTATTAATTTAGATAATTCGCACTGTTTCAAAACTAGAGATATCTTTCTCTAGCTGGATATTTTAAATACAATTATTTGAGAAATATATTATAATCTCTATTATGTTCCTGAATGTTTTTAGATAGTTTTTAAACATCCAATTGTTTCGAAAGGCCCCACACGTATTTCTATATTTAGAATACATGGTTAAAAAATGGGACATGTGTAAATGTCCAAATAAATAAAGTATTAGAAACATTATGAGACCCTAACTCTATGATGTGTGTATTTATTTATGTTACAACCTATTCCAAACATTAGAAATACTATTTAAAGGCCCCATTATCAATTTTTATCTTCCTCATGATTAAAATTTTAAATAATATAAATACATGAAGCATCAAATATGAATTTTATGTCCTACACTATAGGGGATTATAATTTTATTCTCAGGAATCAATTTCCACTTTTTTGTGCTACAAATCAAAGTACAGTGAATGTTTTAGCCTCAACATCCTTTAAAATTAAGGTATTGTATTATAGAAACCCTAGACATAAATTTAAAGGGCCTACATTAATGATTTAATTTGGTTTAGCTTCTCTCATGAAATACCCTTCATGGTAGAAGCCTATTGTGTATTTTTATGCAAAACTGTAGCAAAAAGAGATATTCCACCTCCTAAGGTGAAGGTTTCACTATTTCTGTATTGAGTATAAATGATAGTATCCTTTAGCACTGTAGGTCCCCATGGTGGTTTCAAGAGATGGAATTGGAGTTTGGATAAATAATTAGATTCCTATGATTCTAACATTTCATTATTTGGTGGATCGTCTCAGTGGGTCGGTGATATACATT
The DNA here is from genome assembly GCA_963277665.1 of Viscum album. Classification (NCBI taxonomy): domain Eukaryota; kingdom Viridiplantae; phylum Streptophyta; class Magnoliopsida; order Santalales; family Viscaceae; genus Viscum; species Viscum album. Next base: position 1,587,501,817 of record OY728135.1, on the reverse strand, counting down.
ATAGTAAGTGAATGAGGTGGTGTTCTAGGAATTGATAATGGATTATAAACTATGGATGACACTGATTCTTTTTAAATTTATAGTACACATGTCATATAATTCAACCTATATCAATTTAAAAATATAATTCCTTCCGCTTTATAAATTATTTAATTCCATCAGTCGTCTATCCAGATGGATGTTGGTAGGTATACCCCCTACACCATCGTAAACTACCCCATGTTAGTGAAATGATCCTCCCATATCCTTATGGAAACATGTACTCACACATTGAACTCTCCTTTCAGGGTTTTTATAACTACGATATCCTCATATACTTCTCATTCAGAACATCCTAATGTTGTGCATGGTGGATGGTCCCTTTATATCCCTTATACGTGGCTTACCTAACCTTGGTTGATGGATATCATGGGTTGACTTATGTTTTTAAATCCCCCTAATTAATTTCAAAATTACTATAAAAAATACTAATTAATATAAAAGATTATAAAACATTGTATTGTAATTATTTCTATTCCTATATTCCAAATGTCATTATAATTTAAAAAATAATTAAATTTTTTTTATCAATTAAAACATAGTTGTTTTGATTAAAATAAATTACGTACATTAATTATGATTTTAAAAATATTATTTAAAAAATTAAATCATATTGTATTCCAAAAAATATGTCTTATAATTATGATAAGTTCTTATGGATCATGATATATTATTGATGATTCCACACTCTCATGACTTGTGTCTTTTGTTTTGTGAAAAACATTATACTACAAATCACTATAAATTATATTTGATCTATTGTGTATGAATTGTTTTATGTTATAATGAAATTATCATGTCCTTATACTTATATTTTGACCACTTATGACTATTTATTGATATCTATAATTTTTATGTTTAATAAGAAACTATGATCATGCATTTATATGTTTCCATTTCCCATGTTTCGGAAAAATCATTAGATATATTTGTATGACTATCGACGGTATTATGTGGGAAAAACCTTTTATGGACATAAATTTTCTTTCCTGAAATATTTTTTTTTGTATAATGTCTATAGAAAGTTTATTGAATTATATTTCAAGGAGGGTATTATTTTGATGTGTCGTGAAGATTTGGATAAAATGTTTTAATGTTTGTGTTTTTGATTATTGGTTCACCTTAACAACTAAAAATAGTGATTATGGTGATTGTGGTTTGAAAAACTACCATTACATTGATGTTTTTAAAATTCTATTCAGTAACATGTATTCAATATCTTAGAATCCTTTTATATGATAATTTAGTTTGAATAGTGAATGAGGTAATATGAAGAAAATTATTATAAATGAAATAGATTCATAGAGGATAGGTAGTTTAATCCAAAAAAGTCTAGTTTAGAATTTTATTCTCTTATGTGTTTTTTCATTTAGTGGGATATAATGAATGGAAATGGGATTTCATAAAAACGTTAGTATTTTCCAAATCGAGAGATACAATGTAATTGATTTCGATATCTATATGACATATATAGAGTAATTTCTACAAAAAAAGTATTTGGATTTTTTATGGGAAGGTGGTATATAAGAGAAAATAGAGAATTGGGTTTTATAAATGACATATAGAATATTTTTGGATTTGGTGAGGATATCAATTGCCCAAAAGAATTCTATAAGAATCTGGGTGAAGATGAAACCCCATGAGATTTTAATGTTTGAATGTAATATTTATAGAATATAGGACATGAAACACCAAGTATATAAATAAATATAACATACCAATAATTGAGAATATATTTATTTTTTTAGGTAAATTCACTATATTTTGTGTCTTTCAATGAAGACACCACCTGGTCTGAATGAAAAGATATTGTCTATTAAAATATTAGTATTTAAACATTACCAAAAATATTACCCCTTAAATTGAAGGGTATAAATAAAAAAAATTATGGAAATTATTTTATTTACACGTGTATAAATGAAATTATAAATATATATTTTTATTAAAGATAAAATTAAAACAATTTAAAAGAATAAGTAATTTTTTTTGAGAAACATTAATTTTTTAAATGGATGTTTAGTCATGATTCATGACAATAATATAAAAATAATTTTTAACACAATTAGAAAATTTATTTGATAAAAATATCTTCATTTTTTAATGTAATAATATATATATTATATAAGGATGAATATTATAGTGTTTTTTATCAAATATTTATATATCTGATGAATTGTGAAAAAAATTAAAATTCAATTGAAGACATACTTTTTGTGTAAAATTATTTATATAGTTTAATTGTTTCTAAATTATGTTTTATGTTTCATTATTTTAATTATATATATATATATATATTAATTGAATTTAGTTCATTTCAATCATTTTCATATTAGATTTTGATATAAAAACATTGTATACATTTGATCATTTCCTCATTGAAACCCACATTTATCATTCCATCTGTGGGATTAATTTTCAATTAAATTTTCCTCTAATTTGAATGGATTTTGGAAAAAATTATTACATATTTAAAATTTTAAAAAAACTATTCTCTAATTATTCTTACATAAATTTTCACTGTAATTACAATAAATCAGTGTTAAAATTATTTATCATTATTACAGTAAAAATGGATTTATCGGGGTGTCAATCTAATAGGCTAAGGGTTGAAATATACTCAATAATATGTCAGACCGATTTAATGGAATCATTTTGACCTTATAATGTACATTAAATGACATTAATCAATTATTTAACCTTTTATAATGTGAAAAAACATTGGTACATAATTTTAATTTCAAACATTATATGTGCTTCATTCACATCACATACAAAAGGCCACCAACTGTCCTCAATTATTTAAACAATAAAAACACTATTGATTGACAAGTATGTTCCCAAATCACTTCAAAGAATACATAACCTAATCCTATAATCCTTATTTTGGGTATATGTCCTCCTTATAGATATTTTTTTGTGAAAACCTAATGAAGTCACTCGAATAAGAGTTGTCATTTTTCACATAGAATTTTTATTATATTTCATTATCCACCTTATTCAATTATATCTAATCTATGATGAGATAATAAAAATAGTTTCATACAAATATTTAGATATAATTATGTAATATTAAGCAACTATAACCATCCCAATGTCTATGAAATGGGATACGAATTCATTGTTTGTGTGTTTGGCGGACTACTGCTTCCTGAACTGATGCCATTTATTATTCCATTACCACCTCTCATAGTTGGGTATGATGATGGATATAAATTATATATATATATATATATTATTTATAAAATAATTATAAATGTTTCTTCATTATATAATATTTAAAATTTTCACTTTCTATTCCACTAAGGATATGATAATGTTGATTGTGTGTACAGCGGACTACCACCTCACGAAGCGATGTGATTCTGCATCAAATAAATATTTACATGGATTATAAAATGTTAATTATAAATAAATATTTTTTATATAAATTTATTAATTATTATATTTATGACCTACTTATTATTTTTAAAAGATAGCAAATCATTTTCTTTTTTACACTAAAAAATTATAACCTCTTCCATGTACGTGTGGACTGTCATTTTCATGAAGTGACATGACATTATTTTCATAGCCCTACCATGTGGATGATATATATAGGTATATTTATAGATTAAAAATGTTAAATATTTATTCTGATCATAATTATAAGATATAATATTAAATTAATTTTTTCCATAATGATCATTGAAAAATGGAAATGCTAGTCATGTATACATACATCCTACCATATTCTTGATTATAGCACTGTAAATTATATAACCATAATTAATAATTGGTATTCAAAAACTATTCCTTACATAAATAAGGTAATTATTTAACTATTATTGTTCTGGATATTTTCAAATAGTGACCACACTAAAAATAGTCAACCTTCAAAAGGCATTTTTGGCACATATGACAAATAACATCGAATCATACGATCTAAAAAATTGATTATATTATTATATATAACATGGTATCATGTGAAATAAAAGGAATAATAAACATGAGTACTATTATTATGAAATTAAATAATAAATATATGTTCATTATTATTTATGATAACGAACATGTGTGATGATTCAGACTTAAATAAATGGTTTCTCATCCCACTTTTACTTACCTGATACATACACCATATTCACACCATATTCATTTTATATGGTGTATATAATAAGATTATTTATGTTATATTATGAATTCCTTTATCTTTATGATATATAAAATTTCATGTTATGATATTTCCTTCATCAGACTTATGATACAGATGTTTTTAAAGTGGGTTGAGTTTATTTCTCAATCAAATTATTATTAGGGATTGTTTTTATATTCTTGCTTGGACAATTAATTGATATTTTGATATTAGAATCATTATATTTTAATATTGTTTGGTTATTCATGAAACGTTTTCAATAAATAACACAATTTTTTATTTATTTGGTACTTAATGTTGTTGATAAAATATTTTAATGATAATTATAATTTATCGTCCCCTTAGGTCAAAAATAATTTTTCATCCAAACCCATGTTTTCCAAAAAAAATCAGAATTAATTTACCAATTTATAAATTAATTATTAAATAAATTTTTACTCTTTTTAACTTTTTATAAAATTATTTGAAAGGAACCTTCATGTAGTTTTCAAAATGATTCCCATTTAGATTTTACTGAAAATGTCAGAGGAATATTTTTTGCAATGTAAACTGCATGAATGATATTTTCCTCCATCATGACCACAGAACGTTTTAAAAAATATTTTAAATTATTTATAGGTTAGTTTCAATGAAAATTAATTTAAAAATGTTTATCAATTTATTAATTATTTATTTTTAAAATGAAATGGATGATTTTCTTGAAAAATCTTGAGGATATTTTATGGTATTTATATTCACCCGTGACATTAAAAAATTATATTAATTTTGATCCACATGGGATATTATGTAATGATATTATCATTATTATTTATCAAGAATGTTTATTATCATTTTCAATATGGTTGTACCAGTTTCATACCATTCATTTTACTCTGGATGGTTTCTGATTAAATTTATTAAATGGGGAAAGTATTTACAATTCATTTGGTTGTTTCAAAAAAAATGTTTGCATAGATTATATTTAACATCTTTCTCACATGGAATGTATTTTCCTTATTATGTGATGGTAAAGGCATGTTATACCCCCTTGAAGCATCGATTGGTCTTATGGGTGAAACCAGAATGGGTTTTGGATTTCTCCTAGTCCACCTATATGAATATCTTCACAAATGGACTCAACGATAATAAATTTCTTCCAACATGTCCCTGGAGCTATATTTATGATTTATTGTAATATAATATCCATTTTTATGATTTTATTTGTTGATATTTAATGTATTTATAGAATTATTTATAATATCTATGGTTATGGTTCATGTTCATGTGATTATTTATCTTGAATTATTTAATCATAATTTATTAATTCAATATAATTCTGTTTTTATTGATTAAACGAAAGGTGATTCATTTATTCACCATTACAAATTGATTATGGATTATTGACTCATGGATTCCCCTATATACATACTGTTAATGTGTATATGATCTTTTCACTTTAATAATATTTATTTTTCCTAGGATACAAGGTTAGTTTTTTTGATTGATATGAAGGGATGCACAATGTAGAAAATCGAATTCTCACTGAAACATATTTGGGTATTTTATGTTTTCAATTTTAATAATAATTTTTAGTAAATATTGTTTTTAAAAAGAATAATAATCTACACATTGCTTTAGGATGAGATTACTTGAATAGTATAACAATGTTATTAAGAAACAACTGACTACGAGATATTGGGGTTGGGACACTATAGCAAGTATTGTAAAATGTATAGTAGATATCTTGGAAATCAAATTTAGGAAACCAAAATTCAGTAAACATGAACATATGATATACTTTGAGAATAAGCATATACTAAAATCAAAAAGTTTTTTAAAGTAATGGATTATTGTTTTCAACCAATAAAACACATAACTATCAAGAAACTAAAATATGTTGTGGTTCCTACGTAGATGAACCTAGGGGTAATAACTCCAAAATGGTGCAAATGGACATGTCCTAATAGTCAACTAGTATAATACTATTGTCCTCAGAACACACCTTGTTTTATAATCTCTATAGACATTCTTAGAAATATTCACGTTTACATTACATACCATTATCAATTATTTGAAAATAAATATATCCCCAAGGAAACATAATATATGGTTATGAGAATATATATGAAAATATTAATCAGTTTATGTTTAGTATTTCAATAGTTTTGAGAATATTCAATTTTTTAAAATGATGTGATCTAACTTATATTATTCCATTGTTTTGAAATGGTTCTTAGAATATGCAATGGGAACCAAATAAATGTATGTATTCTATGGGGTATGAAAGACCATTTCGTTTTTGGGATTACAAAAATATTTAAATGGGGACTGTTCTCCTAAGAATTATCATCATATAAAGACATTACATCATGTTATTACAAGATATAGAATTAATTATCTAATTATTATGGATTTGATTTTGATAAATAGAGGAAGATGATGGTAGAAGAAATAAAAATAAAGGGAATAATGGAAAGAAGTATTTACCATATGTTATAATTATGGAATGAAACACACTAAATCATTAATAAAGATAATTCTATTTTAGATAAAGCATAGAGTTAAATTCCATAATTCTCATGATTTCAATGGGAATAAAAAGGTTTCCAATGTTCAATGCATCAACTAAAAGAAGGCTAGGACCTATGAAAATTAATTCCCCCATCATCGACCGAATATACCCTGAATGTAGCTAATGAATCATTGTCATAATTATGTTACTAACAAAGATCATGTATAATGAATAATGCGATTTTTTTTTGGATTCATCAATTATATCATTTGAGAATTTTATTAATGATATCCAATTAATATGAATTATTAAAAGTATTATGATTTCACTAGAGTACTTATTCATTATGGATTTTAAATGCTATGTTTTACTAGAAATATGACCAAGAAAAATTATTCATTAAGATGTTTAAATTCATGGATAACACATGAATGATCGAAATAAAACAATTATTATGATCCTGATGTGGAGATACCGATATTGGGATATGTATATATATATATATATTCCACATAGATAATGATTATTGGATAATAATGACAACCATGGAACTGATTAGTGATTTGTTGAATTTTCTTAAGAGAACACTGATATAGTTAAAAAATTATTTTTTAAAAATTTAAAAGAAAAGACCAAGTAAACTAGAAAAGAAAACCTAACCAACCTGTCACACCATGGTAGGATATAAAAATCTGGTAAATAGTAAAACATAACAAGTCACATATAATGGAAAACAAGACATACAAAGAGAGTACAATGAGAAGGGAAATAGATAAATCATTTATCAATACAATGCATGAAAACTATATAAACATGATATTATGAATAATAGAAGTAAAAAAAGTCACCATGTGACAAATAGTCACTTATAAAGAAACCTTAACTGTATGATACAACATTAATAGCAGTCAACAAGTAATTAGATGTAATTATCTTTGCGTTAATACAATAATAAAACATCTATGACCACCAAAAAGAAATAGTACGGTGTGAGAAAAACGAATGGTAACATACCACCATAGAGTCTATGAAATTTCTAATAGCAGGAATGAAATATATCTAGGTTTAAAATATTATTTAAAATGAATTTTCAAAAATCCATACCGATTTTTAAATCATTTTTGTGGGGGTTTTTATAAAATAGATTATTATCCACAATTATAAGAGTATGGAAAGTATAAGTAAACAAGTAAGACTATCCACTCCCATAGGTTAAAAATATAAACACACATCTTGTACCAAATTCATCATAAAATACCTTGTGATAAAACCTAATGTGAAAACATGTGACCAAATATCCATGGAAAAATAAATTATATGATAAATTACCACAAATGAGAATGTAATCCTTACTAGTCCCTATCCTATGAGAATACATACAAGATATAATAATTACTAAATTAGGAATAAAATTGTTTCTAACCTATATCATTTCCTCCCAGAGTCTATCAATATCCGAAATGTAACCACTAGTGGAACCGAACACATTTGGGCAGCCTATGTATCATTCCAGATGCACCCAAAGTTCCTAATGTTCTTGGAGAAAAACCCATTTTATGAGCATTAAAACAAGTTTAAAAAGAATTTTTATATCGATGGAAAATATCTGTAGAGCTTGAGGACCCACTTCCAAATCAAAAACATTATTCAATAATTTAATCGCAAAAATTGAGTGAAAATCATACTAATAAATGAAAACCCTTTTAAATTCATGTTTATTTGAATGAAATACATATAAACAATAACTCAATTAAATTCAATAGAAAAAATTTATTTTTACATGAAAAATAATAAATTCATAGAATTATCCCATTGTATAGAAACACCTACATAAAAATGTAATTAGAACACAACGATCTCAAAAATAGAGACCAGGGGAGAGAATATTGAAACCTCATTCAACTATTTCTACATGAAAAACATCAATACTCTGAAGAACCTCTTATATGTAGCATACAAATACCCTTTAGGTTCCACATTATTAGAGGATATGGTATCTACCAAGGATCTTAATATTAGTGGATAAACCGGATCAAAAAATCAATAAACCTCAAAGTGTTCTATCATGAATAGAGGAATTTCACCATCCAAGGGAAAAGGTTAATATCCATTTTATACTAGTTTCGATGAGGGTCTCACAATTTCTTTGATTAGGTAACAAAGTTAATTTAATAATGTACCTTAACTATAAACTCCTTCATTCAATGCTGGATGGGTACATAATTTCATTAAATGGTTAGTGTAATGGTGCACCCACTATGAATCCCCCACTTTTCAAAGGGAGGATGATTTACATTGGAGGTCAGACTGTTTCTCTACCAATGCCCAAACCATTAAAACTAAAACTAGAAATTCAAATAGTTATACCATATGGTTATCAAATGGGTAAAATATCCCTGGACCATAAGTACTCACCTTTCTAGTTTTCCCCAATATCCATTATTTTCTTCCTTAGATCCTATAAAATTCCCCAGAGACCAAATCCTAAAACAAACACAGGAATTAGGAATACCTGCGACCTAGAGGACGTCACAGTACTCCACACAATATGTTATTCTTATCCCCAAAAATTCATCATCATTTTTGACATGAAAAAAAGATAATTCCAACGATTCTCTATCAATGAATAACACTCCCACATCTCGTGGCTATCCCACCCACATTTCCGTAGTACATTTTCTAAGGGGGAAAATTTAATACACAATACATTATCCTGGAGATCCATAATATTAAAGGTTAGCACCAAAAGGTGATATCATTCTCAAGATAAAAATCCCTCATTCTATTAAATGGTAAGTATTTGAGTAATACATATTCAGTTGGAAAACAAGAAACATTTCATGGATTGATGTCAAATGAGATGGTAAGTTCAATAGATAGTTCACATTTTATAGCCACACCATAATCTCAAAGGGACCAAAAAACCTTAGTGCAAACATAACCTTTTCAAAAAGCTGATAGTGTCCCTCGAAAAGTGAATTTATGAAAAAATATTCATAATAAAACACAGAATCCCATGGTTGATGATGAATTTATTAAAACAATTTATGATTACTCTAATTTATGACCAACAAATATTGGATCAAGAGTACCTTTTACAACATATTAGGAATCGGACTCATTCAAAACAAGGAACACTCTCCGAATATTACCTTTCACAAATGAAATCTACATGAACTCCCATATAACTTTTCAAAGGGAAATATATTTATTGAAACATGATAACTATTTATTTGATTATTTTGATAGAGTAATATTATTTTCCCAAGATCCAACAAAATCTTGTACATGGGCTATGAACATGGATTTATCATGATTTTTTCATCTATATGTGGATGATATGTTGTGATTAATTCTTATTGGGAACCCATTTCCTTAGAACCTGGATGTGAACAATGGGTACGTATTAGATACAACTACATAGGGAACCCCATGAAGTCTCACAATTTCCTAGGAATATTATTCCCTATGCTATTCCACCATCTTGATATCCTTAATATGAATGAAATTCCTCTATTTCATTTTTTTTAATGATATCCTAAATAAAATCCTTCACAACAGGTGTCCATGGAAAACCAATGATGAAGTCCATGAAAATATTATCTCACTTATATATCAAAATGGGTATAGGTTGCAGAAAAGCTGCAGGTATCTGGTGTTTCACCTTCATTTTATGACATCTAATACATAGTGAAGAAAAATATACAATTGGACACCTCATACCTAAACCCAAATAATGATCTTTCTTGTCATGATAAAACTTTATATCCTGATGTATTACATAACAAAACGACTAGTGTTGACTATCCAAAAACTCATTACTCGATGAAATTGCAAAAACGAATGTGTTACAAAATAATTAGGCTTTACTAGGAGGCTCAGACCACCCAAATGTGGTCTCCTCACCATAAACTCTTTTACTAGTGCATTAGAAAATTGTTTCTATAACCTTCTAGAATTTTACTCACTCATACAAATTTGATTTAACATTCATTAAAACCAAGGAAATCAATCCACCCGCCTCTTCCATTTCTAGGCTCATATCTCAAGAAACATACCAGAGACCATTCCTATATAAATTCCTTCATTGAATGTGTCATTAATTTTATACTCAACACATAAGAAACCACATTATATTTCTAGGTACCATATGAAATATTAAAATAAAAATTTCATAGAAACCCACCCAACATTTGTATAACATTTTATGATCCATCTGAGTAAAAATATATTTTAAAATCTTATAATCATAATATAGTGTAAAATGCTCCACAATGAGATGTTGAATCCATGTTTTTATGGAATTCATAAATACTTCAAACTCAATATTGTGGGTAGGATAATTCTTATCATGAAGAATAAATATATGATTTGTATATGAAACTACCTATTTTCTTTTCATTATGATACATGCATCACAAAAAATATCACAACCATTACTTGATATCGTAATAATCAAAACATTTATTGAAATAAACTACACATTTATATCCTCAAAATATATCTTATATTTTTTTTAACTCCATTAAAAATTTATTATCCTATAGGTTATATATGTCAAAAAATAGAAATCATGAGAAATTTGTCTATTGTAACTAACCATACAAAATAATCTTTATAAATTAAACTAATTTTTTTTCTTATTCGAGGACATTATGTCCTGAATATTTTTAAGATCCACTAATACACCCCTCTTAGATATTCCACAACCCATAAATTTCCATTCCCAGAACAAAAATCCACATTTGGAAGGATTACAATATAGTTGATGTTATTTCATAGTTAAAATAGTTATTTCCCAATGTTCTATATTATCCTCCTCAATCATTGAGTACACAAAAACAACATCTATGAATAAAACAAACAAATGACCATGATCTGATCACCGATTCTATTCTTCAATGTAGTGAACAATATATGAGCATTGGTAAGAATGATGGTACGAACAAAAAACTAAGAATTACCATACTAGAACCTAAATTTTTTCTTAGTTGTATCCACTTCTATAAATCATAACTAGTGGTACCTTTATTGATGTCTAATCATTTAAAAAAATGTCTCCCCTAAGATGGTAGAAAAGATCATCATTCCACGGTAAAGGATATTTATTCAAAATAGTCACACAATTAAACCATTAATAGTCCATGTAATTTATGATAAATATGATTGAATTATTATAGAATATCATAGAAAAATTCCATAGTGTCACAGTAGGGAAAATAAATACATCATCCTTTATATCATCATGCTATATATTATGTTCAACAAACTCAACATGTGAGATTCAATAAAATGGCACAGAAGTGAGAATTTCACTATGGAATAATTAAATAGTAATCTTGAACTCTAATTATGTATATACACCAAAAAAATAATCTACATATATCTCTTTGTACTCACAAACCACCATAGGAAATAAACTACCATAAAATGGGTTGACAAAATTAATGAAAATATATGAAAACTGGAACAAGAATACTCTATAATATGGAACAACTTCCCCTAGCCTACTTGTTCATGAATCCCATTCACCATGAAAATCAGGAGTGACCCCATTTGAAGATAAAAACTAATCCCAATGATGATAATAATATATATGGTTCATAATAATGATCATCTGATACACACTGATAATCAATTCAAATATGTCAATATCAAGCATTAAAAAGTATCACTCAACCTCAAGGCTAGCTATCAACAACAAATAAGTGGGACAGTTCAGTGATTGATCATGAAGCATTTCCAAATGTATAGAAACATCCAAAAATAGTGGGATAAATTCCAAATTTCAACCCAACAAAAATAAAAACTTTTAGGATATAAAATAATGAGTTAAAACATATTAATCAGTTTGAGAACCATAGAAGATCACATTTACATTGTACCTCTAACAATAGATTGTTCTACTTTAGATTTCTATTATTCTGAATAATTCACATATTGAAATATTATATCATCCAAATGAACATCCCCTTTGGTATAAGGATTACAACCCCACCCTTTGAAAAATATGTGTAATCAATTAAACCCTTGGTGAGAGTATATCAAAACAAACAACCCTATAATATCCTTTAAAAAATGATTCAAATTGTCCAATAATCTAAAATGATGAAATGTATTAGGATCCTCCATACAGTATGTCTTATAATGATCATGCTTTCCAAATTTGTATAAGAAAAACTAATGTTGTCTTAAAAAAGAAAATGAAAATGTTCCTGAGGAGAACTAACCATCCTTAAGATTATTTTTCTACCCAGAAGACACATTGTGGATAACAACTACACTAACTGATGCTCCAACCCAACATGTCGTCACAATTTAATCTACCTCATTCAATGCTTTATTTTCTACTACATCTACAAATTCAAGAAGTCCTATGAGAATCAACATTTACTGAATATTAGACAACAATACCAACTCAAAACTCTATGACATCATATGCACTATTTTCGAGAGATATATTTCTAGATGCACTAACTTCGAAAAGGATTTATAATAACACCAAATTGAACACTACCCTTGCTCAAAGATGAGATACTCCTGAGAATTCTCTTCACATAACTTCTTATGGTAAAAATATTGATTAAATAGTTTATTGAATGAATTCTAGTTAATGTCTTCCTGAATCATAGCTTAGATAATGGAGTCCCACCATCTTCTTCCTAGTCACTTGATCATGTATGTAGACAAACACTCCTTAGATTCCTCAATATTCTTTAACATGTTAAATATCCTCTCAATCCACTAAATCCACTCCATAGATTCTTGAGGTCCCTTATCACCACATAATACATGTGTATGGTTCTTCATGAATTAATATATATGATACAAAACATTTCATGGGTTACAACCACACGCTTAAAATATAGTACGCAATTTATGAATTATGACTTCATCCAAATAAGTATCCAATAAGGGATTTCCAATGAATCATATCTCACAACTTTATCTCTCATATTTGGATGATCTCTTCATGGGGGTATTTTATATTTGAGACAAGACAAATACAAATAATATTTATATATTATTGCAAAATTGTATAACTAACATAAATAATTCACATATATACATTAAAAATAGATGAGTGATGCCTCCGTTTTCCCTTGGATTTCTCTATCGATAGCTCTCATCAGCGTTGCACATGAGCCTTATCCATGATGGTTAGGACTCCGTAAGTGCATTCAAGAAACCACGGATCAAATCCAGGAGGAGGAAGAATTTGTGGGGGTACTGTAGTAGTACTATAGAAGGTAGTGTAGCATGCACTACATCGGGAACTGTGATGTACTGTAGGAGGTACTGTAGCGGGAACTGTATTAGTCACTGTTTGTCACTGTAGCAGCTAGGAATATGCCCCCGTTAGGGCCTTCGGGTCACCGTTTTGGTCAATAAGTCCTTTAAGGCCTTCGGGCTACCCAGGACTTCAGGTCAGTAAGACCTTATGGCCACCTCAAGGCCTTCAGGCCACCTTTAAGTGCAGATGAAAACCAGACAACCTACAAGGAACAAGCTCTACAAGGAGAATGAGAAAGGAGATTTCACCACAAGAGAAGCTACATGGATTGCATGAATTAGAGGGTATGTCACCTACCATAGGGACAAGCATGTGCATGCACGATAATTCCTAGTCGAACATCCATGCGAATATTGAGAGATGATTTCACGATGAAGATGCTGGGGAGGAGATGTTCCAAGCAGTTAGTCTGGGTTGTATATAACGATTGTAGCCTACAGGCAATGAATTCCTCTAAGGCCTATGGGCCATGTAATAATTACGCCTACGGGCCTTTTAAGGGTTCCACCTCACCCATGGAAAGGTGTATTATGAAAAATCAATAATAAATGAAGGCCTTCAGTCCATTGGAGGATATCTCTCCTCGGTGTTCTAGGGGTTCATCCCTTGTAACTGAGGTTTCTAGTCCCTTTCAACTATAGCCCTTACAGTAGAGTCTTTCCCTTCTATTCTATCTGCCATCATTTTTATGTTTTATTTTCATATTTTAGTTGGTTGTTGTTTAGTGAATAACATTTCTTTATGACTTTTTCCATTCCTTCATGTTTTGAAAATCATAAACACCCTATACTTAAGAAAATCAATATATTACTTATATAAGGAAAATTTCCTTCTCAAAGGAAATTTCCCCTACCATGTTTTCATTGTTCATATCTCTATTTTTCTTAAGAATAAAAATCGTATTCATATCAAAAACCTCCGAATCATATAATAATTAGAAATGAAGCATTCTTTTTTGCGATATGAATTCTAGATATGAACTATAATGATGTTCCACTCTGAATTCTGGATATAAAAAGTAATGATGTTTCGCTCTGAATTATGAATATGAAATGTATTAAAGTACCACTCCGAATTCTGGATATGAATGGTAATGATGTTCCACTCTGAATTCTGGATATGAACTATAATGAAGTTCCACTCTGAATTATGGATATGAATTGTAATTAAGTTACACTCTGAATTCTGGATATAAACTCTAATGAAGTTCCACTCCGAATTCTAGATATGATCTCTCACGAAGTTCCATTCTAAATTATGGATATGAAATCTGATGATGTTCGATTCCAAATTCTGATTACAAACTAATCAAAGTTCATACTCCTAGCTCTCTGAATTCAGACTCCGAACTCTTATGAGTTCTGACACCGAATTCCATTAAACTCTATCTCCTAACTTTTTATGATCTGGTTCCAAATTCTAGTGAAACCAGACACTGAATTTCCTTAGAAATTCAGACTCTGGATTTCTACAGAAATCAGGTTCCAAATTCCTACAAAACAATATCCGAATATCTCTTTATTATAGACTCCAAATTCCATTATTTTTTAGACTCCAAAATTGTATTTTCTTACATTCTAAACATTATTTTTACTTATGATTACACTTTTTTCATTAAAAAATGATGTCGTGCTTTCAGTTATTGACTAACCGTTGGTTGAGTGACACATATATAGGTCCCTCCAACATTCAAGGAGAAATATGACCGTTGGAGGAGGGAGCAGACCGTTGGAGCTTAACATATAAATAAGAGCTCATTTGAAAAGCTCCATCTAGAACTTCGACTCATAAATTTGACACTGATCTTGAACTAAATTCCGTTGAATTGATTTTTAGAGAGTGGGGATCTTATTAATTCTCAAAACTTCTTGCAAAAGGTTTAAACAGCTTGTTCAAACATTTCCTTATGCATACTTGCTTCGCGTGACCTGATTTTTGCTGATTACAATTGAGAGCCTACGAGGATAGGAGGACAGAGGATCCAACACCTTGATGTTGTGGGCTTCCTTTCTGAGGAAGACATAGGTTCCAACTACCTTGATGTTGAGGGCTTTTAGGGATAGAAAGACCAAGAATCTGATCTTTGTATCGAGGGATTACCCGGGTGTGGGTATGACAGACTTTCTTGAAATTATAAATCAAGGGGCCTTTATCCATGTTGTTGGATATCCTTCTATTTGGGTTAAAAGATTTATATCTTGTTATTTGTTTTGGTTACATGTTTTTTTCTCAATTTGGTATTGTATGGAAGTTATAACCTTCTTATATTTCCTCACACTTGTTCTCTTATTTAGTTAGATTCTATACGCTTTAATGTAGAATGTCATATTGTAAACTTTGGTTAAGATTCATTTTCTGGATCCATATTTCTAGAACCAGTTTTTGGGAATCAAATTCAAAATTTAAGAAAGTGTATAAAACTAGAAGTTTGTAACTTCATACTTTGTACCAATCTTTCAATTAGTGTTATAGGTGTTGTAAATTTTCTTAATTTAACTTTGTTAAACATACAGCTTTCCTTGTTTAAGAAATTTTTTAACGTTTACAATTCACCCTGCACCTCTTGTATATTGAGAATCTACATTGTTATTTCGATCCTACAATTAGTATTAGAGGAGGTCTCTGAAATACTTATATTAACATATAAGTTTTTCTTGCTCATTTTTTCGTTGTTATATATTTACCTTTCTTAGGGATATTCTCCTTGAATCTGATCTTTTGTTATTTACATGTTTTTTGTAGACAAATTTTAAGATGGCAGGAATGAATTTTGGTTTCATTGACAACAGAAATCTTATAGGACCACCAATTTTTTATGGAAATGATTATGAGTATTGGAGAGGTCTAATGAAGACATTCGTTATCAATATGGGAGTCAAAATTTTTGTTATTCTTACTGAAGGTTATAAAATTCCTGACAAGGAAGAATATGCTTTTACTAATCAATAGAAGCATGATTATCATCTCAACTATAAGTTACACAACATATTACTTTGTTCAATGGCTATGCACATATATAGCCAAATTTCTTCTTGTGAAACAACTAATTGTATATGGGATAAACTTTAAGTTACACATTTTGGTAAATCCAAAGTGATTGAGACTAGAAGAGCCATGCTTTGAGCTGAGTATCATGGTTTTAACTTTCCATATGAAGAACCCATTTGTAAGCTGCAAAAAATATTTATGACTATATTGAATAGCTTAAAATCTATGGGAGATAGAGGTCTGGATAATGGATCTCTTGTTGACAAGATCATTGATATTATACCCAATGAGTGGGAATCATAGAGAACTGCTATTGATGAGAACATGAAGGTTACTCAAATTTCCCTAGATGATCTATTTGTAACTCCTCTCCAACATGAAATAATGATGAAGAGAGATGATAACAACATCGAAAATAAGATTGGGAATGGTATTGTTGCTTTTACTACAACAACAAATCACATGAAAGCTAAGACTCCTAAGTGAGTAACTAGATCCAAATATAATAAGGTTGTAATCCAATCCGAATCTAGTGAAAGTGAAGTCTACGAGAATGAGTTAGAAAATATTGTTCGAAGGATGAACAAGATAGCTAGTCTGAGAAATTCCCAATCCAAGTATAAGAAGAAGGAATGTAATGATAAGAGCAATTTAGAAGTCACATGCTATGAATGCAGGAGAGCCGGACACATAAGTCCTGATTGTCCTTTTCTCAAGAAGAAAGAACGAAAAGAAAGCCATTCTAAAAGGAATAAGAAAAGTATTTTAATTCTAGAGTGAATAATGTTATGAAATATAATGATACCTGGAGTGCCAGTGGTGGTGACTCTTCAGATGAATCTTCTGAATATGAATTTTCTGGACAGAAGAATCTTGGTCTTATAGCCAAATTACCTATTAACAATCATTTCTTTATGGCAAAGGTACAAAATGATGAATCATTGAACAATAATTATTTAAATTCTAATGATATAAAATATTATAACTCTTCTGATGAAGAATCCTCTTCTGATGAAGAAAATACTTTACCTACCTATGAAGAAGTTTCTAGGTTTGCGGAACTTCTTGAGATTTAGAATTCAAAACTCAATAAAAAACATGATATGGAAAACTCTAGGAATATTATCCCTATTAAGGAAATATCATATCTTTCTATAGACCTTGATAAGAAAAAAATCTGATTTTATAAGTGTTTCAAAAAGTACTGAGGAAGTATGTTCTAAGAAGAACAAAATTTCAAAAGATCAAGAAAAATTAATTTCTAAGAAAAGTGTTTTTGAGCCTATATCTAGTTCCAAATCTAATGATATTGATGATAAAAAATTGTTTATTAAACTCATGTCTGAAATATTTTTCTTAAATAAGTCTTTTTCGAACTTTACCTTAGGTAATGAAAATGTTGATAAGATGTATTCACAAATACAGCCTTTAAGAAACAAATATGTATTTGGTTATACCCATTCAAAACCGACATTTAGTAACAATTATTTTGTTCCTCAAAGTACCCCATTTTGTACCAAGTGTCAATGTGGTGGTCACTCGGAAAATAATTTTTCTTTAAATAAAACCCATTCTTTAGTTTTTCAGAAGGCATATTTTTCTATGAAAATGTGGGTGCCCAAAATTTTGTTATCTGAAAATCTTGGATCCAAACAAGTTTTGATTCCAAAAGTCTAATTATTTTCCTATTTTCGGTAATATAATGGAAGTACCAATATAAATTCATGTTACAAGGATAGTGAATGTTCCCTATATATGACAGGTAACAAAAATATTTTGAAAAGAATATCGAGACGAAACGAGTAAAAGCAACTTTCAGAGACAATGCTCAGTGAGAAATTATTGGTATAGGTAACATAGTTCTTCTTGGGAAAACATTGATTTCAAATATTTTGTTTGTTAAGGGCCTTAAACACAACCTCATTAGCTTAATTAAATTATGTGATGAAGGACACCTTGTGAATTTTAGGAATAAAAGGAGATATCATTCTTTATTTTATCGGAACGCGAGATCAACATGCTGATATTTTTACAAAATCATTACCTTACGATAGATTTTAATACATCAAAAAAATATTCGGAATGATAACTGTATGGTAATATTCCATCATTAACTTCTTGTTGAAAGAATCTACTTACAGTAAAAAACTCTTTTTTATAGGGGGTGTACATTTGTTTGTTATATTTTGAAAATTTTTGTAATGGGAATTTTCCTAATGAAATTTTCGTACTAAAATTTTTGTAATGAAACATTCATACTGGAACATCCGTAATGAAAATTTCATACTGAAAAATTCGTAATGAAATTTTCATACTGAAAAATTCGTAATGAAATTTTCATACTAGAACTTTCATAATTAAATTTTCGTATTGGAACTTTCGTAATGAAATTTTCATACTGAAACATTCGTAATGAAATTTTCGTACTGGAACTTTCGTAAAGAAATTCTGTTACTCGAATTTTCATAATGAAATTTTTATACTGAGAATTATCGTAATGATAATTTCTGTAACGAGAATTTTCATAATGATAATTTTCGTAATGGGAATTTTCGTACTCAATGTTTTTGTAATAAACATTTCGTAGTAAGTTTCGCATAGTGAGTTTTTTTTAGTATGTTTTTCGTAGTCAAATTTTCTTCAAGACAAATATCTCCTATTACGAAAAAACATCTTGGCCAATCCGAAAGGTATGACTTCCTTAATTATGTTTTCATAATCGTTTTTAGTTGTTGGTAGTTTCTATTTATTAGAAAATGTCTCAGATTCGTTTCTTCTTAAATCCGATTTTTTTTTAAAAAAAATATCAAAAGATCGGATTTAATATTTCTTTGCGGGTATGATTTCAACCGTCATATCAGACCAGAGAAGTTTTCAACCGTTAGATTGTTTTTGGAAGTTTAAAGGTCACCTCCATCGCCAATATAAAGGGGACCCACCATAGTTGTCCCACATCGATCTCCAAGACCTCGCGTCTTGAAGCACTGCCTCTCTTCTTAAGTCCCGTTCTTAATCTCTCAGAGCTCGTCCATTCCGAATGTCTGTAGAAGCAACTTCCCAAGATATGTCTTCCACGAAGCCAAATTAAAAATGTCAAGTGTACAGAGATAGGTTGGTCCATAAAAACTTTTACATGTACGATTCCATCATCTCTAAGAATATCAATCTGAATGGTTGGGAAGATGTATGTATATCTACAACTGGTGATCAAGATGTGGTCTATCCAGAGTTACTTGTAGAATTCAATGGATCGACAAGTTTTGATGAAGAAGAGGGAAGAGAAATTTTTTCTTTCAGGTTTTATAGGAAGACTTACAAACTTAATTACACCAAGATAGAAAGTGTGGTGGGGCTGGCATATAATGGAGAGGCTGAATTCTGCTCACATAAACTTTTGGATGTTAAGGGTGGTTTTGTTAAGGTGAAGGAATTAGAGTGTCTTGGGATTGATGATGTAAAGATAGCCAAGATTTCTCACCTTTCCTCAAATAATCGGATCCTTTAGTTATGGTTACAAGGTTTCATGGTTCCGAGAAAGGGTGACAAAGATATCGTCAATAAATGTGATTTATATTTCATAGACTACATGGGAATGTAAGAAAAATCAATCTGATGAGGCATGTTCTTGTAACAATCAAGAACATCAAGGAAGGAAATTTTAGAGAACAAATCATTACGTTCCATACCTTACTATCAAAGATGATATTTCAGTGTCTGGATTCTTTCAAGATTTCATGTATGTCTAAGGCTCAGAATTGCAAGGTTGTGCTTGTTAGTGATGATACCCTGAAAAGGATAAATATGCCACATTCCAAAGAAACATTAAAGTTCTAAAATTTTCCAGAGGAAGAGACTGAAGACAATCTAGAAATCATGGAGAAGGATGAGCCAATGAATAAGGTTGCTAGGAATAGAAAAACGAATGAAGTGGTGGCTGATGAAAAGAACCCCATAGCTAAGGAAACCCAATCCGCACCTCACAAGCCGAAAAAACTAAAAGCTTATCCAGATGAGGTCACTTCTAAATGGAGGGAAGATAAGGAGAAGAGGAAAGAAGGGGTTCCACAGTTCGGATTGAACCCTTCTAAGGCTAATGCCTTAAGAGAAAAAGCTGCGGATGAGTTAGAAAAAAAATCCAAAGAGAAAAATATTAAGAAGAAGTTGTCTAAAGACGATCTTGTACAATCTCTATTGAGGGAAACAGAAGTATCTTCTGAGAAGATTCCCGTTCCGGAATCTTTTGATGTTCAATCATTACCGGAGAACCCTGGGAAGAAGTACTTCACTCCAGAAAATTACAAAGGCAAAGAGGTTGTTAAAGATGTAGAGAAAGTAGATGGTGAAGAAGAAGTGGAAGAAATTGTTTAATAAATATAAGAAGAAGAGGAATTAGAAGAAGAATAAGAAGTAGAAGAAGGAGGTGGTGATCTAGATGACCTAATTAAACAAGTTTAGGATTATCAAGAAAAGGCTTAATCCACAAAACATGTCACTCCAAGAAATGGAGTTGAGAAAGAAGGTATGAAGGATGATAATAAGGAAGAGGAAGATATGGAAAATGAATTATCTGAAGAATAATCCTATGAGAAGAATTTTTTTGAAGAAGGGAAAGATAAGGAGAAACCAGATGAAGACAATACTATTCAACTATCTAAAAGCGAAGAAGAATCTCCTGATGAGGCATTCTCAAAAGTTGATAAGGAGAATAAAGTGCTTATGGACACCCCAACTAATGATTTCATAAGAAAAAAGGAGGTTGGTGGTTCTTCTAGAAGGAAGATGATGTTTAATGAAGAAGAAAAATATCCAAGAAACGTTTCTGATTCGGAATCGTCAGCACTGGGCCTTGATTTTGTTGTCGAGTCGTTGAAAATGTTGGTGGACACCATTCCGATCATTCCCACTATAGACTCTAGATTCTAGGTGCTTCTACATAGTATGAATCAAAAGCCATAATCATTATCCATTGTGATGGATAAGTGTGTGAAGATTGAATCAGATCATAGAAATTTCTAAATCAATTATGATTTGCACATGAAATCATGCTGCAAAATCACTCTGTGGGAAAAGAGATTTGATGATGACTTGGATGAGTTTGATAATTTTTAGAATGAGTTAAAAGATTATTTTGATACTAAGGATGTAAAAATCAACAATCTTTAGGAAATATGACCCTTGAGGAAAATTCTCAGAAACAATAGGTCGGAGATCTTAATGGGAAGCATAATTCAATTGCTCAGAACTGGAAAGGTGAAATAAATTTCCATATTGAGTTTAAAGAGAAGATGGAAAATCAAGATGAGTAACTATAGTTGCAGGAAGAGGCCATGAAGGCTCAGTAAGTGATCCTGAAATCTCAACAAGAAATGATCACAACATTGGAGAAGCAAGATGAGGAGGATCAGAAAGATTTGAAGACGCTGAAAACTCTCTTGAAGAAGTGAATTCCAAAGGATAAGAAAGACAAATGAACTCGATCCGATCTTTTGTTGCATTTTATTTTCCTTGTAAAAAATTCTTTCAACTCTAATGAAATCTCTGGTTGTTTGTATCTGGTGTTATTATGTACTAATGTTTCAGTTACATTATTTTTTCCATTCCCACAATTCTTTTTTAAAATCATAAAGGGGGAGAAGGAAAAAGAACTACTCTTTATGGGGATATGGAAAAAGAACTACTCCTAAGGGGGAGAAGGAAAATTTATAATATAAGAAGAACTATCCTTAAGTAAGGGGGAGTTCTCATTATTATTCCTTCATTCTAATGAAATTCCCATTCCGGAAATTCTGAATACTATCCTTAGAGTTCCAAATCCTAAGGGGGAGTTTTTTGTATTCACCATCATCTATAAACAAAGGGAGATAATTTTTAGTTTCAATGTCTAAAGAAAGTTATCCAAATTCATTTATATTATTTTTCATAAGGTTATTTTTTCATTCCAAAAAGGTGGAGATTGTTAAGTCAATAATTTTCTCCTTATGACTTTTTCCATTCCTTCTTGTTTTGAAAATCACAAACACCCTATACTTAAGAAAATCTATATTTTACTTATTTATGGAAAATTTCCTTCTCAAAGGAATTTACCCCAACCATTTTTTCATTATTCATATCAATATTTTTCTTAAGTATAAAAATCGTATTCATATCAAAAACCTCGGAATTATATAATACATAGAAATTAATCATTCTGTTTTGCAATCCGAGTTCATGATATGAACTGTAAGGAAGTTCCACTCTGAATTCTGGATATGAACTATAATGATGTTCCACTCCGAATTCTGAATATGAACTGTAATGAAGTTCCACTCTGAATTATGGATAATAACTGTAATGAATTTCCACTCCAAATTATGGATATGAACTATAATAAAGTTCCACACCGAATTTTGGATATGAACATTAATGAAGTTACAGTCCGAATTCTGGATATGAACTATAATGAAGTTCTACTCCGAATTCTAGATATGAATTGTAACGAAGTTCCAATCCAAATTCTGGATACAAACTCTAATTAAGTTCCACACTGAATTCTGGATATGAACTCTCATGATGTTCCATTCCTAATTATGGATAAAAACACTAATGAAGTTCGATTCCGAATTCTGATTACGAAATTATCTAAGTTATGACTCCGAGTTCTCTGAATTCAGACTCCGAACTCTTATGAGTTTTGACTCTGAATTCCTATACACTCTTACTCCGAACATTTTAAGTCCTGGTTCTTAATTCTAGTGAATCTAGGCTCCGAATTTCCTTTGAAATTCAGACTTCATATTTCTACATAATTCATGCTCTAAATTCCTACAAAACAGAATCCGAATATCTCTTTATTATAGACTCCGAATTCCATTTTTGGTTAGACTCCAAACATTTATTTTCTTACATCCATAACTTTATATATACTTATGATTACACCTGTTTCATTGCAAAACGATGTCGTGCTTTCTGTTATTGACTAACCATTGGTTGAGTGACATGTATACAGGTCCCTCCGAAATTCAAGGGGAAATTTGACCGTTGGAGGAGGGAGTCATCCGTTGGAGCTTCACCTGTAAATAGGAGCTCATTTGAAAAGATCCATACAAAATATGGACACATAACTTTTACACTGATCTTGAACTAATTTCTGTTGAAGTGATTTCTAGAGAGAGAGGCTCTTATTAACTCTCAAAGCTTGTGCAGAAAGTTTGAACAACTTGTTCAAACTTTTCCTTGTGCAGTCTTTCTTCGTGCGACTCTGATTATTGATGATTACAATCAAGGGATTTCGGGGATAGGAAGACAGAGGTTCCAACACCTTGAGGTTGTGGGATTCCTTACTGAGGAAGACAGAGGTCCCAACTACCTTGAAGTTGAGGGCTTGTGGGCATAGTAAGACATAGACTCTAATCTTCGTATCGAGGGCTTACCCGGGTGTGGGTCAGACATACTTTCTTGAAAGTATAAATCAAGGGACCATTATCCAAGGTTATTGGATACCCTTCTCTTTGGGGTAAAAGATTTATATCTTGTTACTTGTTTTAGTTACAAGTTATTTTGCTGCAATTTGTATTTTAAGGAATGTATAACCTTATTATATTTCCTTACACTTGTACTCTGATTTAGTCAGATTCTATATGCTTTATGGTATAATCTAATATTGCAAGAATTGGTTAATATTCGTTTTCTGAATCCATATTTCCGGAACCGGTTTTTCAGAATCACATTCCAGATTTAAGCAAGTTTATAGAACTAGATGTTTGCAACTTCATAAATTGTCACAATATTTCAATTAGTGTTAGAGGTGTTGTGAATTTTCATAGTTTAACTTTGTTAAACATAGATCATTCCTTTTTTAATGAAATTTTTTAAGTGTACAATTCACCCCCTTGTATATTGATCATCATCATTGTTATTTCGGTCCTACATTTGTTTGTTCTGTGATATCTATGGGTTTTATCTCAACGAATGCCCATTCATCATCTACTCCCTACACAGTGGAGTCTCCATTTTCACTCCGTCTTTTTTGATTTCCCATTTTTGATCTCGATCTGTAAGAATATGTTTAGTGGTGGCCTATAAGATTCTGGGGCTTCACCACCTTATCTTCTGGAAATTCTCCATCCCCACCAGTGTTCTTCTAGAAAATTCTGCTTCTATCTCTCGCTCTCAGTGTTGGTTCCTTGGCATCGAGGTCCTCTGTCATCTCCCTTCTTCTCTTGTTAACATCTCCAAACACGCTTGGCCCCATCATGGTCCAGAATGATTGAGCTGAAGGTGACTTGATATTGTTATATGTGTAGGATGGATGCTTCATTATTGAATTTGGGTGTTTGTTTTTGCAGTTGTGTCCCATGTCGAAGCCTGAGATTGGGCATTCTTCTACTATTGCATCCAGAGCTATTGTTCAATAGACCATATATCAGACTATTGTGATAGTTATCGAGGGATTTTTGAAATGTGAGGCTATCCCATCAGTGCTGTTTGAGGGGGTTTTTTTTACTTTCTTTCATCATTTGATTTCGTTCAACTTTTGGTTTCAGTATCACCGGTGTTGACGGTTTAGCATCATATTGGCATTTAAAATGTTGTCCATACACATGTAACTAGGGATTCATGGT
The DNA here is from genome assembly GCA_963277665.1 of Viscum album. Lineage (NCBI taxonomy): Eukaryota > Viridiplantae > Streptophyta > Magnoliopsida > Santalales > Viscaceae > Viscum > Viscum album. Next base: position 1,587,476,273 of record OY728135.1, on the reverse strand, counting down.
GCTGATCGACGATGGTGTTTCTCTAATTTTGATGGTTTTAGATTATTCATGATGAATTTGGAGTTCTTCATTCATAGTTATGATTTTTCTTTCTGTTGGTTCCTAGATATCTTTCTATTTGATGGTGGCAAGGTTGGATATGTTGTTTCATTTCTTCCCCCTTCAAAGGAAGCATTGTTGGATCTGTTTTTTCAATTCTTCACTCAGTCACTTCTATGAGATGATGCAGATGTTGAGGGGACAATGATGAAGCTATTTAGGTGCGATTAGTCTGGTTTTAGTGGAGTTTGGTGCATCACATTCATGGTGATTTTTTTTTGTAATTTCACATTTTTGTGAAATTGTGTCTTCTTTATGTCATGCTTCTGGTATCCAAATATGTTAACTATAAAGATCCTACTAACCCTAAAGTAGATTATTTGAAAATGGGTAAAATGGTTATGGTTTTTAAAAAAACAATGATTAATGAAGGAATAAGTCAATTTAAATAAAATTAATATATAGTTCATTCAAATGACCTCAAAAACCATGTATCAAACATGGTAATTTTTTTACCACCCATGGTAGATCGATTTCAGCCATAAAAGTGATAAGGCCCAACACCATTCCAAAATTAGTACTTGAATTCTGATGGGACAAACTCTTACGTAACCAAAAAAAATTAACTAACCACATGAAGTGTTTGAATGCATTAGGCATAGTATCCATGGAATAAAAAACATAATAGACCATCCCAGGTCAACTAGACATGACAAATGAACTAGCCCATAACATGGTGGAATGATATAACAAAAGTTAGAATAAGAAAAATGATAAAATATCATATAAAAAACAATAAATAAAATCACAGTACAATTTGAAAAAAATAGATACATCCAAGATCCAAAAAACATGGAAAAACTAGATAAACCCTAATTTATGGATAAAACAAGAAACAAATGTCTCCATATGGTGAATAATCACCACCAAAGAAATTTGAACTGATGGTAGTGATTATAAGAGAGTCCAAAATGATATTGGATTCCCATTTCAATACATGAATAATGAAATAAACCATCTAATACCAACCAATCGAAAAAATAGATTGTTGGCCAAAAACTCATTAGGATATAGCCAAAGTTTTTATAAAAGGTCTAATATAAAGAATGTAATAGTTACAGCTTAAAAAATATTTTAAAAATAATTTTCACAAATCCAAACTAAATTGTAAATCGATTTCCTTTAATTTTTCATAAATTCCATTTATATATATAAATATATGGATAATAAATGTATAATTGATAAAAAAATGAATCTTATCCACACCTCTATAAAAATAATGTATACACACATTCATGAAATAATCCACCCCATGAAACCATGTGATATAACCCTACTAGAAAACATGTGTATTAATACCCATGACTAAATAGATCATGTGATAAATAACCATAAATTAAAAAAAACACAATATTGGATAGTAAACTACCTTAATACATAATATAAATAACCTAGCACGAACAATAAATAATATTGGTAAAAACCAATATCATGTCCTTCCATATTCCATAGATATACTGAATGAAACACCTTGTGGTTCCACACACACTACGGTTACCAATGTCCCTTTCCTGATACACCCAAGGTTCCCAATCTTCCATTTTCTATAAAATTCAAAACCATGCAATGAAATTATAATATACTTTAAAGTGTTGAAAATTTTCTTCAGTGGTGGAAATCCAATTTCCATATCAAATCCACCTTTCAAAAATATAATCGATCCCTTGGTGTATAGAATCTCGTTACTAATGGAAACCCCTTAAACAACATGTTTAATTTCAAGAAATTCATTAAAAAAATTCAATTCACGAAGAACCAATGTTTTTCAATATTGATAATCAATTCAAAGGGTTATCTAATTATATAGAAACACCTACATCATAATGGAAATAGAACAAAAAAACAAAGAGATAGAGACTAAGGAAGATTAGATCAAGTTCACATGATCCCAGATCTATAAGAAACTTCTCAATCTAATATCAAATCCATTAGATTCAACATACACATCACTATCAGTTTCTATAATATTTGGGGATAATAGATCAAACAAAGATCTTAAAATAATAGGATCACATAGATCAATAATTAAAAAATCCTAAAAAATATTCATCATGATTAGATGAATTACACAATCTATCTAAGGTGATATACCAAAAATTTTCTCGGGAAGGATTATGATGAACCAAAATGCGATTACAACATTATTAATCATTAAATAGACCAAAGAAATTTTTTTAAAATGTACACATTGAGATTTTTGGAATTATTTTTATCTTTAATTTTTTTTATTTGATGGCTATAATTTAATGCTACCCCAAGTTAGGATTTACATATTCTCAACAAAAAGTTAACCGCGCACTAAATGAAACACTAGTTTTATCTTATAGTACAAACAACTAAAATTATTATTATTTAATGAATTTTTTGATTCATTCTTTGAGGCAACAACACCTTGTGTGTTAATGTGTGTTGGTTTGCATTATAACCATTCATTCCCACATTCCAAAAGTGAGAGGTATTCACTAATTACATATGTTATTCTCGCCCCATGATCAAAATGATATGATGGGAAGTTAGTGTCTCATTCCATGGATTCCTCCTTGAAACATGACATATAGTCTAGGTATCCCTTATAAAGGTATGTCATGTTTGTGGAACTCATTCCTGCTGCCACATGTTAGTGATTACTGGACATTTACAATAATTATACCTATACATTCTAATCAATCTTAAATGAGAAACAACATTTAGTCATGGAGTAGTATTGTTGGAAATCATTGGCATATCTAAAGCTCAAGATTAATAATAACTGATATTCTTCCTCATAAGATGGAATCCCATGGAGGAATATTGGGAGTGAAACCCAACACATACCTGGTCAATCAGGAGGTATATAATGCTGGAGTTGTTTATCCTCCCTTTATTTTACCTCAGACATCCCATGTTTTTCATGAGGATACTGATGCCATAGGTACATATCTTCCAAGAAATTCACATCAGGAATAACATGTTTTATGTGACATATGTATATGGGATATAAGTACAATGTCTTATGGGTATGGATCGAGCATAGAGTTTAACATCTTGTGATAACGCGTGAATGAGTTGGAAGCATCATGGACACAGATCAAGGAAGTGGTCCCCTAAGTGGTATGATTCCACACTTGGAGGTTCACTGATAGATGGATCTGAATACCCTACAGATAAGGATTTGAGAGGAGTGTTATATGATGGTAATATGTTACTCCATTAATGTGGATAAATTATAACTCCATATAGATAATAATCTAGGAGGTTTGTCCCATAAAGGTAATATGTTGAACTATGACGTAAGATTGAATGGAATAACTTGTAGAGGAATTTCATGGGGGTGTATCCCATAATGGAAAGATTTCACACCTAGAAATATTATCACAACAATACATGGGGTGGATCGGGGAGGATCACTCCTAATATTGGGGAACATAGGTTTATCATTGGATGGTATTGAACCATAGAGGGGTGTCCTATATAACAAGTTTTGGAGGAATGGATCAAAACCCATATAGTTCTATGTCACCCTTTATGGTAATATGATAGGACCTATCTATGTAGTTTTACATCATAATATAAAAAGTCATGATCCATAATGGTGCTTCAAATGGGGGATATTATGGAGAATATTCTTGGAAGCTTCCCATTGCATGAGAATTTATCTAAGTTAGAGGGTGTGACGATTACAGATTGAGCTATCTGATGGACCTAGAAGAGATTTGGTCTTTGAGGTGAAGGGAATTATCTTACTAGGATATGACCCGAAGAAGATATATATAGATATTGATGAGGGTTTCATTCATATGGATTCATAATAAATATCCCAGTTAGCTAGGTTTCAAATCCCACACAGTTTAGTGTGGTAAGGAAATACACCTTATGATAAGGTCTATAGAAGAAAATCATTGGGGATTACACATGGATATGGCCCATTTTAATTAAGGTTGTGGATTATACCTAAGTAGGGGGGCCATTTTGGGTTATTTGGTAGATATCACAACCACTACTAACCTCTATGATCACATTATTGATGCTCAGTTTGAGAAACAAGTGGAATTAGTATACTTGGTGCTCATGTAATGAAATATGTGCCCACAAGAGACATTGTGAGGATTATGTATGTATGTTGTCCATGGAGGTTGTCTTTACATGTGGGTAGAAATAATTTACATGTGATGAGGATATCATTCCTTAGTAGTGTGGGTGGTTCAAATACCATCCCATTCCATTCCCACATGGAGCATCCTATGTATATTGCACATGGTAGGGAAACAATTTAACATCACCTGTTGAGGACATTGGTAACACGCAGCATTATGACATCAAGCTTTAATGTGGTGGAATCAATCCACACCCATTGCGCACACATAGTCATAACTCATGAACCATTGGGAGGGGCATCAATTTTCCTATGGCATGGTGTGATGATGTGGAGGATTGGTCCTTCACATTGGCTATGTTTTCATGTACATGATGAGAAGAAATACGAATTATCATACCTTTTTGGAGAAGAAAAAGGTTTTGGTAAAACATGTGATAGAGTCATAGAGTACAACTAATGGGGGACAATGAAATTTATAGATTCATATTTGGAGGGTTTCCCTAAAGCAGTGATCCCAAGGTTGGAGTTTTACATGAACGTGGTGCCCAATCACATTAACATTAAATGAGGGTAAATTATTGAGCATCAAATAGAAGTTTCCCATGATCAATGAATGTGGTGGTCAATAATATTTACTTATGATAATATATATTTTTCACATATGTATTAGTTATCTATTTATTAAAAATAGATTAATAATCATTTTAATGGTTTTTTTTAAAATTTTATCTTTTATATAAATGGGTTAATTATTTTTGAGGAACATTATTTAAAATTAATATTATATATTTTTTTGAAATTTTATTTGAAGAAATAAACATAATTTATGAAAACATAATATCAATATTATCTTAAGGAGAATTTAATGTATTATTTTGCGAATTTTTTTATGGTTGTTGAAAAACAATAAGTTTAATTAGAAAACTAAAATTTCATTTAAATTATTTATAATGTTTGATTAAAATTTAAATAAGTTGTAATGTATAATTAGTATAATTATATATATATATTTATAAAATATAATTAATTAGAATAAATTTCATTTTGAAATTTCATATCAAGACATTGTAATATTTTAATCATTTCTTCACATTAAAACTCATGGTTTCTCATCACAATAATGAGGTTAATTTATAAATTTATCATTACCAAATATTGAATTTGAATTTGTAAAAATGGGCATAATATTCATAATAAAAATAATTTATAATTTATAATAAGGGAATCATGATTTTTTTTCTAAAATTATTTGGGAAATAAGTTAAAATTAATCATGCTTATTAAGGGAAAAACAAGTCATCTAAGGATCTAAATATTAATATTAATGTTATAATGACATATAGTGTTGTAAAAAAAATTGGATGGAAATATTTTGACCATATCCTTTTTATTAACTAAATGTTTCCTTTATTGTAGCCATAATTCATGGAAGAAACATTTGTGAAATGAAATTTTTAATAATTTTACAAGGGTTCCACTTACCTCTCCTATAATAGACCACACACTCTCCTTCTATCTACAATCCATAAAAACCAATTGAATTGACCAATATATGACCAAATAAATTATCCAATTCCATCATATAATCCTGGAAGCCGTAATTTGGTCATAAAGACAACCAATAAATTCTGATGGTGCCAATCTAGTGCAGATACCTGAAGATGTGGAAACGTTCATCACGAAATATTTTTGTAATATTTATTCCTCAAAACCCATTAATTATTTTTATCCAATTTTTATATATTATCAAACGTATCATATATATACACTGATATGTTTTTATGATAAGGATATGTTCTACCACCACACATATTTCTTTCAAAGAGGTTACAAAATCATTGTTCATGGGGACAACATACTACAACCTTGTTAATCGTTTTGGTTCATTTTTCCATTACAACCATTAAAGGTTGGGGATGATGATGGAAATATTATTTTTATATGATATAAATGAGATTTATAATTTTATTAATATTATATTACTACTATTTTGTATATTCATTCATTGTTTCTATTTTTGGGGAATATGACAACTTCATTCGTGCGAACGATGAACATCCACCCAGCAAATCGAGGTAATTCGTTCACATTATACAAGGAATGTTCTAACGAAGAGTTTAATAAATTCATTTAATTTATATAAAATAAATATTATTCTATAATGATGTTATATTTCATATATGTTTTTTTTCTTTCAACCTAATATGAAAAATGATAAAATAACATTTATGTGTACGTATGACCAACAGTCTCCATGAAGGGTGTATTTATTTTTCTATCACTAAATTCCATGAGTAAGAAAAATAAATATATAATGAATAAATATGATAATTATCTCATTTTTCTATATGTATATTTAGGAAATATAGATATATTTTTAGTTTGAAAAAAATATATAATCAAATCATATATGAATAACAAAGCGATTATTACATGAAACAAAACATTAAAATGGAATAGTTAATAAAAAGGTAATAAAATGACATAATATAATATTATATGATAATATATATGAATATTTTAACATAATATATTTATAATACTCTTATTTTTTTATAAATTAGGATTGAACTTGAATAAAGGAATTCAAGGCTTAATGTAATGAATTTTAGTCTCACTTATTACTTTTGTGAGACACATACTTTATTAACCACCTATTTTTTATATGTTGTTTATATAAATATCATGAATGTAATTTATGATTGTTCTACATATAATTTTTGGAATTTAAAAATCTAATTTAGGATCTATCATTCATGGGGTAACAGTTTCAAGGATAACCAAGCAGTATAAGAAATTATTCCCAAATTACCTTCTTTGTGACACATGTTATGTTATGCACCTATATTTTTTAAGATGTGTATTTACGGAACCCATGAAATTTTAAATCGTTATTTTCATTATTTTGATGAAATTTTAGGCTTCATTACCTTTATTATTTCATGGGTATTATGATTCAATTTTAATAAAGTGGTAAAAGTTTATTGTAATAATCTAATTTTTAATGGGATTTTTTATAGTTATGCTTCCATTGATGAAATATTATGACAAATATCTCAATAATTCTCATAAATATTTATGTATTATTATTCTTCATGATATATTAATTCATTAATTCTAATTTCACCATATTTTTAACTAATATAATTAATAATGTTATTTAGAAAACCCTGCATTATTTCTCATTTGGTTGGAAATTTGTTATCTCAGAAAACAATGTTTTAATAAAAAATTTAAAAATTGACTCAATATTATAAAATTATTTTTAAAAGAAATTATAACTCATCCTTTACCTTTTATGAAAATTATTTTAAAAGGAATATTCTTTTTATTTCTAGATCAAGGTTCTTTTGATTTGTATTGAAAATAAAACAATGAATCTTTGTTTTTATGTATATGCCTAGAACACAATTATCCTACATCATGACAACTCCATTCATTGAGGCATCCACATTAAATATTGAAAATATTTTCAATGTGGAAATTTATTTTTCAAATAAATTTGGATGATTTCTAATTTTAATTTATTTAAAATGAAATGGATTTTGAAAATTTTATATTTTTAAAAAGTGTTTTGAACTAGTTTTAAAGATTATTTTATAGGTTTAATTGATTATTTTCAAATAAAAGTATTTACTAAATGTTTTATGTATATAAAGTATTTTAAATGTGTTTAAAATATTCCTTTATAATTTCAATTACATAGATTTTACATGTATTATTTTTGAATTTTGTATTGATTATTTTCGTGACCAGACGCTGAGACAGAATGTGATTCTGTGGCCTAGAATAAATGATTCAAATATATGAAATATATTAAATGAATTCCTGAAATTTTTTCCTGAAAATTTCTAATAAAATATTAACTAATGAATATATTATAAATATGAGGGCACCATCGAGTTTATGGTGTGGGTTTTCCCTATGCACAACACAATAATTGTCAGTGTGGGGTTTTTATGGAAAAATCATCAAGGGTATATGTAGAAATAAATTAATAAAATTATTTTATTTAACCCATAATGATTTAGATAAATAATAATATTCTTTAGATTCATGATTATGGAAAATATTCATGGTCATACACATAACCATACAAACTAATGGGATACATTTGAGAGTGTTTTAGGAACTCCGTTGGTGGATGATAAATTGATCAGTGGTCAACGATAATTGTGAAACCTAATCAGTGGATCTCACCAGTGAAAAATATGAAGCTTAGTTTATTATTAGATATTATCATAAATAAATTCAGGTTGACATTTATATTTGATTTAATACTTAATATTAAGTATTATAAATAATGGAAATCAGTAGACCAATGCATCGATTCATGTATCATTCGTATTACTGAATTGGTTCATCAATGGTGATTTTTTTCGTAAGCATTTTTATTTATTTGAATTCTTCGTTCTATATTGAAATAAAAACATTTTGAGTCTAACCAAATGTGTTTGATACAATTTCATATTTTTTAATTTTCCAATATTTTCTCCCATTTTTCTACATGATTTCATTACCATAGTTTCATTTTTCCATTGGTTTTAATGAATTAATAAAGAATAAAATATTATGGATACTTTTCTTAGAGAAATAATTCAATATTCATGATCACGAATTATTATTGAATGGGAATTGAAAAATGACAACAAAAAATATTGATTGGGACCAGTTGGAGACATGTTTTTTTGGAACAATTGAAGTATCACCATAAGAAACAATTTTTAGTAATTCAAAAGCCAAAATCCAACCATCTAAAGTTGCTGGTATGGTCCAAACCCAAACCAGAGATCCATTTTTCTTAATGATAGTGAAGGTGATGAATACAGAAAGGCCTCCTGATGAACCTATTGGTTTATATATATTTGATCACACACAACGTGAAATTCTCAATTTCAGATCCTTTGGGACCCTTGTGTGGTAGGTGGGGGTTTTGGATGAATTTATGTGTCACATTAAATGTGACCATATAACATCGAATTTAACTCTTCTTAGGTAGCTTAGTTTTCTCATCATAGGATTCAAGGAAATTAATAGTGGTATACCGGCACAAGCATCCAATTTACTCATACACGAACATGGCTATAGCATGTGTACATTGGTGGAGTCTTGTTCTTGGACACGGTGAGAAATGCCCAGCAATCGACACACTGTTTAATTTGACATAGACATGGGAATAAAATATTTTACACTAGTATGACCATGTGTTTATTGGAAACTAAATATACTACCAATTAATGTCTTGTACTCCTTCAATGAAGGCTTAGTTCCCATTTCCAGTGCAGCATGGGAAACTTTCATTAGGATGCATTCTGTATATACATTCCAACATGTTTTCTATGAAATAACATACTAAACATATAAATATGATCCATTAAACATGAATTACAGGATATATTCTTTATAATATATTCATAAGCCTCAATGTGAGATCCTTTATCATTCTCTTAACATAAGTGGAGTTCTTAGTATCATCATAACCAGCATTACACATGTGTTGATCATATACTTAGTGGGTAATTCTAGACTAATTTTTCTGTGTTAACCAAGTCCTTATGTGTGATACAAATTTTTGTATTGTATCTCTTCAGACATCTAATATGTCATTCCTTAAATGAGACACTATCAGCAAGACCAATCGGATAGAAGTCATCATTGATATTAGACTCCTAGAGTGTGTTATCATTGATGAGTACTAGGTGGATACATAAAACATAAACACTATTATGGAATTACTATTATGGATTTACCTTAAGATTGGGTGTCTATATTTACTATATTGGGAAATTATTTATATAGGTGTCGTAAACATATACCGGTATAGAGATGAAATTTATTATTTTTGTTATATATATTCTGGTTTCAAATTCTCCTAATTGGTATTGTTATACATACCCATCAATGATATTTTCCCACATGGGTTGTGTCTAGTGTAGATGATCAACCTTTTGATAGAGTCATAGAGGGACCAATACTTTGTATATATTATTGAGATAGATAGAAAAATGTTTGTTCCTATGGTTATCATGATAGTTGTCCCAATTGTTTCTTTGAAGTTGATATTTTTATTCAGACTCATTGTGGTGGGATTGTATTTTACAATGTTTATATACATTTTCTTATTTTCATATATTTGTTATGGGATATATATGTAGAAAGAATATGTTTCCATTATTTTACATTACATTATTTTATAGGCTTGGAGATGTGACTATGTGTACATGTACTTTAGGTAATGTGTAGCACCACCAAGACATTAAAATATTTTCCTTTATAAATAATTTTGATCCTAGATTTCATTATAAGAGACAACTAGTTCTGATTATTCTACATGGAACATAAATTTTAGATATATGTACATATAAAAATGTGGTTATCTACCATTACATGGATCAATTTCTATTTTCGATGACTTATATAACACGTAAGACCGAATTTTACTGAGTAGTAATATATTTTAAGAAATATTAATAATTAATATAAAAATATATACAACAGATATTAAATTGGACTTTTGGAATATGATTAACTGACTTATGGAACATTTTTTGAATTAATTGGATACAAATTAATTATAAATAAATATATAAACCAAATGATAATAGAAGGAATTATTTTATAAGAAACTATTCATTGGCTCAAAAGGCATTTAATCATAACAAATTAAATTAGTTACTAATAATGAATGGTATTAATGTAATATATATATAGTATAAATTAAAAAAATATTTTTTATATTCATCAACTATATTTTATAATAATAATATATGAAAAAATATTATTGGATGCTTAAAAATTTTATTTTCCTGTAAATGAAATGTTTTTGACTTTTAATGGCAGAATAGTTTAAAAACCATATATTATAAATTTTAAAATATTTTTTTATAAAAATAATAATATTTTAAATTATTTTTTAAAATTATGATTCATGTGAGGTAATTATATTTGATGTTTTATTTTTTATGAATAGTAAAAAATTAATGGTTTTTAATTGAAAACATCATTTTTATCTTGTTAATTAATAGTATAAAAAGTGGTATCTATTTTTTTATTAAAGTATAATTAGATGAATTTTATATCATTTAAAGCAATTTAGGTAATTTTAATCTATTTCATTTTCAAATTGACTATAAAATATGTTCCTATTTTTGAAAAGTTTTACATTAAAACCCAGCTTTGTCGTCCCCTATGTGGGATTATTATTAAATTTATTTTCTTACCAATTATCCGATTGAAATTAATAAAAATGGACTCCATATTTGGAATAATATTAATATATAATTTATAATATTTTTAACATATTTTTTTACTAAAATTATTAATTAATGTAATTAAAATTAATTAGGGCGATTTAGAGAAAATTTACCTTAATAATGAACTAAAACAATAATTTAAGGACCATAATGACCGAATATGTCTTTAAAAAATCCATTTGATTTAAATATGATGGCCATATCATCCCTTATATGGACATTGGTATATTATTTTACTCGCTTTACAAGTAAAAAATTTTTGGAGTAATTCTCTCCCTAAAAAATTTACAAAAACGCCACTCCGCCTTCACTATAAAAGTTATATCACCCCACCATCTTATTCTCACCTCTCCATACCCATTTCTCATCAAAACCATGATAAAATAATATTTAAAATTCCCTCCCATTATCCCAGAATCCAACCTCTTGGAATAAATCAATCCACAGAAGACGGTTTGTATAAAGAAAATGGAGTTACCGGAAAACAGGTAAAATTCATCAACAATCGCACTTTTTATTTCATTATCAAACATTTGAATTATTATTAATAAATTATAATATAAAAAAGTACAATAAATATAAAATTTTGTATCTATTTTATTCTTTTGATACAAAAACCTACACACACATCAATCAAATGTGTAATGAATTTATAGATCATTTTTAAGATAGACTACCACCTTATAAAATGATGTCATTCATTTTTTTCTTTACCACCACTCATGGATGGGAATTATGACAGGAAAACATAATTAATATGATATATATCGTATTTATGTTGTATTAACACTTTTGGAGTTGTTTTATCATATATTACATCATCCATTCCATTTTTGGGAAATATGATAACTTTGCTTGTGGACGTGTGGACTACTGCCTCCTCAAAGCGATAACATTGTTCATGTACGTGTCGAATACCACCTCATCATCGTGATATAATTACTTTTACACTACCATAATTATAAATATTTTTATATATTTCTAAATAACATATTTTATATGATTTAATTATAATTATGTAAACAAAAATTGTTTCTTACCTTCTTTACATAATGATCAATGAGAAATGGGAATGTTACTCATTGGTACGTATGGCCTACAATCTCTATAATTGAAATCTTGGTCAATTTTTCATAACCATATTTCAAAATTAGTTAGATGTTATATATGAGGTTTAAAATTAAAAATATATCATTATTATTATTGTGGATATGTTTACATAATTTCCCTTTTGACAATAGTCAACCTACCAAATTCGTTTTTGACACCTGAACCAAATTTTTTCAAAACAACCGATGTAAAAAGAATTGTTTACATAGTTATAAAAAACATTTTAATAATTTAAATAAAATTAGTAATAAACATGAAACGTTTTATCAAGTATGTGAATAATTACAATAAGTTTATTATTTTGGAAGATAACGACACATGAGACAAGTCAGACTCAAGGAATGATATTTTCATCACACTTTTTACAACTATGAGATATATATCATATTCAACACTTAATTATTAATTTTGTTGTATATTATTACCCTTATTACATTAGTATAACGATTCACACAAAAATAATTGTATTTTATGTTTCTAATTGAATTATCTCATAAAAGAGTTTTTGAATTTCAAATTACAAAGTCGTAAAAGTTATCTTTTTAATATCAATTTACTTTGTGATTGTTAAGTACAAATTGAAATAATCCCTTTATTGTAACCATTTTTCTTATTTTTCTTTAAATTTAAATCATATTTACATAGTTCAATGTAATGCGTATTATTATTTTCTAAATCAAATTCCATTTTAATATATGGTGTTTACATTTAATTTAATTTGATTAACATGGAACATTTTGATAAATTAATATATATATATATATATTTAATAAAGATATTTAATGATAATGTCCATTTTTAATCATTAAATCTATTATTATATATACAACGAATTATTTTAAGGAAGAAAGTGGTTAATATGATGTTTAATGTAATCCCATTGATGAATATGTAGTATCATGATACAAATTAGTTTCCAAATTAGATGGGTTTTTACCGGATATGTTAAACCATCTTATTAAATGAAATTACTGTAAAGTTACCATTAGACAAGGAAACATGGAATCAAATAATTATTGATTTTCTACATTTATAATTTTGAAATCATTATTATCCTTGAGGTTTTTCTTTTACATATATATATATTCATTTGTTTCTCATTTTATTGATTTAGTGGAATGTGTTTCAGTTTTCAATCATGCCATATTGATTATGCCTTTGAGAGATATTTATGTGGAATGTGTCTTCAATTATTTTCCTTTCCATGATTTTTATTCCCACTTATTAATTATTTCTTCCATTTTACATACCCTTTTAGATAATTTTAACTCACTTTAATTTTGTTTCCTTTCCTCAAGATAGAAAGATACATTTTTAATGGGTTTGATGGAAGATTTTTAGTAGTCCGTATTATGTGTAACATCCCAATACAGTCCTAAAAGTTATGCCTTAAATCTTATCGTGGTTTTGCTTTTTATTATATACAAAATGGTTGATTTTGAATTGGGAGGATACCTTTAATTGTGAAGTGGGATGTTTTTTTGTGTATCAGCCTTAATAAATACTTTATGTATATTTCTAGAGCATTATATGCCATGTAACAATATTACACATCATGTAATGGTTCTACATGCAGGTCATGAAATATATCACGTTGTGATGGGTAAACAACTTGATGAAGTTAATGAATGATTTTTAACTTGGATTTTTGTGTTTTAATATAAAATAATATGTGTCTCAATGGTTAGAATTTTTTTTTATTACACGTCATGTAATATCCTATCTTTGGATGAGTGTTACGATTTTTGACATGTATAACCTGTACAGAAATTATGTTTTTCACAACGTGTAACTAGAGTACACATCGTGTAACACTCCCAAAATAATCTATAAATTGTAAATTGTGCTTGTAATTTATTAATTTCCTCCACTCAAATTCCTTTTCCTTCAATTCAAATCCCTCCCCAATGAGTCTCGAATCCATACAACCCTTCTAGATCCATTTTTTTTATAATAATTTATTAGCCGACTGATACACTGGTAAGTGTTATTATCTTTACATAATGATTCTATTTTTCTATTCTCTTGGGATATCAATTTTTCTTTTAATACTGTTGTATTTTCCACCCATGATGTTGGACCTCACTTCTAGTTTGAGTTTAGATATCTTCTACACCTTCGTTCTTGTTGACGGGTTTCATTTCATGTGTTGGGTTTCTGGAAAGCGATAGCTGGTTCTGTACTAGTCTGCCAAATTTATATTCTTTATATTACTTTATTAATTTCAATTGTTGATTTAATGTAAATATCTCAAATTTTCTTTCAATAAAATTGAGAAAACCTGATCCCAATGAACCATTAGATTTAAAATTGTTTTCATAGGGAAATTTGGAAAACCCCCAATTCCATTGAATTGGGGCTTGTTTATGGAAATTGAATTGTTTAAATTGTTGAATTTAAATTGTATATTTGATGGAAATGATATCAATTAAATTGTTTAGTTAAATTCGGGAAATAAAGTGTGAAAATATGGAATTTGTTTTGAATGGATTTCAAACTTGTGAAAACGTCTTAAAATTTATTTGATAGAAACAATTTGGTTTGATCTTATGAATGATTTAATGCTTTTGATTAAATCACATTTTGGTTTAAAATGGGAAAATAGAATTTTAAAATGGAATAATGCTATTTAATTGAACATTAAGAACTCTTAAAATAATTATCCCATTATGTAAGAGAGTATGCAAGCCTTATTTAGTTGGAAGGTTATTTGGATATAATGTATGATGTTACAACATTCTAAAACATACTTATGGAGGGTCACATCCCCGATAGGAGGGTGATGAGTCACCTCTAGATAGTTTTATATGTATGTGAGTATAATCATTCTTTTGAGATATCTTGGTGATTAGGTAATAATATAGATGGTTGATACTATCACATATTTTGGTAGATGACCATGTTTCTCACTTGTTTATGTATATATGAATTTATTCCAATGTTGTAAAATTTCATTACATGACTTTACTGGATTTACATAAAAATTTTATATAACTCTTTTATTTAACACATTGTTTTATAAATATTTGATCTCTTGTAAAGAGAAGTATGTTCCTTAAAAGTATTTCCCTTCATTTTTACACTATATAATATATTTTGCAAAATATTCTCTTCTATTTCACAACATTTTTATCCGGAAAATTGAAATTTGTTCATTGGATAATCTATATTATGAATCTATTATGGAATATTTGGTGGTATCCTATAGGTCTTAGGATCACTCCCTATATTTACCTTTATGATTTTGTACATTATATTTTTCTATGTTTGAGAAAGGGGAAACAATCTAATGGATGAGGAACTAGATATTTAACCATAGTCATGGTGAGTTGTGTCCGTAGAAACCTTAGGCTGTTTTTTCCAATTTGATACATGAGTTTTTTTACTTTGGGATTTTATGCCTAGATGTATTCTAGTACCTTACTCCAAGTGTAGTTTCTTTTATATGCATATTGACTTGCTTCTCAGTCATTTTCTATATTTTGTGGAACATTCATTCAAAATTGTATTTTTTATGATTCCAGGTGCATGTCGCCAACCCGTGGGTATTAAGAACACACTTTATCCCATGTTAGGACAAAATTGGTGATTAGGTTACCAGGGTAACTGGGCCAGTTTGTGACAATATGGTTTCAAATGAGTCTGTTCATATTTATTATTGAAATAAGTTGGAATTTTTTAAATATTATCAGGAAATAATAGGTAGTTGTTAGTGAGTTCATGGAATGATCTCATGACAATGAACATTACGTCACTAGGTGTGGTTAGGGAAACATTTCTTATGGGATAGTTGTATTATTTTATCAATTTTTTATTTGTATAGAGTGAAATCTATATTATCTTTTCATATCTATTATGATTCATGTCTCCCACATTTCATAGGTGGAGCATTAAATAAAAAATGTTATTTGGTGATGTTTTGTAGCATAATGCCTCCAAGAAGACATGAAAATAAAATCCAGGAGAAATCTATTACTAAACCGTATAATTAGAATCCTTGAGTGGACCTAAATCAATTTGAGATGAATGTGTTCACTATCCATGATCTGGGATAGGAACCACCTCCAGTCCCCATTCCATATCCAGTTTTGGATCCTTAGGGAGATGTTATTCAAAATAGTTCTCAAGAGTTCCATCTCCAGAAGCCTCAAGTTTTCAAGGGATCCAGTAATCCAAAACATATTGTTGAATGTTTGATCAAAATAGGTCATCTGTTTGAGTTCTTGGAAACTATGGAAATGATCATGGTGAAGTGTGTCACCATCGTGCTGGAGGGAACAAGCATGAGATGGTGGGACACGATGGTGATGGTAGGAAAGCATGAGGGATTAGAGTGGAAGGAATTCAATGCTCTTTTCACAGTCTAGTTCAATCCAAAGTCAATGTTTTTATCTATGGATGTTGAATTTTTCATGATTTATAAATTAAAAAAGCTCATTACTGAGTATTCAAATTGCATTGATGACTCGGTTATGTTTTCACCTGAGATTATATCTGTCAAAATGATAGTGGCTTGACGATTTGAGTTGGGGTATTACTCAGATTTCCAATATTTGGTATTATTATTTAACTTTAACACTTATTCTAATGTTATGGATACAGCAATGATGGCCGATATGGACTTGGATGGAAGGATAGGGTTAACAAGCGTTCATTTGTCACCCAATGGTAGTGTTGATTCATTCAACGAAAGATAGAAGCATTATGAATATTGAGTTTTTTATCGATAGAAATGTTATTGCATACCTACTAAATATCTAGTAGGAAGTAATTTGAATTTATATTAATTTGTCAAGATAGAACATTATTAGAGGATTTGCACTGAAGATCCCATGAACTATAGCTCCTTCAGACATTAATGTCACTTTCAAAGATTCATCCATTACTTCTCCACTTCGCATAATATAATGGAATCATCACCTCCTCCTAAAAATATAGGTAACTCTAATTGTTCACATATATGTGGGATCCATCCATAAGAATCTAGAAATAACATTCTTCACACATTGGAAGAGTCCCCATAGGACGTTGATAGGGGTCCAATGACCATGAGTGGTTCTATTACTATAGAATCATTATTAGTGATTGATATATTTGATACTAGTGCATCTCATTCATTTATTTCAACCAGTATTGTTACTATTTTTATTCTTCCTTAGGAGAGAGAATATTATGAAAAAGATATTACTACACCCCTTGGTATGAATAGATAGTTTGGTCTTTATTGTATCGCTTGTTTCTTCTCTCTTTTAGATGTTGATCTTTCATGATGTTTTTTAGTTCTCAACATTTAATATCTTGACGTCATATTTAGGATGGATGGTCAAGTTGCCAATAGATCCTAGATTGATTGTTATATTCAATGAGTCAAATTTACTACAACCATTGGTGGATCTCTTCTGTTTAAGGAGATTTGGACCTGAGGTCAAGCAGAGCCAGAACTTCATATATAGAGTTAGGGAATGTGATGTGAGTGTACGGTTTTGATTTGGAGTGGAATTCAGTGAGTGGGTATCTTCATCCAATTGTTTTCAAGTTTTCATACATTTTTCCTTGAAATTTATATGGTCTAACACTAGTAATTGAAGGTGAGTTCTCTATTGACTTAATGCCTAATACCCAACGAGTTTCAATTCACTTTTATAGAATGGCCCCAACTGAACTAAAAGACCTGATTTCCTAGTTGGTTTATATTCTTGGGAACGGATTTATACACCCTAGTGTATCTCCTAAGCTGGTTTTGGTTTTCTTCCCAAAGAAGGATGGTGGTTCTATTCACATATGTGGTGACTATAAAAAGACCCTATCCAGTTATGATTAAGAACATGTATACTTTTCCACAGATTGATGATACATTTGATCAGTCAAATGGTCTGAAGAGGGTTACAAAGATCAACATTCGATCTAGTATCCATCCGTTAAGGTTAAAAGAACCTAACATTAAGATAACTACATTTATATGTTGGTATGACCAAATTTATTACCTAGTTATGCGCTTTTTTCAAAGAATGCCCATTCAGTTTTCATTGCATCATTGAATATGATTTTCCATGAGTATCTGTATACAATTAAGGTAGTATTTGTCGATGAGAAGATCATGAATTGTTTTATTTGGGATAGCCAAGGGGTGGGGAGATGTCGGTGGTCCCCTTGGAATAAGATTTCTAGGCCAGTGGGGTTGGGAGGCAGTCGGGTCAGAGATGTGGGTCAGGCCATGTATTTCCTCCTATGTAGGTTCACATGGGAGGTTATTGAGGGTTACTCATTCTGAAGACAACTGATTCGAGGGATGTACTTCTTCGGTCTCTGGTATAATCAAAAATCACCTTCAAAATTCTAGAGATATCTTTGGATTCCTCTCCCCGTGCTTCTTTTACACTCACAATTGGTCCATGGTCGGGGGGGGGGGATCTCAGCTTCTGTCACTACGAAAGGGGGCGGTCTGCTAGACTTTCCATGATTCCATGCACCAAAAAATTCCTTCTAAGAAGCCAGTGCTACCCCTTCCTTTATCCATGCGGTTCTATCTCCCTCTCAAAACACCTTTGTTGATAGCATCATCTCGGATGGCTCCCTTGATTGATGCATTATGACTGGCTCCCCATTGGGAATTTCTCAACTAAAGCCCTTCTCCAATGTATGACAACCCAGCTAGGGAGCAATCAATGGGGGAGTCATCTATGGTGCAAAAACACCCTTATTAAATTCTCCTCTCTGCTTTGGAGAATCAGAAATCAGGCTCTCCCTTCGGACCTAGCGATTAAAAGGAAGGGGGTCCAGTTTTCCTCCAAATGTGTTGGACGTTTGAATCCCTCCGAGGAATCCATGTTGAACCTCTTCTTCCAAAGCGTGTGGGTTGTGCGGATCTAGAGCACACTTGGGGAGTTTCCCCTGCCTCCTAGTGACATGGCCTCCCCAGAGGCTTTCTTCTTGAGCCGGTTCAGCAGATTCCTAGATAACAGCCACAAGGTTGCGTCCTGGGAAACCCTTCTGTAGGCGGGATGCTGGTGTATATCAAAGGCGCGTAACCAAGAGCACCATGGGACTCGAAGCTCCTCTCTGGAATTGCTGGAATGAGCCATGTGATTTTCCTCAAAACTGGTCATCCTCCTCCCCCATCATGATTTAGTGCCTTACCTCTGCAGCTTCTCCTCCAGGACTACTCCACTAGGCTGTAACAGCACCATGAATTGGGGGCAATGCTTCCCCTGGGAGCCCCCCAGATTAGGCCTGAAACTGAATGTTGATGGAGCCTTCGGCTCCAGCACCATGCGCAGAGGTTGTGTGGTCTGTGACACATCGGGCTTAGTGATTTTCACCTTTAGTGCCTTCTTTGGACCATAGAGTTCTCTTAAGGCGGAGGCGATGGTGCTGCTCAGCGGCCTCTCTCTTTGGTGATTCAAAAACATTCCCCTGTACTCTGTTGAGATGGACTCCATTATTGTATGGAGCTCTCTCAAGGACACCTCCTCCTCTCCTTGGCATATCACTTACATGATATGTAAGTGCTAGGGTCTCCTCTCTGGTGACATATAGATTCATCATACATGGCATGATGGAAATCGGGTGGCTAACTTCTTGACCCCCTTCACTTCCCCAGAATACCCCCTTTTGATGTTTTGTTCCCTTTGATCCCCCCCTTGTGGGGCAGCCCATGTTATCAGTGATTCTCTCAGCCTTCTCATCTTCAAGTTGAATTGAATTTTACTACTCTAGGTTCCCTTTATGAAATAAAATATAATTTATTTGTGGAATCCTTGTTTACTGAAAATCCATGTATGACTTTGTTCAATAACTAAGAATAGTTCCGAGTTTGTTAAGAAATCGATGCCATTATTCAAATCCTTCAAATTCTAATTTTTGGATTTGGGAAGTGAAATTATTAGGACATGTTATGTCTGATAAAGGTATATCATTTGATCCTGTGGAATTAAGGCTATTATTAATTCTGAGAAACCTGAAAACGTCTTTGAAATAATAAGTTTTTTGGGCTTAGTTTTATACAAACGAAGTATCATGAAGGAATTCACAAAGTTTTCTCTCTGATGAATTCTTTATCATGAATGGGGGTGTTGTTTTTTTGGGATGATAAATTTCAAAGTCATTTTTATCAGAGGAATTTTAACACCCCAAGCTTCTACGGTACGATTCTCTTTGAATAATACAATAGCGTGTGTTGTACATAACTTCGATTTCTAACACACCACAACCAATCAATGTAGCTATTATGAATAGTAATACCCACTTTTTGAAATTTTATAAATTTTATCTTTAAAAATGGACTTCATATTTGGATTCGGAATATCAAAATTAGCCTCAGGTGAATTTTTCTCATTTTTCTGAAAACATTCAATTTATGATGAATAGTGTTAAAAACACTGAAATGTTGGATAAAACTGACTTTTTATTTAAATAATTATTTATTTTATTTACATTTATTTTATGTCAACTTAGTTACGTAATACCTATATATGTTCAAGGTAATTAATTTGAGTCAGTATATAATAATTTTATACATATAAAAAGTTTATTGATCTTTTCACCGTCTTTTATCCCTCTCCTAAGAGAATTTGCAAAATCACATAAAACATAATTGTACCGCTTCTGTGAGTGGAATTTCGAAAATACGAGAGACACGGTTAATATCAAGTAGTAAACTGTTGTTTAATAAGAGAAAAATATTTGTTGGTGAATAGTAACTTTTTATTTTTATTTACCACGATAAAAAGTAAATAGGGTAATTAATGGTAAAAATGATATTAATATTATCCTAACACATGTCCTAATTCTATTGGACAAGTTTATCTTGACCAAAGACAACCATATGAATAAAATATTCTAATTTAGGTCCACTTTTATTTGATTTGGACATTTATTATTATTTAATTCAAAGAAGAGTTAAAAGAGTTAAAATCATAGTTTATTAACTAAAACATTTTTAAAATATGATTTTACATAAGATAGATTCGATTATAAATTTTCATTAGAAATATAAAAATATTTCCTACTTAAGGATATTTTATATATAATTTTTTGACATTAAATAATTTAATTTATTTATGACACAATGATGATGTAATAATAACATTATTAGTGAAATATTAAATTAATTAATATTATAAATACCCAAATAAATGTAATTTTAAACTTTTTATGAAATAAATTAATTTTCTAGGCTAATATGACATACTAATATTTGTTTTATGAATTTTTTTCGAAATTATAATTTTGTTATAAATTTATCAAAAAACAAAATAACCAATAGTGTCAAAATTGACATAAAAGAGTTTTTAAAACAAATATTATATTATTAATTTATATTCTATTCATAAAAGTCTAACGTTCGGCCAAGAGACTTATATAATGATAGGTGTATCATTAATGGACCACTTGAGTATCTATTGGAAGTTTATAGTAAGTTTATTGACAATATAATCTAAAAATACAAAGTGACATGGTAAGTGTCAAACTAATTAACAAAGAGTTAAAAGTAAAATCTATGGTTAATATAATGATCCAAACCTATCTAAAAACTATTTGTTGAGTTGTTTTGGACTTATAACCACATTAAAATTTAAATAATCTAATTTAGAGCCATTAGAAACCGAATATGAATTTATTATAAAATAATATTTCTATCTTTTACAAAGGAGCCCCTCAGCCCTCTTATAAAAGGGCCTCCCCCTTCTCATTAATTCACACCATAAAATCCATTTGGCTCTGCCAAACTCTGCCCAAATATCCTCCGAACATCCCTCACTTCATCCTAGAGTCCTTAGTTTGATCAGAAAGACAACCTAAAGATCCCTTTTGATCAAATCAAAAGTAAAAACCCGTAGAAGAGGTAAGGTCTTGACCACCCTCTTTAAAGTTCCTTTCTTCGTCAACTTCTTCTTTCCTTGTTATTTACATTATAAAATAATAAATCCATTATCTCCTATATTCTATGATGTTATTATAATTATGGAAAAAATAAATTCATTATTCTATCCATCCCTTGAATGACATGTCACCATACGTGCGTACGTACGACCTACCGTCTCCACATTGTGGTGTAATTGTTATTCAATATATTATTATTTAGATGGGTATAATAATGATTTATAATTAATATAAATAATATATATAACATTATAATGATTCGGTATATATGATATACCATCAAATTATATATTATTTTAATGTCAATAGAATGTTATTGTCAATCGTGCGTACGTACGGACTACCGTCTCCACGAAGGCGATGAGATTAATTCCCCATCATAACCATTTGAGTGTAATTCTCATCTAATGATTAAAAATAATTTTTATGGTCTTGATATAATTATGGATATTAATAAGATACAACCTATCCATAAAAAACATGGCTTATGTAACAAAACAGAAAAAGGAAAACGAATCCACTAACACCCGAAACGACGATAATACTAAGATGTTATTAACAAATCAATGTTAAAAGAATATATATGATATCATATTAAAGTATATGATTATTTTATAATTTAATAACAATTATTTCACCATTATACAGTATTTAATCCTACCCTTAACCAAGGAAAGGTGCGTGGTAAAGGTTTATTTCACAATATCTGCATTATCTGAGGTTGTTTATACGTAATTATCTACTGGGACCTCTTTATCAACCACATCCATGTTTCTTAAAAATGTATTTCAAAAAATTCTTACTATTTTACAGAATATGGGTAAAATTCATTTATACCCTTGTTTGACTTTTTATAATATATTTATAAAAGAATCTTTCCGTCATTTTCCAAACCAGGTATTTTTTAACCTTTTCGACAAAGTTAAGGTAAGAATGTTCTTTTAACTTATACGATGGGTGCGGCTATTTTCTACCATTATAAAATCTTTGAAGCTTATCTTACAATATTATAAGAATATTTTCAAAGTAAATGTTTTATTTTATAATTATGTGGCTTATAAATGACTTCAAGAAAAAAGCGATATTTCTCTCAAATAGTTTTGATTCATCTATGTCAACATCCTTTGATGGATTTTAAGTTTATTTTTAGTTGATTTATTATGATACAAAACTTCCATATTGTATTGAATTTTTTTTTTGATATGTTTGACTGTGGATGTGTTATTTTTATACCATTCATGGTTAATGGATAAATTATTGACATTCTGTATGCTAGTTTTAATACGAATTTTTATGTTATGTTTGAACATTGTTCATATGAGGAATGCATTGGACTTAATAAGTGACAGGTGGAGCCCGGTATTACTCCTCGATGTATCGGTAGGTATCATGAGAAAAACTAGTGTCTTGGAATGATTCCTTGAAAAAATCTTATTTGTAGTCTTGGCACGAGGCCCTGGCTACAAGGTTATGATAGTCTGGCATTATGAATTCCATCATTATGAAAGTGGTTGTTGAAATTGCATGTGATTATTCGATTAGTGGAATAACCATGTGAATTAGTAAATGGAATTATTTCATTTTATCTTTACTATATTATGATGAAGTTCCAGTTTAAAAGGCTTTTGTTTTAGTTATACTTTGCCTTAAATGTTTATGCATATTTATGAATGTTTCTGCTGTATTGTTATCCTTACTGAGCATCTGAGCTCACCCCTTTCAATGTTTTATTTTTCCCAGGATGTGAAGAAGTAATTTATCAATGACCTGAAGGGATAGTATGAGGGGATATGAGTGTGGATTATGAAGGAAATAAAATTTTGTAGTAGGTTTAACTTTATGATGTAATGTAAATATTATGAATGTATCTAGTTATTCCAAGGATACTAAACTAATCGGTCATTCGAGACATGATCTTTTGTGATCATGCCAATGTTATGTAATAATGCACCGACTATGGATAAATAGGGTCAGGGCGTTACAGTTGGTATCAGAGGAATTTTAGTAGAAACCATGGAAGCTTGATTTATATAAACTCTGATTAGAGAACGTAGACATAAGATGAACTTTGAGGATTAGTGTAGAATAACTTCGTAGAATTTTGGTATTGTAGAGATTTTGTGAGTTTTCCGAGAAATACATCCCTGTATGGATATGAGCATATAGAGGTGGCTCTGGCATAGATGTACCTAGGGGTAATACTGGACAACAATACTTTGAGCTAGACTCGAACGGGAACTGGTGCACGACAATGGGCCTTCCTGCACTCTTGGTTATGACACTCCTGGGGGATATTCTTTGGATAATTCTCATTTTTTTACTAACCGTTATGAAGGGTTTATGAGTATATACATCCTCAGTGAGAAACATTTTATGATTATGGATTATATCCATAAACTTTTGAATCTATATATCATTTTTTGCATGTTTGGAATTATGTATTTCTATTCATAAACAAATCTAGTTCATGACATTGTTTAGAAATGGCGCCTAGTGGAAGGAATAGAAACCATATCAATGCACACACTCCATGTAGGAATTTCTCTCCTACTCAAGATAATTATAGTGGAGCTAGTGATGCAACTGGTGTTGATCATCTAATAACCATACTTGGACAACTCACTCAGGTTATGCATAATAACCTTACCCGTATGGAGCACCTTGATACGCAGTGTGGAGGATCAATGTTAGATCATTTCATGAGGCAAAAACCACCAACATTCAATGGGAGTACAAATACCATGGTAGCTAAGCAATGGATAAAATTTTCAATGAAAATATTCCACGCCTGGGGGAGTAGTGAAAGGGAAAAAGTTATCATGGCAGTTTACCGCTTGACTGGAGATGATGATCAACAGTGGTCTTTGATTCAAAACACGAAGGAAAATGATGAAGTATCATAGATTGAATGGAGGGAGATCGAAGATCTGTTTTTAGATCAATACTTTCCTCGTGACCATCGAGCAGATATGGAAAGGAAATTTCTGAGTCTGAGACAAAAGGAGGATGAGAATGTCGCAAAGTATGAGGCTAACATTACAAAGATATCAAGGTATGCTGGAGATTATATACGTAACCCAAGATGTAATATTTATCGTTTCTTTGATGGGTTAAAACCATTTCTTTTTCAAGCATTAGTGTCACAATCCTTGTTGTCGTATGAAGATATTGTCTCGTGTGAAATCAAGACAGAAAAATAATTCTC
Organism: Viscum album; assembly: GCA_963277665.1. Classification (NCBI taxonomy): domain Eukaryota; kingdom Viridiplantae; phylum Streptophyta; class Magnoliopsida; order Santalales; family Viscaceae; genus Viscum; species Viscum album. Next base: position 1,587,450,649 of record OY728135.1, on the reverse strand, counting down.
TATGTCTTATTAAATTAAAGCAAAGAAAGAGAAGAAGAGATCTTTTGACCAATATGGGAATGGAAATAAGGGGAAGACAGGAAAAGTTGAATATCAATCCTGTAGTAAATGTGGGAATAAAAACCGCGGTACTTGGTTGAAGGGAATGTGTGTCTGTTAAAAGTGTGGTGAAAAAGGCCCCCAAGCTCGTGATTGTAAAGGGATGAAGGAAGCTACCGATGATTAGTGCTACAATTGCAGAGATAAGGGACATTATGAAAATGAATGTCCTAAAAGTCAGAGGAAAATAACTCCAAAAAGGCCAAGGGATTAAAGACATGCTTATGCTATCACTACTACTAAGGTAGAAGCTCTTAAAGATACGGTGGAAAGTAATTTAATGGTTTACAGTATTTTAGAAAATGAATTATTTTATTATAGATCAACGCATTGTTTCGTATCTTCTAAGTTTGCGAAGAAAATTAGATATTTCCAATTTGATTTAATAAGAGAGTTGTAAGTCAAAATATCTAAGGTAATTATCATTTCTATAAAGTTCTATGTATCTGTTCCCATTTGGGCATATAAATTTTCATTATTTGCTGATCGCATCACCATACCCATGACTGAATTTTATTTAATCCCCAGTATGGATATTCTTTTGTTCCATGATGTGAAGATTTATTGTAAGAAGAAGGAGTTTACAATTTTTGATGCTGATGATAAGTAACACCTTATCTTTAGAGCAGTATTGTCACCACCTAATTCCTATTTTGATCCACCTCCAGTAGCTCAACTAAATTCAATTATAGGGAAGGAAGAGAATGAAATAACTGTGGGTGAGGAAAGGAATGTTCAAATAGAGGAAGTACCTATTTTGAAAGAATACAAAGATGTGTTTCCAAAAGATTTACCTGGAACTCCTCCAGAATGAGAAGTTGAGTTTTCTATTGATTTAATTCCTGGATCAAGGCCAATATTGAAAACCACTTATATAATGGGCACTGTTGAATTATTTGAACTAATGAAACAACTAGAGTAATTGAGTAATAAGGGATTTATTTTCCCTAGTGTTTCTCCATGAGGATACCATGTTCTATTTGTTAAAAAGAAAGATGGATCTATGAGGTTATGTATCAACTACAGGGAGATCAATGCTATAATAATAAAGAACAAGTATCCCCTACCTCGCATTGATGATTTATTTGACCAGCTACATGGAGCTCAATACTTTTCAAAGATTGGCCTTCGATCAGGATACCATCCGTTGTGTGTAAAGAAGGAAGACATTCCGAAGACAGAATTTCGAAAAAGGTATGGGCATTACGAGTTTACAGTAATGCTTTTTGGCCTGACTAACGCACCCTCTATAATCATGGATCTAATGAATAGAGTTTTCTATGAATATCTTGATGAATTTGTAGTGGTATTTATTGATTATATCTTTGTATACTCCAAAATCTACAAAGATCATGAAAATCAATTGCGCAATATATTGAAGACTCTCAGAAGACATGAACTATATGGGAAGTTTAGCAAGTGTGAATTATGACTTCAATAGATTTCATTTCGTGGCCATATTGTCTCTATGGATGGAATCACTATTGATCCTTCTAAGACCAAGGCAATCCAAGAATGGATAGCACCAACAAGTATAATCGAGGTATGCAGTTTTATTAGTTTATCAGGTTATTCTCGACGTTTCATCCCGAATTTAGCCTAATTGGCTAACCCATTAATGAAGCTCACACGTAAAGGGGTTAAATTTGTCTTCAAAAAAGAGTGTGAAGAATGTTTTGAAGAACTGAAGAGAATATTAGTCAATGATCCTATATTGACTCTACCATCGGGGAATTATGGGTTTGTTATTTATAGTGATGCATCAATGAAAGGACTCGGTTGTGTCCTTATGTAGAATGATAGGGTTATTGCCTATGCATCACAACAACTAAAAATTCATGAGCAGAACAATCCAACTCATGATATTGAGTTAGCTACTGTAATCGTTGCTTTGAAGATATGGAGACATAATCCCTATGGTGAGAAATGTGAGATTTATACTGATCACAAGAGTTTGAAGTATATTTTCCCACAGAAACAACTCAACATGAGGCACAGGAGATGGCTTGAACTACTCAAGGATTATGATTTCATGATACTTTACCACCCAGAGTAGGAAAATAAGGTGGAAGATGCTTTGAGTAGAAAATATCATGGAGTTTTGAACGAGATGAGAATTGAAAGAGATCCTATTTTCATGGATCTAGTGAGGATTGATATGGGAATCAACATGGAAGGTGAAACATCAATGCCTTTTCAAATGGTTTCCAAACCATCTTTACAAGAAGGGATAAAGAGTTCTCAGACCGGTGATGAAGAGTTACAAAGGATGATTAAAGATGTGAATGATGTGAAAATGAGTGACTTTGTGTATGGAGATGGAATTTTGATGTTTTGGAAGAGACTGTGTGTTCTCAATATACCATATCTAAAATGAGATTTTTTGGATGATGCTCATAGTTCCAATTTATCTATACACCAGGGGAGAACCAAAATGTATAGATATTTGAAGGAAAATTTTTGGTGGGACAACATGAAGAGGGAGATTTCTGATTTTGTGTCAAGATGTATGGTTTGTCAAAAAGTGAAAGCTGTAAGGCAACAGCCTGGTGGAGTATTGCAACCTCTTCCCATACTTGAGTGGAAATGGGATAATATCATGATGTAATTTTTCATGGGAATACCAAAGACGCCTAGAAGGAACGATGCAATATGGGTCATTGTTGATCATCGTACCAAGTCATCACCTTTTCTTGCTATAAGGGGAGATTTTCCAATTGAATGTCTAAAAAGGAAATATATTAATGATGTTGTGAGACTTCATGGGGTACCCCTATCGATTGTCTCAGATCGTGATCCCTGTTTTGCATCATGATTCTGGAAAATTATTCAAAAGGCCTTGGATACTAAAATTCATTTGAGCACTGCTTACCACCCTCAAACAGATGGACAATCAGAACGATCTATTTAAACCTTAGAAGACATGTTGAGATCATGCTCACTAGACTTTTAGGGTATGAGATATCAATATTTACCACTGGTAGAATTTTCCTATAACAATAGTTTCCATTCAAGTATTCGGATTGCACCATGTGAAGAGATGTATGGAAAGAGATGTCTCACAACAAACTGTTGGGATGATGTTGGTGAAAGAAAACATGTTGTCCTAGAACTAGTGGAGGAATCGATGGAAAAGGTAAAGGTAATCCAAAACCACATCAAAGCAGCTCAAAGTAGGCAGAAGAGCTAAACTGACAACCGAAGAAAGGATTTGGAATTTCAGGAGGGAGATCATGTTTTTTAAGGTATAACCATGGAATGGAGTTATACGTTTTGGAAAGAAATGTAATTTGAGACCCAGGTAAATCAGACCTTTTGAAATTATAGAATGAATTGGGGTTGTAGCTTACTGGTTGGAAGTGCCGCCAAATCTCTCCAATGTTTACGATGTGTTCCACGTATCACTGTTGAGAAAATACATGCCTGACCCTACGCATATACTCACCTATGAGGAATTATAACTGGAACCCGATCACTCTTATTGCGAAGAGCCTGTCAGGATTCTTGATACGAGAGAACAAGTGCTGAGAAACCAGAAGACTCTTCTGGTAAAAGTTCTATAGAGAATCTACAAGATGGAAGAGCCAACATGGGAACCCGATGAACTTATGATGAAGAATCACTCGAGTCTTTTTATGCGGTAATATTCTAAAAATTTTGAGGAAGAAATTATTTGAAAGATGGTAGAATGTAACACCTCATGCTTCTACGATATTATTGTCTTTGAATAATACAGTAGCGTGTGTTGTACGCAACATCGAGTTCTAACACACCGTGACCAAAAAAAGTAGTCGTTATGAATAGTATACCCACTTTTTAAAATTTTATAAATATTATCTTTAAAAATGGACTTCATATTTGGATTCTGAATATTGGAATTAGCCTAGGGTGAATTTTTGGTATTTTTCTGAAAACATTCGATTTTCGATGAATAGTGAAAAACACTGAATTATTAGTTAAAAACGAATTTTTATTTAAATAATTATTTATTTTGTTTAAATTTATTTTAGGTAAAAATAGATACTTAATACCTCTATAAGTTCAATGTAATTCATTGGAGTCAGTTTATAAAAATTTTAGACATATAAAAATTTTATTGAACTTTTCATCATCTTTTACCCATCTCCTAGAAGAATTTGCGAATTCATATAAAACATAATTTTACCGCTTCGGTGAGTGTAATTTCAATGATTCGAGAGACATGGTTAATTTCAAGGAGTAAAATGCGGTTCAATAAGATAAAAATAATTTTTGGTGAATAGTAACTATTTAATTTTTTTTTGCCACGGTAAAAAGTAAATTTGGTAATTAAGGGTAAAAATGATATTAATATTACCCTAACACATGTCCTAGTTCTATTGGACATGTGCATATCGACCAATAACAACCATAGGAATAAAATATTGTCAGTTAGATCCACTTGGATTAGATTAGGTCATTTATTATTATTTAATTAAAAGAAGAGTTAAAAGAGTTAAAATCAATGTTTATTTACTAAAACATTTTTAATATACGGTTTTACATAAGATAAATTCGATTATAAATATTCATTATAAAGATAAAAATATTTCCTACAGATTGATATTTTATTTCAAATTTTTAGACATTAACTAATAAAATTTATTTATGACCCAATGATGGTGTAGTAATTACCTTATTAGTAAAATATTAAATTAATTGATATTATAAATACCCAAATAAATGAAATTTGTATCTTTTTATGAATTACATTAATTTTCTAGGCTAATATGACATATTAAGATTGGTTATATGAATTTTTTTTGAAGTAATAATGTTGTTATGAATTTATCAAAAACAAAATACCCAATAGTTTCAAAATTGACATAAAAGAGTTTTTAAAACAAATATTATATTATTAATTTATATTCTTTTCATAAAAATCTATGGTTCGGCCAACAGACTTATAATATGATAGGTGTTTCGATAATGAACCACTTGGGGGTCGCATGGAAGTTTATAGTAAGTTTATTGACTATATAATATAAAAATACAAAGTGACATGGTAAGTGTCAAAATAAATAACAAAGAGTTAAAACTAAAAGTGAAGGTTAATATAATGACCCATCCTGTCTAAAATCTATTGGGTGAGTTGTTTTCGACCTATCCCCACCATAAACTTTAAATAATATACTTTGGAGCCATCAGCAATAGAATATGAATTTATTATAAAATAATATTTCTAACTTTTCCAAAAGAGCCCCTCACCACTCTTATAAAAGGGCACTCCCCCTTCTCATTAATTATAACCTTAAAAGCCATTTGGCTCAGCCAACATCTACCCAAATATCCTCCCAACATCCCTCGCTTCAACCTAGAGGCCTTAGTTTGATCAGAAAGCCAACTTAAGGATCCCTTTTGATCAAATCGAAAGGAAGAACCCGACGAAGAGGTAACATCTTAACTGCCTTATTTGAAGTTCCTTTCTTTTTCAACTTCTTCATTCCTTGTTATTTCCATTCTCAAATAATAACTCCAGTATCTTCTATATACTGTGATTTTATTATAATTTTTTATGAAAAAAATTCATTATTCTATCCATCCCTTAAATGAAATGTCACCATACGTGCATACGTACGACCTACCGTCTCAACATTGTGGTGTAATTGTTATTCAATATCTTATTATTCAGATGGGTATAATAATGATGTATAATTCATGTAAATAATAAATAAAACATGATAATGATTCTGCTTATATGATATACCATCCTATTATATATTATTTTATTATCAAAAGAATGATATTTTCACTCGTGCGTACGTACGGACTACAGTATCCACGAACGCGATGAGATTCACTCCCCATCATATCGATTTGAGTCTAATTCTCATTTAATGATTTAAAATAATGTTTAAAGACCTGATATAATTCTGTATATGAATAATATACCAACTATCCATAACAAACATGGCTTACATAACAAAACAGACAAAGGAAAACGAATCCATTAACACCCGAAACAACGATAATACTAAGATGTTATTAACAAATCAATGTTAAAAGATCATATATGATATCATATTAATGTATATGATTCTTTTATAATTTAATAACAATTATTTCACCGTTATACATGAGTTTAAACTACCCTCTTCCAAGTAAAAATACATGTTAATGGTTTATTTCACAATCCCTTCATTATCTGAGGTTCCTTATACTATATTATCTACTGGGACCTCTTTATCATCCACATCCATGTTTCTTAAAAATGTGTTTCAAAACATTCTTACTATTTTATAGAATATGGTTTAAAGTCTTTTAAACCCTTTTTTGACTTTATATAAGATGTTTATAAAGGAATATTTCCGTCGTTTTCAAAACAAGGTCCTTTTTAACCTTTTTGAATGAATTAAGGTAATAATGTTTTTTTAACTTATACACCAGGTGCGGCTATTTTTCACCGTTATAAAATCAATGAAGTTACCCTTACAAGATTATAAGAATATTTTCAATGTAAATATTTTATTTTATAATTATGGGACTTTTAAATGATTTAAAAAAAAGAAATATTTCTCTCAAATAGTTTTGATTTCATCTATGTCAACATCCTTTCATGGATATTAAGCTTATTTTAAGTTGATTTATTATGATACAAAACTTCCATATTTTATTGAGTTTTTTGTGATATTTTTTACTGTGGATGTGTTATTTTTATACCATTCATGGTTTATGGATAATTTATTGACATTTCGTATGCTAGTTTTAATATGAATGTTTCTGTTATGTTTAAACCTGTTTATATGAGGAATGCATTGGACTTAATAAGAGACTTGTGGAGCCCTCTATAGCTCCTCGATGCATCGGTAGGTCTCATGCGACAAACTAGTGACTTGGAATGAGGCCTTTAAAAAATATTATTTGTCGTATTGGCACGAGGCCTTGGCTATGTGGTTATTATAGTCTGGCATTATGAATTCATCATTATGAAAGTGGTTGTTGAAATTGCATGTGATTATTCGATTAGTGGAATAACCATGTGAATAAGTAAATGGAATTATTTCATTTTATCTTTTCCATATTATGATGAAGTTCAAGTTTAAAAGGATTTTGTTTTAGTTATACATTGCCTTAAATTTGTATGCATATTTATGAATTTTACCCCTATATTTTTATAATTAATGAGCATCTGAGCTCACCCCTTTCAATGTTTTATTTTTTCCAAGATTTGAAAAAGTAATTTATGAATGACCTTCATGGATATCATGAGGGTATATGAGTGTGGATTATGAAGACAAAATATTTTTGTAGTATATTTCACTTTATGATGTAATGTAAACTATATGAATTTATCTAGTTATTCCATGGCTACTAAACTAATTGGTCTTTCGAGACTTGATCTTTGTTGATCATGCCAATGTTATGTAATAATGAACCGTATCTAGGTAACTGGGGTTGGGGCATTCAAGAAGTGATCTTTTGAATAATATACTAGTGTTCACTCTTTTAGAGGTTGTGTATGTCTATATGGTATTTTTGATGCATTGGGATCTGGGTTGGGTTCTGTTCTTATGAAAAGTAATCATGTTGTTTCCTCTAGATCTCATCATCTTAATCCAAATGCGAAGAATTTTCATAGCCATGAACAAGAACTCACATATTTGATCAATGCACATAAATGTTTGCGTTATTTATATTATAGTGAAGGATTTACCATTTTGGGGCCATAATATCTATAGTTACATCTTCTCTAAAAAAATTTGAATCTTTGGTAAAGAATCATTATTAATTTCCATTAGTACAATGACATTGAAATCGACATTACCCATGAGAAATGGAATGTAATTAAAAAGAATTTGAGCCAGAAACATTCATCCATGGCTGTGAATGAACATACAAAGGATTGGATTTTGATGGATCTTTTTGCATATTTTTATATTGGTGTATAATATAAAGGTATTGAAGTTTCGATACCACTCGTTTAGTTGAAAACATCACTTATCAATGATATAATTTATAACCAAGATACTGATGGTAAATTTTGTCGACTTGGAGAATCTCTTTTATGTGGTCAAATAGTGGGCCAGTGGTTGTTCTCCAAGGAGGTTATTCTATGTTATCAGAATCACTACATTATTCCATCACACAAAGAAAGGCTATAATGGAGTATTATTATTAATCAAAGTTGACAGTTCTCCTAGGAGATAAAAAAATTTCTATGATATGTGGTGACATTTCTAGTGTCCTGGGATGAGGAGTGACATTTCTGAGTTTGTCTCTTATTACAATACATGCTAATAGGAGAAATTCAAGCAACAAAATCCTTTTGGATTATATCAGACACTTCTAGTCCATACATGGAAGTGTGATGAGTTATATAGGAATATTTTGGTTGGGTTTCCATGTACCCAATGAATGAATAATGTGACATGGTTTGTGATCTATAAGATAACCATGTCATCTCACAATATACCCATTCATGATACAACCAATGTTGAATAGTTTTTGTTTCTCAACGTGAAATAGATTGTTTTGTTTACATGATGTTCCATCGGCTATAGTCTCTAATATATATCCCCATTTTACTACTCATATTTGGAGAGGCCATCAGTAGGCACTAGGATCTCATGTTTATTTGAGCATAGCCTATCACTAGCACTCGGATGGCTAGATATATAGAGATATATAGATTCGTAACGATATTATTCTTTCTTGTGTTATTTACCTTGGCGGGGCTTGGAATTATCACTTTGGACTTGATGATTTATCGTATTAAAATAGTCACTAGACTTCAATAAAGATGGAACTGTTTATTTCCTGGTTTGGATGACATTTTAACTATCCCATATGTTAGTTGGTGTTTAGTGAATGTTCCTTGGTTAGACCAAAGTTGGTACAAGAGATGATAGATAATATTATGCTAATTAATCAGAGAATGTCCATAGAATAGAGATGAGTGTTTTTCTGATCAACATTATAGAACATTTCAGTTTTTAGTTAGGGATCATGTGTTTTTTAAGTTTTCACCACGGTTGGGTCATCAACGACTTTGTAGGAAAGGGAATCTTTATCCTCATTTTTTGGGACCTTTTGAGGTTGTTGAGTATTTGGGGAATGTTTCTTACCATGCATAACTTCCAACATAGCTGACATGAATACCTAATGTGTACTATGTATCACAATTGAGAAAATATCATTCATATGCTTCTCACATCTTGTGCTGGTGTGATCTTGAGATTGACCCAGATTTACCTTTGACTGAACATCCAATTAGAGTTGTTGATTCTAAGACCAAGGTACTTCATGGAAGGGTAATATCTTTGGTTTGTATTATATGGTAGCATGGTTCTGATAGTCATGATATGTTGGAATGTGATGAACTTATGAGAAGGCAGTGGGCACATCACTTTGTCATGGAAACATATGCATAGACATTTTGGGGATAAAAATTTATTATTGTGGGTAGGTTTTAACATCCTATTACCATCCAAAGAGGTATTCCATATATATTTTTGCGGTTTTCATTTTCATTGAATGGTAAAGGGTTGATTTTGAATTGAGAGGACACCTTTAATGGTGAAGTCATAGGTGTGTTGGGTTTTCATCCTTAACAAAAATTTTATCTAGTCTTTTATATCATTACATGCCATGTAACATCATTATAGGTTATGTAATGGTTCTACATAATAGTCATGAACTGCTTCATGATGTGATGGACACATGTCATGTGTTGTCACTACACATTGTGTTGATGTTAATGAACAAGTTTTAACTTCGAGCATGGGTTTTAATGAAAAATGGTACACATCTCAATGGTTAAAAAAATTATTACATTTCATGTAATACCCTATATTTATAGGGGATTTAAAAATTTTAAGGCATATAATCATTACAGAAATTATGTGTGTCACAGTGTGTAACTAGACTACAAGCCCTGTAACATCCTGACAACAACCTAAAAAAGAAGAAGTGTGTTTTTAATTTCGTTATTTACTCCTCTGAAATTCAACTACCATTGACACAAATCCTTATCCAATTATTCTTATAGACATCAAACCTTTCTGGATCCCTTCGTTTTGGGTTCGATCATCCTTTTTGTGGCATGTGACATCCGGTAAAGTGTTATTAATTGTTCTATATGTTTCCATTTTTCTCCTCTATTTTCATTTAAATTGATCATCCAAATATTATAGGATATTCCTTCAAGGTTGTTGGATATCACTTCTAGGTTGAGTTTTGAGACCATCTATGCTTTTTATATTGTTTACGGGTGTCGTAGCGAGTGTCGGTTTGGGGAAAGAGGTATGTGGCTTCATAAAAAATTTCATAATTAATTATCCTTGAATTTCAGGATTTATTTACATTTTTTATTTAATTTCCATTTATCAATTTTTATTATAGTTAATTTAATAAAACCCAATTATAGTGAATCATGAGATTTTAATAAAAATTTTCCCGAAAATTGGAAAATCCTTAATTCCATTGAATTGGAGCATGTCTATTGAAATTAAACATTTTAAATTGTTGAATTTTAATTGGGGATATAATGGAAAAATTTTCAGTTAAATTATACAATGTTATTGTAGAAATGATTTTTGAAGATCTAGGAATTGGTTTTTAATAGATTTTAAACTATTTTAAATGGATTTGAAATGAGTTGATAGAAACCCAGTGGATATATATTGCGAAATTGTTAATGTTTTCATTAAAACCCATTATGATTTGAAATGGATATAATTTTTCTTTTGGAACGGAATAATGTTATATAATTATATTTTATGAAATCATAAATTAAATTTCCCATCATGTAGGGGTGAATGAAAGCCATAAGTAGTTAGTAAATTATTTGGATACATTCTACAATATTGAAACATTCTAAAACATACATGTGACTAGTAACATCACCATTGGGAGAGTGATGAGTCACCTTAGTCCAGTGTCAAGGGGATATGGGTATACTGACTATGTTGAGATCACAAACAGAGTGGGGAATCCTATTTCCAGTTCATACTATAGTTGTCACGAGCCCCTCCCACCAAAGATGCACCTCCAGAGATGGCAATGGTGAAAGGGAGATAATGACCCCCCCGAGTCCCGCCTCCAGTAGGCCCCGGGTTGGCCACTAGCACCAAGGGTATGAGTTTTGAACAATATGGGACGCATTGCCCTTTAATTATTTTAAGATCGAGAAATAGGAAATGTCATCCACCAAAAGGAAATGAACAAGTATATAGAAATAAACCCAAACCAAACCCACATGCATGTTTAAACAATTTTATAACATGGTGCAAGTACAAGAAATCTCAAAGTACAATACCAAAAAAAACAAGTGTACAACAACAGAAAATACTCCAACTGTCCGACTAGTAGGGTCCCGCACGGCCCTGGTAGTCCTCCCGGAATCCTGAAGGTAAACATAGGGTGAGCATACAAGTATACTCAGTAGGGAAACCTAAAGCTCTCTTGAACATGTGGGGAGACATCCTAATGTCCAGTGAGAACAACAGAAGTAACCTAGTAAGGAATTCAATCCACCCAACCTCACCAGCCACACTCACGAAAAACACAATCATAACATGTAGTAGTATATATGAACAAGAGTATTGGGTACCCCTCACCATTTTCCTTTACGTAGCTGTTCTTCCTAACAGCGAACGTCCAGATGCTGCCACACTCTCCCTGCCCGCACACACCTAGGCCTCACAACCACGTATCCCACCCGCACACACCTGGGCCTCACAACCACCTATCCCACCTGCAAACACCTGGGTCTCACAACCACATATCCCACCCGCACACACCTGGGCCTCACAACCACGTATCCCGTCCGCACACACCTGGGCCTCACACCCACGTATCCCGCCCGCACACACCTGGGCCTCATCCCGAAGATTCTTGGGAAACAATAGAACCTGCCTGAAGTGTCTTGGGAAAAAACCACCCCAATCGAAACCTACCCGGAGAGTCTTAGGTGTAAGGTTGCCTCAATCCATCACAGCCTAGGGGAGAAAGAGAAGGAAAAGGCTAGTAACTATGGGAAAACACACTCCCCCATGAAATGGGAGTTTTCGGCACTAAGTGCTCAACATGGGTGGGGTGCATGAAAACACAAAGATATATATATATATATACCAAACACTCTGCCCAACCTATGGATTTTAATCAGACAAATTGAGCACGTGCATCGGCACTGCTACCACGAAGCATGCATACATCAACAACCCCAACCCCATTTAGGTTTTCACATTTTAGAAGAATTAGTTTATTAGTTTCTTAACTACATGGAAACTATCCACAACCAACCACATCGATCATTCCTAAAAACATATCCTTGCCATCCAAAAAACAAGTTAGGAAAAACACAAGCAATACAACCAAGTCCTTCTTAATAGCCAAACAGCCCCATTGATTATTATACTTGTTCTATTACCATGAACCACCATTCATTAACTCTTCCACTTTTTATTTATTAATCACAAACCATAGTCCATTCACATTCAAACCTATCCCTGTAGCCCCGCTTCCAACTACCATAACCACAACTGCACCGTACGTCATTATCCCTTTAATACCATTTATCATAGCCCCGCTGCCCACCCAATCCATAACAACCCACCAAACAATGTTTGTGCCACATCATTTACCATTTAACATCATTTACCGTAACCCTGCTACCTGTTCTATTTGTAACAACCCAAGATTCACCCCTCCCTTTCACACACTAGTAACCAAGCCAAAAACCCACATGTTCATTATTCCATTTTGTTTAACCGGGGTGATCACACAAGGGTTCCAGATTTTAAACATCCAACATTACGTGATTAACCAATTTCCACATTCCACAAATTTTACATCCACACAAACGGTCTAGAAGATAGGGAAACATTTAATTTTTCAAGCAATGGCCCCAAACGACCGTGATTTTTCAGTAGGTATAAACCTACTCAAATCAAAACATAATATCACAGGATATAAAGATAAACACAACAACTTCCCCATCCCTGTTAATTAACTAGTTATTATCATTATTTAATGGTTCAACTGTTTCTCATGAAAACAAGAGGATACCCACCCCGCTTGATGCGAAATTTAGAGAGACGAAGGTAAGATCCCTACCTCAACAGGTTCTGATAGCAACGGTCCCCCGGATCAACCTTAGAAGACTTCTGTCGGAGTCTGTCACTTCTGTCAGGTCCCGGTAAAACCTCCTTGGGTGGATGTCAGAAAGGAAGGGTCTATGTAAAGACAACAGATCAAAGCTCGGAAGTTTCGCCTCGTCGTTACGATCCTGTGGCCACTGACGGATCGTAAATCAGAGCTCAGACGAAGAAGTTATGGAAGAAAGAGCCTTCGACTATCTTGGGAGAACTCTGCTCAGAAGAATGGGGAGGAGAGGGGTCAGTTGAAAAGGAGGAGGGGATACCTCTTTTTATAGGTGAGAAAAAAAAGTACACGGCGTGTACTTTATGGTACATGATGTGTATTCGGTTATTTCACACGGTCTCCACACGGCTTCCAACACGGCTCTGCAGCTGTTGACTGGTCAACACATGGTTTGAGGGTAACACATACGCGGGGAAGTACTACAAGGCGTGTAGTACTGGACACACATCGTGTATCCATTTATTGCACATGGCAAGGACACAGCTCTAACATGGCACACAACCATCGACTGGTAACGTGTACATGGGGAAGGACTACACAACGTGTAGTACTGGATACACGACGTGTATCCATTTATTGCACATTGCGAGGAAACAGTCGACAACACGGGGTATACCCGGCAAGGGGGGTACATGACGTGTACACAAAATATATGGCATGTAGTTTCAAAATTATGGAAAGTGTGGGAAAGTCCATTTTACCCTCCAGAACACTTCGTGGCCTTCTTTTTGACAAAGGAATGAGTTGGAGAGGTCCAGGTCATTACATCAGATACCTCTTAAAACATTCTCATCCCCTGGAATTCAAAAACCAACCCAGAAGAACCCAACAAGATACCTCTTAGGGTTCTCATTATAACCGGAACCCATCCAACAACCCTAATCATATGTGTTAGTAATTCCTTCTCTGTTGTCGTGATATTATCCGCTTTAGGCGGCACTTACTCGCCTTCACTGGATTAATCGCATCCCCATTAATGCGTCTCGATTAAGAATTGGTTCTTCCCACATTCATACATTAGTAATTTTCAACTCACAATACCCCCAACAGCACACAACCAACACACTGCCCGAACACATGGTTTTGGTAAATTCCTTCTCTTATGTCGAGATATTATTCGCTTTAGGGGGCACTAACTTGCCCGCATGGGTTCAATCGCATCCGCATTAATCTGTATCGATTAAGGGTCATGTTTTTCCCTTTCCCCACACATCTGGACATGTTACACATTACCAGGGAACAAGGAAACAAAAGGTCTCACAACCGACAAGCCACACATTTCATATATCAAAGGTATAGAGTATAACTTCAACACAAATCTCAGAAGAACAAGGTAAAACACAAGTCAAAACAACTCCGGGTACTGAGCATGCATCTGGGTCTCCCGCTCCCAAGTGCTCTCCTCGAGGTCGCCATGCCTCCACAACACACGAAACAATGAAATGGTTTGTCCATGGAGCACCTTCTTTTTACGATGCTTGATTCTGACTGGTTGTTCCTCGAAGGTCTCATCGTCTCCCATATCTAGATCTCTCCAATCGATAACGTGAGAGTCTTCGTGTAAATACCGACGAAGCTGGGAGACATGGAAGACGTCATGAACCTTATCCAACTGAGGTGGAAATGCCAGCTGATATTCCACCTCGCCAACTCACCTCAGCACCTCAAAAGTGCCGATGAACCTAGTTGAGAGCCTTCTCCCTTTCCCAAACCTTCGCTTCCCCCGTCGAGGGGAAACCTTCATGAACCCGTGATCTCCCACCTCGAACACCAAGGGCCTCCTCCGACGATCATCATAAGACTTCTGTTGGTCCTGAGCCACTTTCATCCTCTCACGTACAAGATGAACTTTCTCCATGGTGCTCTGCACTACCTCTGGCCCAAGAGCACCTGTCTCACCAACCTCTGCCCAGCAAATGGGTGAACGACGTGGTCTTTTATACATAGCCTCAAACGGTGCCATACCAATAATAGAGTGGAATCTATTGTTGTAGGCGAACTCTTCTAAAGGCATGTGTCATACCCATGATCCTCTGAAACCCAGAACACATGCTCGCAGCATGTCCTCCAACATCTGGATAGTCTGCTCTATGTGACCATCGGTCTTGGGGTGGAAAGCAGTGCTAAAGCATAGCTGGGTGCCAAAAGAATGTTGTAACCCCCTCCAGACTCATGAGGTAAACCGAGTATCCCGATCTGAGCCGATGGTCTTTGGAACTCCATGAAAATGCACCACCTCTTCTATGTACCTCTGTGCTAAGGTACTCACTGGGCCTGACTCCTTAATTGCTAAGAAGTGGGCTGATTTCGTCAGTCGATCCACCACTACCCAGATAGCATCACAGCCACCCTGATCTCTGGGTATTCCTGTGAATATGTCAATTGAGATGTAATCCCAGTTCCACTCGGGGACATCTAAAGGATCCAACAACCCACTGGGAACACAATGTTCGACCTTCACTTGCTGACACACCAGGAATTTATCTACAAACTCTGCCACTGCCCATTTTACCCCGGGATACAAAAAATGTTCCCTCAGGGCTCAGTACATTTTTGAAACTCCTGGATGTACCGCCATGGATGCGCTATGGAACTCATGGAGAACTCCCTCACGCATTGTCTCCGGGACAAACAAACTTCCATGTAAAATCATCTGATGTCGGCTATCCATTGAACATCCATCTGGAGCGTTCCCATGATCGATACGATCCCGCATTACTTCCACCTCGGTGTCCCCCCACTGAGACTCTTCCACCTAATGTAACAAGGAGGACTGCACCATCATCTAAAACAAATAGCCTCTAACACCATCTACCCTGGCATCCAAGTGAAAGACAACCAACTCTCCCATCGTCTTCCAAGCATCAGTGAATTCCTGAACCACTTCCTTATGTGACTTGCTGCTCAGGGAATCAGCCACAACGTTTCACATACCTTCAGTGTAAGAGACCTCAAAGTCTTAGTCTTGGAGAAACTTGACCCATCTATGTTGCTGTAGGTTCAGGTCATGCTGGGAGAAGATATAACGCAGGATATTGTGATCTGAGAAGACCAGAAAGCACTCCCCAAAGAGGTAAGTTCGCCACAACATCAGTGAGAACACCACTGCTGCATGCTCTAGGTCATGGGCGGCATAGTTACACTCATGAGGGTGTAACTACCTAGACCCATAACAGATCACTCGCTTCTTATGCATTAGAACGCATCCCAGACCAAGGCCAGAAGCATCACAAAACACCTCATACTACAACCCTTCCTCTGTTAACTTGAGTACGGGAGCACTAACCATCTTCTCCTTCAGGTAGTCAAAAGCCTTATGGAATTGCTCGCTCCATAAGAAGACCTGGTTCATCCATGTCAAAGCTATCAATGGAGCATCAACTTGAGAGAAGTCTGAAACGAACCTACGATAGTAACCTGCTAACCCCAGGAAACTATGAACTTCTTCCATGCACTCTGGTGCTGCCCAAGAAACAGTTGTCTCCACCTTCGACGGGTCCACTGACACTCCATGTTGAGACACCACGTTCCCAAGAAATTGTTCTTCTTGCATAAAGAACATACACTTAGAAAATTTCCCATAAAGCTGGTGGTGTCAAAAGACTTCCAAGACTACCTGAGATGCTCAACGTGCTCCTCTTCTGATCTTGAGTAGATCAGGATTTCATCATTAAACACAATGACGAACTGGTCCAGAAACTCTCAGAAAAAAATGTTAATAAGTCCCATAAGCATAGTCGGTTGATTCGTAACTCCAAACGGCATTAATACAAACACAACGTGCGCATACCTACACATTAAATCCGTCTTCGAGATGTCACTATCCTTTACCACCACATGATGATATCCAGATCGTAGATCATTCATGTAAAACCAACCTTATCCCCTCAGTTGGTCGAAGAGATCATCTATCCTTGGAAGGGGTGGCGGGTCTTGACCGTTACCTGGTTTAACCTTCGGTAGTCAATGCATAGCCTGAGACCACCATCTTCCTTCATCATGAAAAAAACTGGAGAACCCCATTGCGATACATTGGTTCGAACAAAACATTTCTCTATCAGATCATCAATCTGAATTCGCAACTCTCGCAACTCTGAAGGTTCAATCCGATAAGGGGCCATCGAAATTGGACGGGCACCAGGATGTAAGTCTATCCCAAACTCAACGTCACGTCGGGGTGGTAGAGTCACAAACTCCTCATGAAAAACATCAAGGAACTCCCCCATAACCTCCGGGACATCCATCATCTCTGTATCAGCTGGAACCACTGATAACCCACCTAAAAAAAAGGAGAGGCTCCAGACGTCGGCTTCCCACCTGATAGCTCCTCTCGCCAACAAAAGCTAATCGATGCCTATCCATGTTGGAGAACACGAATCTTCTCTGGAAGACATCGATAATGGAACTAACAGAAAACAACCAGTCGATGCCTAGGATGACATCGTATGGCTACATCTGTAATAGAAGAAGTTCCCCACTAGATCGATGTGGTCCCAACGTCAGCCCACATCCCCGGAAAACACAAGATACGCTAGTCTGGCCTCCAACTGGTGTACTCAGCACCAGAAGTACAGAACGTCTCTCTACGTCTAGTCCCAAAGAATGGGCTAGACCAGGTACAACAAAGGAGTGTGAAGCTCCCGAATCAAACAAAGCAGAAACAAGAGTATTGAACAAACAACTCATACCTCGCACCACCTCTGGTCCTTCCAGAGCTATCAACTCTTCTACGTTCAACTATCCATGCCCAGCTCCTCTACCTCTCTGATGTCATCCACCTCCCCGACCATGCCCTGGTCGAGGTCCCTGAAGGGCACCCAGAGGTCAGCCTCCTCCTACAAAGTCTGCCCTCGAAGGATCATGGTCTTGCTGCTGCTGGAAGGGCCTCATCGGCAACTAGTGCTGCTGAGGTGGGTGCTGAACCTGCCCACCTCCACCGTACTGAGCTCGGGTCAGGCACTAACTCTGAACGTGCCCGAAACTCCACAAGAAAAACACTTCGTTCATGGGCTCGTGAAAAAATGACGAGGACCCAACGATCTAAACTGGAACTGCTGGGGCATGCTCCCCATTGTCCTAAACCAAGAAGGTCCCATCGCAGGAGACCTGCTACTGAGTGCCTTCCCCTTCGACGAGCACGGCTGGATCCCCTCTCGTGGTGCACCTCCCAGCAAGTGCATCCTCTCTACAACTTCTGCCTTCTTCGATACTGCCAAGAACATCGGAAGGGTGAAGGGGGTGACATCATACTAGAGCGAAGGACGAATCTTCTCCTCCAAACGTCTCGCTCAAGACTCCTCATCCAGAATGAGATCCGGATCAAAGTGCAAGAGATCCTTGAAGTTTATCCCAACTCTCTTACTAACATACTCCCCTGATGAAGGGAGAGTAACTCCTACCGCTTCTCCACATTGATCATGGAAGAAAGGAATTCCTCTCAGAATTCCTTCTCAACGTCAGCCCATGAAACCTCTGCCTCTATCCTCTCTCCGAGGTAGAGCATCCACCACTGTCGCGCCGCACCTCTCAGCTGACTAACTTCTAGGGGAACCCAGTACTCCCACGGAGCACGGATCAAGGTAAAAGTGATCCCTAGATTTTGAAGCCACCCCTCTGTCTCCGTATCCGATGTACTACCCTCGTACTTCTTGAGGGTCTTCCATTGAAAAGAACATAGAGTCTTCTCCCACTGGCTATCTTCCTCTTCTAGGTCAATCCTAAAATGATCGACTGCCTGAATATGCTGGGCCTCGACCGTCTGAGCCCCCCAGGGATGACGTCTAGGTGCCATAGCTATACAGTAAACAAAGTTTGCCTAAGCCCAATTAGTATGGAAATTTCTCAGGTTTTTATTCAATTTCCTTCCCAGAACACCCAAATCAAGTAAAAAACAACCATGATGTTGCATGTTCCTTCCCTAGGATCTCTACCCAGCAATCAATGTAGTCTCACTTGGCCGTTCGGTAGGCTCAGAGTCCTTGCATCAGATCATGGGGGTCCCTAAAATCTCATGTCCTAGCCGGTCTTCTCTGGCCTATGTCACACATCAAGATTAACTAACACGGTTTCCCTACCATCCCATGAAATCCTCACAGTGCATAACTCCGGACTCCATCCTATCTCTCAACCATCACCTCTGATACCATTCTATCATGACCCCTCCCACAAAAGATGCCCCTCCTGAGCTGGAAATGGTGAAAGGGAGATAATGACCCCCGAGTCCCGCATCCAGTAGGCCCCGGGTTGGCGACTAGCACCAAGGGAATGCGTTTTCACAAATATGGGATGCATTAAACTTTTATTATTTTAAGATCGTGAAATAGGAAAACTCAACCACCAAAAGTAAAAGAACAAGTATATAGAAATAAACCCAAACCATGACCACATGCATGTTTAAACAATTTTATAACAAGGTGCAAGTACAAGAATGCTCAAAGTACAATACCCAAAAAAATCATGTGAACAACAACAGCAAAAAATCCAACTGTACGTCTAGTAGGGTCCCGCACGGCCCTGGTAGTCCTCCTAGAAACCTGAAAGTAAACGTAGGGTGAGCATACAAGTATACTCAGTAGGGAAACCTAAATCTCTAGTGCACAAGTGGTGAGACATCCTAATGTCCCGTGAGATCAACAGAAGAAACGTAGCAAGGAATTCTATCCACCCAACCTAACCAGCCACACTAACCAAAAACACAATCACAATAGGTGGTAGTATATAAGAACAAGTTTATTGGATACCCCACACCATTTCCATTTAGTTAGCTGCTCTTCCTAATGGAGAACATCCTGACGCTGCCACACTCTCCCCGCCCGCAGACACCTGGTCCTCACAACCACGTATCCTGCCCTCAAACACATAGGACTCACAACCACATATCCTGCCTGCACACACCTGGGCCTCACAACCACATATCCCGCCCACACACCTGGGCCTCATAACCACATATCCCACCCACACACACCTGGGACTCAGAACCACGTATCCCACCCGCACACACCTGGGCCTCATCCCAAAGATTATTGGGAAACAATAGAACCTTCCCGAAGAGTCTTGGGCTAAAACCACCCCAATCAAAACCTACCCAAAGTGTCTTAGGTGTAATGTTGCCTCAAGCCATCATAGACTAGGAGAGAAGGAGAAAGAAAGAGCTAGTAACAATGGGAAAACACCCTCTCCCATGAAATGGGGGTGTTCAACACTATGTTCTCAACATGGGTGGGGTGCGTCAAAACACAAAGATAAAGATATATATATATATATATATACCAAACACTCAGCCTATCCTATGGATTCTAATCATAGAAACTGAGCACGTGCCTTGACACTGCTACCACGAAGCATGCATACAACAACAACCCCAACCCCATTTAGGTTTTCACGTTTCAGCAGAATTAGTTTATTAGATTATTGACTACTGGGAAACTATCCACAACCAACCACATCGATCATTCATAAAAATATATCCCTTCCATCCACAAAAGAATTTAGGAAAAACAAAAGCAACACAACCAATTCCTTCTTAATAGCCAAACAGCCCCATTGATTATTATTTCTGTTTCATTACCATGGCCCACCATTCATTACTTTTCCACTATTTAATTATTAATCACAAACCATAGTACGTTCACATTCAGACCCATCCCTGCAGCCCCACTTCCAACTGGAATAACCAAAACTGCACCGTACATCATTATCCCTTAAATACCATTTATCACAGCCCCGCTACCCACCCGATCCACAACAACCCACAAAACATAGTTCGTGCCACATCATCTCCCTTTTAACGTCATTTTACACAGCCCTGCTACATGTTCTATTTGTAACAACCCAGGATTCACCCCTCCCTTTCACACAATAGTAACCAAGACAAGAACCCACATGTTCATTATTCCATTTTGTTTAACCGGGGTGATCACAAAAGGTTTGCAGATTTTAAACAGCCAACTTTACGTGATTAACCAATTTCCACATTCCACAAAGTTTCCATCCACAATAACGGTCTAGAAGATAGGGAAAAATTTAATTGCGCAAGAAAAGGCCCCCAACGACCGTGATTTTCATTAGGTATAAGCATATTCAAATAACAACATGATATCACTGGATATACAGATAAACATAACAACTTCCCCATCCCCATTCATTAAACAGTTATTATCTTTATTTAATGGTTCAAATCTTTCTCATGAAAACAAGAGGATACCTATCCCGCATGATGCACAATTTAGAGAGACAAAGGTAAGTTCTCTACCTCAACAGGTTCCGATCGCAATGCTCCCCCGGATCTACCTTAGAAGACGTTCGTCAACGTCCGTCACTTCTGTCGGGTCGTGGAAAAACCTCCTTGGGTGGATGTCAGAAAGGAAAGGCGAAAGGAAATATAGTGGATCCAAGATCAGACGTTCAGTCTCATTGTTACGATCCCGTGGCTGCTGACGGAATGTAAATCGGAGCTCGGATGAAGAAGTTATGGAAGAAAGAGCCCTCGAGTCTCTTGGGAGAACATTGCTCAGAGGAAAGGGGAGGAGAGGGGTGAGTTGAAAAGGAGGAGGGGACCCCTCATTCTATAGGAGAGAAAAGAAAAAGTACATGGTGTGTACTTTATGGTACACAGCGTGTATTCATTTATTTCACACGGTCTCCACGCAGCTTCCAACACAGCTCTGCAGCCGTTGACTGGTCAACACACAGTTTGAGGGTAACACATATGCATGGAAGGACTACACGGGTTGTAGTACTGGAAACATGGCGTGTATCCATTTATTGCACACGTCAAGGACATGACTCCAACACGGCACACGACCATCAAATGGTAACACGTACGTGGGGAAGGACTACACGACGTGTAGTACCGGATACACGGTGTGTATCCATTTATTTCACACGGCAAGGACACGGTCTGCAACACAGGGTATACCCATCAAGGGGGGTACACGGCGTGTACTCAAACTACACGACGTGTAGTTTCAAAATTCTGGAAAGTGTGGGAAAAGTCCATTTTACCTTTCAGAACACTTCATGGCCTTCTTTTTGACAAAGGAATGGGCCGGAGAGGTCTGTTCCATTACAATATTACCTTTTGGTAGATGACTATGTTCCTCAAATGTTTATTTATATACAAATGTTTGAATAGTTTGTAAAAATTCTTTACATGCCTTTTCAAGATTTACATAATCTATTTTATATAAATATTTTATTTATGACATTATTTAGAAATATTACATCTTGTGTACTGTATAGCATGTTGTTTAAATGTATTTTCCATCAATTATAAATTATATAAATTTTTTTCATCAATATTCTCTTGAATTTTCAAACTTGATTTTTTAAATAGAGTTATTATCTTTTGATTATCTATATTTGGCATCTTTTATAGAATATTAGGTGGAATCTTACAATGTTAAGGGTCATGCCTTACCTTTTCCTTCTAGTGTTTTTAGATCTTCGTTTTCTAGGAAAGATCACGGAGAAAGGATCCCTTGGAGGAGGATGTAGTTATTGGACCATGGTATTGGTGAGTTGTGTCCTTAGGGAACTTGGGGTATTTTCCGCATTTGGTATATAGGTTTTTATACATTGGGATTTTATCCCTAGTGCTAATCTGTTACCCTACTCCCTGTGGAGATTCTTTTATATACATATTTACTTTCATGTCTTGATTCCACTATATTTTGTGGAAAATTTGTTCCCACATTCTTGTTTTATGATTCATGGTGCTAGTCTCCAAATAATGGGGAAATGGATCGACCTTTGGTCCATATTAGAAATGTCTAAATTATCAGGTGTCCAGGGTACCCAGGACGGTTAGTGAAATTATGTATTATGTTTTATATTTTATTTCTCAGTGTAATATGGGTATCATGAATTTAATATGGTTTTCCAAAATATATAAATGGGTTTCTCCTTAGGGATTTGACAACATGTAATTAGGCCAATGTAACAATGTAAGGCCTCGACTCTAGGCATGTAACATCCCTGATAAATATAGAATAAACATTTTCATATATATTAATAATTATGAAGGAGATAGTAATTTTACATTAAAAATAATTCTATGTATGATAGTTTACCCTTCACGCAAGAATGGGTTTCTCCAAAATCTTACATTGCACACAAGGATGAGTTATACCAAAAATTAACATATTAAAAATATTATAATTTTATGTTGTAGTTAGCACATAGCCATTAGAATGGTGGGTATGAATGAAATTAACTATATTTTTAATATAGTGTTTACAGATGTTTATATAATGATATATTGGTTGTAAAATCAATTATAAATGAAAATAAAAACTATTTGAATATAAAAGATCTGTTTTTATGAAAAATGAATTAAGTGTTACAAATTGATTTTATAAGATAATAAAATAAATATTTTTGGATTATATTAATGAAATTTAAATTAAATATGTTTTTTTTAAAATTAATCTTATATGTTGTTTGGTCATTATATAAGAAAAAATTCTTTTTTATGAATAACAGGATAATTTTCCAAAAAAATGATTTTCACCACCTTTTGATGGAAAATCGTTCTAAAATATATTTTTTTCACTTATTTGGGTCCTATTTGAAAAAATTGAATTCTTATTTAGAATAATTAAATAAAAATTCAGTTTACATAAAATTTTGGTATTTTTCTGATAACATTCAAATTTTAATGAATAGTGAAAAATACAAAACTTTAATTCGAAAATGTTTTTTTCGTATAATTAATGTATATTTTTATATAATATTTTTACATGGTTTTAAGGTATAAATGGATGATGTTTTTTTATCAATTCATAAAATTTAGTTTATTGTATGTGTTTTAAAATTAATATTAAATGGAATACTATGTGAAATTTTGAACATTTTACTTTAAAAACTGATTTTCTTGATTCATCAAAGAGATTACTGTTAAACATAATTTAACCACTTATGTGAATTGAATTATAAAAAAAAGAAAAAAATGGATTTAATGAGTAGGAAAAATGTGGTCTAATAGTATCACAATAGTTTTTGATGAATAATAACTTTAGTATTTTCTTTACCACAGTTAAAGGTAAATATGGTAATGAAAGGTAATATTAATATTATAATATTGTAAAATAGAACTAAAAATTATTATAATATTATTGTATAAGTTATTATCAACCATGACCATCATTTTTTTAAAATTGTGTCCTTTAGAATCCATTTAGGTGTGATTATCACATTTATAACATTTAATCTAAATTAATGGAAAATAAGTCATAAATATGTATCTTCATAGTAAAAACATTTAATATAGGGTTATGTAAGTGAAATCATCGATTGTGAATATTACATATAAATATAAAATTATTACCGAAAATATGGTAATTTATTTATATTATTTTATAATTAAATAATAAAATTTATTTATGACATAAAGATGACGCAGTAATAGATTTATTAAAGAACGAATCAGATAAATGATATTAAGACTATTAGAATAAATATAATTTTAAATATTTGACTCCATAAACATATTTTATGGATTAATATGACATGTTCCTATAAATTTTATATTTATTGTAGGAATTAGGTTGTTATGATATTTTAATAAATTAATGTAACGAATTATGTTAAAATTTACATAATTCATATTTTATAATATAAAATATTCAATTAAATGATATAACATTTATATAAATATATGATTAATCCCAAAGTTGTAGATAAATTTATAAATTTCAGTAATGACTCATGAATTGGAATTTTTCCATGACTTGGTAATTATTTTAACCCTGTACATGTCAATTGCAAGATTAAATTGTACGAGTTAAAAGGGGTTAAAAAATATGAGGATTAAAAAACCCTAAACATGTATAATTTAAATCGGTTCATTATATTTATACCTATATACATATTATGTTACTACTAAATTTTTTTCGACCTAATTTGGATCTAAATTTAATTTATATTAATTTGATACTCCGAATAAATCCAAGGGTGAACATCCCCACTTGTATAAAAAGGCACCCATTCCTCTCTATTACTCACACATCCAAAACCCTAAGTATAAAAAAACCCTAAAAACCCAAACTATAATGTCTCCCCACATTCTTGATTCAATAATTTATTAAGAACACCCTTTATTGAATTGTTAATGTGTTATGAAAGGTGATCATCCAAAGGAAAGGTAATGATTTTATTTAAGTATTTCAATTTTATTTTTCATAGATTGCCTTAAAATATTCTTAATACATAATGAAATAAATAATCAGTTTCCTCAATGTACTGAGGTATTGTTATGATAATATTTTAACCTATATCTGTCTACACATCCATTAAATGGGAATGAAATTAATCATTCGTGCGTATGTGTAAACTATCACCTCCACGAATCGATATAATTTTTTTCCATAAACTTCTTTCAATAATATTCATAATGGTGGAATTTATGTTTGTATATTACTTTCAAGAAATATTAATAATTATAATATAATAATATATCAAGTATTTTTTTAATTTTGATGCACATAATAATGATAACGTTATTCATTTGTATGTGTGAACTATCACCTCCACGAAGTAGTGTGCATCATTTTTATTCACCACTTAACTTGTAAGATATATATAATTATATTTAAATTATTATTATTAGTTTAATTATATTATGATAAATCAAGAAATTTAAAATAATAATTAACTTAATTTCAAAATGTTCAATGAAAAATGGAAATGTTACTCATGGGTATGTATAGACTACTCTCTCTATAACTATAATATTATTTATTTTTTATACCATAAAAATGTTTTTATTTAAAAGATTAATTGATTTATAAAAGTTATTATTATTTCATGAATGTTATTCTAAATATTATTTTCTTAATTGACACAGGTACTATATAAATAACAACATGTACATTTTTGACTGATGTACAGAATATCAACAATAAATTTGATCTGTAAATAAATAATTATGTAATTTGATAACATTGTTATAGGTGATATAAATATAATAATAAAATTTAAAAAAGTTCCCAATCATGTATAAATTAACCAAAGTTTATGATTAAGGACTATAATAATTTTTTGTGATGATTCGAACTCAAGGTAAGGGACTTTTTCTCAATCTCCTTTAATTGAGGAATATTTAATATTATACACCACCTTTATTTTTCACGGTGTATAATCAAGTACCATTACATTTAATATCATTAAAAACTATTCAGAACTAACCCTTTTATGTGGAGAATTATATTAAATGAAAAAAGGCATGTTTTTTATTGTTTACGGTGACAACGACTATTCTGTCACTGTGACCATTATTTGATATTTGGCTTCCTCAACAAGCCATAAATGTTTTTAAAATAAAAATAAAAATAATATTCCCATTTATGATATTTTTCTATTTATAATGGATTTAGTAATTGTTTGATTATATCAAAATATTTAAATTATATCTAGTGACTGTAATGGGGAAATGTTATTTTTTATTTTATGCATGATTTATGTGTAATGATTTTGTTATTGTTCTTTGTCATTGCTTATATATATGGGTAGATACATGATAAAACAAGGGAGGGCGAGCCTCTGTGGGGCCACTAATGAATTTGGTAATGAGATAGAGTTAAACAATATAATTTATCCTAAGAGATTTATGGAATATACTATGATGCGTATTCCAAATATAACCATGATGGTAAATCTGTATATAGTTGTGAAATAAAAAAAGGTATGTATGATAAGGATGACACAAGTTACCTTTATTAATTATAAGATTATTTTCATGAATATTACGCAGAATCCATTTTTTTGTATTTTCACATGACACTTTTAAAGGATTTTTGTGAACCAAAACAACTATTTCCAATAAAAAACCATTAAAAAGACATTCATCTAAGATAAAAACTACAAGAAACACCCATCCCCACCGAATAAATCATTCTGTCAAGCCTATACCATCGCATGACTACTCGGCTTGTTTTCCCGTGCATAGTTACACGGGCCTGGTACTGATGACCAAAGTCATACCCTCTCATTCATCCATATATGTATGGCCAATCTCTGGTGAATGCTTCCATCTCTGAAACCTCATCTAATGGTTTTCCTTTTAGAATTTCTAGAATCTTTCACAATACAAAATCAAAATATCACCAAAGATCAATCATGAAAACCATGAAGAGATGTGCATGGGTAAGCTCTAAAATTAAAATTGAAAATCAATAAGGACCGACATATCACTATGAGCCAACAAAAAAACCAAATTCATCTATAAAACATTAATAAAAGATGCAAACAAGATCCCATCGGGAAGTTCTTCTCCTCCTACAATTTTTTGATCACTCAATTTCACAATCCCAAAACCTCCATGAAGAGCACTACACCAGACAAACTAGGAAGGGAGCGGTGAACCGGAATGTCAGATCAGTCTTGAGATTTTAATGAATATTATGATTTCATGATACATGTTAAAGATTTAATGTATTATTGATGATAAGTATAATATTTCAAAAACAATAATGAGTTTAATGTATTTATAGACTTACATTTTCATTATTTATTTTATATAATTTACCATGTTTTTATGATCATATCACCTTTGGAATCTTTTTTCATAACATTTAATGGAGAATAGAGTCAAGGATGGGATCATGAAAAAGTCATAATAAATAAACATGAAATAAAACCATGTTTCTTTTAAAATGTTTTTGTTTTTTGAAAACAATTGATAATGAGTACAAGTGTCTAATTTTTAATATTTCTATTTTTATATACGATTTATGGCATAATTATCTAAAGTTATAAAAATTAAAATATACTCAATGAGAAATAATTTCAAATTATTGACTTAACAAGAAATTTTAAGTGTTTAATGATGAGTCCTTATAGTTGGTATTGTAACATAGTTTAGACAACTTTAGATGTTATGATGATATTTAAGCATAATTGACAAGTTATATACAACCACATTGGTTATAATAATGGATATAGTCATAGTTGTTTTAGATAAATTGAAGGAGTTTCATAAAACATTAATAATTATATATTACTGTTTATCTTCTTCATAAGATAGTTTATAATAATTTTATTGATATACTTACTCAAATATTTTTGGATTTAGTAAATTTCTAGATCCAACATGCAGAAAAGTAAAAATGAATGTGAATGAAAATCTGGTGGTTCTATGTATAAGAAACAAAATAAAATGGGGGATTCAAGGAGAACTATCATAGTTATTATTAACCATCTTTCGAGAGTAATGATTAACCACTTGAACCTTGTAAATTTTTATGATTCATTATATATGAGAGAAATAATTCCTTGTTGTAGTTCAGGAAATAGTGATAACAAAGGAACAAATATTCATCAAAATATTTTTCATGATTTCAGAAATAAATGCCTAGGAAAATGTTTTAATGGGATGGGAAGGTGTTATAGTTGTCTAAATTAGGCTAACAAATTAATAAACTACTAAATAAATAGGAATATTTTAGATGAATATATGAAGGGGTAAGAATTTATTTCCAGGTTATCAACTGAATGATTTAAATATGGAGAGTATGGTAATTATAAACATAGATGTCCTACAAGTATCATTGGGTAATGTTATCTTCCAGAACATACAAATATATGTTTTGAAAAACCTAATATAATTCTAATTTAAGTTGAAGAACTAGAAAATGACAGATGAAAGGTATGACTTATTTTCTTGGCTCATGTTTTGACATTATTGAATCGTAGGAAATGATTCATGTTTTTTGGTAGAAAGGTGTATTGATGAATAAGATAGATTTTGTTAAGGGAACATGTAGAATGATGAATTATTAAAAAGTCTACATATAAGGGATTCGAGGGTTGTGTTATAACTAGGCATGATTAATTGATTAAAAGTGTTAAAGTTATTTTGGTGATGGGATTTCATTGGAAGACTTTTTCAAGTACGTGTAACCATGATATTTGTTATAAGAAAATGTTATTCTAGTATGAACTATATTATATTTTAGGGTTACATTATAAAGATATAAATAATATTTAAGGTTAATATAATCATTAATTTGGAGTTAATTTTGAGATGTTGCTTTTTGGGAATGTTATAAGAGTAATAATAATTATATCATTTTAGAAAAAGACAACCTGCGGGAAAGATGGAAACTCATCTTGTTGAACAAGGCTGTAGGAATCAAACCCATAAATGAAGGGTAACAATGATATATCTCCAACCACTGGCCTACGTAATTTCAATCAATGATATCACTTTTTCATTTTAGTTTAACGAATGTAGGCAATAAAAATTAATTGATTTTTTGAACATATGTTTTATCAGGTGGATATCATTGGTATTAGAAAGTGATTTTGGGATTATGTGATGAATGTTAATTAGGTAGATGTATACTATTTTGGGACACTTTTTTATTAAGTTAACAATAAAATTATGGAATTTTTTTAGGGGTAATGTTTGAGTTATATTTTGGAAGAATAAAAAACATTTAGTTGTGGAATACGAGGAATCAGAATATTTATGTAAATTATTAACCTATCATGCAAAATATGTGATTAGGAAAATAATTCTTGCTATGAGACATTAAGATTGAGTTATTTTATTTGGACAGAATTGTGAAAAATTATCTTGGAAGAATTTGTGAACAAATCCTCTTGAATTTTGGGTTACAATAATATTGTTTCTTATTTGAGGAAATTTATGGAATATTACTTTTTAATGTACTATGTTTGACTTTTTTTATTTATTTTTAATTTTATATAATTAAAGTAGTAATTCTGCTTTTAATGCTTATTATATTTGTCGAATTGGACAATTTTATCCTAATTATTTGGTTTTGGTTAATGTCTACCAATAAGAGAAATAGATAGTTAATATATTTTGGAATTTGTGACTCTCTAGAATTTTATTCTCCTGTTTTAGGGAAAAACCAATTTCATCGTAAATATTAATCATATTGAGAAGAAAATGATTTTTTGGTGGAATATTATTAAAGGATAAAACTCTACTTATCAAGTATGAGTATTTCCTTTTGTAATTATTTTATGTAGTAAAATATTACAAAACTCCATGAAAATAATCATTAAAGTAAAATATTTTCTATTTAATTATACTAATACAAAATTAATTACCATTTAATCCATCACATATTTGTGGTTTACTAATCGTTAGCATTATTTTAATGACGTTTTCTATCACTCTCTATCAGAACATGATGGTTAGTTTTTATTTGATATCCATGTTTTCCAACATTGAATCCTAGTATGTGTTATATCAAGTGACCTTTTTAATTCAAATTATTTATTTAAAAGTGGATGTTTTGTTAATTATTTTTCTGATTTGGTATTTCAATAAAGGTATTTGAAAAAGTTATACCATAGTTACCGAGGACAAATTTAAAATTCGGAGGTCCCAATTTCAAAAAGGTTGTTAGGATGTGACATCCTTGGTAATTATAGATTTTTCATTCATTTTTATTAAATATTATGAATTATATAGTAAATTTACATTAAAAATGTTTCCCTCTCTATTATCATAACCAACACACAAAAATAGGTTTCTCTAAAATCTTAAATTCCACATAAGACTAAGTTATATTGAAAAATAATATACTATTAATATTATTAATTTAAGTTGTACTTATAAAATAACCGTTAGAATGGTCGTAATTAATGATAAGAACTAAATTATAAAAATATGGTTGGCACATGTTTATATAATGATTTATTGGTTACAAAATTAATTATAAATAATAATAAAAATTGAATATAAAAGATGTGTTTTTCTGAAGAAAAAAAATGAATGTGTGAATAATTATGTTTATAAAATAAGAAAAGTGAAATTTTATGATTATAATAATATAATATAAATTAAATATGACATTTAAAATTCATCTTAAATGATTTATAGACATTCTATAAGAATAAATTCTTTTTTTTATGAAAAAAGGAGTATTTTTCAGAAAAGGATTTTCTACCGCCTTTTGAGGGAGAACCCTTTTGAAATATAATATTTTTATAATTTATATATTATATCGGAAAAAAATACAAATTAATTGGAATAGGGATAGTTAAATTTTTTTGACAAATGTTTTTTATTTCTTATGATACCTTTCATATTATAATAAATAGTGACAAATACTGCATTTTTATTCAAAAAATCACTTTTATATAATTTATTTATATGTTTATATTATCATTTTACATATTTATAAGGTATAATTAGGTTATTTTTTATCATTTCATCAAATTTATATAACTGGATGATTTTTCATGTTAAAATTGAATAGAAAAACTATGTGAACGTTTGAAAGATTTACTAAAAAACCAGTTTTCTCTGTCTATCAACGAGAATAATGTTAAACCTAATTTTACAACTTATTATAATTGAATATTAATGAATTAAAAAATACATGGCTTTAAAAAATTTGAAAAATTTGGTTTAATTAGATCAAAATAATTTTTGGTGAATAGTAACATTATTATTTAATTTACGACAATTAAATGTAAATATTGAAATTATAGGTAAAATAAATATTGTCATTTTATAAAATTACCATAACACTTATATGATTCTTATTTGATGGGTTATTATCAACCATGACCATCCATGGGAAAAAATCGTGACCTTCGGAAGCCACTTGGATGTGATTATGAAATTTATAACATTTTATTTAAAGTAATGACAAATATTTAATAAATATGTATCTTCTTAATATTTTTTATATGGTGTTATATAAAAAATATCATTGAATATGAATATTACTTAGAAAAATAAAAATATTACCTAAAACATGCTAGTTGATTATTTTTTGTGAAATTAAATAATTAAATTTATTTATGACACAAGGATGATGAACAAATAGATTCATTAATGAATTAATCAAATAAATTATATTAACAGTATTAAAATTAAAATAAGATGAAATATATGATTCCCTAAACTAATTTAATGTATTTATATAAAATTCTATGAATTACTTATTTTAGGGCTTTCAATGTAATCATGTAGTTATGATGTTTTAAAACAGTTATGTAATGAATAGTGTCAAAATTTCAATAATTCATATTTTAAAATATAAAATAGTTTATTTAATGAAATGAAAATTATTAAAACAAATACAGGGCCCAAAATATTATATAAATACATTAATTTCATTAATATCTAATTCATTTGATGTTTTTCATGATTTGGTAACTATTTTATCCCCCTAAATGTAAATTACATGATAGATGGTAAGAGTTAAAAGTAGTTTAAAAAATTATAAGGATTAAAAATATTAAACTTTCTTATTTGGCATTGGATGATAAAATTTATACCCATATACATCTAATCATCTAACATAAAAATTTTGGACACATATATAATTGAAATTGAATTTATATTAATTTAATACTTTTAATAATTTCAAGGGTGCCATTCCCCTCTATTATGAAAAGGTACCCATTATTCTCTATTATTAACACTTCCAAAACCTTTTCGATAATATAATCACAAAAAAGTCCTACCTATAATCCCTACCAAAATTATTGATTCATTATATTGTCTAGAACACCATTCTTATAGGTTGTTAAGCTGTTAAAAAGGTGATCATCTAAAGGAATGTTTCTGTTTTTAATTAATTATTTCTATTTTTATTCTTACTCATCCATAAAATATTATTAATCCATGAATAAATAAAAAATCCAATATCCTAATTTTACTGAGTTGTTATAATTTAAATATCACCACCCAAATCCATCTACACCTCTATTTAATGGAAAAGGAATTAATCGTTCGTGAAAACATGTGAACAATCATCTCCATGAACTGATATAATTCATTTTCCATAACTGTCACCCAATATGGGTTATAATTCGTGAATTAATATTTACATATGATTTTCAGGAAATATTTAACATTATAAGTGAAAAATATATCTATTATGTTATTATGTTCCATGCACATGAAAATGATAACATCATTTCTGCTTATGTGTGAACTATCACCACCACAAAGGGATATGAATTGTTATTAATCACCAAATCACTTATACTATATATATAAGTATATTTAACTTTCTATATTTAATTTAGTTATATTATTATCTTTCTAGAAATAAAAAATATTAATTATCTTATTTTCATATTAATCAATGAAAAATGGAAACGTTATTCATGGGTATGTACGACCTACCATCTTCATGATTATTAAAACTTTTCATTTATTATATCATATATAAATGTTTTGATTTAAAATTATAATTTATATTTAAATGTTATTATTATTTCATTAATTGTATTCTAGATATTCTGGAATGAAAACAAGACTATTTACATCATTACAATTTCATTTTCGACTCAAGTACTAATTACAGAAAAATACATCAAATATGAACATAAATAATTATCTATTTTTTATAAAAATTTATAAAATGATATAAAAGTAATAATAAATTTAAAAAAATAATTTTGAAATTCTAAATTAATATAAGTTTATTATTTCTAAAAATAATGATTTAATGTGATGAGTCAGAATCATGGTAAGGGACTTCCTCTCAGTATCTTTTCATTAAGGAATATGATAATGTTATACACCACCATTGTTTTATATGGCGTATAATCAACCAGTTTTAATTTAATTTCATTAAATGTTCATTGAAAAGAATCATTTTATATAAATAATTTTAATAAATGGAAAAAGTAACTTTTTTTAATGTATATGATGATAAATACTTTTTTAATATTATGAACATTATTTGATATTTATATTCTTGTATAAGATGAAATATTTTAAAAATAAAAAATAAATACCATATTACATTTTCAAATTTTTTGGAATTGAATATTGTTTTAATAATGGGTTGATTATATCCATATCATGAAATCATATCCATTGATTACAAAGTGGGAATTATATTTTTCCTTTATGGATGTTTTATGTGTTATTATGATGTTATGGTTCTTGGTCATTACTTATGTATGCAGGTGGTTCCGTGATAAACTAAGGTCAGGTGAGCCTTTGATATCTCTCTAATGAATTTGTTAATGAGAGAGAGTAAAATGATAAAGAGTCTTCTAAGAGATTTACTGAATATTTTTTCATGGGTATTCCAAATGTGACCATAAAGGATACACCCTATATAGTTTTTAAAGATACTGTATAAGTATGATATGGATACCAAAAGTAACATTTATGATTTATGACTACTAATATGTTTTTCATGAATATTCTGATTTCATGAGGTATGTTAATGAGTTTATGTTTTATGGGTGAAAAAAATTATTTTGTGAAAATGTTTCAATGAGTTTAAAGTATTAATAGACTAAAAGATTCAATAGATATTTTATTTTCTTTATGGATATTTTTATGATCATCCTATGTTTTGAGATGAGTCTCATAGGATTTAATGGAGAATAGGGTCATGGATTGAGTCAAGTGAAAATTAATATGATTAATCATAAAATGAGACCAAGTTTCTTTTTAAAATTGTTGGTTTTATAAAAAAATAGATATTGAGTATAATTGTATTCATTTTAATATTAATGTTTTAATGTATGAGTTATGGCCCAATTATCTATTGTTATAAACATGAAAAGATACTCATTGTGAAACAAAGAAAAATTATTTACATAACTCAACGATATCTAATGTCTAGGGCTGGGGCCTTATACGGTTTTTGGATTCAGAGAGTTATATTTGGTATCAAAGATAGTTTAGTACAATACTTGGAAACGATATTTAGGAAAACATATATTATGATACATTATCC
This sequence comes from Viscum album, assembly GCA_963277665.1. Classification (NCBI taxonomy): domain Eukaryota; kingdom Viridiplantae; phylum Streptophyta; class Magnoliopsida; order Santalales; family Viscaceae; genus Viscum; species Viscum album. Next base: position 1,587,415,730 of record OY728135.1, on the reverse strand, counting down.
AATGATATCAGTTGAGTACAATTATATAATAATTTTCTTGAATTATTGAATTTTAGATATTGTGTTAGTATTCTATGAAATAAATCAATTTCATGATATTAAGAATGTATATGTTACTGGAATAGATATACACAGGGATAACAAGTCCCAATTGATGGGCGATTCCTAACTCAAGATTAACATGGTACATGACAAGAGGCCTAAGGGCGCACCTTATTTAAAAATACCAATGGATATTCTTAGGTTAATTTTCATTTTCCTTACAAACCATTATAAAATAATTAAATGTATGGACTCCTAATAAACCAAATTTATGATTATGAAATTAACATTTCATAAAAAACATCAATTTATGTTATGTATTTTTCCATATATATAATTATATAAAATGAATAATTTAATGGAATAATATAATAAGATCCATTATTTAGAAATGGTTTATTGAAGGATGAATGATATCCATATAAATGAAAAATATATATATTTCCTTTACGAGGAAACCAATATAGATTGTATTAGAATAGAGAAATTTATGGCTACATTGGGAAAGCATAATCAGGTTATGACAAATAACCTTTCCCAAATTGATCAATATATTTCTCATTTTTCATCACCTATGCTATGTATCTTTATGAGACAAAATACACCATCATTTTGGGGGACTACTAATCCAATTGTAGAATATAAATAGAGTGTGTATCCAGAAAAGATACTTATGACCATATGATACCATCAAATGGAAACGGTTACCATTCCAGTGTATTGTACCCAAGGTGATTATGGTGAATGGTGGTACCTGACTCAAAATACTACGGTGGAATAATAAGTTTAACACATGAAATGAAAAACATCTATTGATAAATTCTTCATAAATAATAATAACATTATAAATAATCTGAGTTGAATAGAAAAGTAATTATCTTAAAGAAAAAGTATGATGAAAGTGAATCAGATAATGAATATACCTTTCCAAGATTATCCAGATATTCTATGGATTATATATAGAACGCAAATTTCATAATTTACAACTTCATTGAAGGTTGTAATCAAATTCTTCAATTAGAACCGGTTTCTTAGATATTTTTGACATATGATGTAATAGTTTTGTGTTCTTTGAAGAAAGAGAAATAATTACCCAAGTCTTTTGGATTACAAGGTATGCAATATTTGAATAGGATTGAAGAGTAAATATAAAAAAAATGGAAGAATAGATGATGGATTTAACAACATGTGATAAATGTGGAAAGAATCACCCTATGAAATGTTTGAAACAATTGAGAGTTTTTTATAAGTCTAGAGGAAAATGTCACCCTAAAAAGGATAAAAATGGGAGAAGTAAAATATTAATATTCAATGTCACAACTATAAGGATATAGGGTACTATTCCAAAAAATTCCCCAATGTTCAAAGGAATATACAATAGAAGAGGCCAAGGGGAGATTATTAAGAATATCCTATAGAAATAACTGAAATATAATTATAAAATTTCTCATTTATTTAGATCCGTAAATACTATGGTGAATGTATGTTATTTATGGTATCATAGTTATATGAACAAAGAAATATATTAGGATTGTACTAAAATAATAGTTCATTAATGATTTGAGACCATATGTTGAATAGTACCAAGAAGAGTGATTTAGTAGGATGCTATTTAAAAAAAACATTGTGGAGGGAAAGATAACCATTAATATAATCTAGATGATGAGATAATGATGATTAGATAAATATATGATTGATATGAATAAATTAAATTAGAAATTATATGAATCCTTAAACTAATTCTGGATTTTTTTATCTGAATACATGGAAGGTTTATAAGGTTAACCATTTATTAATGGGTTGATGTAGAACAATTGAAAAGATTTTAGAGATTATTTTATTACATCACCATATGATGTAAACGATGTTATGAAATTTTTTAGAAATATTTCATAGAATAATAAATTAATAAGATTATTATTATAGAAGCATATCAAGTATGTTTATTCACATATATTCTTATTGAATGATGTAATTTCTACACTCTTCGAAAAATGGTCATCAAACAAAAATAATGTCCTATTATCATTATTTTTTTGATATAAATGTCCTTTATTCTCAACATTAGTTTATATTTTTGTGTTCATTGACATAAATCGTAACATTTTTTCTATCACTCTATTTCATAACATTATAGTTATATTTCTCTTCCACATCCATGTCTTCACTAATGTTCAGTGATTTAAAAGCCTAGTTTTGTAGTGAAATTTACATTTAATTTTCCCTTGTATTAAGAATATGTGTCATTAAACCTATTTAAAATGTTGAATTTTCAAAAATTGTTTATTTTAAAATATCAATCACCTGATGTCTGGGAATTTTTTGTAATTTCGATGATGATATTTTTTTAAGGTGGATAGAATATACTCCCCATGATTTACAGTATTTTACTTTTAGAATAATTTTGTAACTAGATAACATTATACAAAACAACAAGTTAATATTATGTTACATGAAACATAATGTTTATATTTATCTATATAGAACATTGAGGTTAGCTTGTGTTACAACCAACAAGAATTTTGTTTAATTGATTTAGAAACACCAAAAACCGAGTTTTACCCAACGATAATATATTGTTTAAAATATTGTTATTCAATGTAATAAGATATATCCTATCCATAAAGTTGGATTTTATGGATATAATTAACTAAATTATAAAAATATATAGTTGAATTCATTTGTTTATAATTAATTATAAATGAATATATAATACAAATTAATATAAATTATGTGATTTTATAAAAAAACTTTTTTTATGCTTGAAAGGTGTTTTATTTAATAAATTAAATTAATTACTATTATTTTATGATATTAATGAAATATATATATTATATATTTGATGAAATATTTTTTAATTTCATCCAATTAATTTCATAGGCCTAAGATTATAACAAATTTATTTTTAGGATAAACAAGTATTTTTTACATAAAGGTAATTTGTCCTCCTTTTAATAGACCACTAGTTTGAAAACAATTAAATTTTTTTTACATTTTTTGGTTTCATAATATACATAATTTATGAATTAATTACAAAATAATTATGTTAGGGTGAAATTTTTTATTTTTATGATTAGTTCAATTTTTTGATAAATAGTGAAAAGACTAGATTTTAATTGAAAACTGCATTTTCATCATGTTTATTTATATAGTAAAATTATTTATTGATTTTTATCGATGTATAATAGTATAAATTTTATTTTAGTAAGAAAAAATTAAGTCATTGAAATCAATTTCACAATTATATTTTTTATAAAAACATGGTAATATTATAAATGTTTTTACTTTAAAAACCCAATATGTCACCCCATATAAAGCTTTATTTTCAAATTAATTTATGCATGTTCTATGTTTTGATTTGGGAACAGCTAATTTCATACAAGGAATAAGTATAATTTTATTATGTATAATTATGTAATATTAGTTTTTTAAAATATATGTGAAAGTAATTATAATTAATTACAGCAATTAAGTGAATATTAATTTGATAAGATACTAAACCTTAATCTTACCAGCCAAAATGACCAGGAAACTTGTAAAAAATACATTTTTTAGTCATATTTACACCATAAATACATTTTATATATTTAATTATATAATTATATCCACGTGACATGGAAAACACATGGTTAGAATTCCCTCTCCAAAAAATTACAAGAATGTCACTTCTCCTCCACTGTAAAAATAAACACACACATACAACTTATTCCCACAAATAAAAAAATTTATCAACCAAACCCTCTTTAAATAAGATACCAACTTATATCCTCTCATCCAAGAAGAATAAAAATGGGAAGAATGTAATCCATGGAAGTCCTTTATTGGAAACTAGTGGGAGTAAGCTGAAAAAAGGTTACATTCTTCCATGATTAATTTTGTTTTATTTCATTATCAAACCAAATAATAAATATTATATCATGAATTTATAATAAAATATATGTACTAGGAATATTAATATGTTATTTTGTTAACATTTCTAACTTCTACTATACACATTTTCATTAAACGTGTAATGAATTTACCATTCATGTGTATGAGAGACTACTATCTCATGAAATGATGTCCATCATTTTTACATTACCACCACTCTTGGTGGGGGATTGTTATTGAAATATTGTTTTATATTATATAATTATAATTATGTTTTTTAATAACTATATAATTTGTTTATAACAAATTGATTCATTCTTTATTTTTTGGAAATATGATTACATCTTATGTTGATTTATGGACTACCGCCTCTACAGAACGTTGTGTTATATTCACACATTACATGAAATATATAATGGATTTGTTTAATTAAAAATATGTGACATACATGAAATATATATCATACTAATTAAGAATTATATTTCCAGAAATAGAAATAATCATTTTTTTCCTTTTCAATCATTAAAAAATGTTATAACCTCATTTTTGGCCGTGTGGACTACCAAATCCTCGACACTATGTGATTCCATGTACACCAATACAATTCTATATATAATTACATTTTATTAAATATAATTTAATTTATGACATACTGATAATTATTTAGTGAAAAAATGTTACTTACATTCATTCCAAATCGATCATTGAAAATTGGCAGTGTTACTCTTGCAAATAGTCGACTTACCATCTCCAGGATTATAACGTTATTTCATTTTTTATAACCATCTTAAAATTTTAGTTTCAAATAATTATTGTTCTAAAAATGTGATCATTTTATTGTTATTATTATTATTATTATTATTATTATTTATATTTTTACATATTGACTCATTTGACCATAGTGGACCTACTAAACATGTTTTTGACATTTGAATTGAATTTGGTCAAAACACCTAACGTAAACATAATTGTTTATGTAGTTCTACAAGAAATTGAAATAAATGAAATAAAAGTTATAAGAAACATGAAAAAATTTCTCAGGAAGGTAAATAATTAATACCATTTTATTATTCATGAATTTAAATACACATGTGACACGTTGTACTCAAGATAAGGGATTTTCAACTTACATATTACAACATTGATATAAATATAACATCCATAACATACATATTTAGGTTGGTGTATATATATCCCCATATTATATTAATTTCATGAATCACTAAAACATATTTTATTTTTGAATTTCATTTTGAATTATCTCATCCAAGTGGTTGTGACTAAAAAATTACTATGTGGTAATATTTATCTTGGAAATTTCACTTTCTTTTGTGATTGCGAACTTAACCTTACAATAATCGCTTATGATCATTTTTATTATTTTACATTAAATTTATATCAAATATACAAAATATTTTGTGATGTATATTATTATTTCCCAAGTCATAATACATTTTTGCATCTACTATTTACATTAAATGTAATTTGATTAATTGGGAAAATGTTGATACATCCATAACCTATAATTAATAAAGATAAATAGAGATAGGAATCACTACTTATTAAATAAAATTATTATTTGATATATAAGGAATGATTTGGACGCATATGAGATGGGATATGGATTATTTAATGTAATCCCCTCAATGAATCAGTAGTCTCATGAGATGAATTAGTTTACCAAATCTGATGTTTCTCATAATAATATGATTAACCATATTGTGAAAGGAAGTGATGGTAATGATACCATGTACCTAGGAAAATTGTATAAATTAAATTATTAATTTACATTCATGATAATTATGTTATTATTTTTAAAAATTATATTTTTTTTATTTGATAAATAAATGGAGATATTGAATTCTTATTTTATTGATTAAATTGCATGTGTTTTAGTTATCAATCATGACACAATGATTATGCATTATTGTGATATTTATATTGAAATTCTATTAAATTATTTGACTTTCAATGATGATTTTTCTCATTGATTCCTTATTTCTTCCACTATAGATATCCATAATGAGAGTTTGTGCTCATCCATAATTTTGTTTCCTTTTAAGATGATAGGAATTTGAAATCATGGAATGAGTTTCAAGGATGTAGTTTTATAATCAATGTTTTAATTACGTTTAATTTTATATTTACCATTGCAATATGGGTATCAGGTATTTAATAATGTTTTCAAAAAATAAAAAACTGACCGGTCATTCAAGATTTGAGTCCATGAAATATTTCCAATGTAATATAGTAAGGCAGCAACTCTGGGGTTCTATTGTACGAATGTTACATAATCCATACATTTTTATTGATGTTCCTACACAGCACTAGTTGGTAGACCCTATCTTGTTAGAGGATGGCATGGAAAATCTAAAAAGAGGCCATTTGGGATGTACCATGACATAGTGGTATTAATGATGTTGGTAAAACATTATGAATGAAGTCTCTGAGGTTTCTTTGGGTAAAAAGTGTTCAGTGTGTCGAGTATTACATTGTCAAAGGACTCTAGTGTTGGTGTAACTACTGAAGTATTCATACACTATGACTATGATAACATACCTTTCAACATGGTACATGAGGAAATTGGATTCATGGAAAACAATTTTACATTAATCATAGAGAAATGGGTTGTTATTTCTATTTCTTTCATGGGTTATCTCTCTTGATATTCACATTTATTGAGGTTTATCTTTTATATTTTAGAATGCTTTGTCAATGTATGAAAAATAGTACTAAGAATAATGAACATGAGGATTATCCCCTTAGTGATGAAGAATCGATACCGAGGGATTCTCTAGAGGTTTTACCTTTTTCTAGTGAACAAATATTTTCAACACCTGTTGCATAGGAAATTGTACCTGTAGTAATAGATAATGTCGTTTGTTGGATGAACACACTTCATGTGTTTTAGAAACAAATAAAGATCATGTTTTGAGGCAATCCCACCCACATGTATATGAGGACTCACTTGAGGCAGTGACATGAATTTTATAACCATTCAAGACACCTATAGATAAAATGGTGGATCTGGCAGTGAACATTATATATGGATTAACATGATGATGGTGAGGTTTAGTGACCATGTCTTATGACGAGGTGAATCTAGAAAGTCAAAGGCTTATGTTTCTTTTCAGAGAGGTCGAATCTCTAGCTAAATTGAGGTATGTATTCATATATGAGCTTCTGATTCTCTGGAAATGCAGTAAAATAGTAGATGACTACTGATCGAGGTTCGCTAACCTCTATAAGTAGTCGATACATATCGTATAGGATATATTATTTCAGGAATAAACCATTGAGTGAATACTGTAAAGAGACATCCAGTTAGTGCTTTATAATTGATCATTACTACATATTATGGGGTGTATGGTCTATCTTTGGTGGTGGATAGTTCGTAATAGACTAAACGTAGAAAATGGTTGCTGGAATAAGTCTTGAAAATGTTCATTCATTGGAAATAGGTAGATGAAATCCATATTGGGTACGTAGGTATTGGAGGCATTTTATAACGAGTAACCATAATTGAGGGTCAGTGTTTTACGGCTTATAGGATAGATCCAGATAGCCCAGGTAGATGTGGAACTACTCTTGTAATGGTAAGAGACATCATTCTTTATATTTTATGACCCTCCATTCATATTATAATTAAATATTTGATGGGATATCAAGGTAGAATAAGTGGTGGGAGAAGAAAGGTCGATTGGGTGGAGGACGTGGAAGAGTATCTAGGAGAGATGTTGGAGGGAGAAGACACATACACTTTTAAACTGCCATAATTAGTCCAAATAATGCTTATAGAGCAAGAGGATAGATGTGAAGGAAGTTGTAGGTGGTCATGGATTACAACCTATAGGATCCAAGAATGATACAAGGTATGATATGTGTCAATTATACATTTTTTGTTGTACTAATAGACATCTATTCCATTCATTAATTTATTTCCATATATCTAGTATGGAAATTGGGGATTTTAGTTTATCCCTTGGATCAAAACTTATGACTGGAGATGACTCTGTGATCACACTCTGGTTATGATGGTGTGACTAAAATATCAAAGGAATGAGTTTGTGTTGGAAACTCTTTGTAGTTATAAAGATTCCATATAATGTCATTATAGGTATGGAATTGTTTTCCATTATTTATTATTAGGTAAACTATTTTCAGTGGAGGTTGTAGTGTGTCCATATTTATGGGACTATGTTTCCTTTGTGGTTGAGAGGGAATCCCATGAAAAATTGGATAGACTCATGCATAGTAGGTTGCAGTAGATTACTCTTCAGTCGGCTAGCAAGACCCTTGGTGTAGTGGATGTTATGAGTTTTTAGTTACATATAGTGGTGGGATATTATGAGTACATCCTTCATATGGATGTTCCAGGATTACCTCCCCACCAATAGATAGAATTATGAATTGACCGACAACCTGTAATGACCTTGATATCAGCACCAACATATCCAATTTCTTCCACACATCATCGTGAGATGAGCGTGCAATTTGAGGATTTGTAGATGAATGGCTTAGTTAGACGTAGTGATTCACCCTAGGAATCCATTGTGTTTTTAAAATAATATGGTCGACATGATATTAGGTTATGTGTGGACTATTAGTTATTGAACAAGAAAACCATGAAGAAAAAGTATCCACTAGTGAGGACCAATGACCTCTTTGATCAATTGAGAGGGTCATGATGGTTCTTGAAGGCCGGCCTCAGGTCAATCTACCACTATTCATGACTTCGGGATGATGATATATCATTTATTGAATTAATTTGTCTCTATTGTCACTATGAGTAAATGGTGATTCCCTCCTTCATGAAGAACATCCAAAAAGTGTTTATAGGACTTGTGAACTGGAGATTTCATCCCTTATTAGACCAGTTCATGTAAGTCTGCATTAAAGATATCAAATTGTACTCAACATCAAAATATGAGAACTCAAAAAACATCATTATGATTATGGAAATACTCTATGATCACTATATTTATAGTAAACTCTGGAAGTTAATGATTTTGATTTAGGCGGTACACATTACCATAAAGACTATCTTAGTATATGGTGTGGATGTGGTTCTGGTGGAGGTTGAGGTAGTTTTGGAATGGTAACACCCAGGATCCTATAATAGGTACCAATATTCCTTGGGTTAGTAGGCTTTTACCATATATTCATACATGAGTTTTCCAATAGACCAACTCCCATTAAATATTTCACATGAAAAGGGAAGCCATTCTTGTCCAAATAGAGGTGTTAGAAGGCCCTTCAGGATTTGAGACAGATATCGATGACCACTCAAACCTATAGATTACCACAGGGGGGTTTCAAGTATTTAGTGTTCTTTGATGCTTTAGGAACAGGGATTTACTATGTTTTGATGAATATGAAGGTTTTGATTGCCTATGGTTCACGTCTATTAAAGAACAAATGAGTAGAACTATGTAACCCATGATCATGAGTTAACTCTGGATGTCTTCGTACTAATTATGTGGAGAAAATTCTTAATAGAAATGTGGTTTATCAAATACTGTAACAATAAGAGTTTCAAGAATATGATATCATAGAATTATTGCAGCTTGAGACTAAGGTGATGCTTATAGTTCTTCAAGGATTACATCCTTGATATTTTCTATGCTTTTGGGAGGGGGTGTGGTAGCAGATACCCTTAGTAGTCGATCGTGCCCAAATTTTTTGATTGGGTCTTCAGAGTAGTTTGAATAATTGTAGTTATACTATTTGGATAGATATGGAGTATTTTACTTCAAGTTAAATGTTGTTACTCGTCCTCTTTTACAATGAGGGAGGACGGAAGAATTTTGGAATGCTAATTTTGAGACCCTATGTACTCATATATACAATGGAAATGATCCTGATGGATTTTATGATGGTCAGGAGAATGTTTCTATTTTTAGGGGACACATGATGGTTCTGGTTATTTTTTTAGAGTGTGTTTTAAGAGAGTTTCATACATCACTTTTATTGGTACAGATAAGTGTGGAAAATATGTACTCGCACCTCCTTTGTAAATCTTTGTGCCCATTGATAAAGAATGTAGTTTTAATGATTTTTTATTTATTCCTTATGTGTTATAATGAGAAAGATAAACACCATGATCATGATTGTTTATCTCAACCCTTTGAGGTGACAGAGTGGAAGTAGATTAAGATATTCATGGGATTCATGATGGGGTTATCACATACATCTTGGGGACATGATTCCATATAGGTGATCATAGAATGACACAAAAAGTCATCAAATTATTAGTTATCTATGATAAGAGTTCATTATTGATCTCATTAATCCTCAATGTGCATGATATATTTCATAATCTATGGGGTTTTCATGACAAAAATTTTATACCATGATAATCTCATCACATCTCAATTGTGGATGTGATTACATGATGTATTTGGGAGTCAGTTGTTATTGAGTATGAATTTTCACCCACACATTGATTTCTAGACTTAGTTGACCACTAATCTTCTAGAAGAAATTCATTGAGCCAACATGTTGGAATTTCGTGTTTTTGGGAGTCTCACAAACCATTACTGGTGTTTTTTCCCAAAAACTACTACCATTACGCCATTAGTATGGATCCATTCAAGGACATGTACAAACAACAACATAGGTCACCATTTTTTTGTGCTAACCTTTGTGATTTATCACTTATGCACCTAAAACATGTATTTTCCACTAAAGAGAAGGTAAAGGTCATCCACAAGAGGATGAAGACTACACAGTCAATCAGAAGTCCTATGGGGATATAAGAAAGTGGCCATTGGGGTTCTTGGATGGAGTTCATGTTATCAAATAGGTTTCAACTGGAAATTTATTATACTTGTTTGGGCTAGGTGAAAAGATATATAATATATTATATGTCCCTTTAATGATACTCTATATAGTTGGAAAGGTGGGGTACTTCATAGTTCTACCTCCTTAGAAAGAAAGGGTACACAACATCTTCCACATGGAGTAGTAGAGGAGGTACATGCGTGATCCATCACATATTATTTATTGGGGGAAGCTAGAAATTGAGGATGGGGATACCATTACACAGTACCATTAGATATTTATCATCAACAATAAAATATTATTCATGGGAGAAAGATTAATTTTTTGTATGTCCAGTGGTAGTATGTGAATATTTTGGAGAGTAATTTGGAGTGGGAGGCTATGATGTCTATTTGGTACAACATCTTTTTTTATAGAAACTTTTTGTTTTCTTATTCAGGATATAATTCCCCAAGGTAGGGAGAATATAGAGACTCATATTTTTTATGTATTTTTTTTCATAGACTATAATCAAGAACAAGAGTTGATACGGCATGTGATTCCAAGGCACAATATGCCCAGAATACATGTTTGAACTATATAAAATATATTAAATTTACATATGCATAGTTTTCATGAAAAGGTGGAAAAAGTAAAAAAAGAATCCATACTCAGAAATCTTAAATCACTATTTAGCTCATATAATGGGTTTTACCCTATTCATGATGTAACCATTTTTTCATGTGTTTTTTTTCAAATAGACATAATGGGGTGAATAATAAATAAAAGAATAAAATTAGTTTTTTCAATCCATTTTGACAGTATGACTTAATCTTCATAAATAAATAAATTATTATAGAAATTTTATAGGGTTATCCACATAACCATGAAAATTGTTGAGATCCATTGTAGAGCAGTGGAGGATCTCTTTTGGTAGACAACAACCAGATTGAGGTTCCATAGTTAGTTTGACACTAAATTAGAGGATCCTTCGAATGATAATGAAAAATTTTATTAGTTCATCCATGATTAATTTGAATATGGGTATAATGATTATTTTATTTTATAAACAATCAATTATTAATTCTTATACTGATTTCAAATAAATCGACCAATAGCTTGATTCACAAATCAGTCATTTTGGATGATGGGTAAATCAGCATTGATTTATTTGGTGACTAGTATATTTATTATGGTTCTTCATTCATTTTTCAAATAGTATCAGATGAAGAAAAACTAAACACTACCAATTTTAGTTACTATGATAGCATGTTTCATGGTTTTCTCCCATTATTCTATTTTCATTCATCATCAGGGATTCGTATTCTCACCGGTTAAACCCAAATACTAAGGAATCAAACATTTCACAAGAAATTTATGGTGAAACATTTTGATATTACAGATATACAATTTGTATGGTATAAAGAACTTGTACTGATGAAAAAAGGGATTTATTTGGATAGGTTGGAGGTATTAATGAATTTTATTTTGGTTAAGGATTGAGGTTTCTTTACAGAAAATGATTTCAAAAAAACTGAAATCCAAAATCCAACCATAATCAACAACAAGGCTGGTCAAACCGTAGATCATAGTTCTATGGTTGAGATTGATGGTGGTATAAATAGATTCAAAAATACACTTGAGGGACCATTGGTATTTTTGAAATTATGTAACACATTATGTGTAATAAGGGAATACACGCCATGTGGGATCTTGATTTAGTGGATAGGGATCCCAGATGAAGTTAAGTATCTCATAGTGTGTGACCAAGTCATATGGTATGGGAATCATCCTAGTTGGCTCGACATGTGCCTGAGAGGGTACACTGACGTGGTTAAAAGTACAGTGGATGGGAATTTTATCTACTCAGACATGGTCATGCCCAAGACATGGGTACCCTAGAAGAGATATGTAACTGGATAGGGTTATAAGTTCATAGATATAGGAATGTCTTGTACTTTGACATAGAAAAGTGAACAAGTTGATTTATCCAAGGAAGACCGAGTGCTGAAGGGACATTTTGTGGACTACCGTTACATACTGTGTACCCCTTCAAAGAAGGATTAGATCCCTTTTCAATTATAGAACGGACAAGTTTCATTAGGGATCATTCCCTAATCCATTCCCTATAGTTTATAATGGAATCACATCCTACACATTGGATATTTATCCCATCTGTTGAAATACTTGGATATAGTTGTTGGAATCATTGTGTGCGTCATGAAGCGAGTTCCTATATCATCTTATTTCCCTAGATGTGGTTCTTGGTATCAACATGAACAACACTACCTGGCCTCTGATCCCCTACATAGCTTATTATTCATGATTTAGTTGTTGTTATACCCCAATACCTAGTGAGTGATCCACATAGGGTTATCAAATCATGTCAAACATTTAGCATATCCTTCTTATGACAATACCTGACAGGCACGACCTCTTGAATGAACATAATATGTGAAATCAGATGCATAGATTCTATTCTCCCAAAATATTTATATGTGGAATCTTTGACCATGAATCACAGGATGGTATTACGATTGTGACATTACCTTCAGTCCATATGTCTTTATTGATTATGTCTATTTATTATTGATATTGATTGTTTAGACATATACCTATAGAGATATAGATTTTATTCTTGTTTTTATATGCACTGTGGTTTTAGGATTTCCTACTGCATATTGTCAAACTCACTTATGTATGGGATGTTCCCGCAAGTGTTATGTATTACAAAGAAGATCAAACATTGAACAATGTCCTAGATGGACTGTGACCATAAATTTCTTAATGAGATGGATATAATGATGTGTATTACCACTATTTTAAAGAAATAAATCCCCATATTTACATTAATTATGGACATGTTTTCAGACACATTGTAGTGGGCTTGTATTCGGCACTTTTTTTATTTCATGTCTTATTGTCGTACTATAATAGTTGGAGTTATATGTATTCATGCACACATTATCTATTATTTTATATTTTATGATTTTATGAGCGTTGATATTTGTTTATTTGTATTAGTAAATTATGATAATTTTTAACATGTTATTGATATGCCTAATCAGTGTTAGATAAAAACCCCTGGCCTATTATAGGTGGTTTTGGAGAGTCTTTGTGGGCACCCCATTGGGACATGTCCTTATTATAAATTTTCCATATTATTTTCAAGGAAAAAGAGTTCATAAAAAATTTATTTTTAGAAATGTTTTTAATTTATTTTCACATCATACATTATATATTTTTGAGTTTATTTTCAATTAAAAAGGTTTTCAATTTATTTTATGTCATAAGAATCTTCTATCAATGTGGAAAGGGTATTTTCCTCACAACTATTTTTAAATGATTGATCAATGTCATTTTACATCTAGGATGACTCACATTGATGTTACCTATTTATTACTATAGATATTACATATGAATACAATTATTATTGTTTCATTGAATGATCTATAGATATGATAAAAACGTATTTACAAAACAAATTTATTTTCAATGGGTTATACCATGATAAAATTCTTTTGAAACACACTTATTTTTTTATGTTATTTGATGGTAAATTATTATAAGGATTATATATTTTAAATAGGTAATTATAGTTTGAAATTATTATGAAACCCATTTAATTTAAATGATTTTGATATAATGAATGTTAATGATATTTTGGCACACAAATATAATATTTTCATTATGTTTTGGTTGTTAATTTATAACCGATGATGCAGGTGATATTATCACCAATGATTGGTGGGACCTTTTTCTTTTTCAAATGAATTGTGTAATGAATTATATAACTCATAATATAATCATGAATCAAAATGGGGAGTGAACATATTATAGAATGATAGGGCTGCCACTGGGGATCATGGTGGGTCCCACCAAGGAGGTGTGTCCTCCTATGAGTGAAGATGATTACATGTTCATAATGATATGCATGGACCTAATAACATGTTCACAATGTTTTGAGTGATCGTAGTTACATGTTAAAAATGTTATGCATGTACATTATTACATGTTCACAATTTTATTCATGGACATGGTTTCATGTACATAAGATGATGTGAGGGACGATTTCATGTCCTTAAACTAATGACTAAAACTATTTATATTTAGACACATTAACTACATTAAAATATGATGTTTATTCTAGAGTTATATGTCTTATGCCAATGTTAGTTTCTCATGGATCATGTTCTTTGATTTACTTATGATTCATGATATATAAAATACCAATATTTATCCCATTGTTCATGTTTCTGATCATTAATATGAACTTTATGGTTCTCTGATGTTATTATAACGATCACATACCCTTATGATTTGGTCATTCTTAGGTATCTTTCCTCTTTTCACATACTAATCATTTTATCTAACCATTTACATATGTTTCCATTCCTATGTTTGTGAAGAAAAATTTAAATTAGGGAATAATTCTAAATTATACTAAAGGGGATGATCTATATTGGAGGTTTTTAAGATCATTCACCACATTATAATATTATTATTACATGTTTAAAAAGGTAATAAAATATTTATTCCATTATGAATGTGTTTATAATATGTAATGAATATTCATAACAAAAAAAACCTTGTATGAGAAGCCCAATCCTTTATATATGGTATCAAACAAAAGGATTAGTCAACGGTTTGAAACTAGGATGAGAAATCATTTGTTATATCCATATGTATATTTCTATAGATATGTCTGGGGATGTCTCAAAGGACATGTCTATGTATGAGTTAATGTATTTGATAATGTATTTGAATTTTGGTAATGGATAAAGGGACTGGTTTCCAATAAACAAAACCTTGTCAAGATACTATAAGTTGATGTGGCTCTAGAACAGATGTACATATAGTATATAAAATTGAAAAAACCCTATTGGTCTCAACGTGATCGGGACCTGGTGCACAGAAATAGTCTTTGCTACAAACCTTGATTCACACTACCTGGGCTTATGCATTGGAGGTTTATATTCTCTATAAAACCAATCATGAATGATTAAAATAGAATTTGATTGTGAATAACATTGGATAAACCTAATGTTTCCTATATTATTGAAGAAGTTGTCAAGATTTAGCAATACTATAATTAATTTCTCATGATTATGTGGTTCATAAATATTAGTACTGTTTCTTACACTATGATATTTTCTTTAGTCCAATTATAGAACTAGAAGGAATAATGTTAACATTGAATATGATGGAAAATTCAATTATTATGAGAAACCAAATTTTATAGTGACTAGAGAGGAATATATTGTGATTATTCCTAGTAATCTAGCATGATATATGATTGACAATGTGTACTTATGTGAGATAACTATCACATAATATAATAGGAAGACGTTCTTGTATGAATTTTCGTGTTTTAATGAACATATAGGAAGGAGGAATCAACTTCTTACATGTCATTAATATAAGAAGAAAATCCTATAGTATTATTTCAAACACAGGGTAAGATATTATATATGATTAAAAAGAAGTCATAGTCTGACAAAATTTTGAGGATTTCAAAATAATATATATGGAGAACATTGGAATTAGCCAAATAAACTCCCTGACCCAAGAATTTTTATCTACACTAAATAAGGATGTATTCAATGTAAACAATTGAAGTTGATGGATTAATTTATTTATATTATTGGATTAAAGAATATGAATTGTGAAATATGTAAGGATTTCTCAATTAATGATTTCCATTAAAATATTGAGTGAATATGTAGTTTGGTACTAATGACATATACATGTGATTTATTTACAAGGTTATATTATATTGAAAATATTTGATTAAGGGAGGGTAACCCTTAATATGTTCTTGATGTTGAGAAAATGTTTTTTTAATTAGAATTAATTGATGTTGGACATGAATAAATAAAATTATAAAATATTTATAAACTCCAAAATAATAATGGATTTGTTGATAAGTAGTTTCTGTTATCAATAATGATGTTTAAAATATTTAAGAACTTATCGAATATAACCAATAATTATTATAATTAGTGAGTAAGAATGGATGTTTTCAATAAGGATTTATGGTAATTCAGGTTAATACATGTTTAAAGAAAATTAATGATAAACATTTTCACATGGTTAGTATTTGACTAATAGGATTTAATTTATGATATATAGGGGATCAATGATAAGATTATTTTGAGAAATTAAAAAAACTTTTATCTACATTTCTATATTTTAATCTTATAGAATGGTAAAAAGTGTTAACCATTTATGAAATTATTTATGTTGAAATATTAATGTGGTTTTAGATATTGATGTTTTAATATATTAATATTTATCCATATTTGATAACATGTGATAACTATTTCGTTTTGATGATAACAAAGGAAAACAGAATGATTTATCATTATATTTATGGATATTGTTATCCATTAGTTCATTATACAAAAAAAATCACATTTTTTTCATTGAGTTAGAGATGAAGCGAAAATTGAAAAAGGCATAACTAATGAATGACATTGTTCTTAATAAATTGAATGAAATAATTTATGTATAACTCCTAGTAAAAAGTTTTCAACATTATGAAAGGGGTCTTGGAACAAAAATGTTGTCATTGTACATTAATTTCTGATGATTCAAATTGACCCTTAAATCATCAAGTATTTAAAGTTTTATTGTTGTAAACATTATTAAGAGAAGTCGAATACTTTTAATTATTGATCACTATCACTCCCTATAATTTTATACAATTTTCTCCATTTCCAAATATTCATTTCCCTCATATGTTCCCCTATGTGGAAACCTTGATAAATTTCACTTTTTGTAACTTTTATATTTGCAACATTCCCCTTTTAAAATATGTTTTAGTATTTATTTTTATAATTTTCTTTCTGAAAGGTAATTTATGGTATTAAAAAATTGATGACCCATATAAATTTTGAGGGTGAAATTCATTTTAGGGGTTGGGGTGGGGGTTGAATGTAACACCACATGTTTTAATGAATTGTTATTTTTAAACAAATTAAAATTCATTGATGTCTTGAATTCCATGATATAACATGTAATGATTTATTTTTTGTGACACAATATTAAAATTTCAATACATCAATAATTGTGTTTATATTTCTATATATAAAACTATATGTTTTTCTTGTGTTGAAAAAAATAACTAACTTTTTCGATAGCTTGTGCTACATGAATGTTCTTGTTTTATCAAACTAAAATATACAGTTAATAGTATTATATAATATGATAGTTGTTGATAAGATATTTGAATTACTTGAATTATAGTATTAAATAAATTTTATAAAATATATCATTTTCATATGTTTATTATCGATAAATTTATTAGAAATAAAATAAGAATCATTTTAATGGAATAGAAATGATTTATGAAAAATAGAATCCTTTATAAAAGGAGGGTTAATCATGCTTGTAATAAATAATTTTAAATAAATTTTTACTAATTATTAAATAATTATATAATCATATTAATATTTTTTTATATTTATGATATCAAAATTATAATCCAATGAATTTTCGATATTTTTTTAAGAAATTTTTTTGTTTGTAAATAGTGGAAAGTAGACAGTTTTAATTGAAAGATACCTTTTTCATTTTATTTATTTAGAATGTGAAATTACATTTTAAATTAGTTTTATTTATAATTAGTTAAATAATATATTTAAATATATAATTTTTTCCCATTTAATAAAATTCATATATAAAGTGAATGTTAAACCTTGCTATATTTTTTGTTATTATTTCATAATAAAAATTCAATTTCCCGTCACGATCAAATGATTAATTTTAAATTATTTTTAACAATTATGTTTTTTGAATTAATAAAAAATAGATTCAATACATTGAATAATCACCATTTAATATTTATAATTAATCTAAATTCATATATTTATAAAATTATTATTGAAAGTAGTTAAAATAAATCTATGCGCCTTAAAGAAAAACGAGTTTACCAAGGAACTAAACATTAATCATTATAATAAATTGGTCTAGAAAATGTTACAAATGCATATTATGAATGTTTATTGAGCATTTAACATATATGTTTTATATTTAATTAATATAATATAAACTATACTTGGAAACAATGTTGGTGTAATTCACTTTTTCAATAAAATACAAGAGTTCCACATAACTCCCATATATAAGGTTCCCAATCTCCCATTATATTCACAACATAAAAAACAATTTTTTCATCCAATACATGACTAAATAAATTCAAAATGACTATAATCACATACTAGGAGTCTTAAATTGGTCATAAATCTAATAAAGGATGACATTTGGTGCAAACAGAAATAGAGACCCTCGAAGAAGAGGTAACGTCCATCAACAACCATTTCTATTTTATTTCTCCCTCAAACCGATTTAATTATATTTATATCATGACTATATCAAATAATCTATTTTTAAACATAATGATATGTTTTCATTCAATGATTGAATACTAAAAATACACACACTTCCATCAAATGGGATATGAATCCAATATTAATGTGTACCAAGGATTACCGCCTCACGAACAGATGTTGATGGTTTTTTCATTACAATATTTAAATTTTGGAAATAATGATGGAAATACTATATATATATATATATATATGATATTCGTGAGTTTATTATGATTTTTGAATTGTTGTATCAGATATAAATTCATTAATTTTTTTTTGAAATACAATAACTCCGTTCATGTGTACAATAGACCTCTGTCTCGCGAAGTGATGTGATTCATTTACAATATACATTGAAGGTAGTAAGGTTGTTTTTAATATATATTAATTATATATATCACATAAATATGATTTAGTAATTATAATATATATCATTTACTTTTCATTCTTCCATCCTAATAGAATGTCAGAAAAACAATGTTCATGAGTACGTATGACCAACCGTCTCAATGTACACAGTATTTCAATTCCTATCACTAAATTCAATAGGACACTATAAATACATATATGTTGAATATATATTAGAAATTTATCAAGGTTATCATTATCGAGATGATGGAATTGTTATCAATGTTATATGATAAAAATAGCAATTCAAGACATGACTGAAAAATAAATTGGTTATTATGAGAAATACAACATTAACATGGAATTTAAATAAAAGTGTAATAAAAGGTCATAAAAAATAATATATGATAATATATATTAATATGGTTCTATAATATCTATATAATAAAATTATATTTAATATGTATGAGGTTTTAACGTGTACGAGGTATGTGATGTTTGAACTTAATGGATTTCTATCTCACTTTTTACATTATTGAGACACGTACTATGTTCACCGTATAATTATTTTATGAGGTGTATATAATTCATATGAATTTAATTTCTGATTATTATACATAAAAGTTTTTTTAATTACATGTCCATTATAGAATCTCAATTTCACGGGTAACTGGTTTCAATGTTACCAAATTAATAAGTAAATTTTGTCACAATTTTCTATTTTTGAGACACATGTTATGTTATGCACCGATATTATTTATCGAGTTGTACAAACTACCCATCAGACATGTTATTTCATGAAGATATTTCTTTTTAGGTTATTTTATTCTTTATTTAGTTTTTTAATGACCCAATATTTTTAAATGGAAATTCATTTCATATAAATAGGTCATAATGAACTACTATATTATATGTGACCTTTAAACATAAGTTTGTCACTTCTGTGATGTGAATTCCAATAATACAACATACACGGTTGCGATCATTAAGTTATGTGGAGGTTGATAAGAAAAACTTGATTTTTGGTGAAGAGTTGTCGACCATTATGAATAGTACCATACCCTTATGAATAGTGATATACCCTAATGAATAGTAACATTTCCTTTGATAGTATATAAATAATATTTAAGTGGAAGTAAGATATACCTAATATTTGGATTAAGTAAATAAATGTTTTAAAACTGTAGTTTCTAGAATAAATTATGATTTTCATTAAATTTTAAATAAATCATATTTAAAAAATTATTTTTGAAAAATAAAATTCATTTTTGTATTCTACATGTTGAATAATGGTTAGGTTGAATTTTTTGTATTTTTTAAAAAACTCAAAATTTTGATGAATAGTGAAGTACGGTAAAATATCTAATATACAAATTATCAGTAAAATACACTATTCATGACATCACAGGTGATGTAATCCAACTTTTTTCAAACACACATACATTTATTACTATTCTTGTTTATGGAAGCATCACTATTTTTGGTCTTGAGGGAAATTAATAAACTAATGATTCAAAAATATTGAAAGCCCTCATCTCCTCGACTATAAAACACCCTTCTCTTCACTACTCTCAAGACTTGTGCCTTCTCCAAATTATGTCCAAATATCCTCATAACCTCTTATAACATGTCTAGAAGACCATAGTATCTTAAATAAACCTTAACCTCTTCCTTATAGTGGATCTCAAGGACGTTTGGTTCAGGAGGTTATTCTTTTTTTTAATTCATTGTATTTTATTTCATGTTCATTTGATTTATTTCTTTATTATTAATTATCCTTATTCAAATTTTGTTATTAATCTAGTACCATACATGTACGAGAATTTATTCATGATAATAGAATAATATTTCATCATCTCTTCCTTTTACCTTCATTATACTAGTAGCAATAACACCATCTAAGATGTGTCAATTTACTACAATCAAGGGCAGTGGGCTTACGATTTCTATTATCATTCTCAACTCTGGCCATGAAACCAATAATGATATGGTTGAACCAGATTATTATATATTTAATATACCGTATTTTAGGTTCTTTAATTTCTTTTTATTAATGGTATTAAGTTATAAAGGAAAATGATTTCGTTGTAATCAAAACCCACAAATTAATCGAAATAGTAATCATTAATGATTAATATAATAATTCATCATAATTTCATGTAACCAAGTTATATAAATGACCAATAATACCTATGGATGATCATAAATTATATTAGAATTCAATTATGGAGATTTTCATCACTTCCACATGAACTCCATTAATTATGAACAAGTGAACCGTTTATGAAAATAATGAAAACAAACACTACGGAATGATGAAATTCAATATAATAACATATCAATAATGGAATAAATGAACTAAAATTAATTATGATAAACTAAATAAATTTCTGATTTTATCTGAAATATGATTTTAAAAAATATAAATTCATATTCCAGGAGATTGTGTTCAAGAGAAGAACACGTTCGGATTTAAGGTATGGGTTTTTCCTCTCGAACTTCCATTTTATTTCAAGTTATTTTATTGTCTAATCACCTCAATAAAATTCGGTTATATTATTATTTAATCCTCCTAAATTATGTGTGAGTGTTCTATATATTTTTACCAACAATTACCCTTTCATTATTGTGGGGATAGTTACACGTTTTGAAAGGAACGTTCAAAATTGTTTCCAAAATATAAGCCCGATCCAAGGGAATTTCTCTAAATCATAGATATTTTAAGGGTATTCTATAATCTATTTTTTTAAAACTATTATATTTATAAAATCACCCATTTTATTATTAAAATACAATTTTACTTCACTTCTATTTTTATACAAATATTTTTCCAAAAGAACACTTCATTTCAATGTAAAAATGTAATTATCTCAAGACTTACACGAAGATTTTATAAGAGTATATTCATCTATTTTGGCATGCTTATTGATTCTTATTTATTATTGGGATTAGTATTCCATGCTTTCATCTACCATATTT
Source organism: Viscum album (assembly GCA_963277665.1). Taxonomy (NCBI): domain Eukaryota; kingdom Viridiplantae; phylum Streptophyta; class Magnoliopsida; order Santalales; family Viscaceae; genus Viscum; species Viscum album. The sequence continues at coordinate 1,587,393,357 of OY728135.1, read as the reverse complement.
AATTTAATTTTTTATGTTAATTTTTTCAATTGATGTGTTGTCTTAAAACCATTCATTAGTTTACTTTGAATGGTTAGTGTTTTTATTAATGTTTAGGGAACTCTATTTAAAATTCATATATTAGTTTCAATATGAATGTGTATGTGTTTTTATGTTTATACCCATTTATATGAGGAATTAATTTTGACACAGTATGTGTATTTAGGGGCCCGCTATATCCCCTCGGTGCATCGGTAGGTCTCTTGAAACAAACTACTGTCATTGCACAAGGCCTTGAAAAAATTATTATATGTGGTCATGGCATGAGGACCTGACAGTATGGTTATGTTGTCCAGCATTATGCTTTCCCTCATTATGAAAATTGTATTGATGGTTCATTTGGTCATTGACTAGTATAATACCCAATATTATGTTATGTTATGTCAATATTTACTCATCTAAATTTTCTTCCAAACTATGATTAGGTTTATTTTTTGAGGTATGTGTTTTCAATTATTCACCATTTAAAATGATTATTTTATCTTTTACTATATTTAATATCAGTACTTATCATTTGATCTCACCCTTTTATTATGTTTCACTTTCTCAGGACATGAATAAGTTTTTTATGAATGACATACTGAAATAAACTAAGAGTTATGGTTGTGGTCTAAGGAGTTTCTATGTTGTATTTCTTCTAATGTTGTAATGTTTATATTATGTGTTAATATTTTTTCCAATAACACTAAACTACTCAGTCCATTGGGATGCTTATTCCTTTTTTCATGCCAATGTATTCAAATAAGGCACCTGCTCTGGGAAACTAGGGTCTCGTCCTTATAGATGGTATCAAAGGATGTTTAGTAGAAAACATAGAAACTAGATTTTGGAAATGTTGATTAGTGAAGAGTCCCTAACATAATCATTAAGGATAAACATACAATAATGTACTGGTATTTTTGTATGGAATATATTATGGGTATCTTTCATGAAATACTTCCCTATCTAGGAATGAGAAGGTCAAGGAGGCTCTGGAACAGATGTACCTAGGAGTGAAAGATCCAATAAGACGTTTTGGGCCTGACCCGGGGTATCCTAGTAAACAACATCGGGCCTTGTTGCAGTCTTGGATACAAAAATCCCAGGGGATATGTTTAGGATAATTCAAATTTTTTCTACAAGACATTATTATGTATTAAAATGTAAATTTTTCCTCAATGATATCATGTTTATGATTACGAGAAGGGCTATGAGTAGAATTACGATTGATGCTAAATATTTTTCTACATTGAGATTATACATTTTGACTCATACCGTAATCTAGTGTATGCCATTATTTAGAAATGGTGCCTAGTGGACGGAATGGAAACCAAACAAACACGTGTGTCCCCTGTAAGGATTTACCAACGATGCAAGATTATGATGTTGGCTCTGGTGATGTGACTAGTACTAAGTATCTTTTAAATATTCTGGGAAAACATTCATAGGTTATGATAAATTACCTTACATGTATGGAGCATCAGGATCCACCACATGGAGGACCTATGTTAGATCTCTTTATGAGATAATATACTTTATCATTCAATGGGACTACAAACTCATTTGTAGTAGAGTAGTGGATATGTTCCCTAAATAAGATATTTCTCACATTGTGATGTAATGAAAGAGAGAAGGTTATCATGGAATATTATCATCTAATGGGAGATGCAGATTAGTGGGGGTCATTAATCCCAAACACAAAAGAGTTGAATGAAATAGAAGAGATGAAATGGTGGGATTATAAGGAAATATTCTTAGAAAAATATTTCCCACATGAACAGTGGGCATATATGGAGAGGATATTCTTGAATTTGAGGCTGAAAGAGGATGAAAATGTTTCCAAGTATGAAGACAACGTTCCAAGGCTGGAAAGGGATGATGTGTACTATATACATAATCCAAGTAGAAAAAATTGATATATTATTTTATGGTTTAAAACCATTCTTCTGAAGGGATCTAGTCTCCTGAAGTTTCTCATCATATGAATACATAGATTCATGTCCTATCAAAACAGAAAAGGAATTCACTTTTTATTATGAATTAAAGGGAATTAAAGAGATAAAGAGGGCTGCTGAAAACTATGCGAAAGGAAATAAGGAACTGATGAAGAAGGGAATTGTTAAATTTCCATCATGCAGTAATTGTCAGAAGAAACATCTGGACACTTTCCTAAAGAAAATGAAAGTTTGTTACATGTGTCAAGAAAAAAGCCACCTATCTCGAGATTTTAAGGGGAATAAAGAATATACTAATGTTCTCTGCTACAGTTGTAGTGAGATGGGACATTATGCACCTGAATGTCCTAAGCATCAGGGAAATGTTCCCCCAAGAAGGACAAGGGAGAAAGGCCTAGATTATGTGGTCATAACAATGAAGGTTGATGTTCCTAACGAAGTGGTGGCAGGTATATTGGTCGTTTAATCCAACTATGCCAATATATTATTTGATTTTGGATCACCGCATTCATTTATATCTTCCATGTTTTCCATGAAAATTAGATATGTCCAATATAATTTAATAAAGAACATGTTTTTCAAAACCCCTAGGGGATATATCATTACAATAAAGGTGTTTAGATTAGACCCCCTCAGGAAATAAAAACGTGATTTAGTTTCTAACCATATAATAATACCAATAGTTGACAATGATATAATTCTTTGTATGAATTGGCTATCAAATTATGATTCAAATATCTATTTCAATAGGAAGGAAGATACAATTTTTGATAATGGTGTAGAAATGATTATTATTTGAGCAGAAACCTATCCATTTTATTTCCATCTATATCCACCCCCCGTAGCTCTACTGAATTCAATTATTGGGGAGGAAGGGAATAAAATAAATATGGGTGAAGATATAAATTTACATATATAGGATGTTTCTATTTTACAAGAATATGATGAAGTCTTTCCTGAGGTGTTATCTGGACATCCTCCCGAGTAGGAAATTGAGTTTTCAATTGAATTAATTCCATGTTCAAGGCCCATATAAAAGACCCCTTATAGAATGGCCACTATGGAGTTAGTGGAAATAAAGAGACAATTAAAGGAATTGAGTGACATAGGATTTATTCAACCCAATGTTTCTCCATGGGGTGCCTATGTCCCCTTTGTCACAAATAAAGATGGATCCATGAGTTTGTGCATTGATTATAGGGAAATAAATGCCATTTCAATAACGAATAAATATCATATGCCAAGAATTTATGATTTATTTTATCAACTTCATGTAGCCGAATAATTTTCAAAGATTGATCTTTGATATGCATATCAACAGTTTCTTGTGAGGAAGGAAGACATTCCAAAAACAGCATTCCAGATCAGGTACATGCATTAAGAGTTTAAAATAATGCCTTATGTACTAACTAATGCACCATATATTTTATGGATATGATGAATATAGTTTTCATGGAATATATTGATGAATTTGTGGGTTTGTTTATTGATGATATCCTAGTATACTCTAAAATCCATTAAGAACATGAAAATCAATTTCGAACTATTCCAAAGACACTTATATGGATTAAATTATTTGGGAACTTTAGCAAGTGTGATTTTTGGCTCTAATTAGTTACCTTTTTGGGCCACATTATCTCTAAGGATGGAATATCAGTAGGTCATACGATGGAAAAGTATATGAAAAAATGGACTACTTCAATGAATGTAACTAAGGTACGTAGTTTTATTGGTTTAGAAGCTTATTATTATAGTTTCATTCAGAACATCACCTGTTTAGCCAACCCAATGGCCAAGCTCACCCGAAAAGGGGTTTAGTTCATATGGAAAAATGAATGTGAAGACTGTTTTGAAGAATTGAAGCAGGGGGTTGTTAATGCTCTGATCCTAACCCTATCATTGGCGAATGATGAGTTTTTTATGTATATCGATTCATTCAAGAAAGGACTTGGTTGTGTCCTAATGTCGAATGACCGTGTGATTTTCTATCCATCTAGGCTACTAAAAATTCCTGAACCAAACTATCTAGCTCACAATCTTGAGATAACATCAGTAATCTTTTCTCTAATGATTAGGATACATTACCACAACAACGAAAAATGCGATATATATACAGATCATAAGATTTTGAAATATATATTCTCATAGAAAGAAATCATCATGAGACAAATGAGATTGATTGAGCTACTCAAATATTATTATTGTACAATACAATACAACTCAGAGAAGGAAAATAAGGTAGCAGATTTGTTTCTTTTGGAAATGGGGATGACCTTGTTTGTTTAAGGTTTAAACATTCCAATTAGTGTCTAATGGGCTTATTCGTTGAACTAGAAACATCCAATGATTCTATATCGATTTGTACCTACTTTCCAAAGGTAGATGCTCATTAGTTGTGGACCGATGAGGATTAAGAATTTTCATTGGTTTAGAGGATGGGAGGTTGGACTCATCACACCTTTTTTGGGGGTATTATTGTTTACACCAGGACTCTCTTATATATTTGAGTTATGTTCGTGAATCCTTATTAAATTACCATGTATGAAAATGATCTTTCTTTTAGATCTGAAAATCAATGATTGAAATGTTTGAGATTTAGAGAATCTTTTTAAATGTATTTGAGGTTCTTCATCAATAGAGAATCATTCATATTTTTTTAGAGATTCTTAGTCAATGGTATCCTTCAACACATTATATAGAAATCTCTTGCTCACTATTATAACCCTACTGGATTTAAAGCCACTCATAGGGGAAATTTATATTTATTGTCATTCAAAAAGGGAAGATATTATCAAAGAGTTGGGATCGTACCCACAGATGGGTTACCTATGTATCCTTGTTAGAAAAGAAATTAGAACCCACATAGTTAGACTGAAGAAATATGTGGTTTTATGCATGATTGATGGCCCAAAAAATGATGTCATATTTACATTAATGCACTAAGCTCACGTGAGTCATGCCCGGTGTGAGAAACAAGAGGTATCAGTATAACCTAACGATTGTACCATGAAAGATGCCATCATAATAAATAATGTGGGGCTTATGTATATATGACTGCCCACAATAGATGAGGTTTGGGATTTACTTCAAGGAAGAAACCCGGGAACAAGGTCCATAAAGGTATATGTGCTTTATGGATATTTAGATACATAAATTAGGGCTTATTCATGAGAAGGATGCCCAAATTAGAGGGGACATATGATTGGGATTTATTCCTGAGAAGGAATCCCAAATCAAAAGAAATTTAGATTGGGGAATACTCCTTAGAAGGAGGCCCAGGTTAGGGGACTTGAGACTTGGGGCTTCCACCTGAGAAGGAGGAAAAAGTTAAGGAAAATTATTATTGGGGATTACTCCTAATGAGGATTACCAAATTAAGGATATTGGGGCTTACTCCTATGTAGGATGCCCAGATTAAAGAGATTTGGGCTTACTCCTAGGGAGGATTCCCAGATTAAGGAGATTGGGGCTTACTCCTAAAGAGGATGCCCAGATTAAGGATGTAGTCATTTTAAAGGATGTGGTTGAATGATGTAAATATATAACCTTAGCGACATAAAATTATTTAAATCACGAATTTTTGAAAGATTTTCCACAGATGTTTTTTCAGATAATGAATCCAACAAATTAACCATGACATAAATGGCTTTGAATAAGGTTTTGAAGGTTGTCCTTGAAGAGGAAAGGTGGATTTGAAGAAAAGAGTTTAATAGGCAGGAGGGGCACTCAAAAAGAGGCAGGTGCACAAGTCCTATTTGGGAGGTCAAGTCTTGGTCATGCAAGTATAATTTCATGATAAGGGGTTACATCGGAGATGGTTAACCTGTACGGTAATACTTGGGAGAGACATGGATCAAGGCCTTAGTATTATCCCTAGAATCTTCTAAAAAGTTGTTGCATAAGTTTTGTGGAAGGGATAAGGCGGCGCACAAGTGTGGCAATTTTTTTAAGGGTTGGACACTTTGGAACAGAAGTGTTGATGAATTCCATCAATTAGGCCTTATTCTTCCTCTTTAGATCTTCCATTCTGGGTAAGAAACTACCTTAGAAATGATCGGAATACTTCAAGTAGAGACTTGGGTGCCGTGATCTTAAATCTGACTTTTGGAATTTTTCTTCCTCGGAATGGTGGGCCCACAAGGGGTATTTATAGGCCATTGAAATCCTTGGGTGAAAAAAGAATAGGGCACACAAGTCACTTGTGCAACCCATATGGGGCACACACGTAGACTTGTGCCGCCATAGTGAAACTTGCGTGATCCATGCTTAAAGAAATCATTGTTCATTCCTTGTCAATTTTTTATATTATTCAAAGGATGAATCTCTTTGTATTTTAGGTATTCCACCTTTTCATTTTTTAGACTCTTGGACAGAAAGGAGCATCAAAAAATGCCCCCCCTCAGAGTTGGATCTGAAAAATAAAGGAGGATTTGACTATGAGGTAAAGAGAAAACCAAGGAATTTGGGCGCGTAGGTAGCGGTGCGTTGGTGCGATCCGCGTAGGGTACGTCGCGCAGGGGTATGACCTTGCCTATAAATATGCGGCACCACATCACGCAGAGCACCCGGCTTCGAAGGCTTCGGACCTCATGGCGCGCAAGTATCTTTGATTTCAGTCGTTCGCGCAGGTGATGTGGCCCACGGTTCATTGTTTCTTTGTGTTGCGCTTCTGCGGAGGTATTTGGACTTGCACGGTGATACCTATGCGCCCATACATGCACCACCTTATTAGACTTGCACGCCAACATGGGACTTGTGCGCCTTAATTAATTATCCATTTTTTTGAATTTCATCAAAAATTATATGAAAAATGAACTTACATAAGAGTTAATTACTGGACCTTTGTGCAGATTAAATGGCTCCCAGAAGAATTGGAAGGGCTGATGAGATGGCTAGAATGCGGATTGATGACCTGATGAATGTTGTTGACCATGATTACTATGATATCTGCAATAGCACTCTGCCAGATTTGGTGAAGGACTTGAAGAAGTATCATCATAATTTCCAATAGAGCATCTACCTACCTCTATATGGACATGGACATCTGTAAGGTGTAAACATTTCGGAGCCAAAGAACTATCTCCTGCATTATTGGTTTTAGACATACACCAATATTTCTTCAGAAAATGTCATAGTTGGAGGATCATTTTTTAATGCTAGAACGATGGAGAAGGCCTACATAATGCATCATATCCCATGTTCCTCAGATCTAAAACCTCACAAGCCAAATATTCAGCTGCATTGTTATCCCTCAATCCTCTGAAACTCTCATATGGATCATTCCAAAGGATGGAAGAAGAGTTGGGACTTCCGTCCTGGAGGAGGTGTGAAGCCAACTTTGATGTGGTCATATTGGGTGTGACAAACCTATGCAGAGTTTCTTGATGATCTAAAGGGAGCTACAATATATGAAGTCTTCTGGGCCAGGCAGACATATGTCTACAGGAATGGTGACTTTGTGCTGGAGCTAATCAGCAGCTGGGGCCCAGAAACCAATTCGTTTCATTGGACTCATGGAGATATAGGCATCATTTTGTGGGATGTCTACTTGATCTTAGGGGCTCTAATTATGGGCAATATGTATGATGAATTCATCCCTCCCAAGGTGACTTGGAATGATTCGGAGAAGTTTCTGGCTTTGGAATGGGAATTATTGAAAATTTTCTCTAAGTTCAAGAACTCAAATTCTTCCAAAACTCATTCTACAAAGGATATTCATTCATAGGAGTGGATGGCTATGTTTCTTACCAAGAAGAAGGAGAAGGGGCCCACCTGTACTCATCCTACTACCTGCCCCAGAACAGAGAAGAGGGGTGATTTTGGCATATTATGGTCAACCTAGGATGCAGGAAAATTGGAAAAGTGGGGGAACAAAGTGGATTAGAGAATCCCAGAAAAGGCCCATCTGGTGGACTTCTTATCCTTGTGGATCAGTTTTTATCTTTTTCCAGTCATGGATTTGAAGGGAGGCGTCAGGCCAGGGACCTTCGTTGTTGCTGCCAAATTTGATGAGAGGAAAATGGTTGGGTTGGCCACCCCCATTTTTGAAAATATTCATAGGAGATTACTCCATGTTTATATGGGTAAGTATCCTTTGAGAATAGTGGGACCATTCCATGTTTTGTGGGGATGTATCTCCATTCGTTTCAGGACATATGTGGTACAGAGCAGAGCAGGTTCCTAGAAGTTCTTTCAGGCCGTCGGTGCATGCATTTTATTGAATTTTTTCATTTTCTCTCAACTCATATGATATGAAGGCGAGGTTGGGAATGGTCATGGAATTCCATTTCTTTCCTTATGGAAACCCACCAACTGGGTGGTTTGTTGATGATGCAATAGCCGACCTTCAATTGAGGCCATACATGCTGGCTTGTAGGGATGGTGTATTGGCCACCAGGATTGAAGGAGAGGTTATATGTGAGGCCTATTATCCATACAGATTTTCACTTTGATTCAAGTGTCTACAACATATTTTTATGTCCCCTCCTGTCCATGTTAGGTCATATCAGCATCCAATGGTTTCCCAACAACTATGGATGATAACAGCTATTGAGAAGACCAGGACAATGTTTGATCTACTAGTTACTGGAGCAGTGAGTATCTTGACAACACGATATGCTAAGAACTGGGTAGCATCATACCCTAAATGTGTACTAAATCATCCAGTTCATCAGGTGGGGAAAAAGAAGGGAATTGTAGAGAAAGATACCCATCTTATGGAAGGTGACTCTTCTACACCCGGAGCTGATTCACCGGGTTCCTCAACCAGGGATGATTCACTGGATTCTCAGGATGGGGATGGTGAGGCATGACATGCGTCAAAGTTCCCTCGTGCCATATATAATCCTCCTACTAGAATCAAGAAACCCACCCCATCAAATCAGTTGTGTTACATCATTGATGCAATATATTCTCCATTATTTTATAGAGAAAATAGTTTTATTTTATTATCATTTATATGTAATTTCAGAATCTGGGAAGAATTTGACGTCCAAGATATTATGACCCTCCTTGCAGACTTGTGGTACACATGCTGAATATCTACGACCAGAGGATGTCCAGACATAGCGAAGCTTATATTACAAAGCTAAAACTTCCTGGCTGGACTTATGCGAAGGGCTACACATCCCTAGAGTAGGTTATATTCGGGATTTTACTGATATCTGTTTCAAGGATAACCCCAATGAAGTGTGGGATTACATCAGAGAGCTGTAGATGCTCATATATGCAACTGATGATTCCATTCCTCTCACCAAGTGGGTGAAGGAAATGATGGGTCATGGTACCACTGAGGGGACTGGTGCTTTCGAAGATGAGGAGTGGCTCCATTACATGGCTCGTGACGATGTAAGTCTTTTTCCTTATTTTATTTGCATCGTGATTTCAGTTAAAGCTTAGTTACTCAAGGAAATTAATTTCTTCATCTTGTAGCTTGCAAAGAATAAAACTTTTGAGGTTCCTTCACCACATTATAGCCCTGGGGGTACTGCCATCGGAGCTAATGAATCTCCTCGCGATCTGGGAGAGGTATCTCCAGGACAGCAAGCCATGGATGTGGAGTTAGAAATTTCTTTTCACTCTCCAATACCTATACTTGGAGATGATGATGTCAACAAACCTAAAAATCCAAAGAAGCAAAGACATCGATAAAATAATTCCACAACAAAACGCATCATCAATAGTGGTATGTCCATCGGATAGTCATAAATCATAACTCATGAAAAGATTTCTCATATTTCATGGGATTTCACGGGCTTCTTAAATTTTCCTTTTCATGGAGAGGACTTACCCACCAATAAGGACGATGAAGGGTACTGGTTAATAGTGGAAAATTCATGATGACTTGGCTGCTCATGAAAAAGATCCATCTTCTGTTCCCAGTAATGCTCATGTTTCTGCTGCATGGAGTGACAATCCTGCTTATGGTGAATTAACAAAGCATCATAAAATGATGAATGAAAACATCAACTAACTTCCACTATGTGATAAATTATGTTGAAAACCTAAACCCAAACATTTGGCGGACACTACAACTGATTCCGTAATTTTCACTAAAGAAACTATTCGGGGTCTGAGGCTGCAGGATGAGGGTCTCCAAGAAGATACATCAAATGCTCACACTGGTGAGATTAACCAGGAATATGAGATATCACTGGATGAAATGATGAAACATGGCGCATATTTTGAAGACTGTTTAGATCATGTTAACTTACCATGTAATTTAGAAGATTTTGAGCATGAGTTTTATCGTTCGTCATATTAAAAATTTCTTATTACATCTCTGACCATGATTGGTTGAAATGTGCAGTTCCATCTGGGAAAACTTCTGAACTTCCAATGCCTGAAGGGGATATAGACAACCCTACTTTTGCAGAGACACTAGCTCAAGTGGATCTTATCCCGGTAGTGCTTCCAGAAACCCATCATGAAAACCCTGTTGATGCTAGGAAAGATGGGGAGGATCCATATCATGCTATTTATCTACCATTGGGTAAGAGATAATAATATTTTTGTCTCCACATAATTTTCATGGAAAGTTAATCAACTTTTTTTATCCTTTGAACTAACCAAAACATTCAACTGACTATAAAGGGACACCAATTTTAGTGGCTAGATCCGGAGGTGAAGCCTCAGCCTCCAACCCAATGGGTGTAGAAAGTGATGTAACATGGTTCATAGGGGAAGGAGAAGAACATGGAACTTCTCTAAGTGATTTAATCCCAGAATATATTCCCCCTGTGATAGTGATGATGAATCATACCCAGAGATAAAAAAGGTTCTTTAATTTTCACATCACAAGGCATAGCAGCACATATGGAAGATCATATCTGAAGCGCCTCTTGATGATTTGTGTTTGAAGTTCCCGTGACTGTCATCCCGGTTCATCATGTTGGGACTTGACGGTTTAGGATATCAAGAGATCCATTTTGCGGTGAAACAAGTAATTTTATGGAGGGAGGAGGAGAAAAAAAAATACTATCTAGATCTGACCAGAGCAAGGCTGTTGACCAATATCAGCGAATTTTAAACTGTGGTGTCCCAAGGTGAGGCTGATCATGCTGCAAAATTGAAGGATGTGAAACAAAAGATCAAGGAGAATGTTTTCCAGTAGGTGAACCTTTCGCAACATTTAGATGTTGTTACTGTGGAACTTAACCAGCTTAACAATTCACTGTAAGGAGTTCAAACAAATGGAATGAAATCCAATTCAGATGCCAAGATATAACTTTATCAAGATGAAATGATTGAAGCTGGTCAATTACATGATCTTCGTGTGGATGATGATGAATCTCTGGATTTCATAAATTAAATGATGAGTTAGGTTGAAACCCTCTTATAATTCTCGAAAAATAGAAGAGACTCCATTCTTTGGATGTCCATCTAACTATTTTGCATCAATTAAAAACACATTCATCTTCAATAATATGTTCCTGCATTCTTTAGCTACCTATTTTAAAATTTTTACCTAAGAAAATGGGCCTAGTAAACATAGTTTTATTTTTTCTATGATTATAAAAATAACCCTACAAACATTGAATCTTTTTATTGCTCAATATTACCTAAATCATACAAAATGTATGTTTAGTAAGCTAAGAAATGACTTTTTTTCAGATATTACTTCTCTTTTGTGGGAAGTTTAATGCCATGGACGCCGAATATAAAAAGTCTAATGTTTAAGGTCGAAATAGCTTTGACCAAATGGATTAAAATTGAATTGATTCCTTGATAATTTATTTGAAAACATATTACCACTTTCAAGTATGGGTTAAAATAAGTAAACTATGACTTAAGAAATTTTGAATCTGTGGAATGATATAAAAAAAGGGCTAAAAGGCATTAGAATAAGTAATTCCTAAGAATTATGTTACCACTATTTAACAAACCTATTAGGGGGTTTAATTATAAAGGGCCACTTAAGGGCATTGGATGCATAGTCAAATAATAGCATCTTTTGGTTGACAGGTCTGTTATATATAATACTTATGCAAGGCCACCTAGCGGCATGTGATGCATATTCGGGAAAAAGAACTTTCAGAAATTTTACTTTTCTATTGCTAAAATCCAGTGAAAGTTTATGGAGATTCAAAATTTCCAAAGCATAGAGTTTTCGGTATGGAGAGAGGTACTTTAATATGGAGAGTATATTTCCAATTTAGATTGATAAAGAATTTGATGAATGTCACACCTACAAAGGTTTGACCCAAACACAGTGAAGGGAAATATAAACAATAAAATTAAATACTTTTAGATCATGGAAAAAAGTATGGGATAAATATGTTATGGATGGATATTTTTTCACGGATCCATACATATTGTCGTTAAGACCAATAAGGAAAAAAGAGGTTTTCCTCCCAATTATAAAATTACCACTATTTGACAAACCTGTTAGTGGGTTTAATTATCTAGGGCCACATAAGGTCATTGGCTACATAGTCAAATAATATAATCTTTTGGATGATAGGTCCGTTATGTAGAATACTTATGCAAAGCCACCTAAGGGCACATGCTGCATAGTCAGATAACAAAATTCCTGGGTATCAAACATTTTGTGACCAGAATTCAAGAGAAGGGTTATGGAGATATGGAAGTATTTTATGGTTAGGAGTATGACACATGAAAAATGTGTATTGTCCAATTCATGAAAGAGATACATAGACTAATGCTGACCATAATCATGCTGTGGATGGGTCCTAAAATGATGTGATGGACTTCAATACATATCCCATAAGGATGGGAATCAAGCCATCAGTAGTTCCTGAAATACAGTTTAACGTCATGTGGGACGAGAATGTCGGAGATCATAGTTTAGGTTCATAGAGCTTGAACCATTATGAGAAATACACATTGTGTGTTTTATAAATCTGATGTGCATGAAGACCATGGTTTTCATACCACATTCATGTTTTAAAAGGGATACTTTTCAGCTAAGTGACTGAAAGTAGAATTTGGGGCTAGGACCAAAGACTTGGGGATGGATTTGATGGATGCTCGAATGTTCCTATATATCCAATAAGGATGGGAATCAAGCCATTCGTAGTTCTTGAAATACCCTCTTTACAGATTTGTTTCTTACAAGTGAAGGGTGAAAGGGGACATTAGTGCAATGATGGTTTGACCCCAGATTAAAGGTTCGAGAATTTCCATGTATCCATGTAGTCTTTGGAATATCACATGAATGGAGGTCAATGTAAATAATATTACCTCTTCGGTGAGGGTTGTCAAATAATGTTTTAGTTTATTTTCATACAAGACTAAAGTGCAAATAGTTTAACATCATATAACCAGGATGATGGTGTACCAATGTAAAAATATTGGTTCTGGGGCTGGCTTCACGAATCAACATTGTATGAGATGGAGGTGATCTGATGTGAAGATACTGGTTTAGGGCTGCTTCACGGATCAACATCGTATTAGACAGAGGTGAAACAACATGAAGATATTGGTTTTGGGCTTTAACCATGGGATTTAGCTTATGTCCCCATCATAGAAGGCTAGGATCAAATTCCGCATAGTTCGATTGAAGAATGAATTGGTGATCATGTTGTTCTTGAGGAAAAAGACCTAAAAAGGTGTTGGGACTTACGCATGGTTAGCGGCCCAGAGAGGGTGTTATAATTTAAGTTTAGTCTAAGCTCACATGATTCATACTCGGTGTAAGAATCAAGAGGTAGCAACAACCCTAATGATGCACAGTTTAACGTCATGTTGGACATATAAGTGGACTGTGTAGTTTAAAGTCTTACAGTAAGGATAATAGGGGGGACTATGTAGTTTAATGTCATGCAGTAAGGACATAATATAGACTATATTGATTAATGTCATGAAATAAGGAAAACACATTTTAACGTCATGTTGGAATAAAGTGTATTTCTGTTACAAAAAATACTTCTTCAAGAATCTTGCATAGGTTGGAGTCAAGATGAGTTCTCCAACCACTGAGATTAAAGAATAAGCCCCATTGGAGTAGACCTTAGGTATTGAATAAGGTCCTTCCCACATTGGCTCATGAATTGGAGGTTTCGTTCTAGGTATCATTGGTGTTCTAAAAACCAATACCAATTCTCCTTGAATAAATGAACTAAGATGAAATTTTTGGTTGAAAGCTCATGCTATTCGATTCTGATAGACTTCCAAGTGGTGTAGGGTGCACAATCTTTTTTCATATAATCATTCCAATTCATCCAAGAGCTTTTGATATTGTTCATCTGTATATGGCTGATCACAAATGGCTACACTAAGCGAAGGTAATTGAACTTCAATGGGAAATACTTCTTCTGTTTCATATACCAATGAATATTGAGTTGACCGCGTAGCAGTTCGGGTGGTGGTCCGATAAGCCCATAAAGCGTGAAAATGTTTATCAGGCCATGATTTCTTATCTTTATCCAACATATTTTGCAGTATGTTTGAAATAGTCTTATTTAAGGCATCTATTTTTCCATTGGCCGCTCCATGATACTGAGAGAAATGGTTGGATTTTATGTTGTATTCTTGACACAACTTCCTTACCTCGGATGAACAGAAGTTGGTGCCATTTTCCGCCAATATGGTATGAGGGACTCCAAATCTAATAATGATGTTATACTTGATGAAGCTAAAAGTTCTTTTAGAACTAACTTCTTTGAGAGTTATTTCCACTTCCCATTTGGAAAAGAAGTCAGTAGCTGTAAGAATATACTTAAACTGCATGGATGTAGCCGAAGGGTAAGGTCCTACTATATCCATTCCCCATGTGGAAAATGGACATGAGTATTTATTTGTATGAAGAAACTATGGGGGATGATGAATGATGTTGGAACATAATTGGAAAGAATGCCACTTCTTAGTGAAATCAACACAATCTTGTATCAATGAGGGCCAAAAGTATACAAGCCTTTGAATTTGATCAGACAGTCTATGTCCAGATAGGTGGGCACCACAGACTCCTGCTTGCACTGCTTTCATGAAAACCATTGTCTCTTCACCATCAATGCATTGGAATAGAATTCCATGAAAACATATTCTATAGATATTTCTTTCTTGGTGATAAGGGACATCATAAAGATTAAAAATGACCACACGTCACCGGAATTGTTCTTTCCTGGCTCTGTCATATGGGAGTGATCCATTTTGAAGGTATTCCCTGATAGGTTTCATCCATCTTGTAGTATGACCATATGGTTGAGAAATGGGACTAATTTCATTGATTTCCACTATTCTGATTTGAACATAAGGTGAAACATTACGACGGTGGGAAATACTGATGATCGTTTCATCCGGATTTGGATCTTCCAGAGTTGTGGTTATATTATCCAATGCATCAGCTTGGGCATTTTGTGATCGTGGGACACATGAAAATGTCAGTTCCGAACGATATTCCGCCATTAACTCTCTGTTGTAATCATACAAAGGGATTAACTCTACTTTTATGATGGCATAATCTCCATTGACTTGTTTAATTACCAAGTCTGAATAACCATTCACCTTTAAGTGATTCACTAGTGCCTATAGCGGAAACTCCAATCCTTTTGTAAGAACTTGATATTCATCTTCATTATTTTCAACACCTTCCAACTATTAAAAGGAATAGGGTATCACTTCCTTTTTTGGGTAAATAAACACAATTTCTAACCCAAATTTTTTTAATTAATGATCATCCATTTTATTCCCTGTTGGACTTCTGGAAGCACCATCAAAGTACATTTCCCATGTTTGATGATTATCTTGAATAGAGAAGACTTAATCCTGAGGAAGTTCAATATCTATAGATGTGACTTCTACTCAAGGATGTTACACCAGGAAATCAGCCTGAGCATGGCCCTTTATTGCCTTTTGAGACACATACTGGATATCAAATTGGTGCAAAATAACTGTCCACCATGATAGACGTCCTGTAAGCATTGGACAACTAAGGATGAATTTTTGTGGGTTATTTCGAGATACCAATTGGACCTAATGGTGTTGCAGGTAGTGTCTAAATTTCTAAACAGCAATGATTAATGTTAGGAAGAACTTTTGAATACTTGAATATCTGGTTTCTGCTTCAAGAAAAGTCCGACTGAGATAGTAAAGTTTGTTTTCATTCCTAGCATAATTATTCCGGGAAGGAAAGACCCCATGATAGCTCTAAAGCTATCATATAGATAATAAGTGGATTTCATTCAATAGGTGGCATTAATATAGGTGGAATCAATAGATATTTCTTGAGGATATCATATGCATCTTGGAAATCTTCAGTCCACTGGTAAGCGTCTCCCTTCTTCATAAATTTGGTGAAGGGTAAACATTTGCCTCCCAGAATGGCGATTAAACGTCGAATATAGGCCCAGTGTCTTTGAAGTCCTCTCAATTACTTCAAATATCAAGGAGGGGACATACCAAGGATTTATTTTGTATTCTCTAGATCGACATCGATACCATGATGGCGTACAACAATGTCGAGAAAATTTCCTGAGGTTAACACGAAAGCACATTTCAAGGGGTTCATCTTCAAATTGTGTTGTCAAAGAATGTGTAATATGATTTCCAAATCATCCAAATTATTAGAACGTTGTCTATATTTAACCACAAAATCATCCACATAACATTCAACAAATTTCCCTAAAAATGGTTTGAAGATACGTTGCATGGTGCGTTGATATGTTACGCCTGCATTCTTCAGGCCAAAGGGAATTACCCGATAGAAAAACACACCCTAAGGGGATATGAAGGCTGTAGATTCATAATATTCTTGAGAAATTCAGATTTGATTATACCTAGAATATCCATCCATGATGGAAAGTTCTTCATAGCCAGCTGTTGCATCGATTAAGAGTTCTGTGATCGGAACTAGAAAATCATCCTTGGGACAATGCCAATTAAGATCGTTGAAGTCAATGAAAACTATAATATGTGCATTATTCCTTTTCAAAGCGACAATATTGTCCAACCATTTGGGATATTGAACTTCCCTGACGATGTTAGCTTGGATAATCTTATTCACGGCAGCTTCAATTTTGGAAGCATAAGTTGGGTGTGTTCTTCCTGTGGTTTGCTTGAATCATCGATGATCTTCTAGAAAATCCAAATTATGAGTAGCAACTCAGAATGAATCCATGGAATTTCTGTATAGTTCCATGAAAATATATCTCTATTTTTCTTTAAAAAATGAAATATACATTTCAATCTTTTCAAGAGTCATGGATTCACTTATTAAATTGGGGCGTGGATCTTATTTTGTACCCAAATTTATTTCTCTGAGATCATTCAAAGAGGTAGATATACCATCTTAAAATGTTTTAGGAGCATCTATGATATCTTTCTCTTATTCTTCAATATTTTATATGTCATTTGTATCTACTTGCATAGTAGATGATGAAGCAGAACATCCATAATCAGAAGAGAAGTTATAATTTTAACATCTTGAAGAAGAGGCCACTAATTCTGACCTTGTTGATGATGAAGGGTCTTCAGTGGGTAATAAAGAGGAGATGATGGATTGATAATCGACATCATCATTCATCTCCGACATTGCCATAACATCTTCTGGCTGGGTTGATGAATTATAGAATTGATGGATTTCAACGGATTAAACAAATACATCTCCATTTGAGCAATCATTCATGCTTTGGGAATCACCAATTTCACCTATGCTGTCTAGATTGATTTCCGTAATTGACATTATGGAAGTTTCCATAAAATTATTGGGATTTGGGTCTATCTTGTCAATTTGACTGATAGGAAACACATAATCTCTACTCACAAGTATGAGTGGGTTTATTAGAATATTTTCCAGACAATATGGAGCATTAATTTTTGTAACCTCCTTTGTGATAGATACATCCTTTCCCTCCATGTGATAGAATTCTGCCTCAAAGTATTGAGATTCTAATGTTCTGAATGGGGCATTATCACAATACAATTTCCAATTGGACCACTGAAACAATATTTGAGACATTGATTGTATGATGTAGGTATAGATGCATGTTGATGTAGCCAAGGTCTTCCAAAAAAAATGTTGAAAGCTGTTTCATAACGAACAACCAAGAAATTTGAATTGGATACAATGTCTCCAAATAGTGTTATGAGTGTAATATCACCCATATGTTCATGTTCATTTTTATCATATCCTTTAAAAAAATGTATAAGGAGATAAATATGATTCGGTGAGGCCCAATTGATGAAGTGTAGGAATAGGGATGAGGTTGACTCTTGAGCCATTATCAACGAATTCTCATCTAATGTCTACTTCATTGACATTTCAAGATAAACACAAAGGTCTAATATGTCTTTGCACAACATCATATTCATCTTCATCTATAAAATATACCACTTCATGGAATTCTGCAGGATTATTCTCTACATGGTAGACTTCAGTAGCAGTAATTTCAACTTCCAATTCCTGAGGACTTGACAGAGCCTCAATGAGGGCCTCCCGAAGATCCTTTGATAGATTCCAGGCATCATGAATTTTCAACTTGGCCAGTAATTGGGCCAAATGTTACAAGGCATCATACTTTTGATCCAAAGCTCTGTGTTTCCCAACAAATACATGTTGTTTTGTAGGTGCATAGAAGTTGATGCTTTGGATGTTGATGCATCTTGTATCGGGGTAGAAGTTGGAAATACTCATGGCATAGGAAGATTAGACAGACTAGGACTATATAATTGCTCAGAGGATGAAGGTGTAACTTCTAACCGATCTCCCAAAATAATTGTGCTAGGACTGAATCTTCCATGTGTGGAAGTACTTCCTTGTTCTTATTGAGTATGATGAAGTGCTCAGCCACGAGTTTCTACCGCATATACAGTTCTTGCAGGAGTAGGATTGGAATAGTGGATTTTGGAATTTCCACATCATCCTCTGTATCCTAGACCTCTTGAACTTCCTCTAATTCTGCTTTTTGATATAGGGAACTCATTCTAATCAAGATCAAAACTGTGACTAGCATAAGGATCTGTTATGTGAATCATGTTAACAAAACCAAAAATCAACTCCTCATCTGCTGAAGACTCTGCCTAATTAGTTAGTTAAGGTTGTGCCGTTTGTTGGGGTGGTGCCCGTGGATTTGAAGTAGATGGCATAAAATCTGCCAGAGTCAAAGACAACTTGGGCTTTGACACGATCTCATCTTCTTCTAACTGCTCTTTTTTCTTCGAATTATTCTGCTTCTTTGTGGATTTTCCTTCTGATGAAGGGGGTTTTGCTGTGGAATTCATAGAAGAAGACACAGTTGAATTCTTCAATTGTGTTCTTAAAATGGCATTAATTCAGTTGATCATTTTATTGACCATCCAATCATCATATTTCTGCACATTTTTGCTTTTCACTTCTTTCCACTAACCTTCTTCCTATGAATCTATAGCAGTAACACATGCTACCTAGGCTGAAGAACCCTTCAGTTTGACTTGTCATGAGTACTCCATTTTTTGTAGGAGGTCTTTGAAGACAAAACACTCTTTAATGGGATGACCCATCCTCTGATGAAATGGGAAATAGTTGGGAAGGTCTTCATCCCCTTCCTTGTTTGGCCATTTAGGCCTTGTAAACAGAACCAAATTATTTTCCAGAGCCAAAATGAATTAACCAGGAACGTTTTCATTTCGGAAAGAATAAAAATTGTTTTTTAACTCCTAAAATTGTTTCCGTACTTGACTTATTTTATCCTAATGATGAAAAGGCCTCTGTTGTTGATGCTCAAGAGGTGGGGCCCTTCGATAAGATGATTCTTTTGAAGTGGAATCAGGAACAGGTACTTGTTTAACTTTAACTATAGCAGTCTCTTCTCTCTCCATTCTCCATCCTGGAACTGATGGAATTATACGAGTTTTATACTTATCCTTTTTAAGAGAGTATTCAATCTGTTGAGGGATTGAATTATGGTCTCGAAACACACTTTTGTACTTAACATGTATCAACATTGTACGTAATTCATCACACAAATGTTCCACACATATTGGAAACAACTCTTCTTGAGGGAGCGCTAAGATTAAGGAATTTTTTAATCCCTTTCAGTGAGAAATTAACTCTGAAACCCTTTCATTATACCTATGATTACAATTTTTAAGATAAAAACCTATTGTCTTTGGAAAAGTTGATCTGAAATGAAGAATGAATCGTTGACTGAGATCTTCCCAACTGCTAACTGAATAGGATTGCAAGCTTGTATACAAGACAAATGCATGCCCTTGTAATGAGTGTACAAAACACCTGAGCTTAACTACTTCTTAGTATTGAAGAGTTCCCATTATAGGATCACAATGAGAACCAAAATGTGTTATGTGTTGCTTGGGGTCTCCCGAACCATTAAAAATTGGGAATGTAGAACTTGAAAAATTTGATGGGGGATGAATTTCATCAAACCTTTGAGGATAAGATCTTTTTTCTAGTTGAATTTGTGCACGATTTCCCTCCATAGCTTCCAACCGAGTACATAATGACTCAATGGTAGTCATTAACTTTTGAGAAACATCTAGTTGAGCTTGGTCTTGAGCAGATGCAATAACTCGAACCAGGATAAGTATGGTGGCTGGTACTGCAACTGATGGTATCACTACCGGTTGTTGTTGTGCATGACCCATAGGATTAGACCTGTGTTGGTCTGCCGGTAAAGGAAGATATTCTTAATCCATCACAGTATCTGCAACAAATTATCTTGACTAACTGACTCCCGCATGCTTAGGAGGAAGACTGCCTTGAAGTATTTCTGCATTCAACCACCTTAATGACATCATTTTTTTCCTCTTATTGTGTGAACCTTTTATCTAGTGACAGTGATTGTCCTTCTCTAGAGGAAGGGTGGAATGTTACATGATTTTTTTCCTTTCCCCTTTTTGGAGGCCTTTTGGAGAGGGGGAAGTTGGTTATTTGATGGAATACCCAGATTCTGGGAAAGCCTTTGATTTTGTGTACGGACACATTCTTCATTTGTTTCAGTGTGTATAGTATATTATTAGGAAATTCTTCATCTGATTAACCTATGTGAGCCTCAGGTTCTGTAGGATCTGTAACAATGACATTGATGAAATTTATTAATTCATAATGCGTTGCATCCCTTCTATCAGCATTTATGTGATGTTTTCTTTTTCCATGTCCTTGAAGAGTCATTTCCTTTTGTTGAGTTGATCCCTCGGGAACTTCTTAACAAACCATAATTTGGAGGAAATCTCCTGATAATTCATCTCTATGTTAATCTTGTGGCTTCTGCCCTAATCGAGAGAAGACCGACATTCACTGAGGAAGATATGGAGGATTTGAAAAAGTCCCCAATCCAGTGGGTTGGGGCTGTTCCTGCTATTCCTGCTCAACTCCACGGATCCTATTTATTGATTTTGAGGGATGGGTTAAAAGAGTCCCCAGTCTGGCCAGCTGGGATGTTTCTTGAGCTGCAACATCTGAGACTTTCATAAAAGTTATCCTGATATTGCTAATTTTAGTACGAAAATTGGTTGGATGCATCAACCTACACCCACTCAAATGACCTGGCTTAGATGACCATTGCATGATTTCTAAAACCTCTGTCACCTGATGATGCACCCGCTCAAAAAGTGAAGTCTGTCCAATATTCTCATTTTCTTGATGCAAGAGTAATTTTACAACTTGTTCTTTGCATGCCAGACTTTGAGAAGAGCTATTTGATGCATGTTCTTGAGCAAGCCTTTGATTAAAAAAACCAATTGACTATGGTCGGCCATGGGAAATAACATTGCATGAGACCATTTTTGGCGGGCATTGTTGACATGAGAGTACAGTTCAATGCAGTGCACCATGAACACCCCATCCCCAGATATAAATACGAGATGGGGAATTGGAAATTAACTGGCGCAATATTTTTAGTGCACCAAGTCATTAATGCTGAAGTGCTCTTTGCTTCTTTTCAACCTTTGGATATCAAAAAACTATGAGATATGACAAATAAATTTGGCTTTGTGACCCTTATATTATCTTGAAATGATTTTCATACTTATCATAAGATAATATTATCTATTATAAATGAAAAAGAATCTCCAGATGTTGAGACTAATATCGTGAATACAATCATCTATCAACATCTCTGGAATATCATACTGAGAGTCAACCAAAGGCTAAAACATGATTGGTACTTCACCTTTTTCCAGTTTTTTTTTATATTCAGCACATCCTCTTTATCGTTTGATGATGATTCTTCTACCTGATTAGACCAAAGCTGGTGCTTCTTTGCTGCATC
Organism: Viscum album; assembly: GCA_963277665.1. NCBI lineage: Eukaryota > Viridiplantae > Streptophyta > Magnoliopsida > Santalales > Viscaceae > Viscum > Viscum album. The sequence goes on along the minus strand of OY728135.1, from coordinate 1,587,371,219 downwards.
ATCAGATTCAACAATATTGGTAGAGAATTTATTTATCAAAATAGAAGTTTAATGACTTATGAGTGGTTCGAAGAAGGACCTACACCTTGGGCTATCTTCTGGTTGAGAAAGTATTTCACCTGCTATAGGTAATGCATTAGACTTGACTGGTCTCACATCTGCAAGTGCCTCAAGATATGAGTGCTCTCTCATTACTGCATTTTCCATTAAAGTATTATCTAGGCAATGTGATTTACTAATATGGAGAGTACATTCATAGCTAAATTAATCTTCCTGGGGAGGACCACCATGGTGGGTTACAGCAAAAGATGAAACCTTCTTATCCATGATCTTCTGTCCAAACAGAGGGTAATTGTGGATCTCATCTGAAGATAATACTTTGAGATCCACCAAAATATCATAAAGAAAGCCTTCATGAGGAAGTTTCTGATGAAGAAATTCGGAATTATTGTTCCCCCTATTGGTAAATGAAATATTAGACTCTTTAGATGCAACAAATAATTGTCGGAGGGCATCAAGAACTGTAGCATCGAGCATGGAATTACTACAGATTGGATCTTGATTTCTTGACTGTGTTATATGGTTATTTTTCTTAGACACCTTCTTACTCACTTTGGGATCATCTTTTTGTTGAAAGTGGTTATTATGGGGTGATGTATATGCTTACTTAGGAGAAATAGTCAGGTTAGGCTGATTATCTCCATTCAAATTGGGTGTATGTTCTTGACTTGATTGTCCATATGACATGGGGGAGTATGCACCAAAACCCTATTGGACTCGGACATAGGTGTGTATATGTTCCGGAGTGATATGTTGACGAGTAACTCCATTGGGAGGGATAGATTTATGTTTCTTTCCCTGTGATGCAGTTGAAGTTGATATAATATTCTGATAGGAATCTAGAATATGGGTAGGGATTTTCTTATTCTCTTTCACCATTTTCAAAATGTTCTTGGTGACTTCAGCATCTGAAATAGGAATATAAATCCATTCAGTACTTGGAGTAGGTGTGTATTCCTGCTCATGTCCTCCTTTTCCTGTCAGTAAATTCTGATAGAACTCATGTGTGGGGGCAGAGAGTGGAGTCTTCTCCAAATTTGTCATCGGAGCTTTCTGACTGACTTCTCTGGGTGCTACCAAACAAGACTGTTGGCAGGCTTGATGAACATTGGCAGGTGTATGTTCCTGCTGTGTAATCTTTGTCAAGTATGGTTGAAAATTTTCCTTCAATACTGGCAGACAAGACTGCTGACGAAATTGTTGATTGTAAATAGGTGTATTTCCCTGCATATCATTTGCCACCACATTTGATTGTTGATATTAATTGGTTATAGTCAGACGAGCCTACTGACTAGATGATGAGTTATAAATAGGTGTATATGTCTGCCTATAATACTCCACCGAAATTTCTTGGCGGGATTGGCGTGTTACTGCCAGAAGAGTATGTTGGGAAGTAAAATCCGGATGGATAGGTGTATATGCCCGCTTGTTGTTTTCCATCATGTTGGATTTATTTCCTTCTCCAGAGGGGGAAGAAGTAAGAACCTTCTCCCTTTTGACCAGATTTTGACTCTGGTGGTTCATCATATATGCTCAGGCCTAAGGAACTTGTGCCTACACCCTAATGGTGATACCCTCATCATTTTGAGGGTGCTCTACCACACAATTCTGGCAGTGATTGTTGATGGGAGTCGTAGGAAGGACTCATGTCTTCTTGATTTGAGGCCTTGAGTGACCTTCTCATTCACCTCCCCATAATATGGGAGGGACTGGTGATTTCTTTATGGGGATAATGAGCCGAAATAGTTAGAAACATTGGTTGGCACCACCTGCTTCTTGATCACTGGTCGTCGCTCTCCGGTCAACCAGGGTGAATTATTAACCTAGAGGGCTTGTCTAGAGGCCTCTAGAGTCAGAATTGTATGGTGTTGATAGTATTCCTTAACCGGTGCATTTGAGACCCAGCATTGCAGACACTGAGTATGTGATGTCGTCCTCAAAGCGGATGAGGATCTAGTAGGAGTAGCAATTGAGGCATTCTCAGGTGTGAACATTAGAGAATCCATTTCTATAACACAGAGATATCTTGAAACGAGTTCCTGCTTGATATAATAAACATAATCATGTTACGTTCGGCTACTACATCATTTTGATGACCACATATGTTATTTATTTTTTTGTTTTCCCTCACATTATGATAAATAGGGGCCTAACAAATAAGTAAAACAACATTTAACTTGGTTAAAGATTCAGGTTGGGTTCACTATTTTTTGTTTCTTATGGAAATGTGGATGAACTTGTTTGTTTAATGTTAAAACATTCCAATAAGAGTCTAACATGTTTATTCATAGAACTGGAATCAACCAATGATTCTATATCCATTTGGACCTACATTCCAACGGTAGGTTCTCATTACTTATTGACCGATGAGGCTTAAGAATTTTCATTGGTCGAGATGATGTGAGGTTAGACTCATAACGCCTTTTTTGGGGGAATTATTGTCTACTCCGGGACTCTCTTATAGATTTGAGTAATTTTCTTGAATCCTTCTTAATTTTCCAAGTTTGAAAATGAGCTTTCTTTTAGATATGACAATCAATAATTGATATGTATGAGCTTTAGAGAATATTTTTTATATGTATTTGAGGTTCTTAATCGATATAGAATCATCCGTATTTGTTGGAAATTCTTAGTCAATGGTATCCTTAAACACATTATATAGAAATCTCTTGGTCAGTATTATGACCAGACTGGTTTTAAAGCCACTCATTGGGGCACATGAAGTTTATTGTCATTCAGAAAGACAATGATTATTTTAGAATTGGGATCGTACCTGCAGATTGGCAACCTATCTATCCTTGTTAGAAAAGGAATCAAAACCCATGTAGTTCGAGTTATGAAATATGAGGTTTTATGCATGATTGATGGCCCAAAGAAAGATGTAATAATTAGTTTTATGCTATAAGCTCACGTGAGTCATGCCCATTGTGCGAAATAAGAGGTATCATTAAAACCTGATGATTATACCATGAAATATGCAATCATATGATGTAATGTGGGGATTATGTATGTATGACTGCCCCTGATAGATAAGGATTGGGATTTACTTTGGGGAAGAAACCTGGGAATAAGGTCCATAATGGTATATGTGCTTTATGTAGATTTGGATACTTAACATAGGGCTTACTCCTAGGAAGGATTCCCAAATTAGAGGGGACTTATGATTGGGTTTTATTCCTGAGAAAGAAGCCCAAATCAAAAAAATTTAAGACTGGGGCTTACTCTTGAGAAGGAAGTCTAGGTTATGGGACTTGTGACTTGGGGCTTAATCCTAAAAAGGAGGACCAAGTTAAGGAAAATTATTATTGGGGCTTACTCATAAATAGGATGCCCAAATTAATGATATTGAGGCTTTCTCCTATGGAGGATTCCCAGATTAAGGAGATTGGGGCTTACTCTTAAGGAGGATTCCCAGATTAAGGATCATCTCATTTTAAAGGATGATGTTGAATAAAGAAATACCTAACCTTAGTGACATAAAATTATGTAAATCCTGAGGTTTTGAGATATTTTCCATATAATTGTTTTCAGATAAGGAAACCAACAAAGAAACCATGACATAAATGGATTTAAATAAGGTTTTGAAGGCTGTCCTTGAGGAGGAACACTGGATTTCAAGAAAAGAGTTGAATAGGAAAGAGGGGAACTCAAAAAGAGGTAGGTACACAAGTCTTGTTTTGGCGTGAAACTCTAGCTCGCGCAAGTATACATGCACGACAAGGGTGTACATGGGTGACGATTAACCTTTAGGGTAATACTTTGAGAGACTTGGCTCAAGCCCTTAGTATTATCCCGAGAGGCTTCAAAAAGGTTGGCACAAAAATTTTATTGAAGGGATAAGGCGGCGCGCATGTGTGGACATTTCCATTAAGGGAAATACACATAGGCACGCATGTGTTGATGATTTACACAACATAGGCCTTATTCCCCCTATTTTGATCTTCCATTCTAGGTTAAAAACTACCATAGAAGTGTTCGGAAGACTTCATGTAGAGACTAGGGTGCCGAGAGTGTAAATCCGATGTTTGGAATTTTTCGTCCTCGAAATGGGGGCCCACAAGGGGTATTTATAGGTCATTGAAAACCTTGGGTGAAAAAAGAATAGGGTCTGAAAGTCAGCTGTGTGACCTATATGTGGCGCGCAAGTAGACTTGTGCATCCATATTGAAACTTGTGCGACCCATGCTTAAAAAAATACTTGTTCATGCCTTCATCAATTTTTGATATTCTTCAAAGGACGAATCTCTTTGTGTTTATGGTATTCCCCCTTTTCATTCATTTGAAAATGTGATGGAAATGAGAGTTAACAAGATTCATTAGGCAGAATGGATCATGTAGTTCAGAATAAGATGAGAGTTGAAAGGGATATTTTGTTCATCGATCTAGTAATGATGGATATGGGAATTATCAATGAAGGTAACACAGAACTACTTTTTTCAAATGGTTTCCAAACATTTTTTACTAGAAAGGATAAAATGTTCTTAGGTTGATAATGAGGTGTTTCAAAAGAAAATTAAATCTATAAATTAGGTGTAGTTGACTGACTTTGTATATGATGGTGGAATTTTGAAACTCAGAAAGAGGATTTGTGTTACCACTATACCTGAGCTAAAGAGGGAACTACTGAAGGATTCTCATAGATCTTATTTCTCTATACACCATGGTAGGAAAAATATTTATAGAGATCTAATGGATAATTTTTTGTGGGAAAACATGAAGAGGGATATTATTGATTATGTTTCGAGATGTTAGGTGTGTCAACAGGTGTAGTTTGGAAGTCAACATCTTGGAGGAGTCATGAAACCCCTTCCTATTCCTATGTGACAATGGGATGATATTACAATGTAAATTGTCATGGGACTACCTAAGAATTAAAGAAAGAATGATATGATTTGAATCATTGTTGACTGTCTGTAACGCCCCGACCCCAGCTACCCAGAGTCGGTGCATTATTACATAACATTGGCATGATCACAAGAAAGATCAAATCTCGAAATACCGATTGGTTTAGTAGCCTTGGAAACACTAGATATAATCATAATGTTTTACATTAAATTTCAAAGTGAAAAACTACTACAACAACAAAGTCATCATATCCACACTATTAACCCCTCATAATATCCCTGCAAGTCATTCATAATTTACTTCTTCACTACCTGGGAAAAATAAAACATAGAAAAGAGGTGAGCTCAAATTCCCAGTAAGGATAACAATATAGAGGAACATTCAAAATATGCATAAACATTTAAGGCAATGAATTACTAAAACAAAAGCCTTTTAAAATTGAACTTCAACATAGTATGGCAAAAGTAAAATGAAATAATGCCATTTACTTATTCACATGGATATTCTACTAATCGAATAATCACATGCAATATCAATAACCACTTTCATAATGTTGGAATGCATAATGCCAGACTATCATAACCACATAGCCAAGGTCTCGTGCCAAGACTACAAATAAGATTTTGTCAAGGCCTTGTGCCAAGACACTAGTTTGTCTCATGAGACCTACCGATGCATCGAGGAGCTATAGCGGGCTCCACCCGTCACTTATTAAGTCCAATGCATTCCCATATGAAAAGGTTGAAACATAACATAAACATTCGTATTAAAACTAGCATATGAAATGTCAATAATTTCACCATAAACTATGAATGGTATAAAAATAGCACATCCATAGTCAAACATATCACAAAACCTTCAATACAATATAGAAGTTTTGTATCATAATAAATCAACTTCAAATAATCTTAAAATTTATCAAAGGATGTTGACATAGATGAAATCAAAATTCTTTTTAAAGAAATATCTCCTTTTATTTTGAAATCATTTAATATCCATATAAAATAAAACAATTTCTTTGAAAATATTCTTATAAGCTTGTATGGAAAGCTTCGACGATTTTATAACGGCGGAAAATAACCGCACCCGCCGTATAAGTTAAAAAAAACATTCTTACCTCAATTCTGTCGAAAAGGTTAAAAAGGACCTTGTTTTGAAAACGACGAAAAGATTCCTTTATAAACCTCTTATAAAAAGTCAAACAAGGGTATAAATGACTTTAACCCATATTCATGTAAATAGTAAAAATGTTTTGAAATACATTTCGAAGAAACATGGATGTGGATGATAAAGAGATCCTAGTAGATTATTACGTATAATACAACCTCGGATAATGAAGAGATTGTGAAATAACCCTTACCTTGTAATTTTCCTTGGTTGGGGTAGGTTAACCTCCTGTATAATAGTGAAATAATTGTTACTAAATTATAAAAGAATCATATACATTAATATGATATCATATATGATCTTTTAATATTGATTTGATAATAATATCTTAGTATTATCGCCGTTTCGGGTGTTAACTTACTCATTTTCTTTATATGTTTTGTTACATAAGTCATGTTTGTTGTATCTTATTCATATCCAGAATGATATCAAGTCCTTAAACATAATTTTTAAATCATTAAATGATAGTTATACTTGAATGGATACGATGGAGAATGAATTTCATCGCGTTCGTGGAGACGGTAGTCCGTACGTACGCACGAACGCTACTTCCATTTAATTTTTTATTTTAAAAGAATCAAATCCAAATGATACATAGGTATATTACTATTACAGTATAATATAATATTTTATATATGTTACTTAAGTTCATTAACACCATCCTTTATACGTTCCATGTGTGGTATGAACGAGTCATATCATTTTAAGGGGCGGTAGTCCGCACTTCCTCAAATGAAATTATCGTATGTATATACAACATGAAACGAATAATGGTATGAATTAAAATGGAATTACAGAAGCTTATATATAAAATATATATCATTAATATCATATTTAATTACAGTGCCATCATAATGGCCACCATGAGAGGCGGTAAGATGTATTTGAACAATCATCGTTTCGTGAGGCTCTAGTTCGCCATCCACAGAAACATTATGTTCATCATCCATTAGATGGAGTTGTGTGTATGTGTAGTTTGAATCCTTCTTATAACAACATCCTAGTATATTGAGGATACTGGTGTTGTTACAAAAGAAAGGAAATAAAAAGAGTTTGGGGGTTGGAGAAGGAAAATAAATGAAAATAATTTAAGAGAAATCGTTACCTTTAATTTAGTTAACTCACTTTGGTTGGAACCAAAGGACTTGTTGAAATGCTTTCTGCCTAAGGGAAAGCTTCAAGTAGGAGGAGAGGGATGTGGGGAGCTTAGTTGGGCAGAGTTTGGACGAGCCAAGTGGCTTGAGTGGTGTGAGGAATGAGTAGAAGTGGTCTCCTTTTATAAGGGAGAGGAGGGGCTCTTTAGGAAAGAGTGAAAGTATTACTTTATAATATAATTATATTCGGTTTATAATGGTCCAAAAATAATTGAGGTCGAAGATAAGATGGCTCATATTCTAAATAACATCAACCAATAAGAATTGGACAGGTTTTAAATAATATTTTAATCATTATAATATTATTTATTTCAATGATTTATTAATGAGGTAAACATTGCATCATTATTGTGTCATTAATAATTTAACTTATTTGATGTCTAAAAATTATAAATAAAATATCATCATGTAGTAAATCTTTCTAGCTTTCTAATTAATATTTATAATCGAAAATCCAACATGTATAACCCTATGTAAAAATTGTTCTTCTAAAAGATGTAAGCTTATGCCATTTTTATTTTTATTTTAACTTTATTAATATAATGTGTCCCTACCACATACAAGTGGCTCCAAGGGGTCCCCCAAATTGACCCAAGGATGCCCATGGTCGGGTATGTGTCCACCAATAAGGTTAAGACACGTTTTAGGGTAATTTTGTATTATTATAATATTATTTTTTAACCCTTATTCACCGGATTTACCCTTAACCATGGTAAATAAAATATTTACCACAGTAATTATTCAAAATGTCTAAAAATAAAAGTTACCTATTTACACAATTTGGAAATCCTGATTCCAAATATGGAATCCATTTTCCTAAATTCAAAATACAGAAGTGGAAGAAATTAATTTAAAATTAATTCCCGCTGTCAAAACAAAAAGCGTGTTTTTAAGAGATAATAACTATCAAAAGATTGACACTTGTTTATGTTCGGATTAGTTGTAAAATTATGTCCAATGACCAACATTATATTAAATTTTAAAAATATATTCTAAATATACTTTAAAACCACTCAAATTCATAATTTATCACTATTAATTATTTTGATTAAAAAGTTGTTTTTAATTAAAATTTAGTAATTTTCACTATTCATCAAAATATGAAAGTTATCCGAAATGTACCAAAATTTCACCTTAGGCTAAATTCGATATTCCGAATCCAAAAATGAAGTCCATTTTCAAATATAAAATATATATAATTTCAAAAATTAGGTATTACTATTCATAACGGCTAGTTTGATTAGTTGTGGTGTGTGTTAAAACTCAAGGTTGCGTACAACACACGCTACTGTATTATTCAAAGAAAGCATACCGTGGAAGCTTGGGATGTTTCATTTTAAACTTTTGATGTCCCCATTTAGTCAAAAAGTTTAATATATTGTATTTAAAAAGGGTTCACTATTAAAAGTTGATAAAAGTGCAATACTGAAAATGAATTTGTTCTTGCATTATATCTAAGAAACTCATAATATGGATTCTAAAAATATAAGGATTATATAAAGTTTAAAATTTAGTTAACACTATTCATAACCTCTTTTGAACAGCTTTTTTGGTAAGTCATGGTGCGATTGAACTTGGTGTTGCGTGTAGTGAAAGTTATTGAATTATTTTGAAGAAATAACACACTATAAAATCTTGGGGTGTTACATTCTCCCCTCCTTCAATAAATTGCGTCCTCGCAATTTGAAATTGTTCTTCAAAAATAAAAGGTTGAAAATAGAAAATATATTTGTGGGTAAACCCACATCGGAAATTGGGTAACTAAAATTTAGTCTTAATATGAGGCAAAGAGAAATCAAAGGGTCACCACCAAATTATGATCTCGATTAGGAGAACATTGGTGGCAATTAGAGACATATAATTGGAAGAAAAACGTAAATATTTATAGGTGGTGATTGAGGTCATCAATCACAAACAAGTGTAAAATTGAGGTCCTTAAATTCATCAATCTATGATGATTTGAAATACCATTCGTTCAACAAAACATAGGGTATTAGGATAACACATTTTTGACGTTTCAAAATATCTTAGTTGAAATCCCACATCGAAAAATGAATTAATGAGGCCTCTATTTAAAATAAAGAGTGGAAAGTATAAAGATTACCGAAAATAACACATACTAGGGTTCCATGTAGGAAAATATGGATATGGAAGAGAAATCTAACCATCAATTATCTGATGGAGAGTGGTAGAGAACATGACTATGAAAAGGCCAAAAATCCCAAAGCCATAAATTTGTGATGATTTAAGGTACCATCTAGGACAACATTTTTGTTCTATGTTTCTTTTATTAATGTTGGGGAATTTATTTATGAGATTGGATAAGATCATAAGGAGATATACTTACTTTATAATTAGAGTTTTATCCATTAATAAATTTCTACCACAAACTCATCTTTCACTCTAAAAGATAATAGAATGTAAAAAAAATTCTATTTACACTATTCTTATAGGGTTCCAAAATTTATAATTCATCTACAAGATCTTTTAATAAAAACTACATTATTTAATCCAGGACATCTCGTGGGCCAGTGGTAGGTGATACACCCTTGTCGCCCTTCGGTTGCAGGTTCAAGTCTCGCAGCCTTGCCGGACGCGACGGGTTGCCGCCCGACCTCCGAGTTGTCCTTTTATGGAAATCCAAAATAATACAAACTAGAACTATCCAAAATACTTCTGCCCAAACTCACAGTCCAACATTTATAATGAAGGTAAACATAATATAGATCCTTTTTACCCCATAATAGCATATGAATACCTTCATCATGTATTACCATATTCCTTATTGATTACATTCATGCTCCCTTATTCCATATAGAATGCTAGATATACTTCATTAATCCAAAAATGTTTTAAACCCCAACAATGATGGAATATACAAATCATTAATCAGTTCCATGGTAGTCAAGAATATTCAATATATTTTATCCAAAACAATCATATATTATTCCAAAATCACTACCTCAGTATCAGAACTATATTATGATTTATCATTCTCTCAACCATATATTTTCCAAAAATTTATCCTGTTATTGAGTCACTTTTCTTTGTTCTACACAATCTCAAGTCCTTAATGAAATAGTACTGCAGTACAATCCTTATATACTCCATAATTATTATAACAAGTACATTGTTGATACAACACTCAATTGACATAATCAACATAAGAACTCTAATCATTCCTCTTCATCTGTGGTAGTATCATAACTTGATTATTATCCAATAACATCATTTGCGGCATAGTCTGATGACTGGGGATAGGTTCGTGTATTGTCCAAACTCCTTGCAAATGAAGCATTGTACATTTGAAACCATTTTCTTACCCTTGCAGTCACGTACTTTGTGCCCTTTTCCTCCACACTTATAACAAACTCCCGTTCCTCTCAGGCAAGTTCCAGGGTGTTTCTTTCCACAGTTACCACATATGGGAAAATTCTTCTTTTCCCTATTCTCTTTATCCATCTTTTTCTCTTCCATCCTTTTCTGCTCTTGCATCCCTTCAAAGCCATAGGACTCAGTAAACTCTTTACTTATCTTATCAACACATGATATTATTTCTTCATATGATGATAATACATGGGAGACTATTTCTCTTATAAATTCTAGCTTAAGACCATGAAAGATATGATCCTTCCTTCTCTTTGGATCATGTGCATTTCTGGAGTTCTCATTCCTTCTACTGGGCGCCATTTCTAAACAATGGCATAAACTAGATCAGTTTATGAATCAAAATACATAATCCCATACTTATAAAACACTTAACATAAATTGAACTATTTATGGATATATTCCATAATCATAAGAATGTTTTCTTTGAGGAAGTATATACTCATAATCCCTTCAAAATGATTTGTAAAGAAAATGAGAGTTATCCTAAGCATATCCCCCGGGAGTGTCGTAACCAAGAGTGCAGCAAGGCCCGTTGTCGTGCACCAGTTCCCGTTCGAGTCTAGCTCAAAGCGGTGTTTTCGGGTTTTACCCCTAGGTACATTTGTGCCAGAGCCGCCTCTACCTGCTCGTATCCAGACAGGGATGTATTGCTCGGAAAACTTACAAAATCTCTACAATACCAAAATTCTAGGAAGATCTTCTATAATAATCCTCAAAGTTCATCTTAGGTCTACGTGCTCTAATCAGAGTTTATCTAAATCTAGCTTCCAAGGTTTGTACTAAACATCCTCTGATACCAACTGTAATGCCCCGACCCCAGCTACCCAGAGTCGGTGCATTATTACATAACATTGGCATGATCACAAGAAAGATCAAATCTCGAAAGACCGATTGGTTTAGTAGCCTTGGAAACACTAGATATAATCATAAAGTTTTACATTACATTTCAAAGTGAAAAACTACTACAACAACAAAGTCTTCATATCCACACTATTAACCCCTCATAATATCCCTGCAAGTCATTCATAATTTACTTCTTCACTACCTGGGAAAAATAAAACATAGAAAAGAGGTGAGCTCAAATGCCCAGTAAGGATAACAATATAGCGGAACATTCAAAATAAGCATAAACATTTAAGGCAATGAATTACTAAAACAAAAGCCTTTTAAAATTGAACTTCAACATAGTATGGCAAAAGTAAAATGAAATAATGCCATTTACTTATTCACATGGATATTCTACTAATCGAATAATCACATGCAATATCAATAACCACTTTCATAATGTTGGAATGCATAATGCCAGACTATCATAACCACATAGCCAAGGCCTCGTGCCAAGACTACAAATAAGATTTTGTCAAGGCCTTGTGCCAAGACACTAGTTTGTCTCATGAGACCTACCGATGCATCGAGGAGCTATAGCGGGCTCCACCCATCACTTATTAAGTCCAATGCATTCCCATATGAAAAGGTTTAAACATAACATAAACATTCGTATTAAAACTAGCATACGAAATGTCAATAATTTCACCATAAACTATGAATGGTATAAAAATAGCACATCCATAGTCAAACATATCACAAAACCTTCAATACAATATAGAAGTTTTGTATCATAATAAATCAACTTCAAATAATCTTAAAATCCGTCAAAGGATGTTGACATAGATGAAATCAAAATTCTTTTTAAAGAAATATCTCCTTTTATTTTGAAATCATTTAAGATCCATATAAAATAAAACATTTTCTTTGAAAATATTCTTATAAGCTTGTATGGAAAGCTTCGACGATTTTATAACAGCGGAAAATAACCGCACCCGCCGTATAAGTTAAAAAAAACATTCTTACCTCAATTCTGTCGAAAAGGTTAAAAAGGACCTTGTTTTGAAAACGACGGAAAGATTCCTTTATAAACCTCTTATAAAAAGTCAAACAAGGGTATAAATGACTTAAACCCATATTCTTGTAAATATTAAAAATGTTTTGAAATACATTTCGAAGAAACATGGATGTGGATGATAAAGAGATCCCAGTAGATTATTACGTATAATACAACCTCGGATAATGAAGAGATTGTGAAATAACCCTTACCTTGTACTTTTCCTTGGTTGGGGTAGGTTAACCTCCTGTATAATAGTGAAATAATTGTTACTAAATTATACAAGAATCATATACATTAATATGATATCATATATGATCTTTTAATATTGATTTGATAATAATATCTTAGTATTATCGCCGTTTCGGGTGTTAACTTACTCATTTTCTTTATATGTTTTGTTACATAAGTCATGTTTGTTGTATATTATTCATATCCAGAATGATATCAAGTCCTTAAACATAATTTTTAAATCATTAAATTATAGTTATACAGGAATGGATACGATGGAGAATGAATTTCATCGCGTTCGTGGAGACGGTAGTCCGTACGTACGCACGAACGCTACTTCCATTTAATTATTTATTTTAAAAGAATCAAATCCAAATGATACATAGGTATATTACTATTCCAGTATAATATAATATTTTATATATGTTACTTAAGTTCATTAACACCATCCTTTATACGTTCCATGTGTGGTATGAACGAGTCATATCATTTTAAGGGGGCGGTAGTCCGCACTTCCTCAAATGAAATTATCGTATGTATATACAACATGAAACGAATAATGGTATGAATTAAAATGGAATTAAAGAAGCTTATATATAAAATATATATCATTAATATCATATTTAATTACAGTTCCATCATAATGGCCACCATGAGAGGCGGTAAGATGTATTTGAACAATCATCGTTTCGTGAGGCGTTAGTTCGCCATCCACAGAAACATTATGTTCATCATCCATTAGATGGAGTTGTGTGTATGTGTAGTTTGAATCCTTCTTATAAAAACATCCTAGTATATTGAGGATACTGGTGTTGTTACAAAAGAAAGGAAATAAAAAGAGTTTGGCGGTTGGAGAAGGAAAATAAATGAAAATAATTTAAGAGAAATCGTTACCTTTAATTTAGGTAACTCACTTTGGTTGGAACCAAAGGACTTGTTGAAATGCTTTCTGCCTAAGGGAAAGCTTCAAGTAGGAGTAGAGGGATTTGGGGAGCTTAGTTGGGCAGAGTTTGGACGAGCCAAGTGGCTTGAGAGGTGTGAGGAATGAGTAGAAGTGGTCTCCTTTTATAAGGGAGAGGAGGGGCTCTTTAGGAATGAGTGAAAGTATTACTTTATAATATAATTATATTCGGTTTATAATGGTCCAAAAATCATTGAGGTCGAAGATAAGATGACTCATATTCTAAATAACATCAACCAATAAGAATTGGACAGGTTTTAGATAATATTTTAATCATTATAATATTATTTATTTCAATGATTTATTAATGAGGTAAACATTTCATCATTATTGTGTCATTAATAATTTAACTTATTTGATGTCGAAAAATTATAAATAAAATATCATCATGTAGGAAATATTTTTAGCTTTCTAATGAATATTTATAATCGAAAATCCAACATGTATAACCCTATGTAAAAATTGTTCTTCTGAAAGATGTAAGCTTATACCATTTTTATTTTTATTTTAACTTTATTAATATAATGTGTCCCTACCACATACAAGTGGCTCCAAGGGGTCCAAAAAATTGACCCAAGGATTCCCATGGTCGGGTATGTGTCCACCAATAAGTTTAAGACACGTTTTAGGGTAATTTTGTATTATTATAATATTATTTTTTAACCCTTATTCACCGGATTTACCCTTAACCATGGTAAATAAAATATTTACCACAGTAATTATTCAAAATGTCTAAAAATAAAAGTTACCTATTTACACAATTTGGACATCCTGATTCCAAATATGGAATCCATTTTCCTAAATTCAAAACACAGAAGTGGAAGAAATTAATTTAAAATTAATTCCCGCTGTCAAAACAAAAAGCGTGTTTTTAAGAGATAATAACTATCAAAAGATTGACACTTGTTTATGTTCGGATTAATTGTAAAATTATGTCCAATGACCAACATTATATTAAATTGTAAAAATATATTCTAAATATACTTTAAAACAACTCAAATTCATAATTTATCACTATTAATTATTTTGATTAAAAAGTTGTTTTTAATTAAAATTTAGTAATTTTCACTATTCATCATAATATGAAAGTTATCCGAAATGTACCAAAATTTCACCTTAGGCTAAATTCGATATTCCGAATCCAAAAATGAAGTCCATTTTCAAATATAAAATATATATAATTTCAAAAATTAGGTATTACTATTCATAACGGCTAGTTTGATTAGTTGTGGTGTGTGTTAAAACTCAAGGTTGCTTACAACACACGCTACTGTATTATTCAAAGAAAGCGTACCGTGGAAGCTTGGGATGTTTCATTTTAAATTTTTGATGTTCCCATTTAGTCAAAAAGTTTAATATATTGTATTTAAAAAGGGTTCACTATTAAAAGTTGATAAAAGTGCAATACTGAAAATGAATTTGTTCTTGCATTATATCTAAGAAACTCATAATATGGATTCTAAAATTATAAGGATTATATAAAGTTTAAAATTTAGTTAACACTATTCATAACCACTTTTGAACAGCTTGTTTGGTAAGTCATGGTGAGATTGAACTTGGTGTTGCGTGTAGTGAAAGTTATTGAATTATTTTGAAGAAATAACACACTATAAAATCTTGGGGTGTTACACTGTCTTACAAAATCATCACATTTTCATACTTTAACTGAAGATTTACTACTTGAACGTTTTTTAAGACTATATATTAAATAATTTGTATGAGTCCATGGTGTAAACTACTCTATTTTATTATATAGTTTTCCCCATTTTACTTAATAATTCTGGAAAATTCTTCAGAAGGTGCTAGATAGTGATCATCGTTTTGTGCACTACCTACCACCCACAAACTGACGAACAATCAGAAGGGACTATTCAAACATTGGAAGACACACTTAGTTCTTGTTCACATGACTTTCAAGATGTGGGGAATCCTTATTTACCTCACTTAGAATTTTCTTATAAAAATATCTTCCATTCATGTATTCAGATAGCACCATATGAAGTGTTGTATGGATTGAGATTTTGTACACCAACTTGATGGGATGTTTTTGGTGAAAGAATGATCGTAGGCTCAAAACATGTAAAGGAAACAATGAAAAAGTTGAAGATTATCCAAGAAAATATCAAAAAAGATAAATGTAGGCAATATAAATATGCATAAAACTGAAGGAAGGATTTTTAATTTGAAGAAAGAGATCATATTTTCTGAAAGTTATCTCCATGGAAGGGTATTATACCATTCAGTTAGAAGCGATAATTATGTCCCGGGTTCATCGGTCCTTTAGAAATTATGGATCGAATTTAAGCCATAACATAGTGTTTGGAAATAACTCAAACTCTCCCCAGTGTTTACAATGTCTTCCACATGTTAATTTTAGGGAAATACATGCCAGACCCAACACATGTACTCACCTTTGATGAAATAGAAGTTGAGCCTGATCTGTCTTACTGTGAAGATCCTATCAGGACTTTTGATACTGAAGAACAAGTATAGAGAAATTCAGAAAAACCTCTATTAAATGTTATTTGTAGGAACCATATGATGGAATAGGCAACAAGGGAGCATCAGGAGCTTATATTGATGACATACCTGGATCTTTTTAGTTAACATATGGTGAATTTCGAGGATGAAATTTTTGTAAGAAGGGGAGAATGTAACGACCCCATATTTTTCGATGGAAATTATTTTCATATAAGTATGTAATAATGAACTACTATGTGATATGTGAAATTGAAACATATGTATGTCACTTATGTGATATGAATTTCAAAATTTTGACATCCACGGTTGCGATCAGTAGGTTATGTGGAGTTTAATAAGAAAAAAACACTTTTTGGTGAATAGTAACTTACCCTTATGAATATTAACATACCCTTATGAATATTGATATAAAATAATGAATAGAAACCTTACATATGAAATTATATAAATAATATTCATGTTGATGTATGATATACATAAGCTTTGGAATAATTAAATAAATTTTTTAAAACAATTGTTTTTTGACTAAATTAGGATTTTAATTAATTATTAAATTGATCATATTGATAAAATTATTTTTGAAAAATGGGCATCATTTTTGGATTCTACACATCAAAAAATGGTTAGGGTTAATTTTGGGTATTTTTCTAAAAAACTCAAATTTTTGAGGAATAGTGAAATACGATAAAATACAGTATATACAAATTATCAGTTAAATACGATATTAATGACATCATAAGTGATGTAATAGCAATTTTTCAAACTCCCATGTGTTTATTACTATTCTCGGTCATGTAATCATCACTATTTCTGGCCGTGATGGATATTAATAATCTAATGATTAAGAATTATGAAAACTCTACTCTCCCCCACTATAAAACACCCTTTTCTTCACTCCTCTCATGCCTTGTGCCTTCTCCATATTGTATCCAAATATCCTCCCAACCTCATATCGTACATCCAACAATACATGGTCACATTAATGAAAAAAACCTCTCCCTTAAGTAGGATCTCAAGGTTGTTTTGTTCAAGAGGTATATTCTTATATTTTTCTAAATCTTTCTCATTCCTTTCCAGTTCATTTATTTTCTTTTTCTATTATTTCCTATCCATATCCAAATGTTGTGATGAATCCCATACCTTACATATATCAGAATATTTTCATGATAGTGGAATAATTTATCATCATTTATTCCTTTTACATTCATTATATTAGTAGCAAAAACACCATCCAAGACGCTTCAATTTACCACATTCAAGGACTACAAGATTTTGAATTCTATTATCATTATTAATTCTGGTCATGAAATCATTATTGCTATGTTTGAAACATATTATTATATATTTATTATATCATATGTAAGGTTCTGTAATCTCTTGGTAAAAATGTTATTAAATTATATTGGAAAATGGGTTCATTGTAATCAAAACCCTCAAATTAACCAAGATAGTGATCATTAAAGATCTATTTAATAATTCATCATCATTCCATGTAACCAAGATATATAAATTACTCAAAACACATATGGATGATTATAAATAATATGTGAATTCAATTCTGGATATATACATCCATTCCACTTGAATTCTGTTAATTATAAACAAATGAACCGTTTATGAATATAAAGAAAACGAACAATGCAGAACAACGAAATTAAATATATTAAATTATCAATAAGGTTATAAATGAACTAAATAAAATTATGATAAACTAAATGCCTACCCTATAGTATATAAAATAATTAAATAATAAGTATAATTTCATATTCTAGGAGCTTCAGTTTAAGATAGGATCCCGTTTGTATTTATGGTAAGGGGTTTCCCCCCAAACTTCCATTTTCATTCCTGTTACTTTTATTATCTAATTTACCTTAATGAAAATATGGTATATTATTTTTTATTCCTTTTAAAGTCGGTTTTAGTGTTTTATACATGTTTACCAACCAGAAATCTTCATTATTTTCTGGATATATACATTTTTTAGAGTGAACTTTCAAAATTGATTTCGAAATACAAGCCTGATCCAAGCTAATTTATATAACTCATACATATTTTAAAGGGAAATATATAATATATATTTGGAAACCATTATATTTATAAAATAAATATTTTTATTATGAAAATATAACCTTACTTTACTTCTGGTTTTATAAAAATAGTTTTCCAAATGAACTGTTCTTTTCAAAGTAAAAGTGAATTTCTCTTAAGATTTAGTCGATGATCTTACAAGAGTATCTTCATCTATTTCAACACTCCTGTCGATTCTTATGTATTATTTTTATTATTATTCCATTTTATCATCTACCATATTTAATTTAATGGTAAATAATTATTTTATCTATTGATGTTCTATTGTAATACCATTCATTAGTTTACTTCGAATGATTAGTTTTTTTGCTAAATGTTCGGTGAAAGCTATTTACATTTCATATATTAGATTATTTATAAATGTGTATGTTGTTTATATTTTCCCTCATTAACATGAGGAATTAATTTTCCATTGTATATGTTGGTTGGGTCCCTCTATAGCCCCTCAGTGCATCTATAGGCCTCATGAGACAATCTACGGTCTTCGCACAAGGCCTTGACGAAATGATTATTTATGGTCTTGGCACGAGCCCTTGACAGTATGGTTATGTTGCCCCACAATATTCCTTCCCTCATTAGGAAATTTTTATTTATGGTTAATGTGGTAATTTTTACTATTCAAATACCCATGATTATCTTATATAATTGTAATATTTACTCAGCTCATTTTTCTGCCTAATTATGTTCAAGTTTATTCATAGAGGCATAGGTTTTCAGTTATTCATCATGTCTAATTTTTATGTTATCATCCACTGTATTGCATACCATTATTGATCATTTGAGCTTACCCCTTTTTTATGATTTATTTTCTCAGGACTAGAAGAAGTTTATTATGACTAACATGATGAAATGACCTTAGAGTTATGGAAGTTGTCTAAAGAGTTTCTATGTTGTATTTCTTTTTAAGTAGTAATGTTTATCTAATATATTAATATTTTTTTAAAATAGTACTAAACTACTTGGTCCGTGGAGATGATTATTACTTGTTTGTATGCTAATGTAAACAAATAATGCACCAGATCTGGGAAACTGGGGTAGGGTCCTTACAAGTATAAATTATATATTTTGATTATGAATCATATACACCAAATTAATAAGAGTTTATTTGTACAGTTTCATAGATTATCATGATTCCTTATGATATTGATTCAATTGATGATATCATATGGTATATATCTCAATAAGTTACATGAATTTTCTTATCCACTTTTTATTAATGATATATTAATATAATGGTACCATTTTTCACTATTTAGTATTTAAGATAATTAATATTTTTTTAATGAGAACCTACTGTATTTTTATCTTCAGTCTAAAATTTGTTATCTACCTACAAATTTTGTTCTAATAATGTATTAAAAAATTTATATTTTCCTCCAATTATTTTTAAAATAAAATATTTCCCTTGTTTATCCATTTTACAAAATAGTTTTAAAGGATTATTCTTTTAATTTTACAATTACTGATCATTATTATTTTACCAACAATAAAATCATAATATTTGTTTTTATATATATTTCTTGTATGAAATTCTCTATTTTCATGATCACTCCATTAATTTAAAATTCTATTTATAATTTTGAAGAATTTTTTTCAAGATATATATTTATTTAATATTATTGGAAAAATTTTATTTTAATTTTATTTTCATAGAAAATAATTTCTTAATTTAAAATTTATTAAAATAATTTTAAATGAGTTTCAAGTATTTCACTCTAATATTTTGAGGTTAATTTAAATGGAAATGATTTCAAATTTTTTGTTAAAAGGTGTCTAAAATGGGTTTCAAATCATAAATTATTTTATACTCAAGATATGATTTAAATAGTTTTTTGTGATCATTCTCTAACTAATATGACACTAGTTGACATTAACAATACCTTACTAGGGATATGATCCATGGATTCTGATATTGTTATTTATAGGAATGGCCAATGTTTCTGAGGAAAATTTATTTAGGAAACCCATTTATATTCCATGTGTTATACCATGAGAAATTCTTATGAAAACCACTTCATTTCATGGGTGATTCATTTAAAAAATGATTAATAATCCTGACCCTCAATCAAAATTAATGATATGATTAAATGTTTATGATACCCATTTCATTTAATGGGATATGATTTGATGAATATTTATATTCTTGTGGAATACACGTTACACATTTATTTATGTGATTGTGGTTAAGTTATAATTGAGGATGGTTGTAACATTATAATGAAATATGGGTGGTACCTATATCTCCCTATAATGCATTTGAATAGTGTTTATATATCTTATGAGAGAGACTTGGCTAGAATGGGGAGTGAACAAAGTACATTATTATTGGTTACCCACCAGGGATAGTGGTGTGTCTTTCTTGAAAGTTGTATCCACTTACATGTGAACCTGATTACATGTTCATAATGTTATGTGTGAACTTGATTAATGTTCACAATGTTATGCATTGTTTCGAACGGATTCCAGGGATGACCTCCTGGACAGGAGATTCAAACGTTCCGATCGGTTTCTAGAGGGTTTTTTCGTAGAACCAGAAACATCCAATGATTCCACATCCGTTTGGACCTACTTTCCAAATGTAGGTGCTCATTAGTTTGTGGTCTAATGAGGCTTAGGAATTTGCATTGGTCGAGAGGATGGGAGGTCGGACTCATCACACCTTTTTGAGGGGAATTATTGTCTACTCCGGGACTCTCTTTATAGATTTAAGTTATGTTCGTGAATCCTTATTACATTACCAAGTATAAAATGAGCTTTCCTTTAGTTTTAACAATCAATGATTAAATATTCAAGAAATTTAGAGAATCTTTTATATGTATTCGAGGTTCTTCATCAATAGAGAATCATCTATATCTGTTTAGAGATTCTTGGTCAATGGTATCCTTCAAAACATTTATATAAAAGTCTCTTGGTCATTATGATGACTAGGCTGGTTTTAAAGCCACTCAGTGGGGCACTTGAAGTTTATCGTCATTCAGAAGGACATGGATTATTTCAAAGTTGGGATCGAACCCATAAATGGGCTACCTACGTATCCTTTATTTTGGAAAAGGAATCAGAACCCACGTAGTTCTAGTAATGGAGTATGATGTTTATGATTGATGGCTCAAAGAAGAATGTCATAATTACTTTTACACTCTAAGCTCACGTGAGTCATGCTCGGTGTGAGAAACAAGAGGTATTGGTAAAATTTAGACAATTGTGCCATGAAAGATGCAATCATAATAAATTTTTTGGGGCTTATGTATGTATGACTGCCCAAATAGATGAAGGTTTAGGATTTAATTTTAGGGAGAAAATCCATGAATAGGGTCCATAAAGGTATATGTGCTTCATGGAGATTTGAATACTCTAATATTGGGGCTTACTCCTAAAGAGGATGCCCAAATTAGGAGGGGACTTATGATTGGGTTTTACTCCTAAGAAGGATGCCCAAAATTATGACTGGGACTTATTCCTGAAAAGGAGGCCCAGGTTAGGGGACTTGGGGCTTACTCCTGAAAAGGAAGCCCAAGATTATGACTGAGTCTTATTCCTGAAAAAGAGACCCAGGTTAGGGATTAAGGTTTGGGGCTTACTCCTGAGATGGATGCCCACATTTGAGATTGGGGCTTACTCCTGAAGAGGATGCCCAAGTTTGGGAACTTTAAGAATTTGGGGCTTACTCTTTATGAAGATGCCCAGATTAAAGGATTTATAACTGGGGATTATTCCTGAAAAGGAGACCCAGGTTAAGAATTCTCTCATCTTAATGGATGAGGTTGAATGAACGAACTCTCAATCTTTGGTGACATAAAGATGTATAAATCACTAGGTTTTTAGAGATATTCCACCGAATTCCTTTCAGATAAGGAAGTCAAATCAAGAAATCATGCCATAAATGGCTTTGAAGAGTATCTTGAAGACTGAATCTTGAATAGGAAAGGTGAAATGTCTTAAGAGAGTTTAAATGGGCTAGATGGGCACCCAAAAAGGTAGGGGCACGCAAGTCTTGAAACGCGCGCAAGTCTTGCATGGGCGCGCAAGTATTGGTCACGCAGGTATACCTGCGCGACACATGGTGTACCTGCGCGATTTTCAACCAGCATTGAAATGCTTGAGCGACTCTTTATTAAACCCTTTAGAATCCTCTTGAGGTTCTTCCAGAAAAGGGGCGCGCAAATTCTATTGAAGGAATAAGGCGGCGCACAATTATGATCAGTTCCCTTAAGGGCTGGCCATTCAGGCGCGCAAGTGTTGATGAGTTTCAACACTTAGGCCTTCCTCCCTCTCTTTAGATCTTCCGTTCTAGGTAAGAAATTACCTTAGAAGTGTTCTGGAATCTTTTAGAAGAGACTTGGGCATCGGGAGCTTCAATATGAGTTTCTGAAAAAAGATCCTCTCGAATGGGGGGCCCACAGGGTCTTTTTATAAGAAGGAGAAGACCCCGGGCGGTTACCGGGTGGTTATCAATTAGGTTGCGCAAGTCACTTTCATGACCAAGAGCGTCGCGCAAGTGTACTTGCACGACAGTGAGATAAATTGCGCGGTGCAGTTGCTGTTGATCCTTTCTTCCTGCCTTTGTCGATTTTTGATGTTTTCTTCAAAGGATGAATCACTTTGAGCTCAGTTATTCCCTTTTCCGATCTTTAGATTCTGTGACGAAAGGAGCGTCAACAAAAGTCCCCCCCTCAGAGTTGGATCCGGAGAGAAATGAGGATTTGACTCTGAGGAAATCGAATCCATCCAATGGAAAAGGGGGGTGCGCAAGTCTTCAGTGCACAGAGCGCGGCGTGCAAGTTTGCGTCGCGCAGGCCTTATGTGCTCTGGGTACGCCGCGCAGATAGGCTTCCTGGCCTATAAATACATGGCCTCACCTCCGTACAAGTATCCAGATTTCCGGACTTCATACCTTCAAGCTCTCACCGCGCAGGTCACCTTAGCCACGCAGGTTGCTCTGTTTTCTAGTGTTTTCATTGATGTCGCGCTACTGTAAAGGTATCAGTACTTGCGCGGTTTATACTTGCGCGTCAAAAACTAGCGCGGAACACGAATACTTGCGCGTCATTGTTTAGACTTGCGTGACTTAATGCCTTAGCCATTTTTTCCGAATTCTTTCACAAATTTTATGAAAAATAAACCCATTTAAGAGTTTAATTTATTCAACTTTTGTGCAGATTCAATAGCTCCTAAGGGAATTAAAACATCTGATGAACTGTCTAGCAAGCGGATTGATGACCTGATGAACATCATTGGCCATGATTACTATGATATCTGCAACAACACTCTCTCAGATTTGGCTAATCACTTGAAGAAATATCATCTTAATTTCCCACAGAGCATCTACCTGCCTCTATTTGGTCATAGTCACCTACAAGGAGTCAGTGTTCCAGATGCAAAGAACTATACACCTAAAATGAAGTTGCGCTGCTACTCCTTCATTTTGGTTATGTTGTGCATTAAGAGCAACAACAATGGTGTGAACTTTCAAATTCTTCCTCCATGTCATTTCCTTGCAGATATGAAAATGGAAAACCCATGGGCTGAAATGTTTTCCACTACTGGTTGGTGGAGAGAAGACAGACATGGTATTAGAGAAATATCTGAAAAGAGTACTCTCTCCAAATGGCTCTTTACTTCCAATGATCTATTCTCAAATCCATGTATCCATCTTCCAAGTCTCTTGGACAGAAGTAGAGTCACTGTTTGATCAGTAGAAAATTTTCTCAAACCGCACTCAAGAACATCCTTTTACAATTGTTCCAAGAAGAGCTGGTATCACTGCATCTCTTATTGTATCCAGTTGAATGAATGAATTCCAGGTGGTTGCTGATGAAGCTCGGGATTCCGTAAATCAACTGAAGTGTTATGTTGAAAGCCTCTTGTAATTCTTGAAAAAGAGAAGAGACTCCAGTCTGTGGATGTCCTTCTAACTCTTGTGTATCAATGAAAAACACTTTCATCTTCAATCATTTGTACCTGCATTATTTTATTTCCTGCTTCAAATTTACTTAAACCAATGGGCCTAGTAAGCATAGTTTGAATTTTTCTAGGATTATTACAAATAATCCTACAAACTTTGAATCATTTAATTGCTCAATATTACCTAAATCATACAAAAATGTATATTTAGTGAGATGGAACTTGTCTTTTATTCAGAGTTCCTTTGTCTTTTGTGGGAAGTTTAAAGTCATGCATGACGGACATAAAGGGGCTAATGTTTAAGGTCGAAATAGCTTTGACCAAAATGGATAAAAATGGATTCAATTCCTTGACAATTTATCTGAAAATATTTTACCATACTCGAGTATGAGGAAAAATATGTAAACTATGGCTTAAGAATATTTGAATCTGAGGAATGATATGAAAAAGATCTAAAAGGCATTAGAATAAGTAGTTTCCAAGAATGAAGTTACTATTATTTAACAAAACCCGTTAGGGGGTTGAAATATAGAGGGCCACCTATGGGCATTGGCTGCATGGTCAAATAAATAGTATCCTTCGGCTGACAAGTCTGTTATTTGGACTGTTTATGTAAGGCCACCTATGGGCACGTGCTGCATAGTCAGGCAAAAGAACTCTCATAAATTTACATTACTAGTGCACAAAAGCCAGTGAATGTTTATGGAGATTCAAATTTTATAATGTATAGAGTTTGTTGTATGGAAAGAGGTACTTGAATATGGAAAAGATATTTCCGAACAAGAATATCGGAGAACTGGATGAATATCACTCCTACAATGGTCTGACCCAAACGTAGGGAAGAAGAATAAACCATAGACTTGAATACTTTCAGATCATGAAAAAGGATTTGGGGAAAATATGTTAAGGATGGCTATTTTTGGCGGATCCCTACATACTGTCGTTTAAGACAAACAAGGACAAAAGAGGCATTCTTCCCAAGAATGAAGTTACTATTATTTAACAAAACCCGTTAGGGGGTTGAAATATGCAGGCCCACCTAAGGGCATTGGCTGCATGGTTAAATAAATAGCATCTTTCGGCTGACAAGTCTGTTATGTGGACTGTTTATGCAAGGCCACCTATGGGCACATGCTGCATAGTCAAGAAAAAAGAATTCTCAGAAGTTTGACATTTTTGTGACTAGAAGTCATGAAAAGGGTTATAAAGATCTGAAAATGTTTAAGGTTAGGATTATAACACATAAAGATGGGTATTGTCCAATGTATATAAAGATACATAGGTCAATGAAAACCATAATCATGTTGTGGCTGGGTCCCGAATTGAAATTTTGGACTTCACTACGTATCTCATAAGAATGAGAATCAAGCCATACATAGTTCTTGAAATGCATTTTAACATCGTGAAGGACGAAAGTATGAGTGATCTTAGTCTAGGGTCATAGAATTCGGACCATAATAATGAATACATAGTGTGTGTTTTCATGAGGACTTTTCAGCCAAGGGACCGAAAGTGAAATTTGGGGTTAGGCCCAAAAGACTTGGGACTGGATTCGAAGGATACTCGAATGTTCCTACGTATCCCATAAGGATGGGGATCAAGCCCACGTAGTTCTAGAAGTACCCTTCGTACAAATTTGGTTCGTACATGTGAAGGGTGAAAGGGGACTTTAGTGCAATGATGGTTTAACCTGAGATAAAAAAATTTAGGCATTACCATGTATGCACGTAGTTTATTTGAAATGAAACATGATTGAAAAATCAATGTTAATAATAGTTCTCTCTCAAGTGAGGAGATCAAAGAATATTTTAGTTTATTGTCGTACCGGACAAAAGTGTTGTATAGTTTAACGTCATATAACAAGGACAAAAGTGAATCAATGTAAATATATTGATTCCAGGGGCGGTTTCACAAATCAACATCATATGAGATGGTGGTGAACCGATGTGAAGAGATTGTTTTTGGGCTTGAACCCTGGGAGGTTGCCTACATACCCAGCCTGGAGGGAAAGGATCAAAGTTCATGTAGTTCAATTAAAGAATGAATTAATGATCAAGTTATTATTGGGGACAACGATCTAATGAAAAATGTTGTTGGGACTTACACATGACTAGCGGCCCAAAGAGAGTGTTATGGTTGATGTTTGATCTAAGCTCACGTGAGTCATACTCGGTGTGAGAAACAAGAGGTAACAACAATGTTAACGATGCATAGTTTAATGTCATGTAGGACATAAAAAAGGGACCATGCAGTTTAAAGTCTTACAGTTAGGACTATTGGTGCTGCACAGTTTAGTGTCATGTAGTAGGGACAAAATAACAGTTTAATGTCATGTAGGACATATCAAGGCCTTCTTGTAAAGTTTAGCGTCATGTAGTTAGGACGATGGGGACAATACAGTTTAACGTCATATTGGTCGAAAGGGGGATTGTGCAGTTTATTGTCATGCAGTAAGGACAAAAGAGTGTACCATTTTAACGTCATGTCAGACGAAAGTGCGAATAGTTTAAGGTCATATGCATGGACCGTGAATGGTGCAGTTTAATGTCATATTGGACCTTTGAGATTATATAGTTTAACATCTTTCCGGACGTAAGGGACTTTTATACAGTTTAGTGTCATGTAGTTAGGACGTCACAGTTTATCGTTTTGCTGGACGTAAGGGATTTTCAAATAGTTTATGGTCATATACATGGACCAGGGATGATGCAGTTTAAGGTCATGCTGGACGGTTTAGGGAACTTTTTCACAATTTAATGTCATGTGGGACGAAGTTGCAGTTTAAAGTCATACTGGACCATTGCTATATAGTTTATCGTCATATAGCAAGGACGAACTGGTGCTGCACAGTTTAGTGTCATGTTGCAGGGACATCTTCTTTTCTACAGTTCAATGTCATGTTGGACGAAAAAAAGGAAACTTTTTAACAGTTTAATGTCATATAGGACAATTCAAGTAACTGTTACAGTTTAACGTCATGTTGGACAATAGAACATTTATACAGTTTAACGTCATGTTGGACGATAGAACATTGCTGTATAGTTTAAAGTCATGTAGCTAGGACTAAGGTGAACCAATATGAGGATATCAGTTCTGGGGACTTTTTACAGTTTGTCGTCATGCTGGACGATGAAAGTGCCACACAGTTTAATGTCATGTTGCTAGGACACAATATAGTTTAATGTCATCTCGGACAAAATATAGGAACTTCTGTACAGTTTAACGTCATGTAGATAGGACATAATACAGTTTAGTGTCATGTAGGACATAATATGAACCAATGTGATTGTTTTGGATCTGGGAACAATATTTTGTGTTTATAAAAAATACTTCTTCATAAATCCGGCATTAGTTGGAGTAATGATGTGTTCTCCATCCATTGAGATTAGAGAATACGCTCCATTGGAGTAGACCTTATGTATTGAATAAGGTCCTTCCCATTTTGGTTCAAGCTTGGGAGTCTTCTTTCCTGGTATCATTGGTGCTCTGAGAACCAATACCAATTCTCCCTTAATGAATGAAGTAAGACGAACTTTTTTGTTAAAAGATCGTGCTATTCGATTCTGATAGATTTTCAAGTGGTGCAAAGTGCACAATATTTTCTCATCTAACTGTTCCAATTCATTCAACCGCTTTTGGGATTGCTCATCTGTAGATAACTGATCAAAAATGGCTATTATGAGTGAGGGCAATTGAACTTCAATTGGCAAGACCGCTTCTGTTCCATATACCAATGAATATGGAGTTGACCGCGTTGCATTGCGAGTGGTAGTCCTATAAGCCCATAAAGCATGAAAGAGTTTATCAGGCCATGACATCTTATCTTTATCCACCATCTTTTGCAGTATATTTGAAAGAGTATTGTTGAAGGCTTCTATCTAGCCATTAGCCGCCGCATGCTATCGAGATGAATGGTTGGACTTAATGTTGTATTCTTGATACAATTTCTTTACCTTAGAAGAACAGAAGTTGGTGCTGTTGTCCGTCAATATGGTATGAGGGACACTAAATCTAGTAATGATGTTAGACTTGATGAAGCTAACAATGCATTTAGAACTGACTTCTTTGAGAGGTACTGCCTCTGCCCATTTGGAAAAGAAATCAGTAGCAGTAAGAATGTACTTAAACTGCTTGGCTGTAGCTGAAGGGTAAGGTCCCACCACATCCATTCCCCATGTGGAAAATGGCCATGAGTATTTAGCCGTATGAAGCAACTCTGGAGGTTTATGAATGATGTTGGCATATAAATGACATGAATGACACTTTGTGAAATTAACACAATCTTGTATCATTGAAGGCCAAAAGTATCCAAGCCTTCGAATTTGATCAGACAGTCTATGTCCAGACTGGTGGGCAACACAGTCTCCTGCATGCACTTCTTTTATGACAGCCATTGTCTCTTCACCATCAATACATCTGAAGAGAACTCCATAAAAACCACGCTTGTAGAGAATTTTCTCGAGGTGGTTTGGGATATCATAAATAGTAAAATTGACCACACGTCGCCAGATTTGTTCTTTCTCGGCTCTATCAGGTGGAAGTGTTCCATTTTGAAGGTATTCCCTGATAGGTGACATCCATCCTGTAGTTTGACCATACGGTTCAGGAATGGGATTAATTTTATTAATTTCCTCTGTTCTGACTTGAACATAAGGTGAAATTGCACGACGGTGGGAAATACAGATGGTTGTATCGTCCCGATTTGGATATGCTAAGGTTGTGGCTATATTAGCAAGTGCATCAGCTTGAGAATTTTGTGATCTTGGGACATAAGAAAGTGTCGGTTCTGAAGGGAATTCCGACATTAACTCTCTGACGTAATCATACAAAGGGATTAATTCTTCTTTTCTGATGGCTTAATCCCCATTGACTTGTTTGATTACCATGTCAGAATCACCTTTCACCTTTAAGTGATTCACTTGTGCTTGAAGCGCTAACTCCACGCCTGTAATGAGAGCTTGGTATTCAGCTTCATTATTGGTACCACCTTCCCACAATAGAAGGGAATAAGGTAAAAATGCCTTATCTGGAAAAATGAGCACAATTCCTAAACCAACTTTGTTGAATTTAGGATTTTCCATTTTCATCCCTGTTGGACTTCTAGAAGCACCATCAAAATACATTTCCCATGTTTGAGGACTCTCTTGAATAGAGAAAACTTCCTCATCAGGGAGTTCGATATCTGAATATGTGTCTTCCACTGAAGGATGTTCAGCTAGGAAATCAGCCAGAGCTTGGCCCTTAATTTCCTTTTGAGACACATACTGAATGTCGAACTGCTGTAGAATAACCGCCCACCTTTCCAGACGCCCTGTAAGCATTGGACGACTATGGATGAATTTGAGAAGATTATTACGAGATACCAATTGGACCTCATGATGTTGCAGGTAGTGTCTCAATTTCTGAACTGCAAAGATTAATGCTAGGCAGCACTTTTCAATACTTGAATACTGGGTTTCTGCTTCAAGTATAGTTCTACTGAGATAGTAGAGACTATTTTCATTCCCAGCATCATTCTTTTGAGCGAGAAGGGCACCAAATGATCGCTCTAAAGCTGTCACATAGAGGATAAGCGGTCTACCCTCAACAGGTGGCATGAGTACTGGTGGACTCAAGAGGTATTTATTGAGAAAATCAAATGCTTCATGAAATTCTTCAGTCCACTGGTAAGTGACTCCTTTCTTCAATAATTTGGTAAAGGGTAAACTTTTTCCTGCCAAATTGGCGATGAAACGCCAAATATAGGCTAAGTGTCCTTGAAGTCCTCTTAATTCTTTCAAATTCTGAGGAGGTGACATACCAAGGATTGATTTGGTCTTCTTAGGATCGACTTCAATACCACGATGGCATACAACAAAGCCAAGGAATTTTCCTGAGGTTACCCCAAAAGCACATTTTAAGGGGTTCATCTTCAAATTATGTTGTCGAAGCTTGTGGAATATGACTTCCAAATCAGCCAAGTCATTAGAACGTTGTTTGGATTTAACCACCAAATCAACTACATAGCATTCAACAAACTTCCCTAAAAGAGGTTTGAAGATATGATTCATGGCGCGTTGATATGTTGCACCTGCATTCTTTAAACCAAAGGGCATCACCCGGTAACAAAACACACCTTGAGGAGCTCTGAAGGCTATATATTCCTCATCTTCGGGGGCCATTAAAATCTGATTATATCCAGAATATCCATCCATGAAAGAAAGTACTTCATAGCCATCCGTCGCATCAATTAAGAGTTCTGTAATCAGAACTGGGAAATCATCTTTAGGACAATACCGATTAAGATCTCTGAAATCGATGAAAACCCTAATTTGTCCATTCTTCTTCTTTACAAGGACAATATTAGCCAACCACTTGGGATACTGAACTTCTCTGACGAAGTTAGCTTTGATCAGCTTATCCACTTCTGCTTCAATTTTGGAAGTATAGGTTGGGTGTGTTCTTCTCGCGGCTTGCTTAAAACCTCGATGTTCTTTTGGTAAACCCAAATGATGAGTAGCAACATCAGGATCAAGCCCAGGCATTTCTGTATAATTCCCAGAAAAAAATATCTTTTTTTACTTTAGAAAAGAAATATACATCTCTTTCTCTTCAAGGGTCATGTCCGCACTAATTAAAGTGGAGCGTGGATCTTTCTCTGTACCCAGATTTACTTCTCTGAGTTCATCCACAGTGGTAGAGATACCCTCTTCAAATGCTAGAGGAGAATCTCTAAGATCTTCCTCTTCCTCTTCATCATGTGTTATTTCTTCCGTTTCTACTTGCAAAGTAGATGACAAAACGAAATTCTCATGATCATAAGAGATGTCAAAATTTTCACATTTTGAAGAAGAAGCTTCCATTTCCGACCCTATTGATGATAAAGGGTATTATTTGGGAAATAAAGAGGAGATGATGGATTGAGAATCGACATAATTATTCACCTCTGGTGTTGCTATAACTTCTTCTGGCCTGATTAGCTAAGTATAGACTTGTTGGACTTCAGTAGATGAAATGAAAACGTCACCACTTTTGCTTTCATCACTGCTTGGTAGGTTACCAATTTCTCCCATGTTGTCTGGCTCGATCGTCGTAATTGACATTATGGATCTTTCCATAAGAGTATTTTGATTTGGGCCTATTTTGTCAATTTGACTGATAGGTAACACATAATCTGTACTCACATGTGAAAATGGATTTATTGTAATTTTATCCAAACCATATGGAGCATTAACTTTGGTAACTTACTTCATTGTAGATTTTTCTATTCCCTTCATGTGATAAAATTCCGCCTCAATTTATTGAGACTCACATGTCTTGAACGGGTCCTTATCACCATACAATGTTCCAACTTGACCATCGAAACAGTATTTGAGACATTGATGGTATGATGAAGGAATAGCTGCATGCTGATGTAGCCAGGGTCTTCCAAGCAAGATATTGAAAGCTGAGTCTTGATCAACAATCATGAAATCCGAATTGGATACAAGATCTCCAAACTAAGTTCTGAGTGTAACTTCTCCCAGTGGTTCTTGTTCATTTTTATCATATCCATGTAACTTCATGGTAGAAGGAGATAAATCAGATTCCGTGAGGCCCAATCGATGAAGTGTACGAATGGGCATGAGGTTGACTCCTGAACCATTGTCAATGAAAGCTCTTCGAACATCTACACCATTGACATTGCCAGATAAGTACAATGGTTTTATGTGCCCATGCACAACAACATCTTCATCTTTATCAGTAAAAGATATCACTGCATGGAATTCTGCAGGATTATTCTCTATGTGATAGATTTCAGCTGCAGCAATTTCAGCTTCAAACTCCTGAGGACATGACAAAGCTTCGATGAGTGCTTCCCGAAGATCTTTTGACAGCTTCAAAGCATCTAAAATTGATAACTTGGCTGGTACTTGGGCCAAGTGTTTCAATATATCATACTTTTGATCTAGAGGTCTGCGTTTCCAAATAGGAATATGCGGTTTAGCAGGTACCTTGGAAGCAGATGCTTTGGAAGCAGATGCATCTTGTATTGAAGTTGGCAACATCCTTGGTTTTGGAAGATTAGACTGATTAGATCCATATACTTGCTGAGATAAAGAAGATGGAACCTTTAATCGGTCTTCCAAAATAACTGTGCCAAAACTGAGTTGGCCATTGGCAGAAGAACTTGCTTGTTCTTTTTGAGCTCGCCGAAGGGCTCTACCACGAGTTTCTGCTGCATATACAGTGCTAGCAGGGGTAAAATTAGAGTAGTGGCTTCGGAATGATCCACGTCTTCCCCTGTATCATGAACCTCTAGAACTTCCTCGGATTCCCTTATTTGATACAAGGAATTCAGGCTCATCATGACTGGAATATGGATCTGTTAATTGAATCATATTAACAGAACCAAAGATTAACTCTTCGTCTGATAAAGACTCTGCCTGGTTAGCCTGTTTAGGCTGTGCCGTTTGATGGGGCAGTGCCCGTGGCTCTGAAGTAGATGGCATGAAATCTGCCAGAGTCAAAGACAATTTAGGCTTTGATACATACTCATCTTCTCCTGATTCCTCTTTCTTCTTTGAATTGCGCTGCCCTTTTGAGGATTTGTCTTTTGATGGAGGCTTTTCTGAATCTTTTGTAGGAGACACAATTGGCTTCATTAATTGTGTGCGCAAAATGGAATGGGTCCGATTGATTGTCTTTCTGAACATCCAATCATCATATTTTTTCGCAGTTTTTCTTTTGACTTACTGCCACTCGCCTCCTTCCTCTGGATCTGTAGCGGTAATACATGCTACATGAGCTGAAGAACCCTTCAATTTGACTTGTCCCAAGTCGACTATCTTTTGCAGGAGGTCTTTAAAGAAAAAACACTCCTGGATGGGATGCCCCAACATTTGATGAAAGGGACAATAATTGTGAAGGTCTTCATCTCCATCCTTGTTAGGCCTCTTGGGCACTGGTAATTGAACCAAATTATTTTCCAGAGATGAAATGAAGTATCCAGGAACTTGCTCACTTCGGAAAGAGTATGTTTTACTCTTCATATCCTCAAATTGTTTTCGTCGTTGATCTTTTTGATCATTTGGACGAAACGTCTTTTGTTGTTGGCGTTCAGGAGGTGGAGCCCTTCGAGAAGATGAAGGTTTTGAAGTAAAAATAGGTACAGGTTCTTGTTTAAGCATAACTGTAGCAGTTTCCGCTTTACCCATTCTCCTTCCTAGAGCTGATGGAATTATATGAGATTTAACCTTAGCCTGTATAAGGGAATCTTCAATCTGTTGAGTGATTGAAGTAAGGTCTCGAAATCCTCCTGTGTATTTCACAGGGATCAATGACATGCGTAATTCGTCACGCAAATTTGCCACATAGATTGGCAACAATTCCTCCTGAGGGAGTGCTAAACTCAGGGAATACGTTAATCCCTTACAACGAGCAATGAAATCAGAGACTCTTTCATTCTCCCTTTTCTTGCAGTTTGTAAGATCGAAAACTGTCGTTTTTGGCGAAGTTAAGCTAAACTGAAGAAGGAATTTTTGACAAAGATCCTCCCATCCGATGACTGACCGGGATTGCAAGCTTGTATACCAGAAAAAAGCTGGTGCTTGCAAGGTTCGCACGAAGCATCTGAGTTTCACTGCTTCATGCTTCTATGGAGTTCCCATCATAGGATCACAACAAGACACGTAATGCGTCAAATTTTGTTCAGGGTCGCCTGATCCATTGAATGTAGGGAAAATAGGGTTTCCAAAACTGGATGGAGGAGAAATCGAATCTACCCATTCAGGGTAATCTTTCTTTTCAGGTTGAACATGCACCCGTTTCCCTTCCATATTTTCTAACCGAGCTGTTAATGAATCAATAGTAGTTATTAACTTTTTAGAAACATCAGGTTGAACTTGGTTTTGGGTAGGTGCAATGAATGGAGCTTGGACAGACGTGGTGGTTGGTGCTGCAACTGATGGTAGTGCTGCCAACCGTTGTTGCGTTTGACCCGTAGGATTAGACCTCTGAGGGTGTACTGATAAATGAGGATATTCCTGATCCATCTCAGTAGTTACAACAAATTCCTTCAGCTGTAGGACTTCAGCATTCTTAAGAAGAAGACTACTCTGAAGTAGTTCTGCATTCAACCTTCTTAATTCTTTCATTTCTTCCTCCTGTTGTGCAAACCTTTTCTCTAATGAGAGCGATTGACCTCCTTCATAGGAAGGGTGAGAAGTAACCTGATTCTTTCCTTTCCCCTTATTGGATCCTTTTCGGAGAGGGGGAAGTGGGTTACTTGAAGGAATACCTAGATTTTGGGTAAGCCTTTGATTACGTGTGCGCACACCTTCTTCATTTAGGTCTGTGTGCGCAACTTCTTGAGCATGAACCTCTTCGTCTGATCCCTCTGATTGAGCCTCATCTGGTGAATCAGCAGCAATGACATTGATGAAATTAATGGATGAATATTGCATGGAATCCTTTTTATCAGCATTTCTGTGATATTGTCTTCTTCCATGTCCATGATGAGACATGGAATTCTGTTGACTTGATCCCTCAGGAACTTCGTGGAGAACCGTCACTTGGAGAGAATCTCCTGATAGCTTGGCTCTTCATTCCTCTTGAAGCTTATTCCCTAATCGAGAGAATACTGACTTTCTCTGAGGGAGGGATTGAGGATTTGAAAAAGTCCCCAGTCCGGTGGATTGGGGATGTTCCTGCTGCTTCCGCTCAACTCCTCGAATCCCATTTGTTGACTCTGAGGGTTGGGTTAGAGAAGTCCCCAGTCTGACAAGCTGGGGTGTCTCTTGACATGCTATGTCTGAGATCTTCTTAAAATCTCTCTTAATCTTGCGAATCTTAGTTTGGAAATTAGCTGGATGCATTAACCTGTATCGAATTTTATCACCTGGTTCAACAGACCGTTGGATGATTTCCAAAACTTCTGTCATTTGATGACATGTTTTCTTTAGACGAGAGGCTTGTGCAATATTCTCGCCTGCTTGATGTAGGATCAATTCAACTACTTGTTCTCTATATACTTGATTTTGAGAGGAACTAGTTGAAGCCTGTTCTTGAGCAAGCTTTTGATTATGAACAAAGCCCATTGACTATGGCCGACCATGGGCAATAACATTTCATGAGACCATTTTCGACGGGCTTTGCTGACTGGAAAGCACTGTGAAATGTAGTGCTCCGTGAACACCCCATCCTCTGATATGAACATCAGATGGAGCATTGGCAATTAACTAACGCAATTTTCTTAGTGCGCCAAGGCATGAACGTTGAAGGGTTCTCTGTTGCTTTTCAGCCTTCAGATACCGAGAGACTGATAGAGATGCCAAATCAATCTGGCATTGTAAACCTTATATTATCTTAATATTATTTTCATAATCACTGTAAGATAATACTTTATTCTTCAATTGACAAAGAGTCTTCCATATGTTGAGACGAATATCATGGATTCCATCATCCGTCAACATCTTTGGAATGTCGTACTGGGAGTCGGCCAAAGGCCAAAACATGACTGGTACTTCACCTTTTTCTAGTTTTTTTTCTCATGTTCAGCATTTCCTCTTTATCATTAAATGAAGCTTCTTCTACCTGTTTTGACCAGAGTTGGTGTTTCCTTGTTGCTTCATCGGATTCAACAAGATTGGTAGAGAGTCCGCTATTCATGCTGGAAGATGAATGACCTGGGGATGGTTCAGAGAATAACCTGAACCCCAGGCTATCCTCTGATGGAGAAAGAGTTTCACCTGCCGATAGTAAAGCATCAGACATGACAGGCTTCACGTTTGCAAGTGCCTCGAGATAGGAGGGATTTCTCGTCACTACATTTCCATCTGAAGAATTTTCGAGACAACGTGAATCACTACTGCAGAGAGGACTTTCGCAGCGAAGTTCATCACCATGAGGAGGACCGTCATGATGGGTTACAGCAAAAGATGAAATATCTTGCTCCTT
Source organism: Viscum album (assembly GCA_963277665.1). Lineage (NCBI taxonomy): Eukaryota > Viridiplantae > Streptophyta > Magnoliopsida > Santalales > Viscaceae > Viscum > Viscum album. The sequence continues at coordinate 1,587,335,143 of OY728135.1, read as the reverse complement.
AGTCTTCTGACCACACAGAGGGTTCTTGTGGCTCTCATCTGAAGAAGAAACTTCAAGATTGACTGAACTTTCATGAAGCAATCCTTCATGAGGAAGTGTCTGTTGAATACCTTCAAAATTAATGTTCCCGTTATTGGGAACTGAGGGAGTAGAATCTTGAATTCCGACAGATAAATGTCTGAGGGCTTCAAGAACTCCAGCATCGAGCAAGGCCTTGTTGCAGATTGCCATTTGATCTCCTGACTGTGCTGGGAGAATCTTTTTCTTAGATTCCTTCTTACTCACATTAGAAACCACTTGTTGACGAAAGTGGTTACTCTGAGCAGGTGTATGTGCCTGATCAGGAAAGATGGTCAGGTTAGGCTGACGATCTCCACTCAAATCAGGTGTATGCGCCTGACTTGGTTGTCCGTATGTTATGGGGGAGTATGCCCCATAACCCTCTTGGACAGGAACAGATGTGTGTGTCTGTTCCGGAGTGAATCGTTGATGTGTCACTCCACTTCTAGCTGTTATGATATCCTGGAAAGCATCCAGAATATGAGCTATTATGATATCCTGGCAAGCATTCAGAATATGAGCTGGAATTTTCTTCTGCTCTTTCACCATTGACAAAATATGTTTGGTGACTTCAGCCGCCGGAACGGGGATATACGTCCATTCCGGGCTTGGAGTAGGTGTATGTGCCTGCTCCTATCCTCCTTTTCCTGTCAGTGAATCCTGACAGTACACAAGTGTGGAGGTAGAGAGTTAAGTCTGCCTCCTGTTTGTCGTTGAGGCTTTCCGACTGACTTCTCCGTGCGCTACCAAGCGAGACTGTTGGTAGGCTTGATTAGTATTAGCAGGTGTATGTGCCTGCTGATTACACTTCGCCAAACGCGGTTGACAAGATCCATCATATGTAGTCAGATGAGCCTGCTGACTAACTGGTGATGTATAAGCAGGTGCATGTTCCTGCCTATGGTACTCCGCCGGAATTGCCTAGCGGGATTGGCGTGATGCTGCCAAACGAGTCAGCTGGACAGCGGAATTAAAACGGACTGGTGTGTATGCATGCTCGTTGTTTGCCACCAATCTTGGTTGGTGGACTTCTCCGGAGATGGCAGGGATGACAACCTGCCTATTGTTAACCGGATTCCGTCTCTGGCATTTCATCTTGCCTGCTCGGGTTCGAGGAACCTGAGCTGAATGCCTGGAGTCGGTACCCTCATCATGTTGAAGGCGCACTACCGCACGAGTCTAGCGGTGATTGTTGATGGGATCCATAGAGAAGGACTCCTGTCTTTTTGAATTTAGGCCCTGAGGGACCTGCTCATTCACTTTCTCAGAGTAAGGGAGTAAATGGAAATTGCGTTCTGGGGATAACAAACCGAAGCGGTTGGAGACGGTAGTCAGCACCGCCTGCTTCTTGATCGCTGGACGCCATTGTCCGGACTACCAAGTAGAGTTGTTAACTTGGAGGGCTTGACGAGCGGCCTCCAGAGTTGGGATAGTACCGTTGCGACGGTACTCCTTAACCAGTGCATTAGAAACCCAGCGTTGAAGACGCTGAGTTGGTGATGTCATCCTTAGAGCGGATGATGTTCCAGTAGGAGTAGCAGCATTGGTTTTCATAGCAGCAGACCTCACAGTAGAGGTGTTCACAGCAGCAGTATTCACATGGGTGAATTTAAAAAAATCCATTTTGCAGAAGATCTGGAGAAAAGAGTGCCGGTTCCATATAACAGACATAATCAAGATGAATCTGGCCACTGCGTCTTTTGGATGAGCACATGCCAATGATTGATTTGTTGGCCCAAGGGGCCTAACAAATAAGAAGAACATCACTTTAACTTGGTTAAGGATTCACGTCGGGTTCACCATTTTTTGTTTCGCACGGATTCCGGGGATGACCTCCTGGACGAGAGATTCAAACGTTCCGATCGGTTTCTAGCGGGTTTGTTCGTAGAACCAGAAACATCCAATGAATCAACATCTGTTTGGACCTACTTTCCAAAGGTAGGTGCTCATTAGTTTGTGGACTAATGAGGCTTAGGTATTTGCATTGGTTGAGAGGATGGGAGGTCGGACTCATCACACCTTTTTGAGGGGAATTATTGTCTACTCCGGGACTCTCTTTATAGATTTAAGTTATGTTCGTGAATCCTTATTACAGTACCAAGTATAAAATGAGATTTCCTTTAGTTTTAAAAATCAATGATTAAATATGCAAGAAATTTAGAGAATCTTTTATATGTATTTGAGGTTCTTCATCAATAGAGAATCATCTATATCTGTTTAGAGATTCTTGGTCAATGGTATCCTTCAAAACATTTATATAAAAGTCTCTTGGTCATTATGATGACCAGGCTGGTTTTAAAGCCACTCAGTGGGGCACTTGATGTTTATTGTCATTCAGAAGGACATGGATTATTTCAAAGTTGGGATCGAACCTATAAATGGGCTACCTACGTATCCTTTGTTTTGGAAAAGGAATCAGAACCCACGTAGTTCGAGTAATGGAGTATGATGTTTATGATTGATGGCTCAAAGAATAATGTCATAATTACTTTTACACTCTAAGATCACGTGAGTCATGCTTGGTGTGAGAAACAAGAGGTATTGGTAAAATTTAGAAAATTGTGCCATGAAAGATGCAATTATAAGAAATTGTTTGGGGCTTATGTATGTATGACTGACCAAATAGATGAAGGTTTAGGATTTACTTTTAGGGAGAAAATCCATGAACAGGGTCCATAAAGGTATATGTGCTTCATGGAGATTTGAATACTCTAATCTTGGGGCTTACTCCTAAGGAGGATGCCCAAATTAGGAGGGGACTTATGATTGGGTTTTACTCCTAAGAAGGATGCCCAAAATTATGACTGTGACTTATTACTGAAAAGGAGGCCCAGGTTAGGGGACTTGGGTCTTACTCCTGAAAAGGAAGCCCAAGATTATGACTGAGTCTTATTCCGGAAAAAGAGACCCAGATTAGGGATTAAGGATTGGGGCTTACTCCTGAGAAGGATGCCCACATTTGATATTGGGGCTTACTCCTGAAGAGGATTCCCATGTTTGTGAACATTAAGAATTTGGGGCGTACTCCTGAGGAAGATGCCCAGATTAAAGGATTTATAACTGGGGATTATTCCTGAAAAGGAGACCCAGGTTAAGGATTCTCTCATCTTAAAGGATGAGGTTGAATGAACGAACTCTCAATCTTTGGTGACATAAAGATGTATAAATCACTAGGTTTTGAGAGATATTCCACCGAATTCCTTTCAGATAAGGAAGTCAAATCAAGAAATCATGCCATAAATGGCTTTGAAGAGTATCGTGAAGACTGAATCTTGAATAGGAAAGGTGAAAGGGCTTAAGAGGGGTAAAATGGGCAAGATGGGCACCCAAAAAGGTAGGGGCGCGCAAGTCTTGAAAGGCGCGCAAGTCTTGCGTGGGCGCGCAAGTATTGGTCGCGCATGTATACTTGCGCGACACATGGTGTACTTGCACGATTTTCAACCAGCATTGAAATGCTTGAGCGACTCTTTGTTAAACCCTTTAGAATCCTCTTGAGGTTCTTCCAGAAAAGGGACGCACAAATTCTATTGAAGGAATAAGGCGGCGTGCAAGTATGATCAGTTCCCTTAAGGGCTGTCCATTCAGGCGCACATGTGTTGATGAGTTTCAACACTTAGTCCTTCCTCCCTCTCTTTAGATCTTCCGTTTTAGGTAAGAAATTACCTTAGAAGTGTTCCGGAAGCATTCAGAAGATACTTGGGCGTCGGGAGCTTCAATCTGAGTTTCTGGAAAAAGATCCTCTCGAATGGGGGGCCCACAAGGTCTATTTATAGGCAGGAGATGACCCCGGGCGGTTACCGGGCGGTTATCACTTAGGTCGTGCAAGTCACTTGCGTGACCAAGAGCGTCGCGCAAGTGTACTTGTGCGACAGTGAGATAACTTGCGCGGTGCAGTTGCTGTTGATCCTTTCTTCCTGCCTTTGTCGATTTTTGATGTTTTCTTCAAAGGATGAATCACTTTGAGCTCAAATATTCCCTTTTCGGATCTTTAGATTCTGTGACGAAAGGAGCGTCAACATGAATCAACCTGATTACGTGTTCACAATGTTACGTGAGAACATTATTATACATTCATAATGATAGGAATATATATACTTTCATGTCCATAAGTTCATTTGAGGTAATGATTTCACGTCCCAAACATAACGTGGGAATCTATTTATATTTAAACATGTTCAAAATGTTATAATATGATGTTTATTCCACAAGTCTATGTCTTATTCCAATTTTATGGACTCATGACTCGTGTTATTTTATTTCTTTAAAATTCATGTATTATGAACTATCCATCATTATTCCATTATAAATATCTCGGATCATTGATATGCAGTGTATGGTTTTCCAATGTTATGTTCATGATATCATAAACTTATGATTATGTCATGCATACATATCCTCCTAGTTTACAATTATCAAAAATTGGATCTCACACTCTTTAAATGTATCATTTCCACAGGATATAAATAATGGATTTAATTAGGGTATAGATTTGAAGTTTAATAAAGGGGAAAATATTTATGGAAGATGATGAAAATATTTTACCATGTTAGAGGATTATGTTTCCCTGTTTCAAAATGAACTAAACTATTACTGTCCCTAGGCATGAGTTTTATAATGAAATTTATATTCAGTTAAAAATATATAATATCAATGTATGAGAATCTTGGTTCACTATATAAAATCCAATTCTCAATATTTTGGTGGTAGTTCATACTGTTTTATGAGGGAGGGAACAAGGATAATCGTAACATTTTCCATTTCTGTGAACCCCTATAGTCCATTCTGTATGGGTACATGGATTATCCACAAGGCAATTTTAACCATAAAAAAACTGTGAAACCCCATATGTACCAAGGGTTCATGATTTTCACTAGTGTCCACATGGTTTCTATAGCCATGAAATAACCTTGAAAACCATCACTAGAACCTAATAGAGGAAAACTGCATGGATAATGTAACCATGAACCTCAAATGGGATACTTTCTAGTTTTCATAAATTTACCTTTATTTTAAACCTCCCTTCCCCCAAAACATAATAGGCACCAAAAGTGAAAACATAGATTTGAATCAAGTATACCTATGGCATGGAGCGAGTTCGAGAATTTATCAAATTATAAATGTACAATTTAGTGAATATTGAATAATTCATGTTTTCAATATGGTTTTATAATAATTCAGGTAGTAAAATGTTTCAAGATAATAGATAAGGATGGTAATCACATGTTTGGTATGTGATTACTAATATCTAATTTAAGTTGTTTGGGGGATTAATGATACGTTAATTTTTGAAATTTAGTAAAATTGTTTCAAAATTATGGGATCTTAATGTTTTGGAATGGACAAATGGTTAAGCCTTTTTTATATGGTTTAATTAGATAATTTCATGTGTTTCATTAATATTAATGTTTTAATTCACCATATGATGATTTATATTTATTGGATACTCTATACTAACAATGTTGTTATAATGATAAATAAAATTTAAGGAATGACTTATCATTTTATTATGGATCTTATGATCCATCAAAGGATAATTGTAGTGCTTAATGCATAAAAAATTTATTTGTGTATTTTAAATTCTTATTGTAAGTGATGAATAGGAAAATTATAGAATGAAATCCAAGGCCAGGATGCCACTTCACCCGTACCCAGGATCGGTTAGCCACATGTCCCCTATCACGCCTCCCAATACACTAGGGGATGCCAAGTAGTATGATGGCTGTCTATGGTAGCATAATGGTGTGACTATACCCCTATGTCATAGTTGCACTATAGATACAACAAACAGAAAATAGTATTGGAAGAATATACAATATACTGATACAAAAAACAGTGGGGAAAGAACATGCAACGAAAGAAAGAAATAACCAAATAACCAAAAGCCTAATAGGCCACTGTCTGATACATATATGGATGCATGGAATTATGATACATAATAAAATAACAATAGGGTACAAAAATGATATAAATTATTCCAAAATGAAACCAAAGGAAACACAATAGCTCAATGAGTATTTCAATTCTAATATTGATCCATTACACCAATGCTCTAGTTATGAAGTATCACCCAACAAACTTTATATAAGGACCCGACCTTAAACATTACATAATCATGAATTAAATGAATAATTCACATTGACGATCTTTTCAGGATTACTATTGTAGATAATTAGGCCATAACTATTACACTACATTTCAAAAATTACAAGGTAGACACTTCTACTCAGTTTTAATTTTTTACATAATTTTCAAACTCTTGAAAAAAATATTCATGTCTAGTCCCATGTTTTATACAACATGAATTTTCCTAGATCCCATCCTTGATAATATTCTTCTTTAGGTCATGAGAAAAATATTTCAAAACATGGGATGATCATAAAAAGCACTATATAGTTTATAAAACAATGAATGAAAATAGTAGTCCATCATTGCAAACAAAACATAATATCTTTATCATACCTTGTGAAGTCATATGATTTTTGAATAACATATAGAAAACATAAATCCTAAAGGTAACATGTGTAATCCTTATCATACTTACATTGTAGCTATCACAGCTACATTGGGTGTTACATTTTGAATACCTACCACAGTATATCCCTAAATATCTTAGGAGAAAAATTCACGTTTACCTCTGTCACATTACCCAATGCATTGGAGAGCTCCCTCGAGCACTCCTGCCCTAGGTTTATAATTGAATCACCCATATACGTAAACAGTAACCAAGAACCATAACATATTTGTAATACACAAAACAAACATAAAGGAAAGATAACATTTACACATTTCAATCATAAGATATAATTTAAATATATTGACATAACAAATCCATTATCAAAAAAATTTAAATATAGAAATATCTAATAGGGTATATGGTATTTATTTTCCTTTTGGAAACATTATGGCTTGTTTAGAAATCCAAAGATCAAATAATACTCATGGCGACAGAAACATCATTGTCCCCATGTACGTTAAAAGAAACATTCTTATTTTGGATTTTAGTAAAATGATTTGTAGAAAAATATTACCTTTAAATGAAATATAAATTCAATGGTTTTATATAGTTTATAAAAGAAAATCGTGTATTAAATAAAAATATTCCTCAATGAAAGTATATTGAGATGAAGTCCCTTACCTCGTGTCTGACATAACCCGTTTGTTCTTTAATATCCTGAATAATAAACTAAAGTTAATTTAATATTTCTTAATAAACTTTTTCAAGATAATTTTTCCTTTTATATCAATTATTACCATGTTATATATATTATTCAATCATTTAAGTTAATAATAAACCTTTTGCTGATATTTGGTACTTCAGTCAAAAATTGAATTCTAATAATTACAAGTTCTTCATGTGGTCAAACGTTCATTATATCCATAATGGTATTCATGATTTAGATACCATATATATCAAATATATCCAGTATATACATGTATTTATAATAGTACATAACATTTGAAGTTAACAAATGAAATTCAACATTTTTGGAGATGGTAATTCGTATGTTCGCATGAATGCTACTTTCATTTATATTATCTTATTTTAATGGAATTGAAACATAATGATGCATAGGAGGATCTGCAGATAGTCCCTGATAAGGCTTTTCTGGTGTCTGATCATTGCCGTGTATCTTCCGTACAACCGAAGGACATCTTGGTGGCACGAATCTACAAGGTCAAGCGCACACTCGGGGATCATTATTTATCAATGGATGACACATCAAAGTGAAAAAAAGGAATATGAGAAACAATGAATTCGTGTTTTTCAAAACAAGGATTCACAGTTGTATATAAATCTTACCTGGTGTGTTCTTTCAAGCCTCCACATGGGCATGTACTTCTACCAAAACCGGTAGTGTAACACCCCATCCACATTGCATGTTATTTCAAGACACGATGTGTAAATGTTTTGTTTCCCCAACCTGAGTTCTTCTACATGACTAACCCACATGATTCTCCTAGGACAGGACTACATGAAGTGTTTTTGCCAGACACGGCGTGTACTGAGAGGATTGAACCACCCGGTGTTGTTCGTTACACGACCAGATACAAGGGTTATACTACATGAAGAGTTGAATACTGACACGGTGGGTGTAACATAAGTTTTATCCATCTGTCTTGTTAGTCACACGACCATATACATAGTACAATCAACATGGCATGTACATCAGGTACACAAGCTATTCCACAAAATAATTTTTAACCTCGTTTCTCTGCTCACACCTTTGTTGACAAATTTAGAGACTACACGACATGTACTTGAGAAAAACAGTTCCTTCCTGATCAAAAGGACACATGGCATGTATTTAACATTACATTCCATCTATTCTGGGTTTTTTCAGACAGGAAGCCTCATTAAATACTATGGAACTCTGAAAAAAAAACTATTAACAACATTAAGGTTCCAAATTATGATCATTGAGGGACCATACTCTCTACGAATCAATGTTTGGCATCTTCTACATGTCAAATAAAAGAATAACAAGAAATGATCCACCAAATTCCTGTCCATGAGGACCCATAACACCTTAGGAACCAAATTTTGGCATTCATTCAAACAAAACAATATTCATTCACAAAACCATATCAATCATTAGGAATTATATCAAGGAATCTATAACAACATCATGCATATATTGCACAATTTCTATCACAACAACATACAATTAGTATTGCACCCTAAAAGGCATGGAAAGAATTCCAGACACGTGATCTCTTGAATGCTCATATTTGATGTATGATATGGAATACTCATATGTCATCAGGTTTCAACAAAAATAGAACCTCAATTTTATCAACAATTACAACAATGAGGATGTGAATCACCAAACTATGAAATCAAATCACCTGTAAAATAGAAAAACCAATAAGATTGCAATAACCAAGGTATTTTCGATTTTCCGTGTACATGGGTTAGCTAATCCCCGACACAACTTATTACCAACTACGTATTCCTTTCTATCCCTAACTATAGTCTCTAAATAGTTAGTCAAGAAGAAATCAATCCTCTAATACCAATTTGTAACATCTCGGTTCTGGAAGCCTCCCAGAGGTTCCCTGAACCATGTTGGTCACATGGACTTTAGTGCATTTCCCCAAATTCCAGAGGCTACCAACTAGAAGTGAGGGACTTGGGTGTGATAGTGGGGAAACAGTGCCCTCATTAGTAGAGTAATATAGTGGAAATAAACAGATAAAAACAGCGGAAGAAATAATAATATCATACAACAGTAGATATATATAGACATAAAGAAATAAATAACTCGAGAACATATATTAATGATGCATGACACATATATCTACGAACGAGTCCAGACAAGTCACAATTATGGAATACAGTACTAATCCAAAGTAAAAAAAAAACAAATATTCTTCAACAGCATAGAAAGACTCATCGTGGTCCCATGCTATCCATCTTCACATCAATCGGGTACATGAAGTAGAAGGGTGCGTGTGTGTATCTATACTTGTAGAAATATAATTTTTTGGACCAAAATAATGACCCAAACATGGTGTGAGACAAATCCATGTAGGAAACCACACAACGATAAGTGCCTAACAATTAGTGAATATATATGGAACACAATAAGTAAATGATGTAGTTAAAAGGAAGTACTCAAAGTAAAAATTCCTACAATTTCATTTACAAACATTTTCTTTTATCAATTTAATAAACCAAAAACAATGTGAAGACACCCTAAGGAAATGTTATCACAACCTATCCATATTGGTTCAATTACAAACACAAGTAACCCTCTAGGAAGTGCTCACAGCCTAACCCTTATATTTCAAAATACAAGAGATCATATAACAGACTCTATGAGGAATAATTGAAAGTCAATCCCCCCTACAATCATGTGTAATCAAAGACTCTCTGAGGTTGCAATCACCGTCAATTCCCTCTAGAGTCTTTTAATGGTATTATATAGACACTCTAAGGAAGAAATCATTGAACATTACTCATGTGGTCTCATAAATAACTATATAATCTCTAATGTAGCACTCAACATTAATCCCCCCTATGGTATTCCCATGTGATAATTATAACAGACACTCTGCGAAAACCATCAACCTTAATTTCCCTTATAGTCTCACTAATGTAGGTTACCACATACCCATGTAATGCAGTCATGCACAAAATATAATTAGCAGTCAATGTAAACCTCAAAGTAATACTTGGGTAAAATATCTACAAAGCATGGCACAACATATCAGGTAAATTGTCCCCCCATGCTAACAACACTAGGAATGGAAAACAAAATACTAATAGGCAAGGATAGACCAAACAGCCAAAATCGAACTAGCACGGGAAAACACAAACATATAAATGTAAATAACCCTATTAACTATCAAAAGTCCTCTACCCAAGAAAAAAAATGCATAATAGTCAATATCAGGCTAAAAACCAGAAATAAGCAATACCCCAAAGATGGGTATTTGGTAATTTTTCACTGATAACTCATTTAAAAACTATGGAAAGTCACAGACCACCTACCTCGGAATTGTATGAATGATATATATGAACCACAGACCTTGAATATCCATTGAACACTGTCGATCTAAAAAACCCCCAAAAACATTCAATCGAGGATTTCTCGTGAATGAGGAGAAATCAGGAGATAAAGTTCAATAAGAAAGAGTAACTCACTGATGAAATTTCAATGCAACCAAAAGAGGTTGAATCAGTGAACATATGGTGAGTCAGGGGCTTGTTGAATATTTACGGTCATACAGACGCTATTGGATGAGATAGGTCAAGAAGAAGATGGTTCTATAAATTAGATGTGACCCTGGTTCATTTAATGAAATAATAATAAAGTACACTGCATGTACTTTAGAAGTACATGAGGTGTTCTTGCCTTCATTGGCCCCTACTTTTGGCGGTCTCTATGTCACCCCACACGGTCCTGTGCTTGGCCATTACATAACAATCACACGACTACATGCGGTAACCTAGTACAATGTTTGTACATATAAGTACATGACTTGTACTCCTAAAATTACCTGAAACTCTTTTTTTCTCAAAATTAACAAGAAATGAATGACATTCCTGAAAAGAATATTTGGGTTCTTACATGAAAATCCAAAAAATTGACTAAGGGTATTTTCGACCTTCTTGACAAAAAGGCCTAGTGAACCATAATAAGAAGTCCTATGTCATATAAAACATTTTCCCTCTACATCATCCAATGAATTATTCTTAACCAAAAGAACATTAGTTGGAATATTATATTGAGGAATTGTCACACGTTCTGATCCTAGTAAAAAAATCAATGGTGAACTCTACCTCTCACTTCATATGTAGACCAAAGAAGTCATCAGAATATATATCTCTAAAACGATTCACTGTAGTAGGAATGACAAAATGTTCTAAGCACTGATCATCTAGTTAAAGGATAGTGACCTATGCTATGAAACTACCTAGTTTCCACTACAAGAGTCTTCCTCAAGTCACATTGATATCCCAGTTTTCCCTTATTCACATATGTAACTCCATATGGTGAGGAAAACATCACCCTCCAAGGATTGGATCCATTACATGCTCTGTAGGGAACTAGATAGTCCACTCCAATGATTACATTGATCCAGGTAATGTCAAGGACATATAGTTTCCACACATAAAGGAAACTTCCTACCTCAAGGGAAAATATCTGAAAAATGGGAACACTGTATAAATAGTACCAAAGGGTGTATCATGAATCATGACTCCATGGTAGTACTCGATTTAGTGTTCCAAACTCTTAGTGATTTCGAAATATATAAACTAGTGTGATGTGCATATATAAAACAAATCAAAAGCTAATGTTGAGGCTAACTAGATTATACATCATAAAATATATGGTATGACTCTCTACTCTTGTGTTGTAGTCTATAATGCATGTCACTATCCTACGCCATAACCTTGGGTTACTTCTTATCTTTCCTAAGTACGACCACTCTCCCAGAGTTTAAAATTATCTGTCTTGTTTCTTTTTCATCAGCTTCCACCAATACCTAATTGTTTGGTGGTATTCTAAATACCAGAATGTAGTGATCCATTTGATCCCACTCCATCTTGAGAAGTAGGTGGATATTCTCGATTGTGAGGAACTGGAGGGTAATTCCTACAGAAACTATGAAAATATACAATTCTACTACAACCACTACACTCACCCAGATTCCATTGACAATGCCTCTTGATATTCCCTAGTTCTCTTCACTGGTGAAAAATATGGGAAATAATCATGAAAGGAGCCTGACCACAACTGCTATTGTGAGCTTCATCTAAGTGTCTTCTTCGCCGAGAATAAGATACACTAGCAGCCATTGATTTCAAAATTCCCATTCTCACACTACCAAAATCCCCCAAATTCGACTATATAATTACATCCCATTTTACAATTTCAATAAATTTTGTAAACCTTAAGAATATTAATTGAAATTTAATGGAATATCCAATACCCTCTTCAAATTTCTACACATTCATCAAATCATTAGAGGCCAAAAATAGACCGTAAAACTATATCCCTATTAAATGATATTAGTATTCCACAACAAGAATATTAACTAATGCATATTCATAAATTCTCTATAACTTTCATCCCTGAGAGTATGGGAAATGAAGTAGTCATAAAAGATAGTCTAAAAGACATCCTAGGAAATATCCCTATACTGGATTTTCTGGGTGATGAAATCCCACCAACTCCTGGTTGAATCCTGATGCATTTATTCAACTATATTGAATCTATGTTTTGGTGGAATCTCTATATTCTAGAATATAAAAAATATCTCCTCATTCCAAGTCTCCACATCATGTGGTCTTCCATTGCCATAAAAGATATGAGGATTTTGCTGATTAAACTCATGAGAAATCTATTCCCTACTCTAGGAAGGTCTCACTCTACCATGCATGTTCTAAAAAATGTTGAAACCCCCCAATCTAGTTTTCAGCACCCATATAAGGTATAGGAATAGGATCCACATGTGGATCAATAAAAGGAATGACCATCGGCTGAAGGTCTATAACTTAAGAAACATTACATTTGAAACCTTAAAGGATCAAGGCCCAAGGATGTTGTGGTGGAATAATATTACAATTCCAAGTGAACATTTCCAAATATATTAAACCAACAAAGAATATGTCATTTAAGAATATATGACATGCACTGATGCATTCAAATAAAATCAGACATGCCTAACTTCCTATATGAAAATAGAAAATTATACATATGAACTAACCATAACATGCCATAAGAACAGAGAAACACCCACTAACCATATCTATGGTAATTGTAGTGAATTTATCTATGTTGGGAATGTGCAAGATGGTTTTTCTCATGTTAAATTTCATTTCCCACTTGAAGGTGTTCTCAATTATAATTTTGAAAAATTAAAATAGGATCAATGTAATGAGACTCAATTTTTATGTTCATATTGGCCCATACACCACGTGAACCAAAATATTACATTCACTTGAATGCTATTTTCATTTTAGTTGTGATTATTTATAAAATTATAATACCTTTAAACGGTTAATATTTATTGAATTTCATTTTTTTATCTATAAGGAACCATACACCTTATTAATGAAAGAGTAAAACCCACTAAAATTACTCATAACATGACTTAAATCTTGTAATAGATGTCATCAAAATTTAATAGATAACAATAAACAATCAACATGAAACATGCAATGCTCACAAAAAATATTAACATGGCATGACAAGAAACAAAGACTATAAGTCATGTTTTACCTAATATAATGCATGAACTAATTCATGAAACTCATTTCATCGGTTCCAGGAAATAATATCATAATCCCATGAACATAAATATCAATAATATCACATGTCATGGGTATCACCCAATGATTAAATAGTATCAACTGTAAATAGAAAAATCAACAACAATTATAAGAAAGGTAAATTGGCATTTACCCTATAAATGGGTTCTTAAAGCCCAATAACAGATTACGAATAAGTCTCTAAGAGTTACAAATATCCAATCTATTGTCTCCAAATAGTAAATCATGGAGGGAACTACTTTGATACCACTTTGTGATGTCTATGACAAAAATTCCACTTATCCCATGAATGAGCCAATTAGGGGTCATGAGACCTTGTGCCCCTCGGTATATGACAGGTCCTGCCGACTAGTAGCGAGGGTGTCTATGGTAGTATAGAGGGAATATTATACCCCCATATCAGTGTATAAAAATGAATACATGATATAGTAAATAGTAGTAGAAGCATATACATCAAACTGATACAATAAAAAGTGTGAGAACAACAAATACATAAAAAACCAATCAATATAAGAAATAGAAAACTAATTACCCAAAATACTGAAAAGATATTTTCTAATACATATATTTATTTTTGGAACACTATTGATACATAAGATAACCATATGGTACAATATGGCTATACAATAGTCCAAATGGAATAAGGATAAAAATAGATTTACGATCATCTTGAGTTTATGTTGGATCCTCTGCTCGAAAGCACCAGCAATGAAGTGCCATTCAATAATATAGAGAAGGACTATAATCCTTTCTAGAACCTACATCACCATAACCTTCTCACGTTCCAAGGGTAGCCTATGTATGGTGGGAGATAAAATCACTATAGGCCATCACCAATGGTGCCTTCATGTAATATGAGTAGTAACTCATTTGTAAATAGTGTACAATAACAAAAAAGATAGGAAAATAGTGAAGAATAAATAAATAACCTCCCACTCAGATATATAATGGATATCTTGGCCGTCTATATGCTTCGTCACAAGGATTGTATGTATTATAAATTCAACATATTTATAAATATGTATATATTGTTTTTTTTGATCGAGATGTAATGAAAAATAATCAAACACCTATCTATAGGACAATAATCTCTACTAAATGGGTAGTAAGCCCGATTCCGATATAAGGGGGGATTGGGTTTCCATGACCTATTTAGGCCATAACCCATAGTCCATCATATATAAATGGCATGGGGTAAAAATTCCCCCCACCCATACATGTATTTATAGATCATAACTGGCATGGGTTAAGAATGTCTACCACACACACACACACACATATATATATATATATTTGATGACTAGAATGGTGTAAGAATTCTTCCTACACATACATATATATATATATCATAACTAGCATGGGGTATGAATGGATCCCACCCATACACATATATAAAGACTCTTCACATGATATCATCAAGAAAAATCCATTGCTAGAATCTCATTTATAATTTCAAAATTTTGACAATGCATAGAAAAAGTCATGGGTTCACCCACCATATAAGATATTCATTTAACAAAAAAATACATTTCATATTATGATATTTTAAATAAAAGATGGAAAAGGGAATGACCATGCCATCCCTTGAAACCATTCTATGAAAACCGATTGTTTCCAATAGCCATATCTATCTTATCCTATCCCCCTAGACATTCCAAAATATCGAATTTTCCTAACATGGAAACCCATTAAAAGGAAACGGTTTCAATTCCAAACACTCACATACCCATTTAAAAAATTCCAATACAAAAGGGTCTAAGAACCATTGAGGCACATTGGTATACATCTCATATACATGGGAAAATGGCTATTTGAAATAAAAGTCAAGATAGAACTAAAATTGTGTCCTATACATTTTGGGACATTTTCCCAAAATAACCATTTTCATGGTGGAAAAACTATGAGTGTCCATAGAAAAATGTGATGTATATACTCTAAAATAATTTCAAATTCACTAATATAATAGAACTAGGGTAATATTTACCTGAATGAATCAACACAAACAAAATAATCTCAATAAAGGCTGACTAATGAAACGGTATAACAAATATGAAATGACCAAAACACTAATGGAAAACTATCTAGACACCTACCTTTGGTATATAGATAAACCATTTCATGATATATACCATTGATTTTAATAAAGTTATAGGGGATGTCAGTTTCAGTCCAATGGCCTTGGGCTATCCGATGTTTTGACGGTTTGAATAATAGTTACTTGATGAAGTAGTTCAAAGATATCAAATCATGAGATGAGTTTTGGAATCCTACAGGTGAAAAAACCCTTGATTTATTCTATCTGATAAAAATTAATGATGTTATAGAATGATGAACCAAAAAATGATGACATTGGGCTTATGTAATATAAAGAGACCATGTTTTTATACTTCTATATATTATTAGACAGATAAATAATTCCTCATCTCATGTGGAAGGATATTAAAAAATAATTTTATCCTTGAAAATTAATTTATGTTGAATATGTGGTCATTTATATAGTCACATATTAATGGTTTTTATTTCCTTAAAATTCAATTTAATATTCAATTTTATGTGATCAATGAACAATATCACTCTCTATAATTATTTACACCTTTTCTTATATGGCCATATATTCACTTTCCATAAATGGTATCCTACATAAAAACAATGTAATATATTACTACATATGACAATAGAATTCCAATTATATCTTAAAAAAAATTAGTTATATTAACCCATGACATTATTTTGTATTTAATGACATCTATTTTCAAATGACAAACGCTTGATTTTTTGTGGTCAAGAATAACTTATGAGTACAAAATTTATTTAAAGGGGTAGAATGTAACCCCCCCCCACATAGATTTTAGAATACAGACTACATACTTGATATTATGTATAAAAAAATATAAGAATATAAGTTCATATAAAAACCTGATATTTTAATATTTATTTTCTTTTAAATAAATTTATTCTCTTCAATAGCTTCTCCTGGCTCCAACACCAGGATTAAAAGAAATGAGATACGATATTAAAATTTTATTATTTAACAATTACAATTATTAACTAGGTATTAAATTAGTGGGTATGAATATTAAATAATGAAATATAAATATTATATGGCTGACACATGTACAATATATATAATTTGTATATAAATTTATTAGAGATATAGTGATATCTTTTAAAATGCAATGAAATGTCTTCTAAAAATTTATTCTTTAAAACTGTCATTTAGTCACACATTGAAGAAATATTTTAAAATTTATGTTTTCCAATTTTTTAAAATACTCTTGATAAAATAAAAATGACATTAGAAATTATAATACAAAATTCTATTAGGGACATTTTTTAATTTTTCTGAAATGTATCATTTTTTGGTGAATAGTGATGATTACCAAATTTAAATTAGAAATTTATTTTTTTCATATTATTTAAAAATATATATATTATATTAAATTAGTTTTACATTATCATTAGTTATATTATGAATCTATAATCTAATTTTGTTTTTTCCAATAACATTAATTTTTAGTTTTGATGTATATACTTTGTAAAATTTTGAAAATTTTATCAATGAAAACCCTCATTAACGTTGGGTCTACAGAAATTAATTATAAATTAAATTTAACAAATTATGTGAATAGAAAATGAAAAAAGGATGAAATATTTGTAATAATAATAATTTTTGTTATATAACATGGTAATCTCATTATTTTACCATTATGAATATTAAAAATATTAAAAATTATTTATCATTGTTATGGTTAAAATGGATTCTCGATGGGTAAAAATAAATTGATAAGGGTTAAAATGACATATATTGATATTTAAAATATAATTATTAAAAAAATTTACACTATCAAGAATTATATTTTATAATACTCTATTTTGGATCACATTTTATTTCAAAAAATTTTGTTACGCGGTTATCTTTACAAAAAAATTACAAGTGTTCCACACATATCACATATAAAAGGCCAATACCTATCCTCACATCATCTTAACTTCAGAAATTTTTTGTACAGACAATACCATCAAAACTAACTTCCAATATTCCATTCCCTATTTATATAATTATTATATTTTGGATAAATCTAACATAGGAAGGATTTTGGTGAAAACCAAAAGTGTTTAATAGAAGAAGAGGTAACATTCTTAAATAATAATTTTTATTTTGTCACTTCATATGAAATCATTAGATATTATTAAATAATGTTGATAATTTAACTATTTATATTACATATACACAATTTTTTTTAGTTTTTGGTATCTACATAAAACAATCTTCACTTCCATCAAAGGGTTATGGAATAAACATTCTTGTGTACAGTGGACTTAGGCTCATGAACGATTTTTATTATTTTTTCCATTACCTAATATAATGGTTTGTTATGATGATGGATATAAATTATATGCATGATGTAACACCCCAAGCTTCTACAGTATGTTTCCCCTTAAATAATGTAATAGCGTGCGTTGTACGCAACATCGAGTTCTAACACACACCACAACCGATCAAACTAGTCGTTGTGAAAAGTAATACCTACTTTTTGAAATTATATATATTTTATATTTTAAAATGGACTTCATTTTTGGATTCAAAATATCGATATTATCCTAATTTGAATTTTAGGTATTTTTCGTAGAACGTCCAATTTTTATGAATAGTGAAAAATACTTAAAAACAAATTTTTTAATCAAAATAATTATTAGTGATAAATTATATTATTTAGTGGTTTTAAATTATAATTAGAATATAATTTTACCATTTTATCCAATGGTGTTCATTATAATTAATTTCACTTTGAAATTGGACATAAACAATTGTCAATCTTTTGATATATCTTGTTTCTTAAAAACATGCTATTCATTGTGACAGTGGGAATTTATTATATAATTAATTAATGCAACTTTTATGTTTGGAATATTGTAAAATATACATCATTTTTGAATTCTGAATAGCAATTGTAGCTTAGGGTGAAATTTTGGCATTGTTCTGAAAACATCAATTTTTTGATGAATAGTGAAACTATTAAGTGGTAGATAAAAAACTGAATTTTTCATAAAACGTAATTTTACTACTTCTGTGATTGGAATTTCGAAAATCTGAGAGACATGGTTAATATCAAGGAGTAAGATGTGGTTCAATGAGATGAATATAATATTTGGTGAATAGTAACTTTTTTCTTTTATTTACCACAGTTAAAAGTAAATAGGGTAATTAAGGGTAAAAATGATATTAATATTACCCTAACACATGTCATAATTCTATTGTAAAAGTGTATGTTGACCAAAAAAAACCTTAGGAATAAAATATTATCATTTAGGTCCACTTGGATTAGATTAAGACATTTATTATTATTTAATTCAAAGAAGAGTTAAAAACGTTAAAATCAATGTTTATTTACTAAAAAAAATTTAATATAGAGATATACATAAGATAAACTATATTGTAAATAATCATTAGAAAGATAAAAAATGTTCCTAAATAATGATATTTTATTTATAAATTTTAGATATTAAATAATTTAATTTATTTATGACACAATGATGATGTAGGAATTACTGTAATTGTGAAAAATTAAAATAATTGATATTATAAATACCCAAATAAATATAATTTGAGACTTTTAATGAATTAAACTAATTTTTTAGGTCAACATGATATGTTAGGAGTGACTTATGTAACTTTTTTCGAAGTAATAATTCTTTTATGAGGTTCACAAAAATCAATTATTGAATAGTGTCAAAATTGACAAAAAATAATGTTTAAAACAAATATTATATTATTAATTGATATTAAATTCCTAAAAATCTAAGGTTCGGCCAAGAGACTTATATCATGATAGGTTTATCATTAATGTACAAATTAGGGGTTTATTGGATGTATATAGTTTGTTTATTAACCATATAATATAAAACTACAAAGAGACACTGGAAAAGTGAAACTAATTTACTAAGAGTTAATACTTAATGATAAGGTTAATATTGTAACCCAAACATGTCTATACTCTATTGGTTTAGTGGTTTTCGACCTATCCCCACCTTAGACTTTAAATAATACACTTTGGAGCCATTATAAACCGAATATTAATTTATTATAGAAAAATACTTCTAGCTTTTACAAAGGTGCCCCTCACTCCGCTTATAAAAGGGAACTCTCCCTTCTCATTAAATCAGACCTTAAAATTCTTTTGGCTCGGCCAAAATCTGCCAAAATACTCTCTCACCATCCATCACTTCATCCTATAAGCCTTACTTTAGTCAGAAATCCATCCTAATATCCCTTTTGATCAAAGCGAAAGGAAGAACCCGAAGAAGAGGTAATGATTTCACCACCCTTTTCCAAGTTCCTTTCTTCTTCCACTTCTTCCTTCTTTGTTATTACCATTCTAAAATAATAACTTCATTATCATATATATACTATGATGTTATTATAAATATCGTACAACCATATGCGGTATTCTATCCATCTTTTGAATAACATGTCACCATACGTGCGTACGTACGGTTTACCGTCTCCCCGTCGTGATGTAATTGTTATTCAATAAATTATTATTTGGATGGGTACAATAATGATGTGTAACACATGTAAATAATAAATATAAAATGATAATTATTCTGTATATATGTTATACCATCCAATTATATATTATTTTAATATCAAAAGAATGATATTGTCGCTCGTGCGTACGTATGGACTACAGTCTCCATGAAAGCGATGAGATTCATTCTCCATCATATCCATTCAAGTATAATTATCATTTGATGATTTAAAAATAATGGTTAAGGACTTGATATCATTATTTATATGAGTAAGATACATCCTATCCATAAAAATCATGGCTTACGTAACAAAATGTATCAAAGAAAACGAGTAAGTTAACACCTGAAATGACAATAATACTATGATATTATTAACATATCAATGTTAAAAGATCATATATGATATCATATTATTTTATTATTTAATAAAAAATATTTCACCATTATACATGAGTTTATCCTACCCCATCCAAGTAAAATTACATGGTAGGGGTTTATTTCACAATCTCTTCATTATCCGAGGTTGTTTATACGTAATAATCTACTGGGATTTCTTTATCATCCACATCCATGTTTCTTAAAAATATATTTCAAAACATTTTTACTATTTAATAGAATATGGGTTAATGTCATTTATACCCTTGTTGTCATTTTTAAGTGGTTTATAAAGGAATCTTTTCGTCATTTTCCAAACAAGTTCCTTTTTAACCTTTTCGATAGAATTAAGGTAATAATGTTTTTTTATCATATACGGCAGGTTCGGCTATTTTCCGCCATTATAAAATCATCGAAGCTTCCCTTACAAGCTTATAAGAATATTTTCAAAGAAAATATTTTATTTTATAAATATATGTCTCTTAAATGATTTCAAAATAAAAATAGATATTTATCTAAAAAGAGTTTTGATTTCATCTATGTCAACATCCTTTGATGGATTTTACGCTTATTTGAAGTTAATTTATTATGATTCAAAACTTCTATATTGTATTGAAGGTTTTGTGATATGTTTGACTGTGGATGTGTTATTTTTATACCATTCATGGTTTATTATATGATGTATTTACATTTCTTATGCTAGTTTTAAAACAAATTTTTATTTAATGTTTAAACCTCTTCATATGGGAACGCATTGGACTTAATATGTGACGAGTTGAGCCCGATATAGCTCCTCGATGCATCGGTAGGTCTCATGAGACAAACTAGTGTCTTGGCACAAGGCCTTGACAAAATATTATTTGTAGTCTTGGCAAAAGTCCTTTGCTATGTGGTTATGATAGTATGGCATTATGCATTCCATCATTATGAAAGTGGTTATTGATATTGCATGTGATTATTCGATTAGTAGAATATCCATGTTAATAAGTAAATGGAATTATTTCATTTTATTTTTTCCATACTATGTTTAAGTTCATGATTAAAAGGCTTTTGTTTTAGTTATACATTTCCTTAAAGGTTTATTCTTATTTATGAAAGTTTCCACTATTTTTTTTATCCTTACTAGACATTTGAGCTCGCCCCTTTTCTATGATTTATTTTTCCCAGGATGTGAAGATGTAAATTATGAATGACCTCCAGGGATAATATGAGGGGATAAAAGTGTAGACTATGGAGACCATGCTGTTGTAGTTTTCATTTTTATGATGCAATGTAAAAAATTATGAATATATCTAGTGTTTCTAAGGCTACTAAACTAATCGGTAATTCGAGATTTGATCTTTCTTGTGATCATGCCAATGTTATGTAATAATGCACCGACTCTAGGTAACTAGGTTCGGGGCGTTACAGTTGGTATCAGAGGAAGATTAGTAAAAAAATTCGAAGCTAGATTTAGATAAACTCTGATTAGAGCACGTAGACCTAATATGGACTTTGAAAATTAGAATAGAAGTACTTTCTAGAATTTTGGTATTGTAGTGATTTTGTGAGTTTTCTGAGAAATACATCCCTGTCTGGATATGAGAAGGTAGAGGCATCTCTGCCACCGATGTACCTAGGGGTAAAACCCGAAAACACCGCTTTGAGGTAGACTCGAACGGGAACTAGTGCACGACAACGGGCCTTGCTGCACTCTTGGTTACGACACTCCCGGTGGATATGCTTAGGATAACTCTCATTTTCTTTACAAATCACTATGAAAGGTTTATGAGTATATACTTACTCAAAGAAAACATTTTTATGATTAAGGATTATATCCATAAATAGTTCAATTTATGTTAAGTGTTTTATAAGTATGGAATTTTTATTTGGATTCATAAACAGATATAGTTTATGCCATTGTTTAGAAATGGCGTCTAGTGGAAGAAATGGAAACTGTATCAATGCACGCACTCCATGTAGGGATTTCCCTCCGGCTCAAGATAATTATAGAAGAGATGGTGATGCAACTGGTGCTGATCATCTAATCACCATACTGGGACAACTCACTCAGGTTATGAATAATAACCTTACCCGTGTGGAGCACCCTGATCCGCAACGTGGAGGATAAATGTTTGATCACTTTATGAGGCAGAAAAAACCAACATTCAATGGGAGTACAAATCCATTAGTAGCTAAGAAATGGATAAGTTTTCTAGAGAAAATATTTCAGGCTTTGGGGAGTAGTGAAAGGGAAAACGTTATCATGGCATTTTACCACCTCACTGGAGATGCGGATCAATGATGTTCATTGATTCAAAACACGAAGGAAGATGATGAAGTATCAAATATGGAATAGAGGGAGTTCAAAGATCTGTTTTTAGAAAAATACTTTCCTCGTGACCATCGAGCATATATGGAAAGGAAATTTCTTAGTCTGAGACAAAAGGAGGATGAGAATGTCGCAAAGTATGAGGCTAACTTTACAAGGTTAGAAAGGTATACTGGAGATTATATACGTAACCCATGAAGTAAGATTGATCATTTTTTTGATGGGTTAAAACCACTTCTCCGTCGAGAATTAGTCTCACAATCCTTCTCGTCGTACGAAGACATTCTATCATGTGCTATGAAGACAGAAAAGGAATTCTCTAAGTCTTATGACATTAATGCAAAGCAAGAGAAGAAGAGATCTTTTGATCATTCTGGGAATGGAAATAAGGGGAAGAAGGGAAAGGTTGAATATCCATCCTGTGGTAAATGTTGGAAGAAAACCCCCGGTACTTGCTTGAAGGGAATGTGTGTCTCTTACAAGTGTGGTGAAAAAGGCCATCAAGATCGTTAATGCAAAGGGAAGAAGGAAGCTACCAATGTTCAATGCTACAATTGCAGGGAGATGGGACATTATGCAAATGAATGTCCTAAGAGTCAGGGGAACTTACCTCAGAAAAGGCCAAGGGATCAAGGCCAATCTTATGCTATCACTACTGCTGAGGTAGAAGCTCCGAAAGATGTGGTGGAAGGTTATTTAATGGTTTCTTCATGTTTAGAAAATGAATTATTTGATTCTGGATCATCACATTGTTTCATATCTTCCTAGTTTTCTAAGAAAATTGGATATTTCCAATTTGATTTAACAAGGAATTTGTCATTTTAAACTCCTAAGGGAAGTATCATTGCAACAAAGTTTTGTGAATTAGTCCCCATTAGAGCACATAAATGTTCTTTATCCGTTGATCTCATCGTCATACTAGTGATTGAGTTTGATATAATCTTCAGAATGTACTGGATTTTAGACTATGATGCAAGGATTTATTGTAAGAAGAAAGAGGTTATGATTCATGATGATGATGATAAGGAACACCTTATCTTTAGAGAAGAATCATCACCACCTAATTCTTATCTAGATCCACCCCCAGTATCCAACTAAATTCAATTATTGGGGAGGATGTGAATGAAATTACTATGGGTGAGGAAAATAATGTTCAAATAGAGGATGTACCTGCTGTGAATGAATATGTAGATGTGTTTCCGGAAGATTTACCTGGACATCCTCCAGAACGAGAATTTGAGTTTTCCATTGATTTAATTCCTGGATCAATGCCTATATCAAAGTCCCCTTATAGAATGGACATTGTATAATTAGATGAACTAAAGAAACAACTAGGGGAATTGAGTAATAAGGGATTTATTCTCCCTAGTGTTTCTCCATGGGGAGCCCCTGTTCTTTTTGTTAAAAAGAAAGATGGATCTATGAGGTTATGTATCGACTATAGAGAGATTAATGCCATAACAATAAAGAACAACTATCCCCTACCTCGCATTGATAATTTATTTGACCAACTGCATGGAGCTAAATACTTTTCATAGATTTACCTTCGATCTGGATACCATCAGTTGTGTGTAAAGAAGAAAGACATTCCGAAGACAACATTTCGAACCAGGAATGGGAATTATGAGTTTACTATAATGCCCTTTGGATTGACTAATGCACCCTCTATATTCATGGATCTGATGAATAGAGTTTTCAAGGAATATCTCGATGAATTTGTGGTGGTATTTAATGATGATATCATGGTATACTCTAAAAGCTATGAGGATCATGAAAGAACTTGCGCATTATCCTGAAGACTTTGATAAGACATGAATTATATGGGATGTTTAGAAAGTGTGAATTCTGGCTTCATGTGATTTCTTTTCTTGGCCATATTGTCTCTAAAGATGGAATCTCTATTGATACTTCTAAGACCAAGGCAATCCAAGAATGGCCAGCACCTACGAGTATAACTGAGGTACGCAGTTTTATTGGTTTGGCAGGTTATTATCGATGTTTTGTCCAAAATTTTTCCCGATTGGAAAACCCATTAATGAAGCTCACATATAAAGGGGTTAAATTTGTTTGGACAAAATAGTGTGAAGAATGTTTCGAATAACTGAAGAGAAGATTAGTCAATGCTCCTATATTGACTCTACCATCGGGGAATGATGGGTTCGTTTTTTATAGTGATGCATCGATGAAAAGACTCAGTTGTGTCCTTATGCAGAATGATAGGGTTATTGCCTATGCATCACGACAGTTGAAAATTCATGATCAAAACAATCCTACTCATGATCTTGAGTTAGCAGCTGTGATCTTTTCTTTGAAGATATGGAGGCACTACCTCTATGGTGAAAAATGTGAGATTTATACTGATCACAAGAGATTGAAGTATATTTTCTTACAAAACGAACTCAACATAAGGAAAAGGAGATGGATTGAATTACTCATGTATTATGATTGTACGATACACTACCACCCGGGGAAAGCAAACAAGGTGGCAGATGATTTGAGCAGAAAAGATCATGGAGTTTTGAACAATATGAGAATTTAAAGGGATCCAATTTTCATGGATCTAGTGAAGATGGACATGGGGATAACCAGGGAAGGTGAAACATCAATTCTTTTTCAAATGGTTTCCAAACCATCTTTACTAGAAATAATTAAGAGTTCTCAGACCGATGATGAAGAATTTCAAAAGAAGATTAAAGCTGTGAATGATGGGAGATTGAGAGACTTTGTGTATAATGATGGAATTTTGAAATTCGGGAAGAGACATTGTGTTCCTGATATACCTGATCTAAAAAGGGAATTGTTGGATGATGCTCATAGTTCGTATTTCTCAATACACCATGGGAGCACCAAAATATATAGAGATTTGAAGGAACATTTTTGGTGGGACAACATGAAGAGGGAGATTGCTGATTTTGTGTCAAGATGAATGATTTTTCAACAAGTGAATGCAAGAAGGCAACAGCCTGGTGGAGTTTTGAAACATCTTCTCATACCAGAGTGGAAATGGGACAATATTACGATGGACTTTATCATGGGGATAGTACAGACTCCTAGAAGGAATGCTGAAATATGGGTCATTGTTGATCGTCTTACTAAGTCAGTACATTTTCTTGCTATAAGAGAAGATCTACCACTGGAATGTCTAGCAAGACTATACATTGATGAAGTTGCGAGACTTCATGGAGTACCCCTATCGATTGTTTCTGATCATGATCCCTGTTTTACTTCAAGATTCTGGAAAATTCTTTAGAAATCCTTGGATACTGATCTTAATTTGAGCACTGCCTTCCAACCTCAAACAAATGGACAATCAGAATAATCTATTCAAACCTAAGATAACATTTTGAGATCCTGCTCACTTGACTTTCAGGGTATGTGGGATCAATATTTACCTCTAGTAGAATTTTCCTATAACAATAGCTTCCATTCGAGTATTCAGATGGCACCATATAAAGCATTATAAGGAAAGAGATGTCGTACACCAACCTGTTGGGATGATGTTGGTGAAAGAAAACATGTAGGCCCAGAACTGTTGGAGCAAATGATGGAAGAGGTGAAGATAATACACAATCACATCAAAGCAGCTCAAAGTAGGCAGAAGAGCTATACCGATATTCGATGGAAGGATTTGGAATTTCAAGTCAGTGATCATGTTTTCCTGAAGGTATCTCTATGGAAGGGAGTCATACGTTTTGGTAAGAAAGGTAAATTGAGTCCCAGGTACATCGGACCTTTCGAAATTCTAGAACGAATTGGGGTTGTAGCTTACCTATTGGAATTTCCGCCAAGTCCCTCCAAAGTTCATGATGTGTTCCACGTATCTCTATTGAGGAAATACATGCCTGACCCAATGAATGTACTCACCTACGAGGAATTAGAACTTGAACCCAATCTGTCTTATTGCGAAGAGCCCGTCATGGTTCTTGATACGAGAGAACAAGTACTGAGAAACTGGACGACGCATCTGGTAAAATTCTTTTGGAGAAACCATATGATGGAAGAGGCAATGTGGGAACCCGAGGATCTTATGATGAAGAACCACCCGAGTCTTTTCATGTAGAAGTATTCTAGAAATTTCGAGGACAAAATTATCTGAAGGATGGGAGAATGTAACACCCCATGCTTATACGGTACGTTTCCCTTTGAATAATGTAATATCGTGTGTTGTACACAACATCGAGTTCTAAAACACACCACAACCGATCATACTAGCCGTTATGAATAGTAATACCTACTTTTTAAAATTATATATATTTTATATTTCAAAATGGACCCCATTTTTGGATTCAGAATATCGAAATTATCCTAAGTTGAATTTTTGGTATTTTTCTGAGAACGTCCAATTTTTATGAATAGTGAAAAATACTTAAAATTTTTTTTTTAATCAAAATAATTTATCATGATATATTATATTATTTAGTGGTTTTAAAGTATAATTAGAATATATTTTCACCATTTTATCCAATGGTGTTCATTATAATTAATTTTACTTTGAAATTGGACATAAACAATTGTCAATCTTTTGATATATATTGTTTCTTAAAAACACGCTATTTGTTGTGACAGCGGGAATTAATTATAAAATTAATTAATGAAACTTTTATGTTTGGAATTATTTAAAATAGACATCATTTTTTAATTCAGAATATCAATTATAGCTTAGGGTTAAATTTTGGCATTGTTCTGAAAAACTTCAAATTTTTATTAATAGTGAAACTACTAAGTGGTAGTCAAAAAACTAAATTTTTCATAAAACT
The DNA here is from genome assembly GCA_963277665.1 of Viscum album. NCBI lineage: Eukaryota > Viridiplantae > Streptophyta > Magnoliopsida > Santalales > Viscaceae > Viscum > Viscum album. The sequence continues at coordinate 1,587,307,326 of OY728135.1, read as the reverse complement.
TAATTTTACCGCTTCTATGATTGGAATTTTGAAAATCCGAGAGACACGGTTAATATCATGGAGTAAAATGTGGTTCAATGTGATGAAAATAATTTTTGGTGAATTGTAACTTATTACTTTTATTTACCACGGTTAAAAGTAAATAGGATAATTAAGGGTAAAATGATATTAATATTACACTAACACATGTCCTAAATCTATTGGACAAGTGTATCTCTACCAAAAACAAACTCAGGAATAAAATATTATCATTTAGGTCCACTTGGATTATATTAGGACATTTATTATTTTTTAATTCAAAGAATAGTTAATAGAGTTAAAATCAATGTTTATTTACTAAAACATTTTAAATATAGGGTTATACATAAGATATATTCTATTGTAAATATTAATTATAAAGCTAAAATTATTTCCTACATAATTATAGTTTATTTATAATTTTTAGATATTAAATAATTTAATTTATTTATGACACAATAATGACGCAGGAATTACCATAATAGTGAAAAATTACAATAATTGATATTATAAATACCCAAATAAAAATAATTTGAGACTTTTAATGAATTAGAATAATTTTCTAGGGTAATATGATATGTTATTAGTGACTTAAGTTACTTTTTTCAAAGTAATAATTCTGTTATGAGGTTCAAAAAAATCAATTATTGAATAGTGTCAAAATTGACATAAAAGAATTTTTAAAACAAATATTATATTATTAATTGATATTAAATTATTAAAAATATAAGGTTCGGAAAAGAGACTTATATCATAATAAGTTTATCATTAATGGACCACTTTGGGGTCTGTTATATATATATAGTAAGTTTATTAACCATATAATATAAAAATACAAAGAGGCATTGAAAAAGTGAAACTAATTAACTAAGAGTTAATACTTAATGATAAGGTTAATATAGTAACCCATACCTGTCTAAATTCTACTGGATGAGTTTTTTCCGACCTATACCCACCTTAAACGTTAAATAATCCACTTTGGAGCCATTATAATCCGAATATGAATTTATTATAAAATAATACTTCTAGCTTTTCCAAAGGTGCCCCTCACCCCTCTTATAAAAGGGAACTCTCCCTTCTCATTAACTCACACCTTCAAAGCCTTCTAGCACAGAAAAACTCTGCCCAAATACTCTCTAAACATCCTTCAGTTCATCCTATATGACTTCCTCTAGTTAGAAATCAAACCTAAGAGCCCTTTTGATCAAATCAAAAGGAAGAACACGAAGAAGAGGTAATGATTTCACCACCCTTTTCCATGTTCCTTTCTTCTTCCACTTATTCCTTCTTTGTTATTACCATTCTAAAATAATAACTCAAGTATCATATATATGCTGTGATGTTATTATATATATGGTACAACCATATTCAGTATTCTATACATCCTTTGAATAACATGTCACCATACGTTCCTACATACGGCTTACCGTCTCCACGTCGTGGTGTAATTATTATTCAATAAATTATTATTTGGATGGGTATAATAATGATGTGTAACTCATGTAATTAATAAATATAACATGATAATGATTCTGTATATATGTTATAACATCCATTTATAAGATATTTTAATATCAAAAGAATGATATTGTCGCTCATGCATACTTACGGACTACCGTCTCCACGAACACGAGGAGATTCATTCTCCATCTTATCCATTCAATTATAATTATCATATGATGATTTAAAAATAATGTTTAAGGACTTGATATGATTCTGGATATGAATAAGATACATCCTATCCATAACAAACATGGCTTATGTAACAAAACGTATCAAAGAAAACGAGTAAGTTCACACCCGAAATGACGATAATACTAAGATATTATTAACAAATCAATGTTAAAAGATCATATATGATATCATATTCTTGTATAATTTAATAACAATTATTTCACCATTATAAAGGAGGTTAACCTACCCCAACCAAAGAAAAGTACAAGGTAAGGGTTTATTTCACAATCTCTTCATTATCTGAGGTTGTTTATACGTAATAATCTACTGGGATTTATTTATCATCCAAATCCATGTTTCTTAAAAATTTATTTCAAAACATTTTTACTATTTACAAGAATATGTGTTAAAGTCATTTATAACCTTTTTGACTTTTATAAGTGGTTTATAAAGGAAAAATTACGTCGTTTTCCAAAAAATTTCATTTTAACCTTTTCAACAGAATTAAGGTAAGAATGTTTTTTAACTTATACGGCAGGTACGGCTATTTTCCGCCATTATAAAATCGTCGAAGTTTCCCTTACAAGATTATAAGAATATTTTCAAATAAAATGTTTTATTTTATAAATATATGTCTCTTAAATGATTTCAAAATAAAAAGAGATATTTCTCTAAAAATAGTTTTGATTTCATCTATGTCAACATCCTTTGATGGATTTTACGCTTATTTAAAGTTGATTCATTATGATACAAACCTTCTATATTGTATTGAAGGTTTTGTGATATGTTTGACTATGGATGTGTTATTTTTATACCATTCATGTTTTATGGATGAAGTATTTACATTTCGTATGCTAGTTTTAATACGAATGTTTATGTAATGTTTAAACCTCCTCATATGGGAATGCATTGCACTTTATATGTGACTGGTGGAGCCCGCTATCGCTCCTCGATGCATCGGTAGGTCTCATGAGACAAACTAGTGTCTTGGAACAAGGACTTGACAAAATTTTATTTGTAGTCTTGGAATGAGGCCTTGGATATGTGGTTATGATAGTCTGACATTATGCATTCCAACATTATGAAAGTGGTTATTGATATTGCATGTGATTATTCGATTAGTATAATATCCATGTGAATAAGTAAATGTCATTATTTCATTTTATTTTTTCCATACTATGTTTAATTTCAAGGTTAAAAGGATTTTGTTTTAGTTATACATTTCCTTAAATGTTTATTATTTTTTATGAAAGTTTCCTCTATATTGTTAGCCTTACTGGGAAATTGAGCTCACCCCTTTTCTATGTTTTATTTTTCCCAGGTTGTGAAAAAGTAAATTATGAATGACCTGAAGGGATATTATGAGGGGATAAGAGTGTAGACTATGGAGACTATGTTGTTGTAGTTTTCATTTTTATTATGTAATGTAAAACTTTATGAATATATATAGTGTTTACAAGGATACTAAACTAATCAATCTTTCGAGATTTGATCTTTCTTGTGATCATGCCAATATTTTGTAATAATGCACCGACTCTAGGTAACTGGGGTCGGGGCGTTACACATGATATTTATATCATTATATTACCTAATTTTTCATTAAATTATATATATACCATTTATACATTTTATTTTATAGGGGATATAATAACGTCACCCGTGTGAACTGGTTACTACAGTCTTGCGAAGAGATTTGATTCCTTTTCCCTATAGATTTACATGTAATGTAATAAGGATGAATTTAATAAATTTATATGATATAAATAAAATTATAATGCTAATAATAGCATATTTATCATTCATAAGATAAAATCTAGATTTTAATTCTTACACTGGAAAATGATAATGTTGTTCGTCATCGTGGGGACTACCACTTTCATGAAGCGATGTGGCTCTCTTATAATCACCACGCCAAATGGATTATATATATAATTAAATTAATAGAAATAATACTGTATATATGATATTATAATTATAAGTTTATAGTAAAATATTAGTTAAATTCTTTCAATAATGGTCATTGAAAAATGGAAACATCAATCATGCGTACTTGCCTTATTCTAAATCAATGATTGTAACATTTATCATTTTTCATAACAATCATGCATCACTGTTTTTAAAATTATAAATTATGTGTAATTATAGAAATTATATATTTATTATTATTAGATATTTGTTTAAATAATGACTTATTTGACCATAGTATACCTACCAATGTATTTTTTACAAATAAGACAAATATCTTCGACACATCTGTCGCAAACATAATTCATTAAGTAACCATATATAACATGGTAAAAAGTAAAAAAAGTTTACCAAAAATGGTTCATAAGAATTTAAATAATTCAAAAATGTTTACTATTTAGGATGAAAAATAACTTACTTAATGATTCAAACGTGGTGTATGGATCTCTCGTCACTCTTTTACATGAAAGATATATATACTGCATTCACTGATTATTATTTTTTGTTGTACATAATTCCATTTTGGTATGTTATAAAGTGAATTTATTTATGGCCATGGTATTTTATGTTTTTTATAATTTTATTTCTTACATTGGTCTTATGATACTAAAGTTAGCAATGTTGTAAGAGTTTATTTTATAATATAATCATTATTTAGGATTAATTTTTTCTATATATTCAATGGGGGAATTATATGATATATATATATCAAAAATAAATATATATTTTTATTATATGGTAATGAATTGTATTTTTTCAAGTAATTTAATCAATTTTCACACATTTATATTTTAAATGTTGGTGAATTTGTTTTAAGAACACCCATATATATTTCACTCTTTAGTCAGAAATCAATTTTTATCAACAACCATGTTTTATAAAAATGTTTTCAAAAATTATGTGAACATTTTTAAAAAAATTCATTAAATACATTTATATAATATTTTTCTTTTTACAAAATGTTTTTATAAGAATAATCATTTCATTGTAAAAATATTCTTATTTGACTTTCATTGAATATGTTAAAGGAATCCTTATATTAACTTGTACATAATGATCAAAATTTTCATCCACAATGACCACTCACTATTTTAAAATTGTGACCATTTTGATTTAAAAGATTATTTTCAAAATATAATGTTTACATTACTCAAAATTATCATACTAATATTTTTATTGTATTTATATTCACAAATGAAATCAAACAATTATTTTAATTATACTCCAACGGGGATATGTTATAATTAAAAAATTAATAACATTTAGATAGATAGTTTATAATATTTATTACTAGGGACATACCAATATGATAACATTAATTATACACTAGATAGGTTATGATTATGTTTGTTTATTCGGAAAAGTATTTACATTTCTTCTTTTAATTCAAATATGAACTTGTCAGTGGATTATCTATCACCCCATTTATATATGGAATTCATTAGACATAATTAATGATAGGAAGAGCCTTATATACCCCCTTTATGTATTGACAGATCTCATGAGACAAACTAGATTGGGTTTTGGCCAAAACCTTACTAGTTAATATAAATGTAATGATACAAGGCCTTTATGGTATTAGATTTCTTCGTATAAGGCCATAAAGGTATATTTTAGATGAAAATAATTATTATTTCCATCATTATAAAATCTGTTATTGTTATTCCATTTTATTATTTTATTAGTTAGAATATAAGTGGCCATGTTTCATTGTAAAGTTATATTTTTAATAGAATTATGTGATCATAATTTATTATGGACATAAATTTTTTTATTAATTAGGTAGAATTTTATTGAATAATATAATTTATATATTTACTTTTACTTATTTATTTGAAACATCTTCGATACTCTTACCCTTACTTAGAATCTGATCTCACCCCACTCTCGTTTTTTATTTTCCCTATGATACAAGGAAGTGTATTGCAATTTATATATCTATGTACAATAAAAAATGGAATTCTAAAGTAAACGTATTTGTGAATTTTATGTTTTTATTATTAATAATAATTTTATGTATTTATCAACTTCACTAAGGCTACTAAACTCTTCATTACTTTTGGATTTGATTTTTTGTATCATATTAAAATGTAATAAAGTAACCACCAACTCTCTATGCTACGTGGGTTGGGTAAATATAAAATACCAATGTAAATAGATCAATTCTATGACAAGAAGTTATGCATGAGTATCCTACAACAATCTATAGTCTCTAAATGTTGAGTTTTTTTAGTATAAGGCTATTAAAAATATGATATATAACATATAATTTGAATGAATGATAAATTTTCTAGAGTCGTATGGTGTCTATGAATTTATCATTCATCTATGATGTCTGGGATATATTACTATTTTCATATTTTTCTAAATATTTTTTTGCAATGGTAATAATATCAACTAAATTTACAGTGAAAAATATAATTATTTTTGTTGATTTATGGATCATGATTCTTGTTGAATAGTTTATGATGAAGTATTTTAAATAAATTTATTAAAATTAATTTATAATATTTGGATGTGGGAACCCATATATTTTATTTACTCAAATTTGATATGAAGGGATGCTAAAGGACATAACTATAAGTAAATATACCAAATCCATCCTTGTGTGTTGGACCTCGATTCAAATTGTTAAACTCAATAATAGTTTTAATTATTATAATATAATAATATATGATCAAATACTTGAGGTCTATGTTTTTATGTAATAAGTAGAGAGTGTATTAAAAGCCAAAATGATACTCTAAATACTCAATTGGAATCATGGATTGTAGATTCTGATACAACATTCCACTACACTATTGCAAAGGGATACTGGAAAAAATATTTTACAAGATTGTATGGATAATAAAATAAAATGGATTATAATGATCATGATATTGTTTACAATGTAGATGTTGGAGTTTGGTAGAAGATTGGATGTCACCCTATATCAAAAGAAGGGAGTCATATTCAAATAATTCAAAAGAACATGATTTCAATCAAATAACTAATGCAAGATGAATATGGATAAAAATTAACAACTGATTTATAGAATATCCCTTATGTTTCATTATTCATGGATATAGGTGTAAATAATGGAACACTGTATATTTATAGAAGGTAACTAAGTGTTATAAGTATGAAAACACAAGAATATAGATGTTCAAATGTATGGAACTACTATAATGTGATCCCTACTGACAAAGGCCTGAAATCTATAGTTGAAAATAAAATATTGAATATAGAATATCCAAAATTTGGTTCTTCTGATAGTTTTAGATATGATATACATTTGTAGAAGATCATAAAAATTAGAATAATAAAACAATAATTTTGAATTTATAGATGGAATATTTTTTATGGAAATATGACATTTAAATCTCGTAGATAATCCCAATAAATTTTGAATCTCATTAAAGTGTTAATGAGTAATGTATGGGTATAAATAGTGAAAAATAAAATAGATGTTGTTTGGGTGTTTATTCAATAATACTATTGGGATAATTATTTATTGGATGAATGATGAAATTCTTGATACCAGAAAAGATGATATCTCTAGAAATTTTAGACCATAGATTCATTAGGAATGATAAGAATGTGCTTACGATATGTGGGTAGTGTGGTCTAGATGAAAGGATAAATGTGTCATTTTGGTAATGTTCACAAATCCTAAAATTTTACTCAAAAAATTATGAAATCATTATATATGTAATGATCCAATCATACAGACAAGTTAATCAATAAAATACCATTCACACTAATGTAATTATATAACCATAAAATCATTGAGTTAGTGCCACTAGTGAAGAAAACCTTTTTTACAGCGGTTAATTTTTATTTTTAATGTCGGATTTCAGCTGATGTTATTACAGGAGACATTATTACAATGTTTTTTACGTCGGTTGTTTACAACCAACATAAAAAACACCATTCTGAAGCGTTTTTCACATCGGTTGATAAAAACACACCGTGGAAAAAGATTCAAAGGAGTGGTTTATGATGTTGGTTATGTAAAAACCGACGTGATATATACCCTTTCTTGTCCGATATTATATAACCGACGTCTCAAAGAAGTCTTCTGAAGTGTTTATCATGTCGGTTTTTTTATAATCAACGTGATAAACCTGTCTACCTAGTGGTTTTCAATGTCTGTTATATAATAACCGATGTACAAAAAAATCTACGACGTCAGTTATAAAATAACCGATGTAAAAAAGAGTCCATTTCAGTTTATTACGTCAGATATGAAATAACCGACATAAAAACCTTCTCTCATGATGTTATTACGTCGGTTTCCAAATAACCGATGTTATAACAAATACCAATGCATTTTTTACATAGGTTATGAAATAACCCACATATAAAATTTTGTTAAATAAACCTAAACTGTTGTTATGCCCAGCCAAATCACTTGAAACAGAGCAAAAGATTACCAAAAAAAGACGATAACAGACCAGAACCCCCCCACCCCCACCACACCCTTGGACACCCCCCCACACCCCTAGACACCCTCACACCCCTGGACAGCCCCCACACCCCTAGCCATCCCCACCACCCCCTAGACAGCCCCCACCCATGGACAACCCCCCACCCTCTTGTATACCGCCACCCCTCTGGACAACCTTCCGACACCCATGGACAGCCCTCCCACACCCTTGAAACATACAAAAAAGTTACCAAAAATAGAACGGAACCCCCTCACCCCACTGGACAGACCCCACCACACGCGTGGACACCCCCACACCCATAGACTACCCGACACCCCCTAGACAACCCTGAAAACCCCTGGAAACCCCCCATACTCTAGGAAAACCCACCACACCCCTGGACTTCCCCACCACCCCTGGTCATCCCCCCACACCCCTAGAAACACCCCCACCCTCCTAAACAACCCCAGACCCCTAGAATGCCTAACCAATGGACAACACACCTCACCCTTGGTCATACCCAGCACTCCATGGATGGCCCCCCACACCCCTGGACAACCCCCACCCTCCTATATACCCCCACACAATGGATATCACTCCCATACCCCTAGACAGCGCCCCCACACCCCTGAAAAAGACCAAAAAGTTACCAAAAACAGACCAAAACCCTCTCACCCCACGAGACAACCCCCGCCACACCCCTAGACAACCCTACACCCCTGGAATTCCCCCACACCATAGCTGACCCCCAACACCCCCAAACAACCCCCACCCTCCTAGACCCCCACCCCTAGATTTCCACACCACCCCTGGACAACCCCCACACCCCTAGACAACACCCACCTTCCTAGACACCCCCAATCCCCTAGACAACCCCCCACACCCCTGGACTACCCAACCCCTTCGACAGACCCACACACCCTTGGACCACCCCCACCCTCTTGGACACCCCCACACGCCCCTGGACGGCCCCCACCCCTGGGACTGCCCCCACCCTCTTTGGACACCCCCACACACTAGACTACCCCAACCCCCTAGAAAACCCCCACACACCTGAAAAAATCCTCCACCCTCCTGGAAACCCCTACACCCCTGGACAACCCCCACCTATGGGACTACCCCCACCCTCCTGGTCATCCCCCCACACCCCTGGACTACCCCCACCCTTTGGACACCCCCACACCCGTGGACAACCTCCACCTCCTTGACACCCCCACACCCCTAGACTGCCCCCACTCCCGGGACTACCCCCCCACTATCTAGGACAATTCTGGACATCCCCCACACCCCTAGACTGCCCCTACCCCCTAGACATCCCCCCACACCCATGGAAAACCCCCCACCTTCTGGGACACCCCCACACCCCTGGACTGTCCCCCACCCCCGAGACTACCCCCCACACCCCTAGACACCCCTGGACATCCCCCACACGCCTAGACATCCCTCCCACCCTCCTGGACACCCTCCCACCTCACTGGACAGCCCCCACCTCACCCAGGGACACCCCCACCTCACTAGACACCCCCTGACCCAAACCTGACCAAAACTAGACCAGAACCCCTCCACCACACTAGATAGCCCCCACCACACCCTTGGACACCCCTCACACCCCTAGACTGCCCCCACCACTTGGAAAACCCCTGGACAGCTTGTGATGGGAGAGGAGGTGCCATAATCCCTCAGGGGGCACGTCGCTGGAACGTACTCATCACTCCCACATGTGATGCTTGATCTCTCAAAATGTTTCATATGTGGGAGTGATGAGTAACTTTAAATGGCATCCAGCCCCCCATGGGATGGCTGCGGCTCCTATCCCACCCCCCGGAATCCCCCCTCCCCCATCCCCATGGACACCGTGGACCGCCCCCCACTGGATATCCCCCCAACACCACTGGACATCCCTCCCAAACCCCTGAAACCCCCCTAACCCCATAGGACACCCCCACACCCATAGACACCGATGGACACCCCATGGACAGCCCCCACTCCTCTGAATAGGCCTTCCACCCTCCTGGAAACGCTCCCACTCCCTGGACTGCTCCCCAGTCTCATGGACACCCAGGATACCCCCCACCCCACTGGACAACCCTCCCACTCCCTTGGATACCCCCACCCCATTGAACACCCCCACACCATTGGAACCCCTCCCCCCAGACCTGAATCCATACCAGAAAAACCATCATAAGTAGACAAAAACTAGAAGAATAGAAAATTTAAACATTCACATATATAACATTAAAAACATAAAATGTAAAATTTAAAAAAACTAAATCCAAACTAAACGACTAACAAATACACAATTACGATGACAATATTCAAAATTAAATTTTATACTACAAACAACTAAATTCCAATCAAACCTATAAAATAGTTTGACCATTCCACTTGTAAGTGTTTGACGTCATGAGCACTATAGGGTTCAGGGTCATCAAATAGCTTCAAATTAAAAGGATAGTAGTTAACATGTATAATGAATAAATAAAATGAAATATTATGGAAATGTGTAAAAGGAAATCTTACCTGGTCATAGTTCAGCACTGTCCCAGTGGTTATTATTACATATATAAATCTTAACATATAATATCTGCCTTCGATGGCGCCTTGTTGTTCATGAAAATTCTGTATGAATGACTATAAAATCAATATATTATTTTTATGTAATAATTAAAAATGTAATAATTATAAATGGATATTTACCTTTACATTTACATATTTTATCTTCACACTCCTTTTCTTTATGTTTTTTTGAATGTAGACCAATCCCCTGTTAGAAAATAATACAAATGGGATAAATTTAAAATTCATTATAATATAAAAAACTATTGTGAAATTGAAACTTACTTTTCCAACATTTTCTTAAAATTATCCCGCACATCACCATGGGTAGAGCATATCTAATAAATTGTCTTCTCCCTTAGGCAAAAAACCCCTAACATCTAATTATCACAGATAAAAGAAAATTTAAGGTTAGTGGTTTTTATGTTAAAAGATAATGAACTCTTTGAGAGAGATTTGTTTCATGCCTCCCAAAAAAAGGCATCATCCAACATTGTGTGACTATATTATATTCAAGTCTTTCAGCAATATAAAGCATTCTTTGTTCCTCATCCAATGAACATGTTTCCGGGAAAATCAAATGTGGGTCAATGAACCCATATACATCAGTCCCCTCATTCTTCTCACAAACTTTATAAACATACCCAACACCAAACAGACATAACTATACTTTTTAGATAAATATAACTCCAGGAAAATGAGTTAAGACTTACATGGAATGAAGTTTCACCACGTTGATCCCCAACATATCTCCAGTAATAATCTCCATGATACCTATATTCACAATCCCTATAGTTATGGAACTTCCACAAACATGAGATTCCATAGGAAACTCATTATGATCCGCCAACAAATTTGAATATTTGGACAATATGTAAAAACTACTAGAATATGTATCTGATGTCATAGTCATTAGTCTTTTTTGTTGTCTATATAATATTTCTTTTCCTTTGAAATATTCTCTTAAAAGTAAATAGAAAAAATATTAGTTTTCAAATTATAAAAAAACATTAATAAAAAAAATACAAAAGTAGATATAACATACATAACTCTATAGTAATGAGTCGAAGAAGTCTGGATGGACAAATAAAATAATGGTTGATTCTAGGTCCAATTGTCATCACCTCATCTGTAGGTAATGTTACTCAAGATGATATATCTATAATATCATGTACAATGACCCTCTAATTCTCTACCTCTAATTATTGATGATGAACTGTTTCTTTTATACAATATACCAACCCATATGCAATTATATGATGTTGAGGATCATCAATAGACGACTTGCTATAATTAGGACGCTGTGACAGAGTAGTAGGGTAAAAAATGGGTTCTGCAGGATGAGGTGGGGGAGTGGGAGCTACTAGTGGTGGTGGATGATAAATAATGGGGTTTACTGGGGAAGGTGGAGGAGTGGGAGCTGTAGTCTGAAATTGTATTTTCATGTCTAAAAACATGTATTGTACCGATGCAAAAATATTTTCGTCGATCGTTGCATTAATATTATGATATTCAGAATCCAAGGATTCTATTTTTTTATAAACACCCTCATCATATGTAGTTGAAGAAAATGGAAACACTTGTCTTATCGATACACCAGCATGATATCCTCGTACACGACCAAAATTTTTGGGCTTTCCCAATGTTGCAGATAAAATTTCAGGCCTCCTAGTAGCTGTAAATACCCATTGTGAGCTCTTCTCCCCAAGATAATCCCGTATTAATTTATTGAATTTTTATGTAATGAATGAAATTATATGAAGAAAATAAATAACTTAATTAAATAAAATATATATCTTACAATCCTTTCAGCTACAATTATCTAATCTTCCGAATGATATTTCCCTTTTTCCCCATCTGAGATCTCTTCCATTATTCATGTCTAGATGGAGGGGATAAAGGGTCCACCTCTCCAGAGCTTGAAGACTCAGCTCTTAGTTTTTGTAATTTTTCTGCCTTAATTTGTTCTTCCAATAATGTATAGCCTCCCCGAGGTTAACTATGAGGGTATATATTTTTTTATTGGATCTTATGATGATATTTCCTTGTTTTATATAAATTAATAATAAGAAATAATTAATAAGAAATTAATAAGATCATTTATATAAGAAATATTATAAAAGTTTACATTGCCCTTACCAAAAATGAATCTTTTCGTCTACTTTCAACAATCTGTCTCCATGTTTCTTCATCTATGAAAGGATATATATGTCATGGATTTTCATGACTTCTATGACCAAAAATGAAATCAGATGTTAGGGTCGATTTGAAATCCCTCCATTACCTGGAAGCCATCGATAAGAATTTCTTCCTTACTCCTCTATTATCAGGAGTATCAAATTTCATCTGATGAACAAGAGGTTAAGCATTTTATATATACTAGAAACATTTAAAGAATAGAAAAACAACAGAAAAAGATATTACAAAAAATCACCTCCCACAACTGAGAGATTATCACATTCTCTACACTTCTCCAGTCATCATAAAAAATTCTTACTTTTCTCTTACCCTGAGTTGATACAAAAATCTTAAAATCTTTTTCATTTGGACCTCTAGAAATATCATCCTCATCAATCTCAATGAGTATCCTCTGATCTTGTGTATGGGAAATTAATAATTTAGGTTAACGTGTGCACCCACGTTTACCAACTCATGAACTCTTTGTTGTAATAGGAGCACATGAGGAAGATTGGGGAACATCAAAAGTAGCATGTGAATGTTCCTCCCTAAAGGTATGAACAATATGCTCATCTCTAGAATCATGTTGTTGATCAACTGATAGATCTATCATTATCCTTCAAATAAAAAGAAAAAAACATTAGTTCACAAATATACAAATTAAAATATTTTAATACTATTATAATCATAAAATAGTAAATTGTACTATGTTATGTTATTGTAAACATGGTTAATATGGTAAGCATGTTAAACAAAGCTAAATATGGTATTGATGGTCAAGATGGTAAACATGGAAAACATGGTAATCCTGGTAAACCTGGTAAACATGGTAAAGTAATTGTCACTGAACAAAAATAATAGATATATAATTTATTTAATGGTAAACATGATAATGTAAACTAAATAAAATTAAAACATGGTAAACCTAGTAAAATGGTAAAGTAATTATCTCTGGATAAAAATAATAGAAATATAATTTATGTAATGGTAAACACAAAAAAGTAATCTATACAAAATTAAAACAAAGAAAAACTTATACATATTTTTTTATTACATGTTTTAATGAAGAAAAAACCTACAATATCTAACATTTTATGAAAATAGTAAATGTAAACAAGAAATAATCAAATTTTACCTGTAATTTTAGGAATGTACAAATGGATTGTTTCCCAAATTCCTTCATCGTGATGATTCCTTATGGAACAAACGATGTCTTCACCAAGATCATCATTATGTTCTATTAATCGTTCCATGGAATTAGGTATCTCACAGAAATCAACATCTTCATAATGTTCATCCTCTCCAACATATTGGGTTTTTCCTTGTAAAAAAAATAGCCCACTGCATACTTGATTGATCTACTACATAGAAAATTTGGTTTTGATGGGTTCCCGTCTTAAAATAATTAGCTGTGTCTTCCAATATATTCATATTAACAACTATCATTCCAAATTAATCACGTCTTACACTGTTGTTAGTGATAATCCATTTACATTTAAAAACAATAACATTGATTTTAAAGTAATAATCCTCTCATTTGTCTTAAATCACTCCATAATATGCACTTGATGTAGAAATTTGGTTTTTTTTCTTTAGCACTTTAAAAATGCATTGCTTCTGCAGACACTAATACACCACTATTATGAACAGCACTTCTATTGTCCTGAGCATTCACATGAAATTTATAGCCATTAATGTCATAACCAGCCCATGTTATGAAATTTAATCATGTACCACCCACTATCCATTTTAATGTGTCTGATACATCTGATCTACCAAGAAAGGTATTTTTAAACCATGAAAAAAATGTTTTGTTGTTCTCATTAAAAATCCACATTTCTTTCTTATTTGGATGACATTGTTTCAACTCATTAATATGAAATGTGATTGACAGTTGAGAATTAGCTATGTTATTCAAGATTTATGATTCTAACTTCATCATCTGACCAGCTGACAATGATTTGACTTTCAAGCCACGAATCCCCTTTCCCTCATTATTAACACATTCGTGGAAAGATAGAGGAATCCTTATATGCGGTGCTGCAACAAAGTAACGCGTATATAAATCTGCAACCTCCTCATGAATACACAATTCAATAATGGAGGCTTCAGGTCAATATAGATTCTTAACATACCCCTTCAATATTTTTATATACCTTTCAAAAGGATACACCAAACAAAGATATACATGTCCACAAAGCTTAATTTCTCGAACCAGATGAATCATTAAATGCACCATTATATCAAAAAAAGATGGAGGAAAATACATTTCCAATTAACAAAGTATACAAATTTCATCCTTTTCCAAAATTTTCAAAGCATTCACATAAATCACCTTATTAAAAATTGAATTCAAATAAGAACACAACTTTATTATAGTCTTTCTGACATGGATGGGAAATATTCAACACAATGCAACTGGTAGAAGGTGTTGCATAATGACATGACAATAATGAGATTACATACATATAAACTTAAGTCCTTCAATGAGATAATTTTTTTTTACATTTGATGAAAAACCTTAAGGCACTTTGATATCATGAAGACACTAACAAAAGGTAATTTTTCTCACTTTTATAATGTTTGACAAGACGGGGGAAGAAATGTTCATCTTCCTTTAGGAGTGGGAGAAAACACCAAACATATTCCCATTGATAGTAAGTCTAATCGTGAATTCAAACCATCTTTTGACATTCCTTTAATATCTAACAATGTTCCAATCAAACTATCACAAATATTCATCTCCATGTTCATGAAATCAATATTATGTTTAAATTCATGGTACCTCCAATATGGTAGCTCAAAAAATATTGAACTTTTTTCCAAATATTGATATCATTACCATATTTCTGTGTCTTTCCCAATGTCACATCATGGTTTTCACCCTCTCAATATATAGATCATGGGATAAATGTTTTGGAGCAATATCAAATTCTAGTGATCCATTGATTTCATTTTTTAGTCTTCTATAAGAGTGATCCATAGGCAAAAACTATCGATGACCCAAGTACAATGTTTTCCTCCAATGATGAAATTGGAAATATGATGTCTGTTGTTCCCAAATTGGACATGCTTTATGCCCTTTAACACTATATCCATACAAATTTCTATATGCTGGGAATTCATTTATAGTGAACAAAAGCACTGCATGCAGTTGAAAATATTCCATTTTATTAGAATCGTACACCCTAATACCATCCTCCCATAAAAGTTTCAAATCATCAATACATAGTAAAAAGAAAACGTAAATATAATTGTTGGGTTGCTTCGGACCAGAGATAATTATACTCAACATGACATATTTTCTCTTCATAAAAACTTCAGGAGAGAGGTTGTAAATTACCAATAAAACAGGCCATGAACTATGTGTGCTACTAAGGGTTTGGTATGGATTCATTCCATATGTGCACAAACCTAGTCTGAGATTTCTAATGTCATTTCCAAATGTAGGATACTTCTCATCAATTTTCTCCCATTTTGGACAATCAGCTGGATGACATATTTTTTCATCACATAACCACTCATCAGAATTCCATATTAAACTTTTTGCATCATGTGAATTGGAAAATAGATGTATAAAACGATGAATTATAGGAAGAAACCAAAATACCTTTGATGGTATCTTTGTAATATCTACATCATCCTGTGATTTTTCATTCACCGTATTCCATGATATCCCACATTTAGGACACTCTGACATAAATTCATATTCCTTCCTATATATTATACAGTCATTCAGAAATGCATGTATTTTATTCAATCCCAATCCCATAGGGCATAATATTTTCATGGTCTTATAATATGAATCTGGAAGATTGTTATCTTTTGGAAGAATGTCTTTCATCAATTGTAGCTTCTCTGTAAAACTTTTTTCACTCCATCCATGTTTCAACATCAGGATAATCAATTTTAACACCAACGAAAAATCCATAAAATCTATACAACCAGGATATGATGGGTTTTTTTCATCACCATATTGACAAAAAACTATCAGTTCTATCTCAATTTGTCCTACTTCAATATTGGGAATCATTTCTTCATTTCCATCCGAGTGACCATCTTGCAAATCATCATCATTAGTGAAATTCTGTCAAGTTTCACCATGCCAAATCCAAGGGCTATAACTCAGATTAAAACAATTACAAATCAGATGATCTATTATCTCTCTACATTTCAACTTATTTATATTCATACATTTTAGGCATGAATAGAAAGAAATGTCACTACTTGGAAGATTTCATTTAGAAAATCCAAAAAAGGCATCAACACCTTCCTCATATTCATTGCCAATTCAATGTGCCGTAATCCAACTTCAAGTCATTATTACCTATATCAAATATCAAAATTATACATATTTTTAAGATAAGAAAAATATATGTTCATATGAAAAAAATCATAATTTGAATGCAAAACAATTTTGAAATTTAAAACAAATATATGCATATTTAAAAAAATATGATTGAATATGATTTTAAAAATAAAATATAGTTAGATATAAATGTTTTAAATTCATCTTGGATCATTTCTTCTCAAGGTTCTCAATGAATACATCCTGGTGAAAATGGATACCAAAACCACCCTACAGTAAAAATGAAATATAAAGTATAAATATTAAAATATGTATTCATTCACTACAGAAAATTACACATATCATAACGATTTGAAACCTCTGGACAGCCCCTACCCCTCTTGACAACCCCACCCCCTGAACCCCACCCCACCCCCTACACATCACCCCCACCCCCTTGGACACCACCCCCATCCCATAGACACCAGTACCCCTTGGAAAACACTCGCACCCCCTTGGACACCAACCACCACCCCTTTGGACACCACCCCACCCCCACCCCCCTTGTACACCCCCTGGACATCACCACCCCCTTGGAAAGCCCCCACCCCTCTAGAAATACCCCCACCTTCTGGACATCCCCCCAACCATCTTGAAATCCCCGAACCCCTTGGACACCCCACCCCTCTCAATAAACCTAGAACACATCGATTATTATTAAACCGTAAATTAAAAAAAAGGGAAAACGTCCCTAACAATAGAAGGAATGAAGAAAAAGAACAAGTAGGTGAAGAAGAAAAAAAGAATCAAATAATAAAGGAATAATAACATTTAAAAAGTAACTAATTTAAGAAAATTCCATGGAATCCATAAAAACCATGGGGCCTCTAATGGATAACAAAAAATGGGAGAAAATGGAGTAAACTCAAGAATCAAATCAAATTTAAAATAAAAACTCGGATAGAGAAAATCACAGTGTAAATCCTATCATCATAGCACAATGGGGTCAGGATAACTACACATCTTTGAAAATAGTGACATGGTCTCCCTCATAACCCATACTTTTCCCATAGTCAATGACTGGTCAAAATATATGTAACCAAATAGAATCATATTACATCACCCCTCATCTTTCCATAATGCCTGAATCCCAAAACCTAATAGTGGAAACCTAAAACATAGACTGTACCAACCCCCTTGGACACCACCCCCATCACCATAGACACCACCCCTTCCTCTTAAACAACAATAACAAATTATAGCCAAATATCTATGACAGAATATAATCATCATGTTATAATCTCACAAACCACGATGCAGTATTCAATCCCAATTGACACTAATCCCCTACCCCTTGGACACCACCCCACCCCCTTAGACACCGCCTAGACATCACCATCCCCTTAGATAGCCCGCCACCCCTCTCAACACCCCATCCCCTTGACAACCCCCCCACACCTCTAGACACCCCACCCCATTGGACGCACCATCTCTTCTGGACACCACCCCCACATATTACACCCTTGGACACCCCAACCCTCTAGACAGCCCCTGAACAGCCCCCAAACCCTCTGGACATGACCACACCACATTGGACACCACCCCAACCACCCACACCCTTCGACACCCCCACCCCTTGGACCCCCCCCCCACTATGGACACCCTAGACAACCCCTACCCTCCTGACAGCCCCCCAAACCCTCTGGACACAACCCCACCCCTCTGGACATCCCCCACCACCTGGACAGCCCCCACACCTCTAGACCGCACCCTCACCCTTGGACACCCCCACACCTCATGGACACCACCGCACCCCTACCACCTGTGACACCCTTGGACACCCCCGACCCTCTAGTCATCCCCCCCCAAACCCTGTAGATAGGGACCCCACTCCCTTGTATATCCCCCCACCCTCCCACCCCATTGGATAACCCCACCCCCTTCGACCCCCTCCCCCCCGAACCCTCTGGACAGCCCCGAGAACACACTAGACAGTCCCCCTAGAAACCACCCCACCCCCTTTGACATCCCCCACACACCCTTTGGACACCCCAACCCCTTTGGATAGCCCCCACACCCCCTTGGACACCACCCCACCCACATTTGAAACCCCCTGGACACCCCCACCCAACTGGAAAACCCACCAAACCCCCTAGACACCCCACCCATTTTCACAGCACCCCACCCCCTTAGAAACCCCCTGTACGCGCACACACACTTGATAGACCACAAGAAAATCGTAAAAATGCATGATATAACTTTTGTAGGTTTATTTTACTAGAAAATAATTTATCATGGTATAGATGAATACTATGAGACTAACCATGATTGCAAGAACAATGAAAAATAACATCTCAACAAATTTATTTAGGGAATCATGGAAAAAATTGAAACAACGTTGTGTGAGGCTTACTTGAGTGTTGTGAGTCGACCTGATAGATCCGATAAAAATAAATACAAAGATTGATGTTGGAAAAATGAGTCTAGAGGGAACAACTTCGATGAATTGATTCTAGGTTTTCTACGTGAGAGAGACGAGTCGCAAGTCACCAGATCGAAGAAAATAGAATGATTGAATACGGGGTGCGATAAATCATTTAAATGATTTATCACGTCGATTATTTAATAAATGCATTGATAAAAAAATATTAATTTTTATAATGTCGGTTATTTAATAAACAATGTAGAATAAAATTTATCACGTCGGTTATTTGATGACTGACATGATATATATGGCTTCATACCGACGTCATAAATTGATGATATTGGCTTTATCTCGTCGGTTTTTATAACCGACATGGTAAAGTGCTGAGTTTTCCTTTATCACATAGTTTATTTAATAACTACCATGATAATGTGTTGAGCATTCATTTATCACATCAGTTTATTTTATAACCGATGTTATAAAGCATGCCCGACTTGATTTGCACATCAGTTATACAATAACTAACGTCAAAACGCTAATCTCCTTATATTTTTAGTCGGTTATAAAATAACCGACCTGATATATCCATCATTATATCTTTTCTTATTGGTTATATTGAACCTCCATGAAAAATTCCGATGTGTTAAATGTTTTTCCACTAGTGTGCCTTACATTATTACATTGGCACAATTAAATGGAATTAGAGCTAGATGGAAATTTCTGTTTATTAGTTTTGAACAAATATATTATATACATGATACATATATTACATTGTGAAATAGAAAATAAAACATGATAAATAATAAAATAAAATTAGTTGCATCCTTGAAAGATTATTCAAAAATTTATTCTTCATATCATGGGGGATTGATAAAAATATGGGTGAACTAAAATGAACAGTAAGGGTAAGTACAACATAAGAAATAATTACTCAATGAGAATAATCACTACATTGAGGTAAACAAACAAGCACACATTCCATATAAATTTTTTGATAAGGCATAATCAAAGTTGTATAATTGACAATTGAAACACATTTCATTTTATCAATAAACAACAAATGAAATGGATCCATAGATAATTCCAATGAAAAAATTCTTATAGATAATAATAATAATATATTTCCCAATAATGGAAATAATTAATTATTGGAAATCAATTTTCTCAGGCACATGATACCCTTACCATTAATATCAATCCTCAAGAAGGTTTAGAACATATTGGTTAAAAACCTATCTGATTTGGAAAACTAATTTCATCTCATAAGACTATCAATCTTTCTAGGGTATTACATTAACTCATATCAAACCAGTGTAGCGAATTTCCAAAGCATTCATCTTATTGTTAATAATTACTTTTTTTAACTATCAACATTCCTAATCATCAAATATCTATATTGCGAAAAAATACGGATTTGTCAATGTTTCCCCAAATAATGAAATAACATTCATAGTGAATATTGGATATAAAAATGGGATATGGTTTAGTAGATAATAATATATATTGAATGCGAATAATTATATTTAATATAAATTTAATATACTATAAATATTATAATAAATAATTAATTATTTTGTGGTATAGTTAACAATAAAAAATGTCATATTGTAGAGATGTCTTTTACCACTTAGGAATTTTGAAGTAAAAATCCCTCAAGTGAGATAGATTAATTTGAAATTTAGAACACCATTATTGTTTATGGAATAATGATATCAACTTTAAAAGGTCCATTATATAGATGACATTACATTGACTTTTTTAAATCAAATAATTCTCATATGAATGTAAATTGAGACAAAATACATTAACATATTCTTCTGTTTAGTAGAGTATTATTTAACCAAGTATATAGTGGTATAAAACATGTTATTACCTTGTAAAATATATATAATAATAATTAAAATATATTATATTATCCTCTTATAATATCATATTACTTGTTATTTAAAAACCATTCATTATTCTCAGTATTTCGGGTGTTAATCATCAGGTTTTTCGAGTATGTTTTGACTTGTTATAATTGTTCTTATTATGTCGATCATTATTTCTTCAACTCCAAGATGAAAAAAATTATTTAAATATAATACATATTCATTATATATTTATTTATAATAATCCATAAAATTTGGAGATATGAAATAAAATATAACATTTATATAGATTTTAGGTCGTATGTACACATGAACGTTGTTACCATTTTATTATCGTATTAATAAAAAAATAAAAACTAAATGATAGATCTTTATATGTAAATTATAGGATACTATTTATGTGTTATATGAAACATTTTTTATTAGAACAATAATTAATACATTCGTTGTTTAGTGTGTACAA
Organism: Viscum album; assembly: GCA_963277665.1. Classification (NCBI taxonomy): domain Eukaryota; kingdom Viridiplantae; phylum Streptophyta; class Magnoliopsida; order Santalales; family Viscaceae; genus Viscum; species Viscum album. The sequence continues at coordinate 1,587,285,479 of OY728135.1, read as the reverse complement.
ATCCCATCATGTTTAGATGGTGGTAGTTCACAAGTCCACAAATGATGCTATTATATTCCCAAATATAGACAGCATGAAGGTATTTTTTATATAAAAATTGAAAAATATTAATAGATTATAAATATAATATATATAATATATAAATATTCATCATTATTCACAACCATTAAAGGTTTTCATGAATGAATGAATAAACATTGAATATCGAGGCGGTATTCACTGGTACACATGAACAATGATTGTGTATCCCATTTGATTGAAGCATGTGAAAGTGTAGGTAGTACAATTAAAATAAAAAAATAATTATATTAATGGTACTGATGTTATTATATAATCATTATATGTTAATAATTCATGTGGTGGATAAACAAATAAAACAATTGAGCTCATTAATGAACATTGAATCTTCTTTAAGTGACATCTTTTTGTTTTTACCAAAAGTAATAATTGGTTTATTTTATGATTTTTATGAGGATTATAGGATGATGGTATGGATTATAATATATTTTATTCATTGGTTTTGGTTGAGAATAAGTGCTTTAGATGTGTTAATAATTGGGAGGGTTGAGTACTTTTTTATAGCCAATAAGGAGTGGAATTCTTGTAAATATAAAATGGTATACACTATTTGGACGTCTCATGTTAATTATGTGGCTCAGATAATTAAATTTATTCTATACAGGGGTGTATAAGGTCAATATATTGATATAAAATAGGCTTTTTATGTGTTTATATACCATTTTGGTCCTTGAGTTTGTGGTTTAGTCACTTTTTAAGCTAGTTATTCATTTAATTATTGTAATTAATTTTAATTTCATTCAATAATTCAATAGGGAATAACCAATTTAAACATATTTGAAAACAATTATTATGATACAAAATATTGAATCAATATTCCAAAATTATAATCATATAATTACCAAATATTATTTGAAATAAATCTTGTAGACGGGATAAGAAAACATGTTTTCAATGTACAATTGTAAAAAATATTGAAATGTTTTTATATCCAATTTCTATGTGAAAATAATTAAAATTGGTATAATTGGATTAATTTAAATATTATAGAACTAAATATACTTTAATTCTAATTAAAAATATAATTTAACTTCATAAATTATTTAAATAAATTCAATTCTTAATTATAATTCAATACGTTTAACTATTCATCATAAATGACACTTCTCAAAAAAAAATACAAAAAACTCACCCAAAGAAAATTTTAGCATTCAAATTTAAAAAATAAATATTATTTTTACAAATTATATTTATTAAAATTTCAAAATTTGGGTTTATAACTAGTGCTCCATTAATAGGTGGAAAAATTTCCTTTTGAATAATACAGGATTCTATTTGTAAGATTGGGTTTATTATTAACTTATGAGTATAAAATATATTTGATGAATGTAAAAATATTCTATTCGATATATAAAATATAAATATATGATATGAATTCCCAAAATGTGTCAATATTTAATTAACAATAAAATATCTAATTATATATTTTTTTGTTTAAAAATAGTGTTGTGTTCATTGAAAGATATCAACAAATTTAAATTTATTATTAATTAAAATTATTGTAATGTCCTAGGGTGATATATTTTTACATCCTAGAAAAATGTAGTCCTCAACATTTAATAGGATTTACCTTCTAAAAATATGTGGGTATCTTTCCTTTTTGTCATCATATGGATCCCATTATTCTTCTCCCATTAGGTGATTTCCCGAGAGTACCTTTACCAGATGAGTTGTCTGATTCATAAATAATTGATCTATAGAGTAAAGAATCTACATGGATTCATGATTATATTAAACTTCATGTTATAAATCTGTTTAATCATATATGATAGCATTCATCGTCTCAGAGAAGTACTCACTTACGAGAGATATATAGAACCCATCACATAATTTTGGGAGGCTTGACTGCATTTCTAAACAATATGGAATAACACCTAATATTTCATGAATATTGAAGGCTATATATACCTAGGGATTAGTTTACCTTTCTTACCAAACATGATAACACCCTTCCATGTAGATATATTCATGAAATCATGATATACTACATAGAACTCATAATCTTTCCTTTAATTATTGTCATAACTCTTTTTCCTACTTGGATATGTTTTAATTATATCCTACATAGAAATTTTCTTGGTTTTTGTATATTCAATAAGTTATAGACCTAAATGTTTCATATCACCAAAATCATCCAAACATGTTGGAGTAAAAAATATCATTGCATATAATTGTTCAAATAGTTCCATTTGAATATTCGAATGGAATATATTATTATAAGAAAACTCTACCAACAGTAGGTAGTGATCTTGCATACCTTTAATGTCAAATGAGCATGACCATAATATATCTTACAATATTTTTATTATTATTTAAATCATCCCATTAGTTTGATTACAATTGGTGGTTATTATATTATTCTCCTTAATAAGATCTATCAAAATATTGTTCCATGGCTTTCTTGTAAATTAGGGATATCAATCAGAAAAAATTAATAGAGGCTCACCATGATGTTTTACAACTTCGTTAAAATTTAACCTTATGAGGATATTAAGAGTTGTTCTTCAGTTATTGAAATGAAATGTTCATATTTTTTTATGAAATTAAACTTAACGCATATTACATGATATTTGTTTAGGAGTCATTGGTATTCCCAAGATAATATACATAGTAATTGAATCCCATTTAAACACCAGAATATGAAGAGGGTGAATGAAACCATTAGGATACTACCTCATATCATTCTCTTTTAAAAAAATAAAACATCTGGATTCATAATCATCAATTTTCAACTTTATTTTATCCTAAAAAATTTTCCTTAAAATCATTATAAATCCTTGTGCTACTATGGTGTATAGATAAATCTGAGCATTGATAAAAATCTCAAAATTCCCTTTTTAGATGAGGTATAGATGGGGAACAATGATTATTTATATATTAAAGAACACCATTATCAAAATAATTTCCTATAATTTTCTATCAATCATAGAATTAATTTAATTTTTAATGTTCTTATCAAGAGATTGAAAATTTTATATATTCTCTAATAAATATGGATTTGAAGTAATTTGAAAATTTTATTGGTGTATACCATTCCAAAAGAGTTCCCATATTATTCTTTACTTGATCCATGAACACAGAATCAATCCCAATGTTAATTTGGGTTAGAACACCGTGATCCATCCAACTCAATGCAACCACTACCTTATTTTCGTTCCATTGGAGGTAGTGTATATAGAAATCATATACCTTGAGTAGATCAATTCGTATCATTTATCCTATATTGAGTTATTTTTATGAGAATATTAATTTCAGGATATTATGATCTATGTATATCTCAAATAATTTGACATATAGATAATGAAACATATGTCAAATTGAATAATTTAGCTTCACACTCATGATTAGGGGTTGGGGAGTTTTTACCACAACATCTAGATTGTAGGGTCAATATCTGAGTTTTTAGAAGTCTCACATTTAGTTCATCCATTCATTTTTTACATTCTCTTTCCTAATCAAACTTATTCAATTTACGTGTAATATCGGTTAACAAGTTTTCCAATCAAGATAAATTCCTAATGAATTATTGATAGTAACATACCAAACCAATGAAAGTAAATAACTCTGGTACATTTGTTGGTGTAGGATGTTCTTTGAATTCCATTTTCTTTTTAGGATGAAATCATATTCCATCAATGGATACAATATGTTCAACAAAAGAAACCTCAATAATCCATAAACTTCCCATACTAAATTTACCATATATCTCTTCCATTATAAGATTATTATGAATGATCTACAAGAGATTATTCATGGACCTCATAGCCTGTAAAATACTATATAATATCTCAATGAATATCACAAAACAATTTTCAACATAATCCTTGAATAAACTGATCATTAGGTCAGTAAAAAAATTGTTCATTAGTAAATACAAATAGAATTACTGTAATCTCATAATTTCAATACCTTGTATGAAAATATATCTTTAGAATGTATTCCTTTACACACAATTAGTGATACCCAGAAAAAAGATAAGTCTTTTAAAAATATTAGGCTCTATGAAGTTGATCATAAAATTCAACAATGTGAGGTAGATAATTAATTTTATTTTCTATACTCTCATTTATTTCCATACAATCAATGCACAACCTCATGGATCCATATTTCTTCTTATTAAAGGGAATCAGGATTACCCATTATGAAACAATAGGGTGAAAAAAAATCCATTTTTAGCCTAATCAGTAATTTGTTTCTTAAACACTGCTAATTCCCCAGTTTCCAATTTATAGGATTTCATTGATATTAGAATGGAATCACATATTAAATTAATTTGAAATACAACTTCATGCTCTAAGGGATTTCCATGTGATTCCTCCGAAAATACATAATTATTTTCATATAAAATATGTACATCGCCAATTTTAAGTTTACCATCTTCATCAAAAGACGTTATTTTTTATGCCCCGTGAATTTCATTAAGTAGTGCTACTGAGGTTGGATCCGGATGATAATTTAATGATGATGTTTCTATTATTAATATATAAAATTTTATATCTTCTCCAAAATGTGATATTTCATTATTCTGGCAATAAAATTTTTCATCCTATTTTCAAATCCTATACATACAAATAATTATATCACTTTAAACAATAGGTATGATAACATTTTCATCAAATAAAATTCATTTATGTGTCATAATGTGGACTTCACGACACATATTTGGAAAATTTTTTAGATATAAAAGAGTGTGATGATCCAAAATCAAATATGGAATTGTATATATTTGTAGATTGGATTAATGTAACTACTACGTCATTTTTTGTACTACTACCTCCATTGTAGTGATCACATAATATTGGTTGTCTCTAATTGCACTCTTATATGGTATATTCATTGACCCATAGGGAGTTAATTTGTGTAGTGACCCATCTAAAAAAAAATTGAAACACAAAATAGAAATGTTTTCTTTTTCCCCTTTCTTTATTTAACATGATTTCTAAATTCTCTATAATTATAACAAACACTCAATCCATTCAATCATTTATTTGTGTGATTCTTTCCATAGTTATCTGATGTCGGAATGAACTCTTTTCCATTATTCCATTTGTATAAAATTTTATCTTCCTTTATCTTATTATCTTTCGTCCCAGTGAATCTACAAGACTTGGAGAATTATTTCTCTATCATGATAGAACATAAAACTACTTATATTATGAAAAAGGCATGATAGACCAGACCCATTTGTAGACAAGATTTTTCCGTTAAAAAATCATCAATCGTATAGTCTATATTAAAAATATATTTCTTATCAGACATTTTGAGCCCTATAATTGAAGGTTAATAATCCAAAAAACATTATTCATCATTTTCATTAATCTAATAAAATTTCTATTCATCCGATTTTATTTCTCATCAGAGAAATATTTTTCAATTAATGTGTCATTAAAATATTTCCATTCCATGAGATCTATTTCATATTTTTCCCTTTTATTCTAGATTAATGATCATCGTTGATTATCATATCTATTGAGATAATACTATGTATGAGTAAAATTTTCCATTTAATAACAACCTAAGGTAATAAATATCTTCTCTAGATTCTTGATCCTTTTCATATCTATAGTTTTCTTAGATGTCTCAATAAATGGTTGAGTCTTCTATCGCATAATGTGATCTCACATAGGATATTCTCATTTTGGATGAAGTTTTTTAATTCAAAAAAGGTTATTTGTCATAAAATGATTAATCTTCCTTAATATAGCCATAATTGTCACTATTCTAGTATAAGTTATATTATATTTTTCTATTGTTTAATCTATACATTTTCCATGACTATTGATATTGTTATTTCTTCTATGATCCATCTCTATGTAGTGTAATATACTATATTTTCTAATAAAATTATGAATTTAAATTCAAAATGTGTAATTAAAAATATCATATATAAATCAATATAAATTAAATATTTTTTCATTATAAATCTTATTTTCACAAGCTTTTGTGTCATTGGGGAAATATTTACTTTCAAATACCTCTTAATGGTTTGTAAATTAAATGTGAAATAACAGAACAATATCCCCTAAGAGTGTCAAAATAGGTGCTCCTTAAGGCCTAATATAGTGTAATAGGTTACGCATGAGATAGGTCCCACACATTTTTTCAAAAAATTTACCCTTATGTACATCTGTGCTAGAATAATGTCCAATTAAAGGACCCAGACATGGATGTATTTCTACGAAGACCCACATAAAATATACCATTAAAAAAATTCTAGGATGTTATTCTATACATGATATAAATTATATCTTATGGATATGTTCTATAATATAAATTCTCTTAAATATATTTTACAAGGATTCTAATAAAATTATTTTGAAATGAACTATAACTAGTTGACCCCATAAGCCCAAAGTTAGTGCTTTTCCTTTTTACATTAGCATGATTACAATGAAACGAATCCCGAAGTAAAAATCAATTTTTTAATTTTGTATATCCAAAAAACATATATGATACTTATATTACATTTTAAAATAGAAAATATAAAATTGTACACAATAAAAGGAAATAAATTTCATCCTTAAAATATTATTCAAATGCATCTTCTTGATTTCTAGTGAATTGAAAAAATGAAGGGGAGATCAAATATTCAGTAAGGGTAAGTAAAATGGATGAAATAATGAATCAATGATTATAGTCATCATGGAAAGTTAAATAACTATACAAACATTCCATATAATTTTCTAGATAAGGAAAAATCAATATGTCATATTAGATAATTGAAACACGTGTTATTTATTAAATAAAATATGAATGAAATGGATCCATAGATAACTTTAAATAAAAAAATAAGATGGATTAAAATAATGAATGGATTCGAAGAAAAAAATGATAATTTATTATATTTAATGTTTCATAGGCACGTGCTAACTTTACTATCGTTATCTATAATCAAGATAATTTAAAACATACAATGTAAAAACATGTCTAATTTGGTCAACTTATTTCATCCCATGGGAAAACTGATGAATCTATGGTATTTAATTAACCAATCAAAAAATTATATATTCAATTTCAAAATAATTACTCATATATGTAACAACCTATTTAATTAATGAAAAACAATCCTTATAATGAAATAACTATATTGAATAAAAGATAAAAATTTATCAATATTTCCACAATTAATCAAATAACTAGCAATGTGAACACCATATATAAAAGTAGAATACAGTTTATGAAACAATAATATCCATTTCAGGAGAATATTTATATAAATTATAAATTTAATTTATAATAAAAATGATCATAATGATGTTATGCTTCATTATAAATTTAACATTCACAAAAGTGATATTGCATTGATAACTTTTTCCACTTGGAATTTTCAATTCAAAACCAATTGAATGATATAGTTCAATTTGATTGAAAAAATACAATGAAGTATTATTTAATAATGATATAAAGTGATATAGGGTAATTATATACACCACATTAAATATAATTGGTGGTTAATAATAGATAAGTCTCAATGGAATGTAAATTAGGTCAAAATTACATACCATATGCTTCCTTTTAGTTGCATGCTTTTAACCTACTTTACTGTGGATTAAAATATGGAAATATATTACAATATATCCATAAAAAATTTATAATATAATATAATATACTCTTAGAATTTCTTATTTTCTCTTTGTTAAAAACCTGTCATTATTTTCATGCTTTCGGGTGTTAATGGTCATGTTTTTAAGTATATTTTAACATGTTATCATTTTTATTCTTATTTAGATCTAGATTACATCATCTAAAATATTTAAAACATGATTTCAATATCATATATATTTAGTAAACATTTATTTTTTATAATCAATAAAATATTGAGAAAGGAAATTAAAATCCCTATTCATTGAGGCAATAAGTCGTACGTACACATAAACATTGTTTCATCATTATTATCATAATACAATAATTAAATATAGTTGATATATATTTATATTAAAAATAAAAAAACAATATTAATTTATTATAATTAACATATTTTTTTTAAAACAATCCTTAATATATTCCATGTATAGTGTGAATGAATCTAATAGCTTTGAGGAGGCTGTAGTACACACCTCCACAAAAGATGTTATCTTATTACCATGAATTTTATGGATTGAATTTATTTGTTATATTAAAAATAAAAATAATAAAAAACATTATAAATATAAAAGATATCATATAAAAACTAAAAATAAATCATTATTACAGACCATTTAATGTGGTAATGAAAGAATGAATAAAATCGGTTACGGAGGTTGTAGTCCGCCTAACACACAAACTCTGGTTATGCATTCTATTATATGAGAGTGTGTAAATTTTTTTTAATAAACATAATATAAAATACATTTATATATATTCAAGATATATTTTTTATTATATAATCAATATATAAGAATAATTCTTGTTTGTTGAGAAAGAAAAAAACAAAAGAGCTTGTTGATGAATGTTACATCTTCCTTGGGTAACTCCTATTAGTTTATAAAAAATGTATACCATTTATATATTTAATCCAAAATTTATGCATCTACGATTAGGGGAGGGATATTTTGGATTATTTTCAATGGTTTTGTATGAGCCAAATGGCTTGAGAGGTGTTAAATTATTGGATGGGTGAGTGCCTTTTTATAGATGAGTAGTGGAATTCAAATAAATATAAAAAATGTAAACACTATTGGTAGTTATCAATTACATAATGTGCCTACAATAATTAATCTAATTATATAATATGTTGGATATGGTAGGAATATGTTTGGAAAAAAAGCTATGTACACATTTCTAGTTCAATTTTTCAATTAAGATTACGTTTTAGTCCCTTGATAAGCTAATTTTTCTCTTAATTTATATATTTAAATTTAATTTCATTCAATAATAAGTTTTTTCAATAAATAATTTGAAAATATTATAATATATGATCATTATAAATATTAAATTTATTTTTTTCAAATTCCAATCGTAGATGTGGTAGAAATTAGTATAAAATTAATCATGCAAACGTGATTAGAAATGAGGTTTTAAAAGAAATTGTTTTTAATTTTGAAATGGATTTATATCTAATTTCAATGTGAAATTGATTAAAATGACATTAATTTGATTAATTTATGTATAATTTAACAAATTATTCTTTAATATCAACATAAAATATAATTTATCATTGTAAATAATTTATATGAAATAATAGTTTTCTATTAAAATTCTTTATTTTTAAATATTTTTCAAAAACATAAAATTCTCAAAAAAATAAAAAACAGTTTACCATATGATAATTTTAACAATATTATTTAAATAATGACTAATATTTTGTTAAAAAATATTTATTAAATTAGAAAAATTTGGTTTTAAAAATAGTGCGCCACTAAAAGGCACCAAAATTTCCTTTAGAAAAAATTTTATTTTCATGTATAAGATTAGGTTTGTTCTGATATTATTAATATAAATGATATTATATATATAACATATTAATTTACCATATAATTTCATTAAAATTTTTAAAAGTAAATTTACTATAAAAAAGGTTCAAAATAGTGTTTTGTTTAAAACCATTATTGCGTGAATTTCAAGCTATCAGACAAATTAAACATATTATAAAAGTAAAATATTGTTATGTTTATGGTGGTAAAAATAATGAAACATTATCACATAAAAGATTTTGGAATAAGGAAACTACTGATGTTATATCACAATACTTTTACAAGTTGATTATTATATGTAAATGTCGGTTCCAAAATTAGAGTAAATTATGAGTCCATATATTACAGATATTTTATAGTGAGATGTGGAAATGAAAATATCAAATTTTTAACATTGGTAAAGGTAAAAGAAACATGTCATCAGAATTCTAAATGTGACCTTTAATGGGTGGGCATGTTTGAAAGAATAATATTTTTATGAAAATATTATTAACAAGAAATAATCAAAATTAATCTCTATTGATATTAATGGGGGATGTAGAGGATGTAAAATTCAAGATAGTTTATATTTCACTAGGTATCCTAGAAGACCAAATATTGTAGAGAAATATTTAAAGGGTAAAAATTATGGGTATTTATTGTGAATAATGGAAGATATACCAAGTATATCAAGACTTATTTGGACATAGTCAAGTGTTCTTGATGTTGAATATATAAAAGATTCTATTTTTGGGAGATGAAATTCATAGTGTACATTCATATGAACTATAAGAATCAGATGATATATAAAGTGGAATAGAGCTATCATGAACATCATATATTTAATGGGAGGAAGAGAAGGAATGATCCAAAATAAAATGGTCATCCTTAATGATTTTGGAACATGGGAGGTTTTCATGAAATATGTTTTGAATTATAATTACTAATATAAAAGATGTGTTATAGTGGGTTTATCATTAGAACACGTGGTACATAAAATTAATTTATTTTCTAATTTATATATTAAATAATATAAATTTATAATATATGGAAAAGATTGTTGTGATTAGATTATTTTACAATATATTCATTGAAATCGTGAAATATTTCCATAGTAGTAACACATATTACAATTGAAACTATAATATGTTAGGTTTCATTAGGATGTTTAAAATTATATTAGGTGAATGTGGATTGATATTGTTATCATGTGGATCTAGATTAATTAATATTTATGAAGTAAGATAATTTTTTCATAGATAAATTTAATTTGGAATTGTTATGAAAACTAATGAAATGTATCTATGTATTGAAATAATCACTAAGATATTTTAACTAGAAGTTTGACACATTCATGGAAGAGAAAGGTTTCTTGTAGAGGAACTCTATATTTGTTTTCTTATAGGAGTACATTGGTATGAATTTTAGGATTAATCATTTCTATGCTGATGAAATGTTGTTGGTGGGTCAATAAAATTATATTATTTCGTATGTGATGGATTATTTTTTAGAATAATTGAATTAAAATATCAAGATTAATCAAATAATATATTTTTCCTGAGGATCAGGTGATATAATATGACATGGAGTATAATTTGATCTCTAAATGTCTATATATAAATGATCATTGAAATATTTGTTTTGACGAGATGACAATATGTACAAAAAATTCTTCCTTGACAAATCAAAATATCATAAGAATGATAACCATTAATAGTGAAAGAGAAAATCCATATAGATATAATTTTGAATTCATATGCAATAAAACAACTCATTTATTTAATGGGGATTAATTGAATAGACATTTACAGTGGATTGAGAGTTTATCATCAATTGGAAGACACTCTAAAAATAGAATTTTTGTAATCTATAATGTGGATAATGATGTATCATAATGGTAACAAATATATTTTCCATTTATTCAAAAATCATGATTTATTGACTTAGAATATTGATATAGACATTGGTGGAGACTTAGATTCATAAAAAATAACTATAATTTATTTAATTTCATTTAGTGGAAGAAAAATCATTTGGACGTCAAGTATAAAAGTATATATTTCTCTCCCAACAATAGTAATAGAGTATGTGTTAGAAACATAATAAATCTAGGAAAGAGTGCTGCTAAAATTTTAGAATGATTATTTTGGAGGATTCATGGATTGATCATTACTGTAATGTTATAATAGAGTTTAATTAACAAAGAATAAATCCATGTGATCCCTATTAAGTTTAATCCCATGTATAATAAGTACATTAATATGTATAGGTTGTATTATAATAGAGAGATGGCTTATAGAATATGTGAGTATTACATAATCTAATGGATATATTTCATAGGATTTTAGACAATGATACAATGGGGATTCTTAGTACTTCATTTAAACATGGTTAGATTGGACGGAAATGAAGGGGATAAATGCACTCAAAAAGGTTTATATCCTTTTCATTTTCTAATGTGTTGTATGATTTCATGAAGTCCATAAAGTATTCTTAATGTGGGATACAATTAAGAAGGTGATGGACCTTTCTGGAGTTCGTGTTAGTTTCGTCAAGCATAAAATATATATCTATCATTGGCCTTATTAGGTATTTTGAAGATGCATTCAATGGGATGAAAATGATGTTATAGGAGGATAAATAAGTTATGATAGATAGATTAAGGTGGGAAATTGACCAAAACTACATGAGATGATCATATTAGTTGAAGTTAGTTTATGAATGGGATTGAATCACAATTTGATTCATTTTATAGGAAAATAGTAATGTGAAGGAAAAAAATTTGATTCTAGTTATTAGGGGTCATTACTTGGAGAAATATTTATGGTTTAATATTTCATAGTGGATTAAATATATTTCTATGATTTTGGGTTATTAATAAAACTAGATGATTATATGGGGAAATATTTAAATGAGGCTATGGGTCTAAATTTTATGATGTGTGTTATTATTACTTATGTTTGGGAAATACATTCATTTATAGTCATAGTGATTGTACCATTATTATTTCAATAAAACTAATGTGTGAAAATATTCTCCTATAGATTTAAGGTGAATTTTATAATAATATTAAAAATATCAAGTTATTTAATTTAAATTGTTACTCTCTTATGTATGGTATAGGAATGATTTTGGGATTTTAGAGTAAATAGGATTTATTATAAGAAACATACCTCAATTATTATTTTTAAAAATAACTCCAAAAATTCACATTGAATAATCATTATGAACTCTTCACGCATTATGGTCAACATGAAAAAGAAAATATACACTATCAAACTACAAAATTAAAATGGAAAAAACAATGAATATGTTGTATAAAAATGATTCCCTAATAACGTGATTTTCTAAGGGGATTGAAATATCTCCATATATAATAGGGAGTGGTGATGCATATAAAGGGAATTAACAAAACAATTTCTCTCACTCAATGTGTAAATGATATTGGTTACTACCTATAACTTATGGTTAAAGGATTATCTTTTGGGATTAGGTAGATTAATGTTGGGGAACATTCATTTGGTGATACATTTCCTCTATTATTTTCATCTGGATGTTGAATTTCTAGATTTTCATCATTATACAAGAGTCAAAGTCATATCTGGCATTGAACCACTAGATACATGATCATTCCGAGTACCTACGTTGCTTCCCCGTCAACTACAACTCACTACAAACTCCTCCAATGTCATCATGAAACTCATTATAACAAATATACAAATAAATTGATAGTATGAAATAGAATTTAACGGTTTTTAACTGATTTAAATTTTTATGATCTTTACCAACCCGAACATAATTGTTTTCATAGCATATAAGTATCAAATAACTTCTTGAGGAAATAAAATATTCCATTATGTCTATATTTTACATTATTATTCCCTAGAATTAATATACATCATTCCATTTTATGACCTTACCCAAATAAATTTAATCACATTTATTTTTAACAAATTAATACTCTATAATATGATATATATATATATATATGATTTTAAAAATAAGACATATATGATTCTATCATAAGATATTCATACTAGGTGACACATGATAGTAATGTAAAAAAAATTCCTCACTTGAAACACATCAATAGTGTTTTTAGTGTTAAATATTAGGGGTAACGAAAGATGATAAGTGGAATGGTCAAATTTTACATGCATTTCAGGATTTCTAAAATATCCCAGGATTAATTTATATTAATTTCTTATTTATTAAATTTATGTTATAGTGAATGATGAATAAACAAATAATCACCAACATGAAATTATTGTGGAAACCTCTAATAGGTTGGATGATAATTTTTTAGGATATAAGTAGACTCTGGAAATATCAAAAAAATATTCAATTACTATCTAATATTTTTTAAATGACTTTCCATAATTATATATTATCAATTAATTACTATCGAATTTTGAAGAGAGTTAAATTTTATCCCACACTCTGCCTCATTCTGGGGAATTAGGATATATAATTGTTAACTGTTATTACAATTGAATTCCACTATGGCATGGTGTTCAACCCCTAATCCACTAAAGATGATATTTATGGGTTGAATTATGTCTTGCAATGTCCAAATAGTATTCTTAGACTAGACATATATTTTAGGATGGGAAGTGGTAGTAAATATTACATTTTAACCCAATCCTCTGTGATATCCATACTTGAACAGATAATTAAACCCTAAATATCTATCAGATAAAAAAATGGCTGGTATAAAATAGTGTATCACTATTTATTAAACATACCAAATTCATTTTTCATTAAACAAGGATTATTCATTGATATAAATAATAAAATATTTCATACTACGATGATGTATTATTACCCCTAATGTCTCATTCTATTTAGTTTATCATTGAAATATATTTATCAAAATCATCCTCATTTAATGCCAGTTCAATATGGGCTACAAGATTGTTCCTATGTTACTTTTTGATTTTTATGTTCAATATTTACCTATTAATTGGTGATGAATTAATAATGAAATATATCATGAATTTAATCATTTTAGGTCACCAATAATAGGGATTAATATCATCATGAAACTTTTTTGTTTCTTGATATGCAACTAATTTGGTTGACTGGCTGGATTTTATCATTTCAACTACCATGCTCAAAGAATATACTATTTATATATGAAATTAAATATGGTGTTATCCTTCATGGAACCAAACATGAATTATTTCCCCAACATAATGTTTCATCGAAATAATTTAACGATATTTTTTTCAAATCGAGGTGTTGGAGAATCAATCAAATAAAACATATGAGAGATCAATGCTATGTAAATGTTAAACTCATTCACCTCCCCACATCACGATGAAGGGTCCTTACTATAATTTATATACTTTGGGAATATCCCAGTATCATTCTTAAACTATAGGGAGCCAAATCATTGGACCTTTCCCATCCATATATATACATATATAATGTAATGAAATAAGCATAGCTTGAGGGAATGTGAAATGAGTTTATAATGTCGGGATATATTCATTCTCTATAGAATATGGGAGGTAGTGTACAGTGTTTTGTTGTTTCGAGACTAACTAAATTATCATACACTAAACCACACGTTATCATTTGTCTGAAATAATAATGAAAAATATATTCAATACATTGTGTGTTCTTTTTAATTCATAAATTAATTTAATAAGTCAATCCCTAGATATTGAATATATAATAATATTATCCTAGTGAAAAGAACATGAGCACCACTAAATTAATGATTGAGAATAATACGAATGAATAATAAAAAACAATTAAACATCCTAATATATTAGTTAAAGAATATTTATTTCAAAAAAAAATTTCATTCCATTATGCCTTATAACAATTCACACATATCCCTTATGGACTATTTGAGGTTTCATGGGTATACATACCAAAACAAATATTATATATTCCATGAGATCAGAGAAGGGGAATGATATAAAAATATATTAAATATGGCCTTTATAGATTTTACAATTAGGATAATACCAACAAAATTAGCAAAATTTGAATGAAAATATAGAAAAAATCTAATTACTAGAGCATTACATAGAAAAATAACCATTAATAGATATATCAAAATATTACATATGGATAAAAGTGATTTCAGAAGCCCTATAACTATGAAAATTTGTGTGATACCATCATTTATTAGTAATAACAATAATGATATAATATTATAGAAATATGAGGATTTACAGAGTCAAATATAAGATTTTAGGTCTAAATTAATCCACCAAGACCATGATTGATGAAGGGTTGAATGGGTGGTGAAAACCGGATAGAGGGAGCTTGAAAAATGAGGAAACAAGATTAAAATTGATTATAAACCATATTCATTTTTTATTTCTCTTAGATTTAGGGCTAGGATAAAAATTATTTAATCCCTTTAAGGATGTGTTTTCTATAAAACTATGGGGTATCCACTCGAATCACCCTGATACTCAAAAGTTCAAACCAAAACATCTTGACCACCTAGAGCCTCCTTGGGTATATGGTTATGGCCACTAGGTACCCGGTTGTTCAAAGACCCACTATTTATTCAACTAATTCTATCAAAAATATTCTAAACATTCTCATTCTCCATTGGACCCATGTGCAACTAAAAAACCTTAAATCCTATTAAGATATTAATTTGATGGGGTTTTCCTAATTAATGGATGAGTTTCATTATAATCTATAATCCATATGTAGATGGCGTACATGACATCAATATAATTTAACCTTGAAGGTTACATGGGATTCAATTATAAAAATACTATAATTTTTTTGTTACACCTGATAATCATATGATATGTGACTTCTTACCCCATCTCATAGAGAGTTCAAAATATCCATATTTTGTGAATTATAACTTTTGATACTTGTACATTTAACGATTCAGATGTTTTTCATGTTATTAAAGTATTATTGTTAGTGTAAAAATTAATAAATCATTCTATATGAATAATTATCCCATTCATGAAGATTTTTGATGTCCAATTTCGACTATAAAATAAATAAATGGAATTCAATTAGGTTGTAAAGATATATAATTTTCATTAATGAATCCAATGTTAATTTTTCCATTTATATAGTTAATGTAATGATTTTATACCAAAATTATGTTAATATATTGGTGTAATTTCGAATCCTACATACATATTAAGGATAAAATACAGTTATATTTCCCATCAAATAAATTTAATGTAGGATTATTATTAAAATTATAAAATCTTTTTGATCTAAACATCCCTATTTTTTGTCCCCATACAACATTGATCAAAATAAATAATAGATTAATATTCTCCCACTAGATTTATTCCAAACCATTTTAAATTCTTCTAAGAATAATTATATTTTAATATAATTTTTTTGTATGATAAATTTAAAATTAAAATACCTATAAATACATATTTCCATTTATTATTGTAATTATAATGAAATTATAATAGGTAGAAATGTTTGGACATGTTATAAATTTATATCCTTGAATTTTATCAACAATACAGACAATCACAATGAGTCGGTTGTTATAGAGTTTTTAATAAAATTACTCGGAGCCTTTATATTTATGAAGTTAATTATATTATATGTTAGTTAAAATATATAATATCATCATTAACAAACATTCTTATATAATATATAAAACTCCAAAAAAATTCATATCTTAGAACCATGAGTGTAAAAAATAATAATTTCAATTAATTAACAGAATCATGTTTGCCAATTTCTTGGAAAATAAATTATAACCATAAAACCATTTAAAACACTTAATAATTTTTTTTAGTAGAAATCAAAATTAAAACATATATCGTTTAACTCCACGTGATTGGATAAATAGTCTTATTTTTTTATGCACTCAATTTTAGAATATATCTTAAAAACTAGAAAATTATTATTCCTGGATAATTTAACAGTTTCAATTAGGTGGTCTTAAGACTCACATCCTCTAAATAACATTCTTATATTTTTCATGGAACAGATGAGAACATTCCATTAATTTCAATTTGATTTAATTCCTATTCAATTGAAGAACCCAATCATTAAAATTCTTTATTTTTTGAAACCTTTACATCTATCTATATAATGTTTTTTAGTCTGTATATGTTTTGTAAATATTAAGAACATATTTGTACATTTATTTGGTGATTCCTAGTCATTAAAATCTTTAACATCAACTTTAGAAATTTTTTAAACCAATTATACCTTGTTAATTTTAATCATCCTAATCTTATTTTTATCAAGATATTCCACAATATCTACATAAATGGATAATTATAATTAATATGTGTTATGTTATTCCATGAATATTATAAAAATTTATAAATGATATAATTGATATCTTTTTATGACATTGGTAGCTTTAAATATTATGTATATATCAATGAACTATCCCTTCATATAATATTTATTCTACAGAACACTAATGTATTTATTTTGTCGTCATATATAATGTGATTTAGAACACATTTAAAATCATCTAATTGGGTATCTTCCCCAACTATGTATCAGAAGGTGTATTGGAGAAACTTGTTTAAAGTCACAACATATTGAAATTTAGTACGGCCACTTATATAGGATATCTCTAAAATAATAAATATTTTCAATCCTTTTATAACATTAATCTCTACATGTCAACTAATATTTTGTTATTCATCCAGAAAATTATATTAATGAGGTACCTTCATGTTGTTCTATATTAATCAATTTTTCTATTCTCATCGAGATATGATTTGAAATAATTATCCTGGTTTATATATATATTATTGGATCTAAATAATCTTATAGAATTCCTCACTTGACGTTACGAATATCTCTAAAAATATTTTAACAACTCGACTAAATACTGAAACCTATAATGTTTAGTATTTTAAATTAATTGTGGAATATTAATTTCATTTTAGAGGATTCATAAAATAGAAAAAATAGTTAGAGTTTTCTGGAATTAGATTTAATGAAGATGAAATATCTCAGGGTATCAAGATATTATCGAGTACATGATAGACCAATTACAAGTACCGAGGCATATTCATGTGTTTTTATGATCATATAACAGCTACGCATAGGACTCGATGGATTTTTATTGGGTTTTATAAAGAAAAATTAATTAATTTTTTAGAAAAATATTTTTTTTTGTTATGAATAGAATAAATCAATATTGAGTGGAAATATCTGGTTTATTTATCATTATCCCCTTATATTCATCATTATTACACATCGCATTCTTCTATTCATCGTTCTTCCTCCTTCTTTATTCATTCATTTTTTCATTGTTTTCTTGGGGTATTTTGCATTATGTTTTTAGGGAACTTCATCTTTAAATAAATCTTTTTCCCATATTTCATTTTCAAGTTATCCTTATCATATATTACCATAATATAGGTATTATGAATCATATAGGTATTCCAACATTTTCATAATCTTCCTGTTGTGTGTGTGTTCATAATATGTTAATCATATTTAAGTACATTGTTCGTTTTTTGGATTCCTCCAAATATGGAAGAAGTATTAATTCCAAATTATCCCTACATAGGGATTATTCTTTTGTCTAACTTATGGAATCTATTATTTACAATAGACACCAAATATGTGTTCTATATTAATTAAAATTATTTTCCCATTTATCCTCTCATGCGATAAAAGGGATAAACCAATAGTAGTCCATGGATAAGTGGCTTAAATTAAAATATGGTATTTTCACTAATAAAGTTTCGATTTATGAAACCATATTGATATACTAAATTATTTTTTCTATACTTATTATACTTATCGTATTTGGAATTTCTTTTCTATTTTGATAAAATATATTTTCCCATAAATATTATTTGGAATCATATGTACTATATATGTACTGTTTCAGGTCTACATGTTTTCTAAACAATGTTATCCATTATTCTTCCTGTATAAAATTTATAAAATTTTCATGTAAATTTTTATCAATGTAAATTTGTTATAATATATTTTATATTTATTAATTATTTATAAAAATTGTTGCAAGTCATGTTATATGGTGTTATATTGTTAATATATATAATGTACATGTAATCATCTAATTAATTATTAGATTGGTGGTTGTGATATGCCTCTAATGATTTGAATCGGTAAACCCTTCACATATTTCTAATTGGATCGAATGAATTATTACAAAGAATAATTATACATGATTCATTTTAACCAAAAATAGTTTCTTCAGGCTGAATCCTTATATACATTCATCCAAAATCATGAGAACAAACTCAATATTGGTAAAACATGTATTGATCCTCCCCATATATGGATTAAATTTCTATAACATATATTGAAGTCTATCATTAATGATATAACTTTTTAACATTTTTTATCCCTATTTCATTGTCATTATAATATTTCCCCATTTGTATTAGTTTCTTTCTAGGAGTAAGGGTTATGGTGGTGACTATGCCCTAGTTAAATTTTGTCCACACTGTGAACATGATGTATTGGGGATATGGTTATTTTTATGTGATCCATGTTTTGGAAATGAACTAAATCATAGGATTCCATTGTATTTTAAAGAGAAGTGTATGTATATCTTATTTATAGTCATTTTGATGCACAAAATAAGACTTGTTATTAGGGATATCCCACTGTGTCTTGATGAGAGTTCAGACCAATGTTATATACTTTTTTAAAATATTTATAAAATATTTAGACGAATATCATATTAAAAAATTCAATTTTCTTAGTGAAAATGTTTTTTAAGATAAATAAATGTTATTAGGTCTTGGAAATATTAAATGAATGTATTTTTTAAAATATACTATAATATAGGCAATCTAATGAATAAGTGCCCCATTGGTGGTCACCTGTTATTTTGTTCCACTTGACTTTCTTATTCAAATATCAGTAAACAATTTACTCATATAAAGTTTATAAGATATTCATGAAATAGAATGTGGTCCAAAAATATGATAACAATATATTTTTCAAACCCTTTCCATTTATATTAACCTTTAGTGATCATAAGGTGAACAAGTAGTCATGTTGAACATGGTAAGATTATATTTAGGTACACATGTAGTGGTTTTTAGATAATTGAATCACATCCCACTTATGCAAATTTAATATGATACTTAGGGTGACCAATTTATTTAATATTCATGAATGAATAAGAAAAACTAAATTATAAATGTATTTTATTAATTCATAGGAATAATGAGTTACCTGGCATAGTCCATGAACTATTTTATTTATTCGTTCCTTCAATCAAATATTATTGAGTATTATTCATCATTCTAGGATTTATTATTTATGCATATATAATGGGTCACGTCATGTTTTATACATTTTTATCTCTAATTATTTACATTATTTTCTTAATTAATTAATGATTTCTTTTATCTAAAACATAAATAAAATCAAATATTATTAATTTATACTTATATATACTCTGAGTATGTTTATATGGATACATAATTCATTACATTTATTGATATTTTTTATTTATGTTGGTATCTATATCTCACATGTTTATTATTCAAGAGTGTCGTTAAATATTATTTCATTGAAATAAAAAACAATTTAAATGAATTTCTATTTTGGAATATAGAATCATATATTATATTATTTATTCTTATGTTAGAATGTCCTTGATATTATATCGGCATATATATTCAAATTGTGTCATATAATTTCATATAGTTGAAAAATGGAGATGGGAAGGGTTTAAACCAAAAAAATAATAGTGTAATTATTAGTATTGAGTTGTACATACAAAAAAATGTTTTTTCACATAATTCTATATTTTATTATACACTATGTTAGCTAAATAAACATCATCTATAAAATATATAAGGTAAAATAATAATGTGAAACCTGCTCTACTAGTCATTGATCATCAGGTCATAGATTATATTTTCTAATTAATCTATGATACAAGTCCAGATGATTCTCATATTGAAACTATGATATATGATATAATTATGTATTTCTACTCTCATCATACTCTAACCTTTTTAGGTGATATGTAACTTCAAGAAAGAGTGTAATTGATTTGATACATCCATCAGATTATTAATATGATTAGGATACTATAATCGTACCATTCATGACTTGATTCCTTCATAAAAATGGCATTCTCACTAGTTTTATGACATTATGAAAAAGATAAAATTATGTTATCCTCATTGAGTTATACTTTATAGAGGTCATTCTCGATAAATTATTCCCCAACACACTAAAAATGGGTAAGGGTGATTAATTTATTAACCTGATAGAGAGTGCACTACCTTTTTTGGAATATAATAAAAAATTTACAGAAAAACAATACCTTTATTAATATTGTAAAGACCCGTAAAATTGAAGGGAAATTTTTTTCATAATTTTATTTGGAATTTTACAAGAACGCAGTTTCTGATGGCACCTAATTCCAAGGCCTGGTGTGCCCGAAATCATTTTACGAAGTTTAGCTTTGGTACGTTCAATGAACGAATGAGAGGGTTTTTATAACATTTGAACCAGTGCTTGAAATCGAATTTCGAGGGCACCGATGGAATCATAGCGCCAGAAATTGATTAGAAACACCTTTTCTGAGGTTTCGTTTTCTCAGTTGTGGTTTTTAAATTTTGGGGTTAACTAAAGGAATAAAATAAAAATTGGACGCACAATTTTTATTTTACTTCAAGTTGTTTAACCTAATCTAAGTGTTGGAAGTGGGACCCACAATATCCTACCAACATGGTAGGATATTTGTGAGGTGGGTCCCACACGAACCCCATCGTTTATTTTATTCCTAATCCCCCTCCTTTAATTAAGTAACGCACCTGCACCCCTATTAATGAAGTCAACCATTGCATTTATTCTGGTTAATGAACGCCTCTTTAAATGGGCGGTTTAAACTCATCAATTAATTCAATTAACTGATTGTTTCAATTGTTTTTGAAATTCAATCGTTGACTTGTGTGTTAATAAAACAAGACGACTCTTATTTTATTAGTCTGGTGGTGTTGAGAGGTTTGGGGAGAAAGAGGGGAGGCTTGAAGATCTTCATATTCCTCGAAGAAGAACACGAAGAACGTGAAGAACGCGAAGAACGCCGACCTCTGACGAAGGTCGAAAATAATTCTAGATCCTCGGAGATCGATGACGCGATGCGACGAATCCTTTCTTCGTGACACAACGGCACTTCTTCCGCGATGCTTCTTCCATGATGTTCCTTCTTCTGCGAAGTGCAATTCCGTGATGAACCCTCGCTCGACGACGCTTGAGGTAGGGGTTTTGGTTCAATTAAATCAATGTTATTTTTTTATCATCGACATGTGTTTAAAAATTGTCAGAAGCCTTTTTAAACAGCTAACACGGTGGGTGAAGACCAATGAACAAGTCCAAACCCACCGTCTCTTCGTTCTTGGTGTGAGGATTAGTGGCGATGATAAAGCAGGCCGCACGGGAATTTTTAGGTCTTCGCAGTGAAGAACTGGTCCTGGGAGGGCCGTTGGCGAAGACGGCAGGCAAAGCCGACCAACGGGGCTCATCTGGTGGTTCGCGGAACACTATTCTGGCGCACCTCGCCGGCACGGCGGTGCCTTGCGCGACACCGGGATGGGCTGCTGGTCCCCCGACTGCGCGGGACCGAGGGAGGCGGGACGCAGTGCTCGGCCGCGTGAGGTGGTAAGGGGCGGCCCCACGCGGGGCCATAGTTTCGTTCAAGGGGGGCAACACCCCTTTGCGCGTCCGTTTGGCCAGCGCCAGCGCACCGGGCCGAGCCCAGGCCGAGCCGGGCCGCACCAGTCGGTTCGGGCCGTGCCCAAGCGGGCCAGACCTGAACCCGGGTCAGGTGGACCCAGATCGGGCCGACCCAGGGGGTACCGGGCTGGGTCGGACCGGGCCCGAACCCCCTAATACCGGACTATTATGGTATTTTTCCATTACCATGGGTTGCAGACCTCCGATCGATTCACTCTTAGAGGCGACACAATCCTTGGATCGAAACGGTCGTTTTGGTATACTACACTCACGATTTCAGAGTACTTTGGGATCAGCCAGGTTGGTTCTTACACGAAACCAACCGGGCCCACGGAGCAGAAACGCTTATAACGTGAGCTCCAGACGTCTGATTAACGTTCCGTAAACTTTTTTGGATTCCTCATGATGAGACGAAACATTTGGCATGCTTTGCCTGAGTTTTGGAAATAGTTGGATAATGGCCAGGTTGGATTGAACCTGAAATCTATCCGGGCCCCTGGAACAGAAAAGCTGATAACTTTCAGACCAGACGTCCGTTTGACGAACCGTCAGCAGAGTTGTTGATCATGTTGAGAAATTGGCGCTATTAGCATACCCTATGAGATTCTGGGGTATAGTCGAGATACGACCGGGTTGGTTCGCACACAAAACCAATTGGTCCCCTGAGGCGAAAAGGCTAGTAACTCACAGACCGAGTGTCCGACTGACGTGTCGTCTGTTGCGTTGAGACCCCTAAGAGGAGGTGGTCCGTTTAGATACATCTTCGTGGAACTTCAAGATAATTGGAGTATCGACCGGTATCTTGTGTAGAGGACCCTCTCATTGATGAGCTAGCAGAGTACAGAGAAATAGTAGCTGGCTGAGACTTGACGACTGCTGATCTATCGAATCAGTGTATTTGTGATAGCCTAGTGGGGAGCACTTGGTTGTAGCGGCAGACACACGTCGGAGGAGCACTTGGTAGTAGCGGAAGACCCGTGGTACTCAACAGAAGGAGTACCTCTTGAGGCTATGAGGGGGAGTTCTTGGTAGTAGCGGCAGACCCACGACAGAGGAGCACTTGGTAGTAGCGGCAGACCCACGGTACTCAATCGAAGGAGTACCTTTGGAGGCTATGAGGGGGAGCACTTGGTTGTAGCGGTAGAACCACGGTGGAGGAGCGCTTGGTTGTAGAGGAAGACCCAGAGTACTCAACAGAAGGAGTACCTCTGGAGACGATGAGGGTGAGCACTTGGTTGTCACGGTAGACCCATGGAGGGAAGTGCTTGGTTGTAGCGGCAGACCCACTGTACTCGACAGAGGAGGAGTTCTCCAGCAGCTGTGGCTTTGACATCATGAAGATGTATACCTGTGTGAGCTGAGTCTTTATTTTCAATCATTATCTTCAATAAGTTTGACTTGATATCCTGTGTGGATTACGTTATGATTTCCTGTGTGGATTTGGATGTGTTTTCTTGTGTGGACTGGGTTGTACTTGGGCTCGGATGTTGGAGCCGAACGAGAATTGATGACTTAGGAATATGTATGGGAATATACCTAAGTGGTGTCTGATGTTACTTCGTGATTGTTTCTTACCTTATGGACTATCGTTTGTGGATTCTGGGAGACCATAGGGGGTCTCGGGGTCCCTACTGAGTAGCTTATACTCAGCCCTGCAAGGGCTATGCCCGCACTACGTTGTTTTGGTTGCAAACGACAGACATCGCTGATCATAGTTGAGGCATGAGGAGAAGGTCGGTACCTGGAGGTGGACCACTGGGCGGAGCATACTCAGAGCGGACGGATGGATCCGAGGAGATTTGAAGGCTATCTGTACCCACCTTTCAGGTGGCACTTCAGTGGATGGCTCGACGCTGCGGCTTTACTTTTCAGTTGCTCTACTCTCTTTTTCAGTTGTACTTTACATTTAGTTTGGGTTTTTATTCTGGCCCACTTACTTTTCCACACTTATTGTTGTACAAAGTTTTTACTTAGTGTTTGCTTCTACTTTCTTGCTCTGTGGTGTTTGTTTACTTTACAAAGGCAATGCCTTCCCTTTTTACCGGGAATTACGCCTTGGTGCTAGTCTCCAGCACCTGGCCTATGGAAGGCGGACTTGGGGTAGTCACGGTACGGGCCTCGAGGACGGGTCGTGAAAAATTGGTATCAGAGGAGTTCGGTTCTACAGCAAAACTCAAGACTCTGATCTTTTTCTATGTGAAGCAATAGTGTTAAGAGTATTGAGTGTGGAAATCAGTCCAGGGAGCCCATTGTTGGTGCGGCGGCTGATGTATCCGTACACAGGGACCCTAACCTCTTATTTCTGACTGAAGGCATGAAAACAATGATTGCATGTGTGTTCGAAGTTTTCCTTTTGATTACTTTATTTCAGCTCTCCAGTTATACTGTTTAACCGTGGTTCACCTATTTTTTTTCAGGATTTCTCCACGATGGCAGCCAGCTAGGGTTCCGAGAGTTGTGTGTGACGACAGCCCACCGAGTGAGGAGGCCTCGGTACATGGCCATTTTGACTGCAGAGGCACCGGCGGTACCTCTACCCGCCGAGCCACCGATGCTACCAGCCCTAGCCGCTGACGGTGCACATCCCCTTAGTGCACTGCCTGAGTTTCAGTGTCAGCGACCTCCCAGGATCTATGGGGATATGGACCCTCAAGCAGCCAAGGATTGACTGGAGGTAGTTATATGAGTTTTCTGTTTGGTAGGGACACCGGCTGACCTTATGGTGGTCCTTGCAGCGAGCTTCCTGCACGCGGTAGCAGGAAGATGGTGGAGCTTGATGCTCCAGGTGCACAATGAAGAATATCTCCTTTGGATGGACTTTGAGAGCCTTTTCCACTCAGAGTTCGTCCCATCCACCCTCCGTGCGGTGCACATCCAGGAGCTGCTACAGCTGCGGTAGGGCAACATGATAGTAGCCCAGTACGTGTCGAGGTTTACCGATCTCTCGCGTTATTCGACGGACATTGTACGAGACCCATTATTCAGGGCACGAACCTTCGAGCGGGGCTCAGGCGAGAGATCAGAGATTCAATTGTTTCTCACAGCATTCCAACATAGAAAAGGGTGTTGGAGCGAGCCCTCTTAGTGAAGAGTTTCCTTACTGAGCAGTCTCCAGCTGCAGGACCCACCACTAGCCGGCATGCGGTATAGTCTTCTACAGCGGGCAGTAGACAGATAACACAGGGGTCCAAGAGGACTAGAACTACAAGTGGTCGATCGTATGACACATGATCATTTATGCGAGGCACCTGGGGTGGACAACGACTTACCATGAGCGGACAATGTTACTCCTATGGCGGGGTTGGTCACATGGCTTGTGACTGTATGACCCGCCATATGGAAGACTAGAAGATAAACTAAAGACCTCCCATGAATAGGTAGAGGTTCGATCGAGGCGGACCACATGGAGCAGGAGACCGTGGCAGGGGAGCTGGCCGTGCAGTTGGAGGAGGACGATGCCTCGAGGTGTTACCACCACCACCACCTGGAGGACCACACCGACTATAGGGAACTGGTGGACATGGGAGAGCTCAGCTTCAGGAAGTTGAGGCCTACGATCTTGGGGATCTGGGAGCAGATGGACAGGAGTGGGACTTGCTCCAGACCTGGAGACTTTTGTTTATGCTGCTTCTAGCTTTGTTTATGTTTGTTTGTAGATTCATTATGTCTTTGTACATTGAGCTGCAGTAATAAAAGACACCTTTCTTGTGGAGTTTATCTTCATGTCCTCTCTTTATGTTGTTACTAAGAGGTTCTGATTTAAAAACTGTTGAATTGACCTTCACTTTGAGATACCTACTAGGGGAGACCCAGTGACCACACACCGATGCTGACAGTGTGACTCAACCCTTAGAGGTGAGAGTAACCGTTGGATCTATTGGTAGTAGCGTCGATGCATTATGATGTCATACCTTGTATGGGTTAGTATCATCCATGTCGAGATTGACTGTATTAGGAGAAGAACGTGGTTCATCCAGGGGATGAGACCAGATTTCTCTTATCGGCAAAAATGAAATCTCAGTAGCTCTTCTAGGTCCAGAAAGGTCCAAGTCATCCAAGAGGGGATGAGGACAGCTTAGTGCCGGCAAAAGTCTAGTGCTGACAGGAGGCGGGTACCACTAGAGTTCGGGGATGGTGACCACGTTTCCCTATGGGTCTCACCTCGAAGAGAGTTACGGAGATGTGGCCGAGGCGACAAATTATTTCAGAGGTTCAGTGTACCTTTTCAGGTCCTCAGCAGGGTAGGTGAGGTGGTTTACCGCTTGAACCATCCACCTTAGTTACAGCAGGTGCACGCCGACTTCCACGTATCTCAACAGAGGAGATACGTGTTCGATCTTTCGCATATCATCGACCATGAGGAGCTGGACGTTGGCGATGGGGTGAATTTTGCGGAGGTCCTGGTGGTGATTGAGGATGGATAGGAGCGGGTCCTACGTGGATGATCGATTACTCTAGTGCGCATCAGATGGCAGCACGGGGACCTCCAGGTGAGCACATAGGAGTGGAAGGCTCAAATACGTGCTCAGTACTGCTTTTATAACCATAGTATGTTTTAAAGCTATATGAGGATGTAAAGCCCTGTTGTGGGAGTAATGTAAAGACCCGTAAAATTCAAGTAAATTTTTTTTCTTAATTATCTTTGAAATTTACAAGAACGCAGTTTCTGAAGGTACCTGATTCTGAGGCCCAGTGTGCTCGGAATCATTTTTTGAAGATTAGCTCGGGTACGTTTAGTGAACGAATTAGCGGGTTTTTCTATCCTTTGAACCGGTGCTCGAAATCGAATTCTGAGGGCACCGATGGAATCACAGCACCGATAATTTCTTAGAAACACCTTTTCTGAGGTTTCGTTTGCTCGGGTCTGGTTTTTAAATTTTGGGGTTAAGTAAAGGAATAAAATAAAAATTAGACGCACAATTTATATTTTACATCAAGTTGTTTAGCCTAAGCTATTTGTTGGAAGTGGGACCAACAATATCCTACCCACTTGGTAGGATATTTGTGAGGTGGGGCCCACACGATCCCCATCATTTCATTTCTTCCTAAAACCCCTCCTTTAATTATGTAACGCACTTGCACCCCCTATTAATGAAGTCAACCTTTGTGTTTATTCTGGTTAATAAACACCTCTTTAAATGGGAGGTTTAAACTCCTCAATTAATTAAATTAATTGATCGTTTCAATTCTTTTTGAAATTCAATCGTTGACTTGTGTGTTAATAAAATAAGACGACTCTTATTTCCTTATTCTGGTGGTGTTGATGGGGTTTGGGAGAAAGAGGGGAGGATTGAAGATCTTCATCTTCCTCAACGAAGAACGCGGAGAAAGTGAAGAACATGAAGAATGCGAAGAACGCCGACCTCCGACAAAGGTCGACAAGATCGCCAGATCCTCAGAGATCGACGACGCGACCTGAAAAATTCTTTCTCCGCGACGGAACGACCCTTCTTCCTCGACGCTTCTTCCGTGACGTTCCTTCTTCCGCGATGTGCAATTCCGCGACGAACCCTCGCTCAACGACGCTTGAGATATGTATTTTGGTTCAATTAAATCTATGTGATTTTTTAATCATCTTCATCTATTTAAAAATTGTTGAAAACCTTTTTAAACCACTAACGCGGTGGGTGCGGACCAACAAACAAGTCTGAACACAATGTCTCTTCGTTCTCGGTGTGTGGATCGGGGAGGGGCATGATAAAGTAGGCCGCACGGGCGTTTTGAGATCTTCTCAGTGAAGAACCGGTCCAGGGATGGCCGTTGGCGAAGACGACAGGCAAAACCGACCACCGGAGCTCGTCCGGTGGTCCGCAGAACACTCTGCCCGCGGCACCCGGCGTGCCGCCGAGAGGGGCCGCCGCGGTTGATGTCGCGGCGGTAGGCTACTGTTCCCACGACCACGCGGGACCGAGGGAGGCGGGACGCGGCACTCCGCAGCATCTGGTGGCAAGGGGCGGACCCACGTGGGGCCGCGGTTTCGTTCAAGGGGGGCGACGCCCTTTTGCGTGACCGTTTGGCCCGCGCCAGCGCATGGGGCCGAGCCGCCCGACCGGACCACCAGGCCCGGCTGCGCCTGCTGGGCCGGGCCGCGCCCCAGTGGGCCGGACCCAGACCTGGGTTGGGTCGACCCGGTTCGGGCCGACCCAGGGTGTACCGGGCCAGGTCGGACTGGGCCCGAACCCCCTAATACTGGACTATTACTACATTTTTCCCATAACATGGTTTTCGGACCTCCGATCGATGCACCGTCAGCGGATATGTGATCCTTGGATCGAGACCGTCATTTCGGTATACTACACTCAAGAATTCAGAGTACTTTGTGTTTAGCCATTTTGGTTCGTACACGAAACCAACCAGGCCCTCGGAGCTGAAACACTTATAACATCAGATCCGGAGGTCTAATTGATGTGTGTGTTGACTTTGTTGGATTCCTCTTGATGAGATGAAACTTTTGGCATGCTTTGCCTGAGTTTTGGATGCAGTTGGATAATGGCCGGGTTGGATTGAACCCGAAATTCAACCCAGTCCCTGGAACGGAAAAGCTGATAGATTTCAGACCGGACGTCCATTTGATGAACCGTCAGTGGCGTTGGTGATGACGTTGAGAAATGATCCCTATGAGAATACCCTATGAGAGTTTTGGGTACAGTCGTGATATGGCCGGGTTGGTTCTCACACAAAACCAATCGAGCCCCTAGGATGAAAATTTTAGTAACTCACAGACCGGGCGTCCGATTGATGCGCCATCTGTTGGGTTGAGACACCTAAGACGAGGCAGTCCATTGAGATACTTATTCATGGATCTTCGTGATACTTGGAGTATCGACCGGTAGCTCATGGAGCAGACCCTCCCGCTGATGAGCTAGCAGAGTGCAGAGACCTAGTAGCTATCTGCGACTTGACGACTGCTGATCTATCAACTCAGTGTATTTCGGATAGCCCAGTGTGGAGAGCTTGGATGTAGCGGAATACCCACGGAGGAGGAGTGCTTGGTATTAGTTTCATACCTGCGGTACTCAATAGAAGTATACCTCTTGAGGATATGAGGGGGAGCGCTTGGTTGTTGCGGCAGACCCACGGCGGAGGAGCGCCTGGTAGTAGCGGCAGACCCGTAGCACTCGACAGAAGGAGTACCTCAGGAGGCTCTAAGGTGGAGCGTTTGGTTGTAGCGGTGGACCCACAATGGAGGAGTGATTGGTTGTAGTAGCAGACCCACGATACTCAATAGAAGGAGTACCTCTGGAGCCTATAAGGGGGAGCGCTTGGTTGTAGCGGTAGACCTATGGAGGGAAGCGCTTTGTTGTTGCGGCAGGGCCACTATACTCGATAGAGGAGTAGTTCTCCAGCATACTTGGTTTTGACATCATGAAGAAGTATACCTGTGTGAGCTGAGTCTTGATTCTCAATCCTTATCTTCGATGAGTTTGACCTGATATCCTGTGTGGATTACATTATTCTTTCCTTTGTGGATTTGGTTGTGTTTTCCTGTGTGGACTGGGTTGTTCTTGGGCTTGGATGTTGGAGCCGAATGAGAATTGATGACTTAGGTATATGTATGCACGTATACCTAAGTGGTGTCGGATGTTACTTCGTGATTGTATCTAACCTTGTGGTTTAACCTTTGTGGATTTTGGGAGACCTTAGGGGGTCTCGGGGTCCCTACTGAGTAGCTTATACTCACCGCTGCACGGGCTATGCCCGCACTACATTGTGTTGGTTGCAGACGACAGATAGCGCTGATCGTAGTTGAGGCACGAGGAGCAGGTCGGTACCTGGAGGTGGACCACTAGGCGGAGCGTACTCGGAGCGGACGGCAGGATCCGAGGAGCTGTGGAGGCTATCTATACCCACCCTTCAGGTGGGACTTCCAGTGGACGGCTCGACGCTGCGGCTTTACTTTTCAGTAGTTGTACTCTCTTTTTCAGTTGTTGTTTACTTTCAGTTTTGGTTTGTATTCTAGCCCACTTACTTTTCTGCACGTAATGTTGTACCCATATTTTACATAGTGATTTCTTCTACTTTCTTGCTCTTCGGTGTTAGTTTACTTTACAAAGTCAATGCCTTCCCTTTTTATCTGGAATTACGCATTGGTACTAGTCGCCATCCCCTGGCCTATAGAAGGCGGGCTTGGGGTAGTCATGGAATGGGCCCCGAGGATGGGTCGTGAAAAATATATGAAAATAGATAGTGATATAAAGAAAATATTAATTGATAGGTGGATGAAGGAGGGTTGTACACTTAGGTGGTTGGTTTTAGTGTCTCTTACTTCTCTATAGTGGTTACGAAAAAATTTCTAAATGAAATTTTTTTCAAAATATCCAGAATAATTGGGTATTCATTACCTTATTAGACTATATGAGATGTATTCACTAACAGTTATAAGTGATAGGGGAATGAGATATGTCGAGGATGATATCAAAACAGAGTTTAATGAAGTGTTATGCCTTTAAATCCTTTCTCTTGAAGATATATTTTAAAATACCACATATATGGTTAGTCATGTTTTAGAAATTCTAATATTAAATTTAATGAGAATTTTCCCCCTCATGTGGTCATTAATAATAAAATATAGTGAATATTAAAATGTTGTGTGTTATAATATGTTGGGATGTAACCTCTGTTATTCATGTCATAACCGGCATAGTCAGTCTCTCAATCAATAATAAATTTTAAAAAATACTCTAAAATATTTTCTTAATGATGGTGAAATTTAATTTATGGTCACATAGCTACATTATATACAAAAAACATGGGATTCCTCTCTATATTTTAGAATACAGTTTTAGGAAATCTGATTTTCTTCTGTAATGATTAACATATGTGATCACATCAACTATATAATGTAATGAAAATATTTTGTTATAATATATTTTCATGATACATAAGGATTATAGATCAAGAGAGATATGACTTAACATTATCTAATAGATCTAATGACTTTTTCAGCCAATATTTAATTTTACAACACTTTCTGAAAATGTTTAATCTATGCGATGTCTTTAATGTCTCTCAAAGATTCTATATAAGAGGATATATTTTAACCACAATATTTGAATTGTATTTCATTATAACAAGGTTAATAAAAATATAATAAGTTTTGATATAAAATTCACAATAAGGTTAAATATAAAATAAAATTATCCCTAAACATATATGGGAATAATATTAAAAACAAGTACAATCTATGTACATAATAATATCTTATCAAAAAAAATTTAAATAAAAAGTCATGGTTTGAGTAATAATTATAGGAATAACCTCTTAAATGAATCTAAAAATTATGAAAACAAATGTAATTAATTTAATGTCATGAGAAAGTATCATTTTATAATTAAAAATAATAATGGAATTGAATATAAATGCAATATAACCTTATGTATTTTCTATTAACATGGAACAATAATATCATAGGAAACCCATGAGAAAAAAAAATTATTTCCCTACCTATGGGAACTGAATCTAGATTTCCTTCCCAAAAATATGGGAAAATAATTATTTCTGTAGTAATGTAAAAATAATAATAATGTCATTTCCTACCTGACTCGTGAGATATCAATATAAAACAATTTATTAGTGAAAAATTTTAAACCCCACACATCAGAATCCATAAATAAGTGTGAAACTTTATGTCAATCACTAACATATAATAATGAACTAATGACAAATGAATCAGTTTTAGATAATTTTCAAAAAAATCACATAACATTAACATAAGAAATAATATCACTTTAAAAATATCATTTCTGGAGTGTAGTAATATTATAATTTAATATTTATCATGTTAAAAACATCACTTTACTAGATGTAAACCATGAAAGAATAAAATAACTAAAGATACAAATGTTTTCCAAAAACAGTTTAGTCATTTTAATAAATGATGTGTGGAAATTACATTAATAATAATTTTTTACTAGAAGAAAGTCATATTTTAAATATATTATTATAAATAGTTCTAAATAACGTATACCTGAAAAAATAGAAAAATCAACATAAAAAATATGAGGTGGTAAATATTGGAAAGTAATGACATTATTATGTTAATATGACATTTTAGTGGAAATTAAAAAACATACAAGTTATGAAATAATTACATTTCATAAATAATATTTTGGAAGAAAATGAAATAAACAAAATTATTTGGATATTGAAATTAAAAAAAAAGTTGATAAGAAAAAAATGGATTAAGAAGAAAACATTTATTTGTTAGGATGTGAGTTATTATAATCAATGTTTTTATTTTATTATAGTAATTTTTTTAAACAGCTTCTTATCGATAATAAGTCATAAATTCTTAATAGAAAAAAATATTAAACATTAATAATTATGAAACAATATGATCAATTTATGTTTGAAAATATTATTTAATTATGAATTTATATAACCTAATGAATTTGAAATTTAGTGAATAAAAACAGTAGAGTGTTTTTATATTTAGAGTAAAAACCAATTGATTAAAATAAAATGAAATATAAAAATGAATATAATATAATGAAGTAGATTAATTATATTAAATGTAAATGGGTAATAATGTACACTATTAAAAATAAATCATGTTGTATCATGTAATCATGTATCTAGATATTGATACATGAGACCAAGAACATCTAACTTATTCTTTATTTTTTATGTGTATATTCATAATGTCTAGAATATTCATATTAAGATTATTAAAAACATCATAGGAATATTGATTATATATATTTCAAATATTATACAAAATTTGTTGTCATATGTTATTTTTTTAATAATTTATTTATTTGTGGAGGTTTAGATACTGTCAACACAACCCTTTTAGTATGATGTCCATGGTACAAGTTGATTCTAGAATAATTTAATGACACCAATATTTTTATGTTTTTCTGTCATTGTAAAATATATTATTAAAAATTATATATTTTAACATTTTTTATAGAATGTACAGAGACTAGGAAAGGTACTCTGATATATTTTTTTAGGTCATTATGTATAATACGATAACTTGTTTGTTAATATCACTTATATAATTTTCAACAAAACATAAATATAATATTAATTGTGTCATAAAAACCATTTTTTAAGCAAAAATTTATTTTTTATTCCATTTATATTTTTTGGGGTGTGAAAATAAATCGTGTTTTTATGATGATGTCATATTTAGCAGAAACATATGATTGGAGTTCTTTTGTTTTCTCAGTGGATGGGATGAAATAAATTTCATGTTTTTAATAATACAATTATAAATAATTATAAAAAATATAATGAGGTAACTATATTATTAATGATTGTCTATGGTATGAATTATAATTTTCCAAAAAAGTGTATAAATTATTATATTAAGAAGAAAGAAGAAGTATTAAGTTATATTCAAATTTGTGCCTTGAAGAATCACAAGATTATCCCATTGAAAATATAGTGCATAATATAAAATATCATGAATAAAGGATTTAGGTCATGGAATCTACTTGTTGAAAAGGAATATTAGGTACGGTTACCAAGAATTATTGAATGGGATGTGTGACTTTGTGAGGGTGGATGTGATCCAGTTTTATAAGTGAATAATATTGAACTATTGTGAACACCCATTATATATAAATAATGGGATGAAAACATTCATGGATAAATGGCAGAAAATTATGAAATAATTTATTATTGGGTGTTATATTATTGGTAATTCCCCCTACACCCATTCTCCAATATTTTTGTGCATGTTTATATCTTTTTTCAACTGTATTTTTATATTGTTTCCTATTTGATTTTTACTATAGTGACTAGTTTTTACGCTATTATTTATATATATTTTTTAAATATATCTTTATAATTATATATATATGTGTGTTTGTAATAAATAATAATACAACCTCTATATATTCTAATTTTTTTTATAATAGATAATTTTAAAAAAAATTATAATAAT
Organism: Viscum album; assembly: GCA_963277665.1. NCBI lineage: Eukaryota > Viridiplantae > Streptophyta > Magnoliopsida > Santalales > Viscaceae > Viscum > Viscum album. The sequence continues at coordinate 1,587,250,463 of OY728135.1, read as the reverse complement.
TTAAATATATAAAAACTATTTATAGAATAATTACGAGGTGTTTCTAAAATAAGTTAGTATTAAATAAAAATTAATATTATAAGGCCTAGACGTTAAACATTACTTAATATTGAATTAAATGAATAATTCATATTGAGGATCTTTTTAGGTTTAGTGTTTTAAAGAATTAGATCATAACTATTACATCTCAAAAGATTACAAAGTAGACACTTATACTAAGTTTCCATAAAATAAAAACACTTAAAAAGAAACATGTCTAGTTCTATGTTTTAGATAGCATGACATTTCCTTGATCACATCCTTGACCCTATTCCACATTATGTCCTCTGAAAAACATTTCAAAAACTTGCGATGAGCATAAAAACCTCAGTAAGGGATATAAAAGTACGGAATGAAAATATTAGTCTAGGTATGAAATCATACTTCACTCATAAAACATTAGAATTTTAACATACCTCATAAAATCATGAATAAATCATAGAAATCATATGACATCAAGGTAACTAGAAGCATTCATAACATTCTTACGTAGGGAGTAACCCTCATGGTTACATTTGGAATACCCATCATAGTATATTCCCTAAATCTCATCGGAGAAAATTTAATGTTTAACTCCTTTGCGTTACCCAATGAATTGGAGATCTATATCGGGATCACCTTCCCTTAGCTTATCATGGAACCACCCATCTTCATACCAATGCCCAATAACCATAACATAATCGTATCATATAAAACATGCATAAAGGAAACATTACATTTCCACATTTCAATCACAAGATATCAATACAACACATTGAAATAATAAAAAATTAGGAAAACCATTTTCAATACCAAAATAAAAGAAAATTAATACATGGTATTTATTTTTTATTTTAAAAAAAGTTAGGTTATGGCGTGTAGAGTAAGCTGAAACTCAAATAATGGTCACGGCGGCGGAGAAGTCGTTGTCACCTCATACATATGACGAAAAAACATTCCTTTTGTCATTTAGTAAAACGCTTCATATAAAAATATATTGCTTTTGAATAAGAGTTAAAGTCAAAGGGGTTTATACACCGTATAAAAGAAAGTTCTTTATAAAACAAAATATACCTCAATGAATGGAGATTGAGATGAAGTCTCTTACCTCGTGTTAGACATGACTCGATTTCTCTTTAATATCATGAATAATAAAAATAAGTTAATTTCTACTTGCTTAAGAACATTTTTCAAGTTCATTATTCCTTTTATATTACTTATTACCATGTCATGAACACTATGTAATTATTTAAGTTAATAACGGTCGGTTTAACGATCATTGGTACTTGAGTCAAAAATAAATTATTTATAATTACAAGTTGTTCATGTATCCATTATATCCAGAGTTATATTAATTATTTAGATATCATATATATCTATTATATCTATTATATACATGTATTTATAATATTACATAACATTTGGAGGTAAGAAATGAAATGCACCATTCATGGAGATGGTAAGTCGTATGTACGCATGAACGATGCTTTCATTTCTATTTCTTATTTTATAGAAAGGAATCATAATGACAAAAAATTATATTATAATTATAGTATAATGTAATATATAATATCTTTAACTCCATCCATTATATGTCCCATATATGGCATTAACGAATCAAATCACTTTGAGGGGGCGGTAGTCCGCACTTCCTAAAATGAAGATATCACGTATACCCATAATGGAAACCATAAAGGTATGCCATAAATGAAAAATACAAAAGATTAAGGAAAAAATAAATATATTATATATCATATATATATAGTTTCATATTAATGGACACCTATAAATGTGATAGAAGAATATTGAACAATCATCGTTTCATGAGGCAGAAATTTGCCATCCATGGAAACAGTATACTCTTTAACCATTAGATGAAGGTGTGTGTAAGTGTAGCTCTAATATTTCTCATAAAAACATTCTATTATATTTAAGATACTAGTTTTGTTACAAATTAAAGGAATAAAAAGAGTTTAAGGGGTTTGAGAAGTGAAATAAATCATAAGAACACAAGATAAGACACTACCTTTAAAACATGTATCTATTTTTGATTTGTGCTCAAAGGCTTCCTTGGAAAGACTTATGCCCAATGTGAGGCTTCTAGGTGTAAAAGAGGGATGTGGAGAGACAAAATGGTCAGGGGTTGGCCGAGCCAAATGCTTCAGAGGTGTGGGTAAGGTGGTAGAGGTGGGGGCCTTTTATAAGAGGAGAGGAGAGGCACTCTTGGAATGTTATAAAAGGTTACTTTATTATAAAATTCTTTTCAGGTTTTAAAGGTCCCAAAAATATATTTTTCAATTATAATGTTATAAGAGTTAGAAATCCACTCATACAATAGGTTTTTGAAAAGTGTGGGTGTTATATTTTACATTATCTTTACATTTTATTTAAATCGTTAAATAATGAGGTAATCGATGCATCATCATGGTGTCATAAATAATTTAATTTATTTAATGTCTAAAAATTATAAAAAAATATCATGATTTATTAAATCTTTTTATGTTTCTAATTGATATTTATAGTCAAAAATATTATTTTTTAATCCCATTTAATAATTGTTTTAGTAAAACCACACATGTTTGTGACATTTTTATTTTAACATTAAATAAAAAGTTATTAATGTCATTTTCCTACCAAAGTGGCTCCATGGGGTCCTCAAGTTGACCCATGGATTGTGTTAGTCGTCCATGACCCATATAAAAAGGTTAGGACTTGTGTCAAGGTCATTTAATATTATTAAAACATTATTTTTACCTTAAATTATACTAATTACCTCTAATCGCGACTAAAAACATAAAAGTTACTATTCACCAAAAATTATTTTAATCCCATTGAACTAAATTTTACTTCCTAATGACAACCATGCATGTCAGATTTTTGATATTCAAAACACAGAGGTGGTAAAATTTCATTGAAACGAAAAATCCGTTTTTTTAGTACCACTTAGTGGTTTCACTATTCATTAAAAATTGATGTTTTTCAGAAAAATACAAAAACATCACCCTAAGAAATATTTGATATTAAGAATTAAAAAATGATGAATATTTTAAAAAATTCAAAACATATAAGTTACAATAATTAATTTAATAATTAATTCCCACTGTCAGAACAAATAGCGTGTTTTTTTGGAAACAATATATATCAATAGATTGACACTAGTTTAAGTCCAATTTCAAAGTGAAATTAATTCCAACAACCAATATTGGATTAAATAGTCAAAACATATTCTAATTTCACTTTAAAACCAATTGAAAAGATAATCTAATCTTATAAATAAATTAGATTAAAAAGAGGTTTTGAATTAAAATACAACTTTTTCACTATTCATTAAAAAAATAAACATTATCGGAAAATACTAAAACATTTACACAAAGTAAATTTTGATGTCCCGATTATAAAGAATAATTTTATTTGGTCCAAAATAATGTATATTAGTGACCAAAACTATATTTAAAAAGGGCTCTTCATCAAAAGGCGATAAGTGGACCTTTTGTGAAAATTAGAGTATATATGCCTATAATTGAATTCTTTTCGTATGTTATGCCTTTATCCTTTATTGTATAAATATAAAAACATTTAACAAACATATATAATCATATATCAGTTATTTATATTCATTCCCACAAATACAACGACTACATGTTAACTACCAATTAAAATAATATTATTTTATTACTAGTGTGCAACGTAAGATTTCAAAGAAACTCATTGTTGGGTATCAGGTACGCTATCAAACATAGAAACCCCTTCAAATAAAAATTAATATTTAATTCATAAATATTAAAATGTATGAAAATGTATTATTCTTTATTTACCTGGGATGTTACATCCTTCCCCCCATTTGGGAATTGCGTCCACACAATTTTATTCACTTATCAAAATAAGTGGGTGTATTTATCCCTCATAAATTTTTTTGATTCCCACGTTGCCTCATCAACCATATGGTTTTTTCACAGAACCATTACCTGATTAATTACCTTATTCCGCAACACTTTCTCTCTATGGTCAAGAATCTAGACTGGTTGTTCTTCATAAGAGAGATTCTTTTCCAACTATACTACCTCTGGGCTCAAAACATGAGATGGATCTGGAATATACTTTCTCAACAACGAAACATGAAAAACATTCTGTACCTCAGATAAACTCATAAGTAAAGCCACTCGGTAAGAAACTAATCCAAATTTGTCTAGAATTTCATATGGTCCAATGAACCTTGGACTCAGCTTTCCTTTCTAACCAAATGGCATAACACTTTTCCACATTAAAACTTTGAGAAAAACATGATCACCAACCTAGAAAGATATATCCTTCCTCCGGTTATCCGCATAACTCTTCTTCCTGCTCTGAGATGTTATCATGTGTTTCTGAATCAACTAATCTTTTTCTACCATCTCTTCTACCAATTCTGGTCGCATCAGCTTCCTTTCACCCACTTCATCCCAAAAAGCTGGAGTTTGACACTGCTTCCCATATAATTCCTCAAATGGTTCCATTTGTATACTAGAATGAAAACTGTTATTATAAGAAAACTCAACCAAAGAAATATGTTGGTCCCAACTTCACTAATAAGCATGTATCACATCCTCCAAAGTCTTAATTGTTCATTCTGACTTCCCATCTTATTGAGGATGAAAAGCTGTACTAAAATTTAATTCAGTACCCAACGACTTCTGAAGGCCTTTCCAAAAGATAGAAGTAAACCTGGGATCATGATCAGATACAATGGATAGGGGAACTCCATTCAACCTGACTATCTCTTTAAGATACAATCGAGAAGGTTGATCTAGATAGAAAGTATCTCGAATAGGAAGTAAATGAGAAGATTTAGTCAAGCGAACAAAAATAACCCAGATTGCATTATTACCTCGAGATGTCTTCGATAATCCCATAACAAAGTCCATGGATATATTTTACCCTTTCCACTATGGCACTGGTAAAGGGCGAAGAATCCCTTTCGGTAACTTCCACTCTGCTTTAAACTGCTGACAAGTTAAACACTTCACAGTAAAATAAGGAATATCTCTTTTCATTCCATCCCACAAGTAATACTCCAGCAGATCTCTGTACATCTATGTACTTCCACGATGAACTGAATACGGGGAACAATGAGTCTCACATAACAACGAATTCTTCAATTGTGAATCACCAGGCACAACCAATCTCATCAAAAACCTCAAAACACAATCATTATCAATATTAAATTCAAGAATCCTACCCTTCTGAACCAGCTCTACCTTTTTCTACAACCCACTGTCTTTCTTCTGTGCTTGCTTAATTCTGTCTGATAGAAATGATCTCATTGATACTAGAAACAAAACAGAATAACTTCCTGCACCAACAACTTCTATTCCAATGTTCATCAAATCAAAAACCACAGTATCTCATTCCAGACGTATCATTGTTAATGAATCATTACTTTTTCGACTCAAAGCATCATCCACTTTATTTGCTTTTCCCGTATGGTAATGAAATGTACAATCATAATACTTGTTTAATTCTAGCCATCTCCAATGTCTCATGTTCAATTTTTTTGAGTAAATATATACATTAAACTTTTGTGATCAGTATATATTTCACACTTTATTCCATACAAATGATGCCTCCAAATTTTTAGAGCAAAAAAACAGTAGCTAATTCCAAGTCATGTTTAGGGTAATTTACCTCATGAATTTTCAACTGACGTGAAGCATATGCAATTACCAGATCATTCTGCATAAGGAAATGATAAAACACTATTTTTTTTGAATATTATATTGATAATAAATGAAATAATTTCCTCACATTGTGTTAAATATGTTTATTTATAAAATATTTGGGATTTGATCATTCGTTTGATAATTTGGTGAAAATTCCAGTTTTACCCTTAATAGTGCACTGTAGTATTTCGAAGATAAATATTTTTATTTTTATTATTTGAATTTTAACATTTGTAATAGTGTTCCTACCTTAATCTTATACAAATTTAGTTTAAGACACCTGAGCTAAAGAGTGCATTTGGATGGAGTAAATGAGCCATTAATCCAGTGGTGGGCTGAACTCAGCAAAATGGACATGGGTTCTGTATTTGGGTCATATATTCTTCATCATTGATTGGATTTAGCCCATGATTTGAGGATCTCTATGTGACATGATTTGGAAGAAATCCCCCTTTCAGAAGGCCGGTCAATTCACGCATTTTTTAGGTTAAAATGGCGGTGAATGTTGGAATAAAATATTTGGCCGAATTATTACATTCACACATGAAACCACTTGTAACATGTACTCCCCTCCCCTCTATAAATTGGATTTTTTATCATTTGGATTGGTTGGGTCGTGAATTAGTATATGGAGTCAGAGGAGAATTTGTTTCACCCAAATTCTCCAACCATTGTAAGAGGGGTAGCTATTGAAGCAAGGATCCCCTCATCGAAGCCTTGTTCTTCTCCTTCACGTTGTAATGATTTTGTTTGTGTAATAAACTTATTTGTTATTCTTTTATTTAATCTCTTTTCTTATGTTTTGTTTAAATTTCTTCTTCTCTTAATCTTCCTATTTGGGCTGTAATTATTTAGTTGAAGCGTTATTGGGTTATACCCATTATAAACCTTTTCACATGAAAAACACTTCTACGATGATTACACCACCCATGGATGAGTTGTTCTTTTTAGTAATCGGTCGACCCCAATCCTTATTCATTCATTTATTTTGAATCAATGAGATACTGTAATTCACATATTATGATCTATTCATTGAGTTTTTAATTTAAATTAAACTAAAAAATCAATTGAATAGTTAACAGAAAACACGCAAGGTCGGGAATTGTGTGAACTGTGAGAGCGCAAACTTAACCGGTAATTCAAAACCACACGGGATCAATTTTTATAGTTCAAATACAATCCCTAAACTAAATTAATCATAATTTACAAAGAGTTTATGTGCCTTAATTTACCACTAACCATCAGATAATCTTAGAACATCAATCATATCAGGGTGGTGCGATTTCATATACCGAAGATAGCCTAAGGTTAAATTCACATCATCTTCATGGTAAAGTTAATTCTCATAGGGTTCAGGATTTAACAAATTAAGGGATCATAATTAAGTGAATATTAATTTAAATTATAATTAATAATAAATGATTTAAGAGGTAGAGTTAGATCGATTACGCCTTTTAAATATTGTCTAAAAAACATCTTCTTGTTGTGTAATTTTAATCGAACTTCATTTCAAAACTAAAAACAAAAAAAATAAATTCTTCTTCCAGCAAAATTCTTCTAGATTCATAAACTGTAACCAACCCCCATCATTTAAAGTAGTGTTTTTTAGTCTATTTTATTTTATTTTTAGAATACCTTTAAAAAATTATTTTATATCTACTTCTTCCTTTGAGAGACGACCTTGGTCAGCCACTCTGATGCACCTAAGTACCCCAAAATCACATTAATCATTTGAGGGTGCCCACGACAGCGCTCAATCAAATTGGAGCCATTTATGGAGAGGCAAGTAATTATTTCAACCAATTAGAGGTATTTATTTTATTTTACATTTTAATTCTCTTCCTCTCTTCTTTCTTCCATCTTTAGCAAATCTGAATTTTTTCCTTCTTCTTTTATTTCCTTCTACTTATTTTTGGACCATCAACTCAAACTTCTAGTTTTTATTTTACTAGGGTACACTTTCGTTCATTTCATTTTTATTTGACTTATGAAACGAACTAATCCTAAAGATCTCTTAGATCTTGACCCTGAGATTGAACGTAGCCTTAGGGCTCGAATCAGACATTCTCAGTCTATGGGATGTTTCAATATTCAACCAGTTTGTGAATTCCTCTCTTCTAGAAACATTGAAATTGGAAGAAATTCAAATTCAAACTTAAAAGAGGAACCAATGGCTAGAAATAATGTAAATTAACTCAATAGAACCATTCGAGAATTGGATACACCAGATATTAACTATCAACCAAATTGTATTGCACACCCAAATCTCGAATCGGACTTTGAATTGAAATCTGGATTAATTCACCTTCTTCCAAAGTTTCATGGATTATCCGATGAGGATCCCAAAAAACACCTTATGGAATTTAAATTGGTTTTCTCAACTTTAAAACCACGAAATTTTTCTGGAGATCAAATTAAATTAAGAGCATTCCCATTCTCACTTGATTGAGCTTCGAAAGATTGGATGTATTATTTACAACCCGAAGATGTAACTTGTTGGAATGACTTGAAACGTCTTTTCTTGAAGAGATTTTTTCCATCATCAAGGACCACTTCCATTCGTAAGGAGATCTCGGGGATCAATCAAGCACAAGGGGAGTCAGTGTATGAGTACTGGGAGCGATTTTAGAAGTTGTGTCCAAGTTGTCCACATCACCAAATAAGTGAGAAAATACTCATCCAATACTTCTATGAAGGACTCACACCCATGGATATGAGCATTGTGGATGCTGCAGCTGGAGGGGCATTGGTGGACAAAACACCAGCAGCCGAACGTGCATTGATCGACATGATGGCCCAAAACTCCCAACAATTTGGTGATCGAGGTACACCACATATCAGGGGAGTACATCAGGTAAGTCCTTCTTCTCTTGAGAGTCATTTGATTTATACCATGCAGAAGAATTGAAAACTATGGTGAGGCAAATTTCTTTGGCACAAAAGAAATATCTACCCCTCCCTCAAGGCCTTGTGGAATTTGCACTGAGACAAGCCACCCAACTGACTGTTTCCCAAAACTAAATGAGATAGACGATTGTGCAGCAGTATTCCCAGGGAGACCATTTCAGCCGAAACAACAACCATATCCCAACAATAAGTTTGATTCATTTTCTCGAACATACAACCATGGGTGGAACAATCAACCAGACATGAGGTATGGCTCTGGACAACAACAAAGGCCCCCTTTTCAACCAAACTTCCAGCAGCCTCCACCTTACCAACAGGGTTTCCAACAACCCCAAAATAGATTTGAAGCTCAAACATCAACATGTCAACAACAATGGAATCCCCCACCCAAGGTAGATTCTAATACTGATGATCTTTTGAAGAAAATTGTTTATAATCAATAGAATGAGCTGAAGAGTCAATGTTCGGAGCTAAGGGAGTTGAAGACTCGAATGAGCCAGATTGCCGCCACCCTCCATGAAATTGTGAGTAATAATTATGGAAATCTACCTTCCCAACCCACTCCAAATACAAAAGGGAATTTCAGTGCCATCACATTGAGAAGTAGGAAGAAAATGAACGATACATTTGTACCTACCATTCCATAGGGATTCACCTAAGCTCTGGAGCGGTTGCATTCCAAACAAACTGATGAGAAATCCAAGGAGAAATATAAAGGTTTGAAAAATATTGATGATGTTCCTCCTAAACCCCTTCCATTTCCCAACAGGGTTGTTCAAACCAAAATTATGGTTGAAGAAGCAATTCAAATGGAGGTTTTGGATACATTCATGCGTGTGGAGATAAACATTACTCTTCTTGAAGCCATTAATAAAATTACAAGGTATGAAAAATTATTAAAAGAACATTGTACCAATCGAAAAGGGATAAAGGGAAATGAGAGGATCAACCTTGGAAGGAATTTCTCAGCACTCATTACACCAACTCTAGCAATGACAAAAAATTTCAAGGATCCCAGGACATTCACCATCCCATGTGTTGGAACCAGGTTCTTCAAAGCATGATTTGGTGTATGGTTTGTGTTTGTTGTCAATCCTCAGTGGAAGTTCCGAATGTGTTCCAGCAAAGTGATCATACAGTTCAAGCAGACAACAGTTTTGAAGGTGGCGCTGTTTCCCAGTGTTTGCCAAATTTTTGGGCCTCAAAATCGGAAAATGAAGACATGGATTGTCTGCAAAAGGAGGTTCGCAGAAAAAGGAAGTGGTGCGCGAAATTTTAGAGGCTTGCGCGAAATACTTATGTTAGGCGCGAAAAAACAGCGGGATGCGCGAAATAGGGGATCAATGTTTTTCGCACAAATAGTGTTTCGAAATCAGTTCGGTGAAAAATGGCAAAGGCTTGGGCTGCGCGGAAAATAAGGGTTGTGCGCGAAATACTTAAGCTGGGCGAAAGATTACGCGCCAGATGAGAGGTTTTCTGCGCCGAAGGGGATTTTGCGTGCAGTGGTCTCAGTCGCCTATAAATATGAGGTGACCCCCTTCATTCGGTTGGTTGGAAGACTTAGAGAAGATCCGAGGTCTGATGCGCGAAAAAGGATCACGTAAAGGAGCTTGCGCGAAATATTTGGAGTTGCGCGAAAAAGGAGATTTCTGCGCGAAATATTTTTCCGCGCCAAAAGAAAATGTTGCGCGCAATAGGATGATTTTGCTCGCAAATGGTTGATGTTTCGCATATTTTTCAGTAAGGTTTGTCTTCACGTTTTGGTTATCCAGTTCAGTGGTTCTGTGCGTTCTAGTGCATCTCTTCCGGACTTCGATGCAAGCAGAGTCTCGTGCTGAGCAGAGGCAAAGACTTCAATGCAAATTTATTGAAGAGACCTTCACGTCTATAAATTGAGTGAGACTTCACCAACGGCAGTGAGCCAGGGGGAGTCAACGGGAGTGACCCGAGGGAAGCAGTGAGCTATCCCTAAACCTTATGTAAAGGTAGTGAGCCTGGGACAGAGTGTCTGTACCCGAACTTTTGTATCCGCAGCTAGTGAAGCATAGTGGATTTAGGTACGACCGACAATCTGTCGGCGTATGCTCCTTGGACGTAGCCCTTAGTGGTGAACCAAGTAAAATTTGTTGTGTCATCTTTCTGCATGTGAATGTTTAATTGCTGATCATATCCTTCATACAGGTTTAAGAAGTTCCTGCCAACGTGGGAACAAGATCCACAACTTTAAGAAGAAAAAGATGCCACCCTGATTCACCCCTCCCCTCTCAGGGCGTCTCGGGGTCCTTCACCATGTACTATAGTGGAGTTTCACTTCTCTGATGCTCTTTGTGATTTAGGAGCTTCAATAAATGTGATGCCTCAATCTGTATTCTCTTCTTTACAAGTTGGTGAGTTGAAGCCAATGAGAGTGGTGGTGCAACTAGATAATAGAGCTACGACATATCCAGTGGGAGTTCTTGAGGATGTACTTGTCTGGGTAAGAGACATGATCTTTCCAGCAGATTTCTATGTGCTTAACATGGTGTATGATCAGGTATGTTCTCATGCCCCCATTATTTTAGGTAGGCCCTTCCTCAAAACTGCAAAAAACTATCATAAATGTGAATGAGGGTACACTTTCCATGGAATTTGGGGATGAAGTTGTGATATTTAATGTTATGGATTCCATAAAGTACCCCTCAGAGGATCATTTTCCGTTTGTTATCTCCCATTTTGAACCACCAAGTAAAAATACCATGGAATTGGATTTTCATATTCTTAGGGAGATTATGATTATTGGTTCACATTTTATGTCTCAGAGTACTTCTACACCCGTTTCTAAGAAACAATACTCTCTATGATTTTATTTTGAAATGGAATCATATTCTAATTATGATCATGTGAACTCTAATTATGACATGGCTATTGAGTATACTGACGGATTTGATGCATTATTTTCTAATTGTGATGGTTTTTATTTTGATACTGATGTTCATTGTACAGATATGTCTGTTGCATCAATTTTTCCATCTATACATCACCCCCCTACATTGGAACTCAGGCCATTTCCCCCAAATCATAAATATGCATAACTACTGAGTGGTGATAGATTACTTGTTATCATTGATAAAAATCTCACTTTTGAACATGAAGAAAATCTTTTGAATCTTTTGAGAGATAACATTAGGGAAATTGGTTGGACATTGGCAGACATATCAGGTATTAGTTCATCCATTTGCATGCATAGGATTCTCTTGGTGGATGGGGCTAAATCAGTGAGGCAACCACAAAGGAGACTCAATCCAACCCTTCTAAAGGTTGTTAAAAAAGAGGTTGAAAAATTGCTCGAGGCAGGAATAATTTACCCTATTTTTGACTCACAATGGGTTAGACCTGTCCAAGTTGATCCTAAGAAAACTGGTGTTACTTTTGTTAAAAATGAGAAAGATGATTTAGTTCCATTGAGGGTACAAAACAGTTGGAGTGTTTGTATTGATTATAGGATACTAAATCATTCCACTCGCAAAGTCCATTTCCCCCTCCCATTTATTGATCAGATTCTTGAGAGACTAGCTGAGAAGACACAATATTGTTTCTTGGATGGGTTTTCTGGCAATTTTCAGGTTCCCATTGCAGTATAGGACCAGGAAAAGACGACATTAACCTTCCCATTCAGTACCTTTTCTTACCGAAGGATGCCATTTGAACTTTGCAATACCCCAGGTACCTTCCAGAGATTCTTGGTGATTATTTTCTCATATTTCATTGAGACCTGCATGGAGGTATTTATGGATGATTTTACTGTTTATGGGTGCTCATTTGATGAATGTATCTCTAGTTTGGGATATGTGTTTCATCGTTATATTGGGAAGAATCTGGTCATAAATTTTTAAAACTGTCATTTCATGGTCGAAAAGGGAATTTTCTTAGGTCATATAGTCTCACAACATGTTATTGAAGTTGATAAATCTATGGTAGACATTATTTCATCCCTCCCATATCCTACATGTGTGTGTGATGTTCGATCATTTCTTGTACATGTTAGATTTTATCGACGCTTCATCAGAGATTTTAGTAAGATCGCTCTACCCTTATCTCGATTGCTTCAAAAAGATATTGACTTCAATTTTGATGATTCATGCAGGGTATCATTTGATGAGATGAAGAGGTTTCTGACCACTCCCCCAATCATACAGCCCCTGCAGTGGGACCTTCCATTCGAGCTTATGTGTGACGCCTCCAACTTCACGGTTGGAGCTGTCTTATCTCAGAGGGTGGAAGGACGTTCACATGTGATCTCCTATGAATCAAGGACACTGGATTCAGCCCAATCAAACTACACAACCACGGAAAAGGAGTTTCATGCTGTCATATTTACTTTAGATAAATTCCGTTCATATTTATTGGGCTCTAAAGTAGTTTGTTTTCTGACCATGCAGCTTTGAGGTACCTCATGAAGAATCCAGATGAAAATCCACAACTTATCCATTGGATGCTCCTTCTTCAATAGATTGAAATTCAAATAAAGGACAAGAAGGGGTCAGGGAATTTGGTTGCGGACCACATGAGTAGGCTTACGTACACACTAGAGGATGACACCTTGGACCAGGAACCACTTCGGGACACTTTTCCCGATGAGTATCTTTATTCCATCTCAGGTACACATCCTTGGTATACTGATTTAGTGAACTAAATTGTTGCCTCTGAAATCTCTGCAAATTTAAAGAAACATCAAGTCCAAAAATTAAAAAGTGACTCTAGGTTATATGTGTGGGATGATCCTTACCTTTGGCGCATGTGAAGTGAACAAGTATTAGGAGGTGTGTTCCCGATCATGAGTTTGAGTCTTTTTTGCATTTCTGTCATACACTTGCTTCTAGTGGACACTTTGGACCCCAACGGACAACTAAAAAGGTTTTGGACTCTGGGTTATATTGGCTTAGATTATTCCATGATGCACATGTGTTTTGTAAGTCATGCTCTCATTGCCAACACACTGGGAACATTTCAAAGAGACATGAGATGCCCCAACAACCCATATTGTTATGTGAGTTTTTTGATGTATTGGGCATTGATTTTATGTTTCCTTTTCCTAGTTCATTTGGATTTTTCTATATTTTGGTTGTTGTTGATTATGTGAGTAAATGGGTAGAGGCCAAGGCCATCAGGACTGACGATTCTCATATTGTAGTGGATGTTTTGAAGGCTCAAATTTTCTGCAGGTTTGGATTACCAGAGGCTATCATCAGTAACCAAGGGACACACTTTTTCAATAATAAGTTTGCTTCCCTCCATCGAAATTATGGGGTGACACACAAAACATCAACACCATACCACCCCCAAACAAATGGCCAGACTGAGGTTTCAAATCGTGAGTTGAAAAAAATCTTGGAGAAAACCGTGCAGCCAAATAGGAAAGATTGGAGCAAGTGCTTGGATGATGCATTGTGGGAATATAGGACAGCATAGAAGACCCCCATTGGTATGACCCATTTAGGATTGTTTTTGGGAATGAATGTCATCTCCCAGTGGAAGTCAAGCATCAGGCATATTGGTCTATGAAGAAATGCAACATGGATTTGGCCCAAGCTGGAATTCAAAGGAAGTTGCAAATTCAAGAGCTTGAGGAGATTCGATTTTCATCATATGAGAACTCAAGGATATACATGGAATGATCAAAAGTAGCTCATAACAAAATTATCCAACAAAGAGAGTTTCATATTGGAGAGAAAGTCCTTCTCTATAGTTCACAAATCAAGATGATGCCTGGTAAGTTGCATTCCATATGGTTAGGTCCTTATATTGTGACTAATGTTTTTCCTTATGGTGCAGTGGAGATCACAATAGAGGACACTGGAAGGAGCTTTATAGTCAATGGGCAACGTTTGAAGAGATACATTGAGGTACTTCCTACTGATGTAGTGGATTTTATCACACTGCATGACCCCATCATCACTTGATCACATTAGGCTTTTCCTAACCCTTTCACTATTATATTATTTGTCCTATTAAAAAATTCTGCATTTCATGGGAATATACCATCTGATGGGTTCACATTGAGGACAATGAAATATTTCATGTGTGGGGGAGGGAAACTTTTAGTTTAGTAATTTAATAAGAAATCCTGATTTAAAAAAACAAGAAAAAAAATTGTGTTTTTTCAAATTTTGTGTGTTTATTTTTCAATTTTCATTGTGTTTTTGAAATTTTTGAGCTGAAATGATTCTCATCACAATTTTGAAATGCATATCAATGAGTGAAACAATTTATCCCTTGAAACTAAGCTTAAATTAATGTTGAAAATTAATTTGTTTCATGTTCAAATATTTATTAATTTCATTAAAAGTACACCGAATTTTGAATCCCATGCCACATCCCACTGTCTTTATATTTGAAATAACTTTCTTATGAGGCTTCTAAACCATTATTTCCATATTATTTACATTCACCTCACTTATTGATAGAACCAAACCATGCTTGATTTAACCAGAATTTGATTTATTTCTTTCAAAACATGAGGGTTTGAGGTACTAATATTTAAATGATTGATGTATTTGTTTGGTACTAAAGCCCCTACTTCAAAGAAACCTTTTTTATAATGTCCTTCCTTGAACATTTAATCTTTTTAGCCCGTATAATCCATGCACAGCCTGTTAGGTTAGCCACATTACAAGCCAATTTTCCCTATCCAACCAACTCGTGAATTGAAATTGCATAATCTAGTTGAGCTAAAGTGTGGTGGAATCAATCTTGTGTTGTGCCACCACATTCTGTCATACATTGGGTGGAAAATTAAATTTTGATGATATTTTTTTGATACTGAAGAAATTCATTATATTGAATGTTGTGCCTTTTCTAGAGCTTTCATGACAAGTGAAGTTGTGCCATTTCTAGAGCTTCTAATTGAGGTGGAAAGTTGTGCCCATCTGGAGCATTCAAGAAAATCATGTTTGAGAAGATTGAAATTTTTTATGCTGAAATTATGTATGGTGTAAAACATTCATGACTTTTCATGATGATGGATCTGAATTGATACTATAGTGATTGAGGAGAAGACCATATTTAAGAGAAAATTAGATTAATTCAATTTTGCTTCAATAAGAGTAAAGCCCTCCTCGTTCAGCCTCAGAATGTTTCACATCTAAATCCTACCAACCGAAAGCCACAGAACAACCCTGAAAAGTCCTCACGATAAACATAAGACTTTGACTCACATCAGGTGGCGATTCAGGAATTTATCATGCCTATGGTGACCCTTGTATGAGTTTGGATAAGAAAGACATTGCAAAAAAATGACATTTGTGTGATAGGAGAAAATTCAAGATAATTGTTTTGTGCATGGGAGGATAAATAAAGTGGAAATATATTGAATGATATAAATGAAAAACTTGAAATAATGGTTTTTATGAGGCATGATATATTTTATTAATTGGTGTGTAATTGTTTGATCTCAAAGATATGTGTTTTAAAATTGGTTTTGATTTGATATTGATGTTTACTTGATATGAGATTTTGCTCAGGAGTGCAAAAGGGTAAGTGTGGGGGAGTTGATAAAACAAGATTTTGTTGAATTTTTTATTTATAATAAATGAAATAATTTCCTCACATTTTGTTAAATACGTTTATTTAGAAAATATTTGGGATTTGATCATTCATTTGAAAATTTGGTGAAAATTCCAGTTTACCCTTAATAGTGCATTGTAGTATTTTCAAGATAAATATTTTTATATTTATTATTTGAATTTGAAATTTTGTAATAGTATTCCTAACATAATGTTCTACAACATTCAGTCAGGACACTTGAGCTAATGAGTGCATTTTGATAGAGTAAATTCCCCATTAATACAATAGTGGGCTGAACTCGGAAGAATGGACATGGGTTCTGTATTTGGGCCATGTATTCTTTATCAAAGCTTATAATGAGCCCAAATGTTGAGGAAATCTCGGTGACATTATTTGGAACAAATATGACTTCTGGAAGGCCGGTCAACTCATGCGTTTTGGAGGTCAAATGGGCAGTGAATGTTGGAATAAAATATTTGGCCGAATTTCCACATTCACACTTGAAACAACTTGTAACCTCTCCTCCCCTCCCCTCTATAAATAGGAGTTTTTCTAATTTGGAGAGGTTGGAACGTGCATTAGGATATTGGAGGCATAGGAGAATTTGTTTCACCCAAATTCTCCAACCAATTTAAGAGGATTAGCTCTTGAAGCAAGGATCCCCTCATCGAAGCCTTCTTCTCCTCCTTCACGTTGTAATGATTTTGTTTGTGTAATAATCATCTTTGTTCTTCTTTTACTTCTTATCATTTCATTTGTTTTGTTTAAATTTTTCTTCTTTTAATATTCCTCTTTGGGCTGGAATTCTTGAGTGGAAGCGTTATTGGGTTATACCCATTATAAACCTTTCCACATGCAAAACGCTTCTATGATGATTACGCCACCCATGGAAGAGTAGTTCTTTTTAGTAATCGATCGACCTATATTCTTCTTCATTAATTTATTTTGAATCAATGAGCTACTATAATTCACATATTATGATATATTAATTGAGTTTTTAATTTAAATTGAACTATGAAAGCAATTGAATAGTTAACGCAAAACACTCGAGGTCGGGAATTGTGTGAATTGTGAGAGCGCAACCTTAACCGGTAATTCAAAACCACATGGGATCAATTTGTAGAGTTCAAGTACAATCCCTAAACTCAATTAATACTAATTTACAGAGTGGTTATGTGACCTAATTTACCGCTGACCATAAGCTAATATTATAACATCAATCAAATCAGGGTGTTGGGATTGCATGTTCCAATGTTAGCCTAAGGTTAAATTCACTTCATCTTCGTGGTAAAGTTAATTATCATAGGGTTCGGGATTTAACAAATTAAGGGATCATAATTAAGTGAATATTAATTTAAATTATAATGATTAATAAATGATTTAACTGGTAGATTTATATCGATTACACCTTTTAAAATTTTTCTAAAAAAACATCTTTTTATTGCGTCATTTTAATCGAACTTCATTTCAAAACTAAAAACAATAAAAAATACAATCTTCTTCCAGAAAACTTCTTCTAGATTCATAAACTATAACCATCCCCCATCCTTTCAAGTAGTGTTTTTATTCTATTTTATTTTACTTTTAGAATACCTTTAAAAAGTTGTTTTAAATCTACTTCCTCCTTTGAGAGATGACCTTGGTCAACCACTCTACTGCACCTAAGTACCCCAAAATCACATTAATCATTTGAGGGAGCCCATGCCAGTGCTCTATCCGGACACATCCAAGTCCCTTCAATGAAGCATCACTGTATATAACAATCACACCATTCTAGGAAGGAAGTGACAAAACTGGAGCATTCACTAATCTTCTTTTCATGTCATGAAAACAATTATCACATTCTTTTGTCCAGATAAACATAATACCCTTCCGAGTTAGATTAGTCATTGGACTAGATAACCATGAAACATTTTCAACAATCCTTAAGTAGTAACCTGCCAAACCAATAAAACTACGGATCTCAGTTACATTTTTGTGTCTTGGCCATTTTTCAAAACTTTTGTGTTAGAAGGATCAACAGTTATGCCATTTTTTGAAACAATGTGACCAATGAAAGAAATGTGTTGTAACCAAAACTCACACTTGCTAAATTTTCCATACAGTTTCATTTATTTTAAGGTCTTAAATATAACCCTTAAATGACTTTCATGATCCTCTTTACTTTTAGAAAACACAAAAATATCATCAATAACACAACCACCATTTATCACTTGATTCAACTGAGTCATCACTGCAGTAAACTACTCAATTCTGATTCTGACCATCTCAGTATGCTGATTTGGAAGGTCATATCCCTCATCATGCCTTCCCAAAAAATATGTTTTGTTTCCTCTATGAAAATCCATTCTTAACAAAAATATATATTAGGATAGGCAACATGGTAATATTAACATCCTATATCATTTCCATCATACCATAAATTGATTTATAATATAACAATTTTCTAACTCCTAAAGTTGTCTAAACAGAACTCTGATACCAACTATAAGGCCCCGACCTTAAACATTACTTAATATTGAATTAATGAATAATTTCCATTGAGGGTCTTTTCAGGTTTAGAGTTTTAATGAAATAGATCATAACTATTACATCTCAAATGATTACAAAGTAGACACTTCTAATATATTTCCACAAAATACAAATTCTTAAAAAGAAACATGTCTACTTCCATGTTTTAGATAGCATGACTTTTCCATGATCCAATCCTTGACACTATTCTACATTATTTCCTTTGAAAAACATTTCAAACACATGCGATGAGCATAAAAATCTCAGTAAAGGATATAAATGTACGAAATGAAAACATTAGTCCATGTATGAAATCATACTTTACTCATAAAACATAAGCATTTCAACATACCTCATCAAATCATGAATAAATCATAGAAATCATAATACATAAAGGTAACTTGAGGCATTCGTAACATTCTTACGTAGGGACTAACCCTCATGGTTACGTTTGGAATACTTATCACAGTGTATTCCCTAAATCTATTCGGATAAACCTTAACGTTTAACTCCTTCACGTTACCCAATGCATTGGAGAGCTATATCGGTCTCACCCGCCCTTAGTTTATCACAGAACCACCCGTCTTCATAATAATTCCCAAGAACCATAACATAATTGTATCATGTAAAACATATATAAAGGAAAAATTACATTTCCACATTTCAATCACAATATATCAATACAACACATTGAAATAATACAAACATTATGAAAACCAATTTCAAGACCAAAATAAAATAATAGTAAAACATGGTATTTATTTTTCATTATAAAAAAGTGAGGTTATGACTTGTAGAGGAAGCCGAAACTCAAATAATGGTCACGATGGTGAAGAAGTCGTTGTCGCCACATACGTACGATGAAAAAACGTTCCTTTTGTCATTCGGTAAAACGCTTCGTATAAAAAATTATTCCTTTTGAATAAGCGTAAAAGTCAAAGGGGTTCATACATCATATAAAATAATGTTTTGTATAAAATAGAATATGCCTCAATGAACGGAGATTGAGATGAAGTCACTTACATCATGTCCGACATGAATCGATTTCTATTTAATCTCTTGAATAATAAAATTGAGTTAATTTCTACTTGCTTAAGATCATTTTTCAATTTCATTATTCCTTTTATATCACTTATTACCATGTCATTAACACTATGTAATTATTTAAGTTAATAACGGTCGTTTTAACGATCATTGGTACTTAAGTCAAAAATAAACTCTTTATTATTACTAGTTTTTCATTATCCATTATATCCAGATTTATATTCATTACGTATATTTCATATATATCATATATATCCTGTATATACATGCATTTATAATATTACAAGACATTTAGAGGTAATAAATGAAATGCACCGTTCATTGAGACGGTAAGCCGTACGTACGCATGAACGCTACTTTCATTTCTATTTCATATTTTATGGAATGGAATAATAATGACATAAAGGTATTTTAGAATTACAGTATAATTTCATATATAATATCATTAACTCCATCCTTTATACGTCCCACATATGGCATTAACGAATCAAATCAGTTTGAGGGGGCGGTAGTCCGCATTTCCTAAAATGAAGATATCACGTATACCCATAATGGAAGCCATAAAGGTATTCCATAAACGAAAAATACAGAATATTAAGAAAAAAATAAACATATTATATATCATATATAAATATAGTTTCATCTTAATGGCCACCTTTGAAGGTGTTAGAAGAATATTGAACAATCATCGTTTCGTGATGCAGAAATTCGCCATCCCCGGAAACAGTATGCTCTTTAACCATTAGATGAAGGTGTGTGTAATTGTAGCTCTAATAAATCTCATAAAAACATACTAGTATATTTAAGATACTGGTGTTTTTACAAAATAAAGCAATAATAAGAGTTCAGGTGGTTGGAGAAGCAAAAAAAAAACATAAGAACACAAGAGAAGACACTACCTTTGAAATGGGTAACTCTTTTTGATTTGAGCTCATAGGCTTCCTCGAAAATACTTCTGCCCAAAGTGAGGCTTCTAGGAGTAATATAGGGATGTGGAGAGACAAAATGGGAAGGGGTTGGCCAAGAAAAAGTCTTTAGAGGTGTGGGTAAGATCGTAGAGGTGGGGGCCTTTCATAAGAGGAGAGGAGGGGAACTATTGGAATGTTATAAAATGATACTTTATTATAAAATTATTTTCGGACATTAAAGGTCTGAAAATAATATATTTCGAGGATAAGGTGATAAGAGTTCGAAATACACCCATCTAATAGGTTTTTTACAAGTTTATATCTTAGATTTTACATTATCTTTTCATTTTATTTAAATCTTTAAATAATGAGGTAATCGATGCATCATCATGGTGTCATAAATAATTTAATTTATTTAATGTCTAAAAATTATAAAAAATATATCATGATGAAGGAAATATTTTTATCTTTCTAATGAATATATATAGTCTAAAATTTTACTTGTATAACCCCATTTAATTTTTTTTTAGTAAAACAACACATGGTTGTGACATTTTTATTTTCACATTAAATAAAAAGTTATTAATTTCATTTTTCTACCAAAGTGGCTTTATGGGGTCCTCACATTGACCCATGGATTGTCTTGGTCGGCCATGACACATCCAATTATGGAAGTACATGTTTCAAGGTCATTTTATATTATTAAAACAATATTTTTACCTTAAATTATACTAATTACCTCTAATCACGATTAAAAACATAAAAGTTACTATTCACCAAAAAATTATTTTAATCCCATTGAACCACATTTTACTTAATTATTACAACCATTAATGTCGGATTGTTGAAATTCAAAACACAGAGGTGGTGAAATTTAATTTAAATGAAAAATCATTTTTTTAAGTACCACTTAGTGGTTTCAGTATTTATCAAAGATTGATGTTTTTCAGAAAAATACCAAAACTTCACCCTAAGTTATATTTGATGTTCTGAATTCAATAATTATTTATATTTTAAAAAATTCAAAACATATAAGTTACATTGATTAATTTAATAATTAATTCCCGTTGTCAGAACAAATAGCGTGTTTTTATGAAACAATATATATCAAAAGATTGACACTAGTTTAAGTCCAATTTCAAAGTGAAATTAATTCCAATGACCACTATTGGATTAAATTGTAAAAATATATTCTAATTTAAATTTAAAACAAATTAAAAAGATAATATAATCATATAAATAAATTGGATTAAAAATAGGTTTTGAATTAAAATACAACATTTTTTACTATTCCTTAAAAAAATAAACTTTATCGGAAAAATACCAAATATTTACACAAAGTAAATTTTGATGTCCCGATTCTAAAGAAGAATTTTATTTGGTCCAAAAGAATGTATAAGGCTGAACACACCTATATTTAAAGAGGATTAACCATCAATATGCGATAAGTGGACCTTTAGTGAAAATTAGAGTATATATGCCTAGAATTGAATTCTTTTCGTATTTTAAGCCTTTATCCTTTATTGGAAAAATATAAAAACATTTAACAAACATATATAATCATATTTTAGTTATTTATATTCATTCCTGCCAATACAATGGCTACGTTTTAACTACCATTTAAAATAATATTATTTTATTACTAGTGTGCAACGTAAGATTTCAAAGAAACTCTTTGTTGCGTATCAGGTACGCTATCGATCATTGTAACCCCTTAAAAGTAAAATTAATATTTAATTCATAAATATTAATAAGTATGAAAATGTATTATTCTCTATTTACTTGGGATGTTACAAATATACCCATATATTGTTAAAATATATTAATTAAATTAATATTATAATTATTTTTATAAGTGATTAATATATTATATTGGATAAAAATTACCCAATGTTAATAAAACAGTTAATTAAATGAAATATTTTTACAATTATCATGGAAATTTACCACAATCCTATAATAATTCTATATTTTAAAAAATAATATTGATATTTTCAAAATAATTATATTCTTTAATCATATTCAAGTTTATTACCCCTATAAACAGTGGTCTTAGAGAATAGAAAAACTATTTATTCATAGAAATGATTTCAATGTTAGGAAAACACCATAACTTAAAATTCACTAAAATTTCATGAAATTAGGCTATACATAGATTAATCAATTATTCATTTTAAATATTTATTATCCTAATACCTAATCTATATTAAGAATGTAATATTAGACTAACTAACCAAATTTGATATTTAACCCATTAAATTATGTTTAAAAATAAATTAACAACCATTGAGGTCATTTATAACTCATAAATTATTCTCATTTAATGATATCATAATCTATAATGTTATATTATAACTTCTCTAATACCAATTATTATACCCCATATGTATTCCTATATCAATTATTATACATGAATCAAATAATTCATTATAATACATCCCTAATATATTTCAGGATAATCGTGATAGAGAATTATGATTAAATATAAACTAACAAACCCCTTGTTTTTTAACCATAAAAATTTCATCTCACTATATAAGAATGAAATTAATCCATTAAAATTCCTTAATTTTTTAGAAAAATTATTTCAATAATATACTATTTTGGTCACATTGTATGTATTATTTTTCCTTATAATTGGGTGAAATGGAATATATGAAAGTGGTAAGATTAACAATAATTAATCATAATAAAAAAATATTACATTCGATGATTATAATTGGGAGTTATAATATAAAACATGTATAATAAAAGTATATATGAATATTTTAGAAAAAAATCACAGATTAAAAATAGAATGTTCTTTAAGAAATCCAGATATAACATAGGACACATGTCAAAAGATTGTGAAAACATATGCTAATATTTAAAATCATTGAGGCAGTAAGATATGCATAATAACAAGAATAAATGTCTGGATGAAAATTTAAATTTTCCATAATGAGAATCATAGAAATATGGAATAATCAGATCATAGGAATACTTTGTGATAAGACTCATTACGTATGATCATTATTATATGAACAAACTGACTATTTCCACTCAAAAAAAATTATTGGAATCATATTTTTACCACTCCTATGTTAAGGGATTTATTATGACCATGTCTAAATATATTATGATAGATCAACATAGATCAATGAATTATAATGTGATATAGGAACACACTCATTTTCAGTTATACATATGTGTGCCATATAAAATAATGGATCAATATACATAAAATGTCCCAAAAAAGAGTATTCTTAATCATGAAAAAAATCACGTAACATAAACAAAAGTGATAATAAAATTAATAAATTATTTTTCAAAATTCAAAATATAGAGAATACTAACATAGTATCATTGAATTAGTGATTACTTGATTACACTGGTGATAGATATATGAAATGACATCCCAAAGGACCTAGGAGTTTAGTAGAATTGTAAAACCAACTACATATGTAAATTTTAATTTCCATTCTACAACATAAAATAGAAAATAACATTTTATTTTAGAAAATGATTATTCCCTTTAGAATTTATATTTATATTAGTTACCATACATTTTTTTCACCCAAGGGATATAAAACATGAGAAATGGATGAGTAAAGATTCTTGATTATGGTCTGTAGACAGAAAAATATCTCATTAATACTTAGTGAATAATCAATATGGCATAGTAAATAATTGAAAACACATTGCAATTAATAGATAAATTGGGCATCATAAATAATATTGTTGTAATAATTGATGATAAAATTATTCAATATAATTTTTATCATTAACTTGAATCATTTCAATGGAAATTATAAAAAATCTAATAATCACATGTTAAATAATATATAATAGCATAATAAGGTATTTGGTAATCCCAAAATCATTAAAAGAGAATCAAGAAATCATTGGAATATATATTTTATAAATCTGTAAGGCCTTAGAAAAATACACATGAAATTATATCTCCCTGAGACCTACTAATTCTCAAGTGTCTATATCAGGCCCCACCCATGAAATATTATGTTGAATTCAGTCATTATATAAAAGGGGAGAAAAATATTAAACACTAACATTCATATTGAAATAATATCATATAGAATAACAATAATTTCCTTAATAAATGAAGAAGATCCACATAGACAATGGTTTTGAAAAAAAAGGATACAAATTTTAATATATTATCAAATCGAACTTCTCATAAAAAATACTTTTTAATATGGTGAATGGTACGAAAATAGTACATTGACAGTCAAAAAAATCATAAGAAATCCAATTAAATAATAAGGATGGTATCATAAAAATATATTCCCAATATATCATACATAAAATGTGAGTTATTTTTTTTATGAATATAAATACCATAAAAATTCAATTATCAATTTTTTGGGAATATATCATATAAAATTATGAAATCTCATTCAGAAACATAAAATATTTATATAATAGTAGTATAAAATTTAATTTAAATGAATCAATAAATAATTATTCAATAACATTAAATAATTTAGTGTTCATGGTAGTGGGAAATTTTGTATATGTAATATAATTAAATGAACATTCATTTAAAACTATATTTAAAAGTTTAAAGGTACCTGCACTGGAAAAAGAAAAGGATTTGAATTTGAAATAATTGTGTGAAATGTAAACCATGGGTAAAATTATCTTTATTTAAAAAAATTATAATTTTCAAAACGTTCCGGAAAACATTTTTATAAAACATGATATATATGTTCAATCATATTAGAACGAAAATAGAAATAAGCATGTAATTTCCTAAAAATATTTTATCAAACATTTTAATTATAAATGAGATTTTAATTTTTATATTATATGAAAAATTAATGAAGAAATATATTATAATAATTTATATTAATTTAAATATAGTAATATAAAATATTTATCCCAATAGATGTGTAATCCTAAACAATCTTGAATAATGTTGACATTGTGAAATATACCATTAGAAATTTGATAATATTATAAGGAATAATCAGTAGGAAAGAATAAAATAAAATAACATTATAAATATCATGAAATGAATTATATTCATGATAAAACATGCCAATTTGATAGTATTTTCAAATAATTAAATCAGAATGGTCCATAACATAACACATGTCACAAATAATAAATTTTGAGGTAAAAAACCCTAACATTAGGTAAGAATGAAATCATATGTATTTGAACCTCATGAATAATTAAAATATATTTATTAAAAAACTATAAAAATATATAACTATCTATATCATACGAAAAAATATTTAATTATAACTTTTTATCAACTATTTGTTAAGAATTATTTTTTAAAATAACTATTCAATGTGATAACTACTTTGTTATTCATTTATGTTTTGGACTAGATATGTCAGTCCTTGTACATTGATCATGGTCACAAAATATATATAATATGAACCATAATATAAATATCATATATATTTATTATATGACTATTCATAGTCATCAACAAATGTTGGAGATAAAAAAATTAATTACATAGTTTATATAGACAGTAGGTCGTACGTACCCACACAAAATGTTTTCACATTATATTAAAAGGAAAAAAAGGAATTAAAATAATAAGTAACCCTTATTTATTAGTTTTTTATATCATATATAACTTATATATTAAATATTTTTTTAATACCATAAATTTCAAAATAATATGAAAACCAAATTAGATTACTTCCGGGGGGAGGTAATCTATGTGTACACATGAATCCCATTATTATTATAAAATGTTTATAAGATATGGACGTATATGTGGAGATATAATTAAATAATTACTATAATTTCATAAATATAATATATTAAAATTATATCTATCAATATATACATCTATAAGACATGGAGATGGAAAAAGAATTACTTGTGTTAATGAGGTGGTAGTACATCACACAAAATAATGATGAATTTATTTAGAATTTGATGGGAGAGGATATAGATATAGGTTTCCAAATTTAAATAATAAAATATATTTATATCTAAGACACTAGTGTCATTGTTTTATATTTTTTGGAGAAATGTTTTAGGGGATAATCAAAGAAATAAAATGATGATGCATTATTAAGAAATGTACATCCTCTTCCGAGAAACACTTGATAAATATATATAAAGCCTTAGTAAAAAGTCCATATTATCAAAAAAGTGTCACTAGGACATGGGTAGGTAGTTATTTAATAGATTTTTAATATATTTTTTGAACCATATTGAATTTTATGTGTGATGTGAATAAATGAGGGTGTGTGGTTTTAAATGTAGGGGAGATGACACAATTCAAATTTTTTGAGAAGAATATATAATATAATTTTTTTTCAATTTCTAAATATAAAAAATGGGTCATTATATAACAATAAATTTGGTACGGTCTAAATATTTACATCAATAAAGATTTAGATATGTTTTATGTAGTTTTAAGCATTAAATATTTAGTTTGACTCCCAATAAACATATTTTGACCTTACTAGTAGTAATTAATATTTATTTTTCAAATAATAATTATGACAAAATTACTATTATAATATTATATAATATTAATTATGTTTATTAAAAATATATTATATATTTTAAAAAAATTTATTCAGTGATGTGGAATAACATAATTTTAAATTAAACCAGTCTACATAATAGAAAAGTTATTTTTCCAAAGAAATATTACACACATGTATTAATGTATTTATATATGAAATTGAAGAAATAATTTATTAAAATAAAATAAATTGGATTAATAATAATTTAATTGATCTTAATTTAATTATAAAACAATTTCATTACAAAATTGAACTTGTAAATGCTTGAAATGAAAAGGTAGTATTCTATAAAACTCCAAATTCATTCACAATTCATAAAAAAATATCACATCAAGAAAGTTAAAAAAATAACTCTCATAGAATTTAAAATTTTTTATTTAAAAAGACAAATTCATGTTTTTAAATAAATTTTCTATTTTTTTTAAATATTTTTCATATAAGTTTTCAAAATGAGACGAAACAGATTTTTAAAAAAATCTGTTTTGAAGAATAACACTAGATTTATTCTTATATCATTCATAGAAATATTTTTTAAATTAATACGAAAACAATATAGAGAATATAATATATATATATATTATTTAAATATTCAATAAATTTTTAATTTTTTAATTTATTAATACAAAAACACGTTGTGAACATATAAATAGTTTTTTATAAAAACATATATTTTTTGATAAATTTTTTTTCTTCAATTATAATACTTTTATAAAAAAATGAATATATTTTATACATGTGTAATATGTATACAATTCATACTTTTTTATTCTTATTAATACCTTAAAATATAGTGTCTTGTTTATAATGGCCATAATTAAATAATATATTTCTCTGGTTATTTAAGTTAAATTTTTCTTATTGTATATTCTATGAACCATAGAGTTACTCTATTAAAATATTATAGTGTTAAATTCACCCGATTTAAATAATTTTTTCCTCTAATTTTATGCATTATCTTGACAATAACATATTATACATTTGTAAATAAAAATCATGAAATTCTACATTGTAATAAGTGATAATAAAATATCTTATTTTAAA
Source organism: Viscum album (assembly GCA_963277665.1). Classification (NCBI taxonomy): domain Eukaryota; kingdom Viridiplantae; phylum Streptophyta; class Magnoliopsida; order Santalales; family Viscaceae; genus Viscum; species Viscum album. The sequence continues at coordinate 1,587,222,290 of OY728135.1, read as the reverse complement.
GTGTGAATTGGAAATAAGCAGGTCATCTAGAATAATAGAATACTAAGTTTATATGAACGAACAATGTAGTGGGATGTGAATATATAAAAATGGAAGATAAATGTAGTTATGGAAAAATGATGGAGAGTGATAATAATCATTGATCAGTAGAATGTGAATGATAATGATAATTTTATCGACCACGAGTCCTTTAATATATAATAGTTGGAAATGACATTCACTCATTAGAATTAGTTTTAAATATATGAGTTTTTTTTAATATATATTTATTAATGTTGATATATTCATTTAATGACATGATATATCACACTAAAAATATTCATACATTCTATATTTTATTTCATAAGAAATATTTCACCCTTTACATGTTATTTAATAAATTTCTAATTCAATTATTACCCCATGGAGTGAATATCCAAGAGGAAATTTGTATTCCTAAAGCACTAAATTGAACATTAAACATATTATAATTTCTATAATGGAGTGAAATTTCTTTTCATATGTATTTAAATATTTATAGAAACTGAATTTGTTAAAACAATATATTACATTTATCACTATATTCACAATTGAATCTCCCAACAAAATACTTAATCCATTACATCTGTATTTTTCCTTAAAAAATTAAAAAATATGTCTGATTGATTTAAAAATAAAAAAACATATAAATAATGGAACAAAATTTCAAAAATCAGGTTAAAATTATTCCTTTAAATAAATTAGAGTGACTCTTAATGTCATATAACAAATATGTTAATACATTGGTAATATAATCTTCTAAAAACTATAAAATGACCAGAAATACTATGATATAATAATTATAACATTCATGATTAAAAAAATTAATTCTCTCTTCATTCATAAAATAAAATTTCTTGTTGTCAAAAATATTTTATAAATCTAGGAATGAAGTAAAAATTAGAAAAGATACCATTAAAAGACAATTTTTTTTTGATAGTCACCCATATCAATCATATCATTATCTCAAATGTTATTATCTCAAAATCACGAACTTATTATTGGATATTTTTTCATTATTCATGTGTTTTCACACAAAAAATATCACCTTAACATTAAGTCAATTTTCTAGGTCATTAGTACTATTTAACATCATCATTCAAATCAATAACGAAAAAACAATGAAATTAAATCCCTATGAGGTTAATGATTCATATAACCAGAATATAACTAATAAATTAATTTAAAAATATAATTCTTAAATACATGAAACAATATAAATACACTAAATATTTATTCCACAAAATCTATTGTATAAAACAATCTGGACCATCATCCCTCATCATCTTCAGAGGTATGTTGTAATGAATCATAGTTCATTTATTAATATCGAATCATATCTCATAAATATTGAATCCATGATCATTAATATTTTTTATTTAATGCTTCCAATGGTATTTCTATCGTCATTTGAAGAAAAATCCCATTTCCTTCATGTATGTCCCAAGGTGTTCCTTTTAACATTTATCACATGTGGGAATGTCCTTCATTAAATTATTTTAATTATTGACTTTTTCATCTACATTTATCATCTTATATTACATTAATATATAATGTATAAGAGTTGGTGAACATATTATCCATATTGATTTCACATGATTCTATATCCTTATATGATGATAATGTTTGGGAGACTATTTCCCTTCAACAAAATGGAATTTTACTATTAAATAAATCATTAATATTACTATTTTTATAATATATGGATCCCAAAACATTACTTCTCTCATTGTAATTTCATCTCATATATAGAAAAAAATTATGTTCCATTTTTTAGGATATGAAAAAGTCTCTCAAAATGGTTTCATTATTCTTGAGGTAATTAATTTTTCATAAAATGCCCCACAAAATACTTCTATTTAATGATCTCTATTTATTATTAATCAAATTTTATTTGAATTAATTAACACCATTGATCCTAATCTATTGAGAGAAGATAAACATCCATGGACACGTTCTCCATGTCATTAGTTCTTAATGAGTGAATTGTATTCACTGGGGAAAAAATCTATTTCTCAACTATAAACGGATTTCAAAATTATTAAATTCATGAATATTTTGATTGAAAAATAAGTCTAAAATTACATTACCTTAATTTTAATAAGTAGGTTTCTCCGTGAGGGATAGTTTTTAGGTCACAACATGATTTAGATTCCTTGATATAATCTTAATTTAATAATTTCTAGCTACAACTCAAAATTTATCTTTATTAGTTTGTTTAGGAGTTTAATATATACCTAACATATGATCAATGAAATGGTTCTCATTAATTATACTAGGATCCATTTGTAAACAATGGAATACACTTTATTATATCATAACATTATGAAACACAGAATATAATCCAAAGAACTAATCAAATATTTAAAATTACAATTTCATTAATAACCAATCATAGAATAAAAACATGGTTCATTTGAAAGTTTTTTAATATTAAAAATAATATCTTAAAATCCATCAAAATGGTAAGAATATAAAAATTTAATTATCTCATGAATATATGTATTGATTGTTAAAGAAGGTGTGCAAAATGCATATTTTCATGACCAAGTGACAATCGAGTTAGAGCGATAGGGGACTAGCTCTACACCCTTTTGATGTTATTAACAATTGATACCAATATCATAGATCCTAATCCACAATATATATAATGAAATGGTAAAATTGTATTCAAATCAACATAATATATAAATTACCATAACCTTAATATGTTATTCTATATTTAGCCATATCATCGAAGTCTTCTATATTTTTTTGTTATATAATATATTTTTCCAAAAATATAATTATAAATGATTCTTATAATTTATTTTAATACAAGATATATAGACCATGGACCATGTTTCCCAGACATGGTGGTCACTTTTTTATATTGGTCTATGATACCAGTGATTTCTTCATAAAGGAATAAATTGTTTATGAGTATTTTAAATATAAATATATTGAATAATTTAGAATATGTTGGATACAATAAAATAAAGAAAAATATTTTTTATGAAACTATTATTCACTTTATAATATCGTTCAATATCAGTCATAATAAACATCCTAACATAATGGGGTAGAGAAACATTAAAATGGGATTATCATAGATCCCAAGTTATGTATACAATAGATTATATCATTAATAAAAAATGAATAATCAACCTGGATAGGAAAATATATAAAATAAAATTTTAAATAATCAAATAATTTATTATGAAGAATAATATTTTTGGAATATATAATGAATAAATAATTAAATATAAATAATCAGATCATTGTAGCGGTGGTAGAGAACTATAACAGCGTGTGTACAGTAGCACTACTATTCACAGAATGATCCTTGGGCCAAAAAATGCTCTTATGGGACATGTAATGGGTTAAATGCCGACTTGGACATTGGGCTATGTAATGGGTCTCCCTCCACCCAGTCAAAGAGGCCTTTGCATCGCTTTAACAATAAACGAGGCTTTGTCCACAACCTTTTAAAAAAACATGGACATAAATATCTAATAACATAATTTGATAAATATTAATCTCAGAATTCATAATCATACTTTCAAGGACTCTTTTAATGATATCATTTATAAATTGGTTAGTCTTTGGTCAAATTCCAAGGCATTTTTCTCTAATTTTTCCTATCAATTCATTGAGATGGATATAGTGGTCCCTTCCCTTTAAATAATACATAAACTTCATTCTTCATATTAATTGTGGGAAACATAATCAAACTAAAAATTTTTAATAAAAAGAACATATAAAATGATAATAATTTCTTTAATTAATAATAAATTCAAAATTTAATTTTTATTAGAAAACTATAACATGAATGCTAATAAATATCCATGACAACATTATCATAAACAATTTTGATTTGTACAAAAATTAATATAAAATAGTACAATTACATTCAAATAAATCCTCAATTATAGAGTGAAATAATAAGAATGTTATCATTAAAACATATCCCCAGTATATCACAACCAAAAATATAGTTTTTTTAATAGATAAATAAAAATACAACAAAATTTCATTAAAAACATTCTTCAGGAATGTAACCATTTCACTTTAAAAATCTCATTCAAAAACAAAAAACTATAATATTAGGAAAAAAATTGTATTTGAAATGAATCATAGAAAAAATTAATGTAATAATGTAATAATGTAATAATTGAGTTTTCCTAATGGTGGGTTATTTTATACATTCCATATAACATTCAAGATATTCCTTTCACACTAGTAAAAAAGGTCAGAAGTACCAAATATGGAATATTAAATGAATGTACCTTTAAAAAAGTTAGAAATTTAAAAATGGGAAAATGTAATTTATTAAATAATTGGGACAATATCATAACAATCTTGTAACCATTTTGAGAAAACAATTATACGAAGGAACAAATCATTTTCGACTAAAAATATTAATAAAGAGGGTGTTTATTAAAAAAAATTGAAATTATTTTAAGTAACATAAAATTTAAAATGGTAATATTACCTGAAAACACAATGAATTTCTAAAGAATATGAAAATATATTAGGATTAGCATAGGAGGATAAATTAAATTTTCCAATAGAGGATTAAATATAAAAAAATTATAATAATGATGAGATTTTGAAGTAAACCCTTAAAATCTGTACACATTTTGAATCATAATACCTATTGAATAACAAGAATAAAATTTATTATTTAATATCATCAATATAATTATATTAATTATATAAAAAATTGAATTTTTATTATAGACACCTCTTAAAAAAATTATGTCTAGAACATTTCATAAGTCCTAGACAAGGAAATTTGTGGTGATAAACCCTTAACTTGATCTGACATCTTCCAACATGTCCAAAACCTCCTATTTGATAAATATTAATATATTATAAAATAATTAAATAACCGCATTCCTATAAAAATCCAATTTTTTATTTACTTATATCTTTTTATCACATGTTCATTCACCATTCAAGTCTAAAATAACTATTCTATGTGATAACTTTTTTTTCATTTATGTTTTTCATCCTAAGTATTGTTCCTCATATATTGATCATGGTTAAATATTATTAATAATTTAAAAAATTAAATAATTAAAATAAATTTTCATTATATAATTGGTTATAGTCATCAATGAAATTCAGAGATAGAAAAATAAATTACACTGCACATAGAGATGATACGTTGTATGTATGGATGAATGATGTTTTCATTTAATGAAGGATGGGGGAAATAATGTTAAGTATAAATTCACATTTATAGAATAATTATTTTATCATAAATATCATATTAATTCTTTAAATATTTCCATATTAACATCTATGTCAAAAATATTTGAATAACAAATCACATCCCATCATGGATGAAGTATTCCACATGTACCAATGGGTCACATTATCATTTTCCAGTGTATTAGAAGGTAAGATGGTGTATGTGGTATTATAATTAAAAATTTGTAACTATGTCATAAATAAAATGTATAAAAATTACATCCATCAAATTATCCTTCAATGATAGGTGATGATGGAAACCAAATTACATCAATTTCTGTATAAATAATATGGAGTACACCTGATCGATGGTTTCAATTCTCATTTGATTGAGGATGAGTTAGTTATAGGTTATAAAAATAAAATGATGACATATTATTATGTGGAAGATAGTGGTGTTATAATTTTATCATATTTTTTGATGACATAAAATGGACATGTGAGGAAATGAAATAATGATTCCTAGTTATGAACTAGTCCACTTCAGCATAGAAACTCTTTAGGATTATAACTAAATCCACCCTAAAAATGTATTATAAAAAACAGAATATAGGTCACAGGGATGAATTTGGGAAAGTTATTTTGGATGTTAATTACTAAATAATGGTGTTGGATGTGCGTATGGTATGTGAATGGGTGTACCATTTTACATTTTTTTGAGTGAAAACACATGGAATTTTTTAAATGAATAAATTTTACCAACACATATTACATAAAAATGACTAAAAATGGGTTATTATCTGACCATATATTAGATAATTCCCATATATAGATTTATAATTTGAATTACATGTTTTTTTAGGTCATTAAAATTAATATCATCTTATTTTATCTATTCCTAAACCACTTATTACCTTAACAATGAAAATTATGTTTTATTTTTTATTCAATATGACTAAAAACTAAGTTAAATATATTAAATAATGTAATCTATTCTCATTTTAAATATGTAATCCATTTAAAATATATAATCCCATATTTCGTATAATTTAATATAAATATAAACCTACAGACATGAAATAATAAAATTCTAAAGAAAAAGTTCTCAAAAGTATTAGAATTTTATATAATATGTTACTTAACTACTTTATCAAAATTTACATACCCTTATTTATTTGGTTTAATTACGTAAAATGGCCCTAGTAATAATTCTTATGGTTGAAAAAGAGGTATCAGGTGCCTCTAAGACCCTATTAAATCCCCGAGAACCAAAAAGGGGGAACATGTTGGGCCTCATGGTTAGAGTGCTATCGTGCGACCCATGGTACATAGATGTATGTGGTTACAGTAGTTTCAAACAATGACTAAATGTATGGTTTTCACACAGTTAGTCAAAATGTGCACATATCCATGTTAAATACCCTTTATAGTAGTGAATGTCACATTGTTGGCAGACGGTTTTTCCAAAATGTGTGGCCAAACCATATAAAATGTAAATTGTGGGTAAAATTTTCATTTGGACCCTAATGAACGTTTTAAACCCATTCCTTCTCCTCCATCATTATTCAAGTGGGTTTCTTATACTACCAAATTTCATAGAGCCCCTCTACCCTCTCTATATAATTTTTACATTTCAACCTCATTTCTCCAGTTATTACTTCACATTAAAGAAACAAAACCCTCTCAGTAAGCTATACCTTACAAAAACATCCCCTTAGATCATCTTCAATCATATACTATGCTATATCGGTGTGATGGATGTTTCACCAATTTTCAAGGTTTTGTTAAATTTATAAATATCATACATTTTAGGCTAAATCTTGTGTCAAAAAGTGAGGAGTTGATCATTGTTACATAGAGTTTGGATGTCTATAAATTTCACACTCATTTAGTGTCTTTTTAGTTGTCGCGCCAGTATGTCGTGTCAGATCCTTTAGTGATGCCTTTTTCATGAATATTTAATTAATCTAAATAGTTTTCCATGACATATATGACCATTAATTTCATAAAAACCCATCCATGGTGCGTTGTTTTTTAATTTCCCACCCCTTTGAGTGTACCCACCTGGGTTTCCCCATTTGCCTATGTCTTAATTTCATACTTACCACTTCTGAGTCGGGTTTTGATTAAAATTCCATAGCTATAAATTGATCTAATGTAAATTATTACCAATAAGAGTGACCCTTATGATTTATTTCTCATAACTTATGTTTCAATTATTATAATTCGTGCCTCACTCTAAATTTCACTTTCCTTACATTAAATTTCATAATTCATGCTAGCTGATTACCTTAATTTTTGTTAGGTGACATTTCATACATTTTTGAAATGCCATGGTCTTGTTCTCTATGAAAGAATATATGATCATTACATTGAGCAGTATGTTTGTTGTTTGAATTGAAATGATATACTTCGGATAGATAGATATCTTGGGATTTAGAAATGTCTATAATGGCATGTTATTAAATATATGTAAATTCCAAGTGCATAATGATTATACATTATTTTAATGCATTGAATTTTATGAAATGTTTCAGTCAAGAATAATAGTATGAAATATTATAATGTCATTGGGGTCCTGTAATTAGTGTCTTGTTAGCACCATGTTTCTTGGCATGTAATCTTTTTTCTTAAGCTTTATGCATGTTTCTTTGATGTCGTATCTTGTGTATTTAATCTTATATATATTCTTAATGCCTCATAAATTTTTATGGTTCCAATTTTATTACATGGAAAACTTTTTACCTTATAGATAAGGATTTTTATTTAATGGATTGAAATTACAAACTCTTTTCCTTGTTACGTGGTTTCAATTTTATGGATCACTAGCTATGGTTCATGAGTGAATACGAGTCCTGATTTAAGAATTCCATGGATGGAATCATCATTATTGGTTAGATACTCATTATTTGATGGGACAAATATTTGTTCTATTCATGTACGGGCTCAATGGGAGAGTTAAATTATACTCGTGAGTGAGGCTGTTCCCCTAGGGGAGCAGCTGAGGACATACCAATTTGAGAGGATGATTATGTCATACCTTGCGTGATATATGTTCCTTATGTGAGATACATTTTACGGACTCACATTCACTATGAAATTAGTGATACAAGGCATGACGGAAGGGTTTACTTGGATGGACTTGATGACATTGGTTATAATGGATGTTCCATAGGGCCCCTTGGGATTATGTTCAGATAACCTTTGATTGGCTCAGAATCCACAATGGGAATTGAAGGATTGTTTTATTTTATATTTTCATATGAAATGCATATTTTTTAATTATCATTATTGTGAGAACGTGTATAGTGACGTGTAAATGAGACCCCCTGGAAAAAAACAATATTCACGATATTCTTTCATTGGAATCCTAGTTTAGGTTGGACCTTGTATATGTTTTATTCCATGAAAATGTACTAATTTGTAGACATACATCTTAGAAAAACGTATGTGGTATGGGATGGGTGTCCATTCAAATACTCAGACAAAGGATTTCATTTTTATTTATAATGTTTTATTCTATTTTTATTTATAGAACAATAATATATTTATTTAATGTATTGGTCATGCCTAGACACCGTGGGTTTTAGGCAACTGAGATTTATATATCACAGCCTTATTGGTAACTATTTCTTACCAATTTAGACATTATTATCACAATTATGGATAAAGGGATGTGTTCTTCTACCAATTATTGATTGATTTGATACAAATGATGAAGCTTTACGATAGAGGACCAAACCAATTCATGAGATTATTCATTGCAGTTTAGGCCAATTTTGTACTTCTAAAAGTATGTAGTATATTATTTTACCCATATTTATATGAAAAAACTTTTTTTATAGACATATGAAATCATTTTCATCATTTTTATCTATTATTTTCAATTAGACTCTATTTGGTTGTTCATTATTCTTGTATTATTTCCCTATTTTTATTTCGATCTCTTATCTCTCATGCTTCATCCATTTATTATTTCTTTTTTACCACAATTAATTCTCTTATATACGAGCTAATAGTCTCCCCAAATACACACCTTAGGCCCCCACAGTTATTTGTATGCCTCTTGTATTTGTGGTGACACTCTTGTGGTTATATAGGACACAATCCCGAGGCCCGGTTTAATGGAACATAGGACATAATGCTACAAATTTGTATCAGATATTTTTTCCTTTGTTTTATTGTTTGTGGTTAGATGTGACGATTGAAATTATAAATATAGAATTTACCAGGTCATTTGACATATATTACACATGTATATATTAACCCCAAATTACCTGTGTTGGGAAATCATAATTATTGATTGTTTCATTTATGGTTGATACGATTTCACCATTTGGTGATTCACATGTCTTATACTTTTATTAATGTTCATATGATTTTATTGATAATTCATTTGGTTTAGAATCATGAGATGTAGGCATAAAAAATTCTTACATCATACTAGGAACAATAGAACATGAACTGTCATGCATATTTCTATTCCATATGAACTTTTCCGCCTGTATTTCCTTCTTATAATGTTACTATTGTCGTTCAATATTTCTATGCATTATAGTGATTGATTGTTATAATTTAATTCCAGCATAACTTACAGGAGCATGTCATAAATTTTATTAAGTGGACATAAATTATAAATTTATATGTTTTATAGTCCCTTATAAATTGAAATGTTGATCAAACTAATTCAATATTTAGAAAAGGGGTTAAAACAGAAATGAATAAAATAAATGCCACCCATATAAATATAATGGTCACCAAAAAATAGAGTTGAGAACCATTGAATTTTACCTTTCCTTTGTAATGGGCTATAAGTAATCTCTCTTGGGATCCTAATTTGGTCTTCCCTTCTAATATGTGCCTTGATCTATGATCATTCTATCAATTGTGTTATTATGTTAGGCATGTTTCTTACTTATCATTCTTATTGATTTATTTTTATGTTTTCCCTTTCTATTATAAATTATATTTTATGATGTGTGGTTGGAAGTCATAGAGATATGTCACTAGGATGTCCTCATGATATATGAAAAGAGATGTTAGATGAGAATTCTATAGGAGTGGTGGCCCCTGATCCAACTATAATACCTCTAATTATTCCACATGAGTCACCTCATACTAAACCTCTACCATCAGGTTCATTTCGTGGCATTTTCCTATGGTTTATGCACTCAATTTAGGGTTCTCCCCAGCTTACCCTGACTATCTAAGAGCTAACATAGGTCTTCCATTAGAAGAATCCTCCCACTATTTTGGGGGATGATAGATCTCATGATTCAAATTTCTGGTTAGAATTAATGGGGTCTATCTTTGACTGTCTAGAGATGCCTCCTGACGGGGCGGTCAATCTCACTACATACATGTTTCATGACTCCACCTATAGTAAGTGGGATTTAATTTATCTGTATAATAATTACTGAGGGGTGGTATTAGAAGACATGAAGACATATTTCATTGACCAATTTTCCCCACAGACCATGAGAGATGATTGAGACTAGGAGTTTATGCATCTTCAACTATTCTCGAGTATTGTTCTCAATTCATAAACCATTATCCATTATCTTTATCTTTGACTGGTGATGAATTGACGAATACGAGGAGCTATGAGGATGGTCCATTTCATGTTTTCTGATCATAATTAAATATATTCTCGTTGACTACCATTATTGAGATTGTATTGAATTCTAAAATTGTAGAACAAAATCATAGATAAGCTGAAGGGAACTTCAGAACATAGACTGGGTGATGGTTATTATGGTAGTTGAAAGTTCTATTTTGAGTGTTCAAATAGAGGTTTTTGTATCCAGGTTAGATATATTGACATATCTATAGTATGTCACTGGTGTGGTAGGACATGATTTATGAAACCCCAGTGCATGAGGAATCCGATTGAATGCTAACCTTATGGTAGGAGGATTCATATTCAATGATTATTAATCAATTTTCTACTTGAATATATGGGTAAGAGATCTATACAAGTACATCTGTATTGTAGATTATATGTTACTACACGTTAGACTGCGATTTGGTCTTCTAAAGGATGATCATGTTGTGGTAGTAACAATTCTAGCTAAGGTAAGCATGCCCCATCTCATTAGTGTCTGCAGAGTGGATCTAATCAAGCTAGTTAGGTGGCATATCATGGTTGCAGTTCAATCCATATGAATTTATTTCTTCTACAACTAGATATGTTGGACCCATGGCACTAACACAATGAGATTTTATGAATTTTTATTTTTCAAATTAATTTAATATTTTTAATATTTTTCATTTCACGCTGCAAAAAAGCAGGTTATTTAAAATAAAATAACTATGTTTGGATTATGTTGTAGGAAAAATTTAGTTAATCTTTCACTACACACAACATAAATTATATATTTCTCTACATGAATCATTGATGGTATATTATGTTACTTACAATACTAACATTCCTCAATGGATTTCATAACACACAATACCAAGTGTTACTCAAAAATAAATCATTATTAAAATATTACTATTTAATTAGATATACCATTTTAATTAAATTTAATGTTATAAAATTAAATAACATATGAAAATATATATTTTAATTACTTAGTATGATTTTAATTTTAACATATTATATATACCAAATGAATATAAAGGGAATGATTTCATAACAGACAATGTTTTTGTGAAAAATATTATTTATCTTAATAAGTTAAATTAATTACTAATAGTGATTTATATTAATTCAATTTATATGTTATATATTCGAAAAAAATATTTATAATCAACCAATTGACATTACATGAATATGATGAGAACAAACATAATATTACACATAAAAACATATATTTTTTTAAAAGTAGTTTACAACAATTTAATGAAGAACCTATTTTGAATATAAATTTAATAACTTTAATAAATATAATATTTCAAAATAAATTTCATATTTAAAGGAAAACCAATAATATTTGGTTAGGGTAAATGTTTCTTACATTTCTATGATGTTTTATTTTTTTGATTAATAGTGAAAAATACTAAATTTTAATTTAAAACTATGTTTTCATCAGGGTGATTTAAAAGGTTAAATTATATTTTAACTTTAATTAAAACATTTAATGAGATTGTAATTTTATTATTTTTCCATTTTTAGACATTATAATTAATTTCACATTGAAAATAAATATAATAACATAGCGAAAATTTGAATGTTTTTAACTTTAAAACCCCGCATTATCTTCCCATATGTGGAAATAATTTAAAATTAATTTTTTACATTTTTTATTATTGAAATTTTTGATAATTGATTATGTACATTTATTTTAAATAATTAATAATTTCTAATAAGTTAAATTTTATTTTTTCCCAAAAAAATTATTGGATGTAATAAAAAATAATTAAAATGATTAATGTGAAATTATACTTAACCAGTTAATAAAATTTAATCTAAATGGACCAAATGAACTATAAACTTATAAAGCATAAATTTTATGTCCATATATTGGCCATAAAACATCAATTATTGATTTAGTTTGGTTTTTTATCACTTGATTTTTGTTAAAAATGTATGTTAAACAAACATTTTTTTAAATTTTTGTTTTGTCCTTTACCATCCCTATAAAACATCAACACATATCCTACTTCTTCACACCTATCCAAATACTTATGATCATACAATATCATCCCCAAAAAAAATCCTAAAGTCCCTAACATAATCATATAATACTTTTTTTGGGAATAAATACTTCCAAAAATCCCTTGTGCTAAAACCAAATAGAGTTACCCGATTAAGAGGTAACAACTTCCTCAAGATCATTTCTATTATTTCCATTATCAACACCCAAAACACATATTATTGCTTGATTTTTAACAAAACCTGTATCCCAAAGATACTACTATGTTTTTAATCTATGGTTTAAACCTAAAAATATGAAAACTTTTATATGATGGGTAATCAATATATTGTTTCTGTGTGTGATGAACTATCACCTCAAGAAACGATCATTGTTCATTTTTTCTATTACCGCCTCTCATGGTGATAATTATTATTGAAACCCTATTTATATATAATATATATGATATTTATAATTTCCTTATCCATATATAATTTTTATTTGGAACAAATTTTTTTTCTTTCAATCATGTTTATATATGATAATTTTGATTGAGGAAGTGCAGACTACCGCCCTCTAAAAGTGACGTGATTCGGTCAAACTATATACAGAATGTATTATGGATTGGTTTAGTAAAACTGTATCATATATATGGGATTATAATTTTAATTTAATGATATTATATAATTATATACAAATTCACATATTTAATTTACTCTCTTTTGTTCAATACGTCAATAAAATAGAAGTAAGGTTCGTGCATACGTATGACCTACTGTCTCCATGAAGGATGTTTTCCATTTCATACAGATATATATTGTAAATTATTATATTATATAAAATCATTATATAAATGATATTTATTTAAGGGATTATCTTATTGAAATCATGATATAAGTATAAGGACTAGATATGTAAAAAATGAAGAGACAATAGAAATAAAAAACAAATATTACCTGAAGCCTAACTGTCACATGAAAGTGTCGACAAGAGGGAAATATAATGTCATAATATAACCATATTTGGTATTATATATAATAAATTGGTACTATAAAATTAATATAATAAACATGAATTTATTATATATGAGTTATGAATGAGTACAATGAGATTCAAGACACAAAGTAATGGAATTTCATCAAACTTTTATATTTATGAGATGAAAACCATGTTCATCACTCATTTTTTCAATGGTGTAAACTAACCATGGATGTATTATATGATCCATATACATTAATATATGAATATATATATATCCATTATATGTAATTTAATTCATGTAATTTACGTTAACAATGTTACCAAATTGGTAAACTATTTTTATCTCATTTTTCATTCATTGAGTTCTAAGCCATGTTATTGACCCATATCTTTCTATGAGTTTCATATAATACCATAAATATATTATATAAAGAATATACGTAATTTATTTTTATTTTAAACTTCTTGTAATGTTATTTTTCCTATTTTACATTGATTGAAATTTACAATTTTTTCACTAGTTTATTAAAAAAAATCTAATCATTTATCGAGATTGTAAATGAATATACATCCATTTCAGAAATATTATAATCCATATCTAAATAACTCCCATCAATTTTATTACCACATATAAATTCATTTTATATCCAGGTAATGGTACCGATTTTAATCTATTAGGTACTTGATATATTCAATAATTTATTTACATAAATTTGAACTTTATTTGTCATTTCAATCGAAAATTTCGGTAAATTAAAAACCATAATTTCTAAAAATATTTTCTTGTATTCTTCACAATATATTAATTTATTTAAAATGAAAATGGTTTTTAAAATCTTTTCCATAATTTTTTATATTTTTTCAACGTACATTCAATGAAATAGTTTTCAAAAAGTTTTAATTCTTCTTATATAAGTTTTAAAGGAAAATGATTTTCAAAATGGTTTCAAGATTTATTTATATGTTTTCAAAAGGATTTCAAGTAAATTGATTTCAAACATTTTTAAGCATATTTTATATTTTTTTGTGGAAAATTGTTTTCATAAATCCCTAATTATTCTTTTATATGTTTTCAATTGAAATGGTTTTCATAATAAATTAAAACATTCTTTTTATGTATTAAATAAATTTTCAATGAAAATTGTTTTGTTATGTTTTTATGATTTAAAATGGATTTACACATAGGAAAAGATATTTTTCTGAAGAATTATTTTTAAAATATCATTCCATGTTATTTTCCATCAAATATGAAATTTTTTTATGTTACTCATGACCTTATGGGAAATGATCCAATGGTTTAATTTATATTCATTATTTAATGGTATATGTTTTGATGGAATTATACGTTTAACACCCATTTTTATTTTACGTGTTATATAATTTTGAATCCCACTTGCCTTCATGGGTTATTATTTGATTAAATGATTATGGAACTTATTTATTTCTCAATGGTTATTACGTGAGAAAATTTTAATGATACCCATTTCATTTCATGGGTTCTGATTTGATCTTTATAAAACCCATATATTTATATGGTTCCTTTTATGATGAATGTTTTGATATCTTATTGAACATGTATAAATGATTATTTTTGATATGGTTTAGACTAATATAAACCTGAAATTAATTGGATAAATATTTATATCTCATTTGATAATTATGGGAATCAAGATGGAACACTTGATCCCCTATTAGATGATGGGAACACATGATCCCTTATAAGGAATGGTCTGTGACTGTGGATGGTGGTGTGTCCTACCTAATAGGATTAATAATCATTATTATTTAATATCAAGAATCATAATCCTCTATTGGAAGATGGGAAAACATGATCCACTATATGAAGATGGGGGAAACTAGATCCCTTGTAAGGAAAGAACTCCAACTAGGGATGGTGGTGTGTTCTGCCTAGTTGGTCCAACACCCATCATGTTCCTTGATATGTTCTATAAATGTATATTGACTTGTATGGAATGATATCACATGTTAATTCAAGCTATTATCCCTTGTCATATATTTAATTTATGATTTTTGGATAATGTTCCTTATTTCTATGTGATTCATAACATATGAACTACAATGATCTATTCCCTTATTCACGTTTATAATAGCTCAACTTTAAAGGTTAAGATCACATTTTCAAACCCTTATGATTGTTTTTAAGCTTACATATATCCGTTTTTTAACCTTATTGATCATTTAATCTCACCCCTTTTTATGTTTCATTCACCAGGTTGTGAAGATAATTACTAAGTATGATGATTCTATAAAGGGTCCTTGTCATGAAGAACTGAGTGGGAGTTAATGTAGCTCACTAATTTACAAGTGTTTATGTTTCGATGTTTACCAAGGTACAAGACCAATTACAGTCTTTGGGTGTATATTTATATTATGTTTCAAGTATTCTGAATTTTTTTGTAATGTTAATATATGTTATTAATGGCTTCTAATAAGTGGTATCAAAGTAAGGTTTTAGTTAAAATATTGGAATCTAGGATGAGAAAACATTTTTTAGATCCCTAGTGATATTTCTATGTATATAACTAAGGATGTATCTATGAATAAGTCTAAGGATAAGATAATATTTAGAAGAATGTCCAATAATTTGGTTAAAAGATATAGTGATTGTTTTCATAGTAGTAAATCTATGTCTATATACTATTATTGGATGTGGCTCTAGAACTAATGTACTCAGGGGTGATAATTACGAAAATACTTCTTGGGAATGACTTAGGGTAATTTGGTACACGAAAATTAGCCTTACAACACACCCAGTTTGACTCTCCCAAGGGATATTCTTTGGGAATTCAAAAAAAATTTACAATATTTTATAAATTATTTGAATATATGATGACTATAATTAAACTATGATAATAATAATGTTTCATAGACTAATGAATTTTTCAGAACATAAACATTATATAATTGAATTTTCAAGAATATGTGGTTCTTAAAAATAATAATCATTTCCTATTTATTTTTTTTGTTTTATCCATTTGAGGGAAGATGAATGAACATTATTATAGTTGAATGTTATGGAAAATATTATAATGAGATGTCAAATGGAATGACCACTAGTGTGAAAGATTTTGTGACCAGGCATAATATGTTTTTAAGGAACATGATAAAAAATGTGTACCATAACCGACAACCATACTCACAATTTAATATAAGTAAAGTGTTTTATCATATTTCTTATAATGGGTACCATAGAGGATTGAAGATTTGGTTTCTTTTGTGTCCTAAATTTGTGAATAATCACCTCAGTGAATGAATTACAGGAAAAAAATAATGTGTTAGAATTGTGGACAAGGTTACAACGAATGAACATGAATAGGTAAATTGAAGTGTTTAGTTAATTAAATGCATGGGAATTATGTCCTCCCCAATGTATTATAAATTTACTATTTCTTTTAATTTTGAATGTATGGGCGTTATGAAAATAAATGTCTTATATATAAGGCTTGTGAAGAGAATCAACTAGGTGGTACATGTATTGGCATTTCTACTGATGATGATGAGACTAAGAATGAAATATTGATGGTATGTGATGTTTTACTGGTATTTTTAAAAATAATGGTTATATTTAGTTTGAAAAAATGTAAAAACATTATTAATAATTCCTATTCTTAGAAAATGTATTAAGGAATAAGTTGGTAAATCTAGAGTAATGGTTTAAGAATAAATTTGGATTATTTATGAGTTTATGTTATGCTATTGAATGATTATATTATATGAATCATGAAATATATAAGTATTTTAAGAATATGTTCTTTTAGAATATAAAAGGATATGTTTGATGGTTCTCTTGAGGTATAACATAAATTTAAGGTTATGGTTATAATTTGATTAGATGAGGTTAACCCTTACTACGTTCCTTATTAAGAGAAATTAACAGTTTGATAAATATAATTTTGATATGGATTTGAACATTTTATGATATTGATAACCTAGGAATATATTATGGATTTTATGACAAGTATTTAATAGTATCATGGATGGAGAATATTTTTTTATTTATGGAATATATCCAATATAATTTGGAATATGTAAACATGCATATTATTAATACAGATTTAGGGTAATTTAGGTTATACCACGTTACATGATAATATACAATGAGGGTATTAAAATTTTTGGAATGGAATGACCATGACATACTTTTTTATATATGGTAGGCAATTTTAAGCGGATTTCTTGACCTTATTTTTAATACTTTGGATTTTCATCTTTTAGAATGCTTATAAGGTTAACCATTCAGGAAAAGATTAAGTTAAACATAGGATGATGTATTAAGGAATTGATTTTGTATTGAAAATATTGTTTAAAATCCAATTTAGTGATTAAAAATATTTCAAGGATGTCCATCGTATTTTGGAAATTATATTTTTGTGGTTTTATAGAAGGACATCATGTATGTCAGGTGACAAACAATCATGTCTAGAAAGGTTGTCAGCCTTGAACCCATGACCAAAAGAAAATATGTGTTTCCCATATACCACTGGCCTATGTGATGTCCTTGTTAATGTATAAATTTTTATGATGATTAAATATATATGATTAAATAGTAGTGTTTATTTATATATAGAGAGATTAATGTGTTTACCATATTGGTTTTGAAGGACTATTAAAGACAATTTGTTTCTCTTTTCTCTCTTTTTTGGGTCTTAAGATCTTCTAAAAGTGTATTTGACTAATTTGGGAATCAATGAAAATTTTTGGACATCTATTTCTTTATGTAATGGATGAATTAGAAATAAGAGAAAGAATAACCAAAGATAAAATTTTATTTATTATAACATATCAAGTATGTGAATTTATATACATTCTATGTCTATAAAATAATTTCTCAATGATATGATAATGATCATAAAAATTTTCCGGATACATTAACTTTTGTTGAATCGATGTCCTTTTATATAATCATAGGTATAATAATTTATTCATTGAACTTTTCACCGATCATTCACCTATTTTTCATGACGGCCTCAGTCAGTCCCTGTTAATATTTATTCTTTTCCTCTAATTCCATGATTGTATTATGCACTTATGTTTTGTTATGTGGAACCCCAGTTATATGTTACTTTGGTTAATCATTTTGTTTCCAACATTACCTTTTTAATGGATGTTTTAGGATTCAGTTTTATATTGAGGGTTTCTATGGATTGAACATTCAAGTATAAAACCATTGATCACATAGAAGAATTTTTATGGAGAAATTCATTTTAATTGTTTTAGAATGTAGAACAATGAAATTTTCTGGATTGTTTTTTAAATTATTTAATCATTTTGATATTTTTTATTTCACAAAACAACGAAAATTGATTATTTTATATAAAATAACTATATAGATCTTGTTTTTTATGCAATATAATGTCAATCATGATTAATAGGTGACATAAATTTTAAATTTTGTTACATGTAGAAGCAAGGTTATCCTATGTTGCACCCAAAAATGACATTCCTTGATGGCTTGCATAACCTGAAAGACCGAGTGTTAATGAAAAATAAATAATCATTAAAATATTATTATTTTAAATGATATAAAATATAGTGAATATTGAATATTGTAGGATAAAATAACAAATTAATATATATAGTTGAATTTATTGGTTACATATTAATTCGAAAATAATATAGAAACCAAATTAATAAATAGAATATAATTTTATAATAGAATATTGTTTGTGAAAAATGAAAATTTATTTAATAAGTTAAATTAATTACTATATGCGAATAGTATTAATAAAATTTATTTGTTATATAATTCGGAAAAATATTTTTTATAATTATAAAATTTATTTTATATGAATAAGATGAGAATAGACCAAAAATTACACATGAAAACCTATATTTACATAAAATTAGTTTTACCGCCATCTAATGGTGAACCCGTGTTAAATTTAAAATTTGGGAAGCTTTCTAAATTTAATATGTTAAAATAATAATAAGGTAATAAATAAAATCATAAATATTAGGGTATGATAATTTTTTAGAACTATTCTCCAATGTCTCATTTTTTATGAATAGTGAAAATACCAAAAATTAACTAAAAACTGTTTTTTTATCAAATTTATATATAAGGAAAAATTATTTTTTAAATTTATTTCAATGTTTAATTGTATCATATTTTTTATTATTAATACAATTTTGGTCATTATAATCAATTTCACATTGAAATTGAATATGAAAACATAAAAAATATTCATCATTTTTACTTTAGAAATAAAAATTATTGTCCCATCAACATGATTATTTTTAAATTAATTTCTACCACTTCTGGGATAATAATTTCAGAAAATTTATTCTAAATTATTAATAATAATAATTTATAATTATTAATATGGTCAAATATATTTATAAAAAATATTAGTGGAAGTAATTGAAATTAATTACAACAATTATAGTGAAATTAATCTCAATCAGTGAATAAAACATAAAATTATGGGCCTAATTGGCCAATAAAATTTTCCAACCAACATTTTATTGAAATATTATGGCAATAAACCTTTAATTATTGATTTGGGGTGTTTTGTGTTTTTTTATGTAAACACATGTCTATGACAAACTTGTTTTAAAAAATGGAAAGTGTGTCTTTTCCCCTCCCTATAAAAGGCCACCACCTCTCTAATATCCTCACACCTCTCAAACCACAAAGTTTCATCCAAAATATTCCTAAATGGAAGGAAACAATATGGACCATCAGCTGGTGGCCTCAGGCCCCTTTGATGTCAACCAGTTATGGTAGGACAATTTTCCTTCATGGCACTACTTATGTACAGCTGCTGATCGTCGTCATTAATATTATCCTTCTTTCTTCTAAAAAAAATCTCTACCAACCACTTTGAATCAATAATTTGGGTACAAATACTTTTAATGAATCCCTTGGTTGAAAACCCAATGTAGTAACACGATTAAGAGGTAACAACCTCCCTCAATCTCCTTTATTTTTGTCGATTATAAACTCCCTACACTCATATGATTACATTTATTTATAAAACAAAGTGTCTAAAATAAACTAGGATGTTTTTATGCTATTTTTTTAATAACACTTATACACTCTTCCATTTTATAGGAAATTAACTTATTGTTTATGTGTATGGGGAACTACCACTTCAACAAAGTGATGATTGTTCATTTTTTCATCATTGTTCTTCATAGTGGATATTTTGATATAAATGATATATATATATGATATTTGTAAATTTTTTATGACTATTTAATATTAAATTATATGATACTTTTATTCATTCTATCTTTATTCATTATATTAATTTCATTTGAAAAAGTGTGGACAACTCCCCCCTCAAAGTGATATCATTCATTCACACACTACCTTGAATGTATTAACGATATGATCATTCTTCCTATATGATATATATGAAATAATAATAATAATTTAATTATATTATAAACATATATGTCAGTTACATACCTTCATTCAATATTTTATTAAAATTGAAGCAACATTCATCCATAGGTACGACCTACCATCTCAATAAACAGTGTATTCCATATGATATTTCTATTCTATAAATAATTATAATACACAGAAATTGAATATAAATGATATTTATTTCAAGTTTTAAATTAGTCAAATCATGATATAAGTATAAGGGAAAAAATATTACAAATTAACACAAAAGTAATGAACATTTAGAATATTACCTGAAGCATAACCATAACATGAAATTATAAATGAGAGTGTAATTTAATGTGATAATAAAATAATATTCGGTATTATATATAATAACATGTTTCATTAAAATATTTATAATAATCATAAGTTTATTATAATGGATAAATGAAAGAGTATAATAAGTGTGAAGATATAGGGTAAGGGAATTTCATCTCACATTTATATTCGTGAGATACATTCCATGTTCACAACTTATTTCTTTTGTGTGGTAAAAACAAGCCATGGATGTATTTTATGATCCTTATACTTAAATTATTGTATATATAAATATGAATTTCAGGTACCTTACCTCATGTAGTTTATGTTTAAAAAGTTATCAAATTTGTAAATCATTTTTGTCTCAAGTTGTCTTCTTTGAGACACATGCCGTGTTATGCACTGATACTATTATGTATGGTTTATCTACTGCCTTTGACATGTTATATAAAGAATATAATTTATTTAAAAATATTTTGAGGTTAATGTATCATGATTTATTCTGTATTATTAGGATTTGAGGATAAAATAGTTGTAACAATTTATTTCTACAATATCATCATTTACCAAAAATTATATATGAATATCCTTCCATTTATGAAATATTATGATCTATATATCAAGAACGCTAATGAATATTATTAAAATATAGATATTCTTGTTATATCTAAGTAATGGTTCAATTTCTTCCACACATTTTTACTTATCATAATTAAGAAATTGTTTTTTTAATTCCTACTTTATTTATGCTTTCGATTTGAAATCCATGTTCATAAAAAAATATGCTTTCAGAAAATATTTTCAAGTATTATTCATAAATGTTCAATATATTTTCAATAAAAAAAAATTTAATAGTGATTTAAATAATTATTTATTTTTCTTCAAAGTATTTCGTAATAAATTTTTTCTATACATTTCATGTCATCCATTACTTGTTTTTTAGGAAAAAAAATTTCAAAATGTTTTAAATATGTATTTATAAATTATTAGTGTCATTTCAATGTATTGTTTTTCAAAATGGTATCATGGTTATTTAATAAAATTTCAAAGAAAAATGTTTTAAAATTTTATTCATGATTCCTCTATAAACATTCAAGTGAAATGGTTTCTAAATAATTTCAATCCTTCGTTATTAGTTTTATATGCACATTCAAAGAAAATAGTTTTCTAAATATTTTATGTTTTATGAAGTATTTTTCAATGATGGGAGGATATTTTCATGAAGAAATGTTATGAAAATATCTTTCAAAATTATTTTCTATATGTTATGACATTAGTTGATGTCAATCATTCCCTTAAAAAAATCCAAATTTTTCATTCATATTCCTTCTTGAATGGTTTATGTTTTTAATGGAATTATTCTTATTACACCCTTTTTTATTTAACAGGTTATATAATTTTGAAACTAGACTCTTTTCACAACCTATGATTTTATAAAATTATTATAAAACCTATTTATTTTCAATAGGATATGCTGTGATGAATTTTTAATGATACCCATTTCATTAAGTGTCTATTGATTTGTTGTTTATAAAAAACATTTCTATTTATTGGTCATGATATAATGATTTGTTATTATTTTGTGGCACATGTATAAAAAATTATTATTATATGGGTGGGACCACTATATCCCTCTAATTAATTGGGTAGAGATTTATATTTCATGAGATAATGATGGGAATCAAGTCAATTAGAATAATCTACTTTGGGATGATAGGTAAACCCGGTCCCTTATAAATAAAGGACTATGACTAGGGATGGTGGCGTGTCCCACCCAGTTAGTTTAGTTACCACGAAAATTGATGAAAGAGAAACTAGATCCATGATGTAAATATGGGGAATCCCGATCTACTTGGGGAAGGCGGGAAAATATGATCCCTTATAAAGAGATAACTGTGACTAGGGATGGTGGTGTTTCCCACCCGGAGGTTCAAATCCCTAGAACTTCCTTGATAAGTTATTGAAATGTGTATTTACCTATAGGGTATGATATAACATGTTTATGAATGCAACAATTCAATGTATAATTCCTATGTTGTGACTCATTGATTATGTTCATTTTTTTCTTATTATTAATGTCTTATGAAATTCCAATATTTATTATATTATTCATGTTTATGTCCTTTGGTAGGAATGTTAATATCTTATAATGTTTTTATAACATTCTAAAACCCTTTTCTCATGATTATGCTTAAATTTATCATTTTTTCCTCATTTTGAGTATCTAAGATAACCCCCTTTTATGTTTCATTTCCTATGATATGAAGTTATGAAATAATTATGATGTTCCTAATAAGGGTTCTCGTCATGAAGAACCTAGTGGGAGATTAGGTAGCCCGCTAAAGTAAAATTGTTTATGTTTCCAAGATTCCAAATGCACTAGACAAATTAATGCCTTCAGGTGTCTGTTTACATTATGTTTAATGTATTCTGAAAATGTTATGATATGTGAATTTATGTCAATAATCAGTTGTTATAAAGGCCATTCAATTTTCGAAGTTATATCCAGGTATCATCAACTTTAGTTTTGGACGTTTTTGATATAGGTTCATCACACTCATTCATATTTATTGTGTTTTTGGAAAGTATGGGTCTATTAATAGAGTACTCCTATGGTTTCATGTCTCTCATTACTCCATTTGGGGTCAGAAAAGAGGTCATACATTAGTTTTAGGAGTTACCCTAGAGATAAGTTGGCTCCATTTCATTAGGAGTTTCATAATCCTTGAGATGACCATCATTGAAATCATTCTTGGTATGGGCTAGATTGTGACATATCACTCCCAAGTGGATTATAATGGAAAATGGTTGTCATTAAAATCACATAAGGGTAGAACATATTTATATAAGGTTGAATGGAATATCTAGGTGGACCGAGCTAGAACCCATAATACTAGACTCGGTAGGGTGATATCTCATTTAGGGAGTCTCTTCATGAGTGATCAAGGAATTTTGCTGGCAGAATTAACACTTTTGTGGATAATTTTAATGACATAGTCCATAATTATTTCTCCAAATTTCCTCTATAATGATTGATTGAGTTCACCATAGATCTAGTGTACAGTATGTCACTGGTGTCCATTTATCTATATAGGATGGCACCAACAAATCTCTAAGAACATAAAATGCATCATGAAGATCTTGAGGATACAGGTTTTATCAGAACCAACACATCGACATAGAATTCACCATTTTTTGTGTCCAAGAAGGGGGATGGGACCCTCATATTGAGAATTTAATTTAAAGTATTAAACATTCATTTAGTGATGAGCCATTATATATTAACTCTTATTGAAAACAACATCGACCGACTCCACTGAAAAATTATTTATTGAATTCCGATTTGATTTTGGGCTATCATCAAGTTCATGTGAGACCACTAGATTTATAGTGTACAAAATTCTATAGTAAGTTTGTCCTAAAGAAATATTAGGTCATTTTATTTTCCCTGATGAATGTGCCAACTATTTTAAATGCCTTGAGGAATCTAGTTTTCCACTCGTATCTTGATTCATTTGTAGTAATCTTCATTGAATATATCTTAGTGTACTACTACTCACGACACAACCATTCTAATCATATAGAGATCATTTTTTGAACACAAATAGAGATCCATCAAAATGGGAATATCAAATAATGATACTTTTGGATCCATTTGGTTCATTTTTTGGGTCATATCTTATCAAAGGAAGAATTGTATGGTAACCCAGAGTAGATGAGTGTTGTGGTTACCTGAAAGTAGCACAATAATTTCATGGACATTTTTTGTTTCTTTGGAATGGATGGAATTTTCAATCAATTCATTTAGTACATCTACATCATAGTAGCACCTATTAAGACATTTAGAAAGTATGGAGTGAATTTCATATCGTCTGAAGCTCGTTTGAAGGGTTTTCTGGAATTAATGGGAAGTCTCACATCAGATCTGATTTTGATTCATCCTATATTAGGAAGAGGATATAAAATACCCTATGATTCTACATATCAGGCTGCGTGTCATTTTGATGTAGTGTTATCAAGTTATAGTTTATTTATTTCACTAGTCAAGGACACATAGGAGTAAATATCTTATGCATAACATTGATCTAGAAGTTGTGGGTCATGATATTCATTCTTAGAGGAACTATCAATTCAGAGATTGATTCATTGTTTACACCAATCATAACAATATCAAATATATCACCACTTATCTAGATGTGGATCTGTGGTAGCATAAGTAGGTGTAATACATGTAGTTATTCAACAATAATATTTCCCCCCCACTATGTAAGGTAAATGTCATGACTGGTGAATTATGTTGAAAGATAGGGACTAAATCCTTCTAGGTGCCCGATAGTGAGTGGAAGATGATTTCAATGTTTTTTTCAGCTGAATATGATGGTTCAGAAAAATAATGATAAACGAATATTGTAATCTCTAGAAATTAAATCCCCTCCTATGGAATATGTTTGGATACTTCAGTTATTATATTCCAAGGGCCTCATTCCGATGGCCAAAATCATATGATAGAACCCACCTCCGTGTTGGGATGCTAGTCATAGAAAAACCATACACATATGTTTCCATGTATGGTTTCTTCAAATATATAATAAGAGTTGATGAGGGAGTCTATTTACCTTGTATGGGAAGATCATACTTGGATTACCCAGATGAATTAAGATTTCATTATTTATTGTTGGTGGATAGTTATGTATAGAAACATAGAAGCATCATTACTTGCTACTCCACCTATTAGTCGTTGAAGGAAGAGCACCAACCGCCTACTGTACTTCTATAGACTCTCTATATTCCTAGTTTTAAAAAGAATTATATCACTATGTATTTTGTGATTGAATTTATAATACCTCCTTGGGGAAGCAACATGGTATTAGTCATCATGTATATGTTTTATAATGTCTAAATCTTCTTATAGATTAAAGAGACCTTCTATATTGAAGAGATATGAAGTCTATTCATACGTGAGATAGTGTGACTTCATGGTTAGTTATTTTCTATTATTTCAGGCCGATATGCAAGGTTCACAAAGTAGTTCTTGAAGTATTTGTAGAAGGCAATGGGTTATAATATTCTCTTGAGTGCAAAACATCACCTCCAGGCCGAAGGGTAGTCTAATCAGACGATTTAGGTTTTAGATAGTATTATTTGAGATTGTATCCTTGATTTCGTAGGTTCTTTAGAAAATAGAATCCCCCTATTTTTGTTTTATTACAATGGAAACATTCATTAAATGATTTAAATGTCTCTTTATGAGGTCTTCTATAGTATACCGTTCCGTTAAACATTATGTTGGCTTGAAGCAGATGAGGCAGCTCTACTGGGTACTCATCTCATTTAGGGGACGTTAGAAATGTATTAGTTGACTTAGAAACATATTTATATAGATCAGTCCACGAAGAAGATGTATAATTATATTTTATGACTATATCTTGGGTTTGAGGTGGGACATTGGGCCTTTCTACATAAATTTCCCATTTTGAGTCCAAAACGAATCTGGAGAATGGGAACCTTATGGATAAGATATTTCGGGTTGTTCGAGAAAGAGGACAGAGTTGGGTTATTATCCTCTTGGTTGATATTATCCGAGAGGTACAATTCCATGAACGAAATATTACATGTATCTATTTTTTCACAGTACCATCACGACCTATATCATTCATTTGACAAAAATGATATCATGCTGGAGGTGGATGATTTATTCAAGGAGAATCTTATATGTATCGTCAATCATATCACGATTGTTCTACATGGAATTTAAATTCATTTTGTCTTGGTACCATGGAATCACATACATGTATAGGATGATACATGGTAGTGGGAGGATGATGTATGTGTGCAGAGGACATAAATTTTCTCATACAAAGTTCTACCATCCTTTGAAGAAAATATTTGGGAAATTTTGTAAAAAATTGTTGAGTTTTTAATGTCCCAAATATATCCAAAGGTACGGACTATTAATTTTTTAGTCAATTAATTAATAGGGACCTACTAATCATTCCATGGAGGGTAACAGAGGTATCAAGTTCATTTGGGGCTCATTTGAAGCCCGAAGAACCAAATTGGGGGAAAAAGCTATGCCACATGGTTTATCTTCAACCATGTAACCTATAATGCCCAGCCGTGTGGGGTTACCAAATTTTGGGATAGATTCGAAACACAGAGTTTTTTCATAATTAGTCAAACTCTCCACCTATCAATGTGAAGTTTCCATTATAGTAGTGAATGATGCTTGATTGGTGCACTTTTGGGGAAGACCATGCAGCCATACTATCTGTATTATCAATTGTTGGTGAAATGCCAAATTTCCCTTAATGATTATTTTAACGAAATTCCTCATATTATGTCTTTTATCCAGAATTTTTTTTTCTATTCCTTTTATGTATGAAGCACATCCACCTTCTCCATGAGTGCTTCACATCTCTCACAAAATTTTTCCACTGATTTCATTAACATCAAAAGAAATGGAACCATATTGGTAAGACCTACATTACGCACCCTTCTATTCGTGTTTCATCTTTTATCTATTGTGCTATTTGGGTGAAACATTAATTATTCAAATTTATTAGGTTTTGTTAAATCAATTGATTTCATCCGTTTTAAGTCTAATCAAGTCTCCCCAATAGAAAAATTGAGAGCTTCTATATTATGGTATGGGTCTATGAAATTCCCTCTCGTTTAGTGTCTTTTTATATATTGATCCATTGTACCACTCAAAGGAGCCTTTCTGTGACATACTATTCCTATATATTGAATATATATAAATGGTTTTATGTGAAGTATATAGACCTTGCATAAAATGTATCACCTCTATGGGGTGTTTTTCTATCATTGGCCAACCCTGTGATTGTGTCCACCTTGGTTTCCCCTTTTTCATATGTCCTAATTTCATACATAACACTTCTGTTATGTGTTTTGATTTAAATTTCCTTCTATAAATTGAAGGTAATTGACAAGCCATGATAGTAAACATCTGGATTTATGCCTCTCACATTTTTTTAAATGCATATTCTTGATGGAATACAATGAATTTCACATGCCTTAAATTTTATTTCCTAATGAAAGATAGTTTATTTACTTTATTTATTTAATATTAATTTTCATAAATTTGTGACAATTCATGTTATTTTGATATATCACATATTCTATTCCCATTAATTTGGGATATAAGTGAATTATTTGAATTAAAACGGCATACATGGCCAATATGGATAACATGAGATTTGGAAACATAAATAATGATATATGATTAGTTATATGTAAATTCCATGTGATTATTGTTTATTCCTTGTTATAGTGGCTTGAATTATATGTTATGTTCCTGTCAATATTTATAGATTGAGAATTTACAATTCCACTAATGACATGTAACTAGAGGCATGTTAGTCCCACGTTCATATGAATCAAATATTTATGTTAATATTCATGCATGTTTCTAAGTGGTCATACATTATATCTTCGATTCTCTGAATATTCTATGTGCCTAATTCATTTTTATAGTTCAATGTGTATTACACAGATTGATTTATTACATATGGGAAGATATGTTTATTTAATTTAATGTAGTTATAAATTCATTTCATTGTTATATGTTGTTATTATAATGTTTACTTTATATGGAATGAGAGTGAATATGTGTACCGAGTTAAGGATTCCATGGATGGAATCTTCATTCTTGATTGGATACTATTTACAAATCGAGAGAAATAATTTTTTCTTAATTGTATGGGCTCAAATAAAAGATTTACATATACTCATGAGTGAGGTAGGTTAACCAGGGGAGCAACCATGGAAGAAAAAATTTGGAAAGACGAATATACCATGACTAAGGTGATACCCACTACCCATTAGGATATACTTGGTATAGACTCATAGTCACTGTGTAATGAGTTATACAATGGATTCCATATGGATTTAATTGGATAGGATGGATTCTATTAGTTATTCTATATATTTATTAGTGATACTTGGAATTCTATTTAGATTTCATTTGAAATGATTGGACTCCCCAACAAGAATTGATGGACTAGTTTATTTTCAAATTTCATGTCAAATTCATATTTTTCTAATTATCATTATTATTAAAACTTTTATGATTAAATGTAAATTATCCCCATGTCGATTCAAAATCTTAGATGTATGCTTTCTTGGCCTACCTTGTTTAATTTTTTCCTTGTATATGTGTGATTTCAGGTACATGTACTACTTTTCAGGATTTCGGAATTGGTCAAAGCTGTTGGTATGTGTGGGATTTCCTTCCATGAACCCAAACCATGAATTAAAAGTATAAAAATTAATGTATTTACATTTAATTATTTATGGCATGAAATTTTTTTATAGAACAAAATGGTTCATCTTGAACACTGTTACTGATAGCATACTGAGAATTATATCTCACAACGTTCTCTTGTGCCATTTTTTATCGGAGTAGTGTCTATGATCATATGGTTGGATAAAGGGAAATATAGTTCTTACAATACATGATTCAGTTGCATCATATGATGGTGATCAGGGGGAGAGAGGATCTATATTATACTACAAATGTTGTGTAGTCATTTTGGAAATTTTTTATTGTTTTTATAATATATAGTATATGGTTGTAACCCATGATCCCCTACATGCCAATTTTTATAGAAATGACATCATGATCATAATTTTTTTATCTATTATCATAATTTTTTTTAGGTTTGGTAATTTATTTTCTTTTATTATTTCATACCATCCACTCTTATATGTTATCACTAATGATTACACCATTTGTTATATCAATTTTTTACCACTATATATACTCTAATATGGAAGGTAACATTATTGAAATGGAAACACCAGATTACCTTACTACTAGTTGGATGCCCCCAGCATTTAGGGAGATGCGCCTGTGATAATGTGGCCCACCATCTCAGGCCCTCGTTCAGTGGCCCTCGAGGAGGTACACAACATCATTATTGAGCATATAATTTTTTAGTATTAACAAAATAGGATTACATTAAATAATAATAAACTAGTTAAATTTATAAAAAAACACTACAAAGATGATATTGTAATGACGTTGAATGAAAATGCATTCATGAAAACTATATTGTTTCAGTATTCATTAATTAAAAAATATTTTTATTTAATTCCCCAAAAATCATTCATAGATGATTTTGACATTATTATCAAAAAAATTAAATTTTTTTTCAAATATTTATTACAAAAACTTATTTTAATATAACTATTGAAAATGTGAGAAAATAATTCATAGAAAAAAATGTTTTGAGAATCAAATATAATTTATTCTTATCTCATGGAATGAAAATTATTAAATGAACTACAAAATATTTAACAGAATATATAATGATAAATATTATTTTAAATAATTCAAATATTGTCATTAATTGGTTTAGTAATAAAAATACACATTTCCTACAAATAAGTAGTTTTCTTGAAATTTATCTCATTTATTAAAAAATATTTTTTTTTTCATTTGCAACAAATATCTAAACAATAATTTTTTTTGTACAAGTGAAGAACATATAATTTTAATAATTCAGTTAGTCCTAAATATACTGTCAAATTTAATGGTTAGTTTAAAATATTCATAATTAAAAAATATATTTCATTTCTATTTTATGATTTGTTTTATGTGTTGTATATGATATCAAAAAATGTTTTACTTATAAAATATCATAGTGTTAAAAATAATATCATAATAAATGTAAATGGTGATAAAATTTCACATCATGTGAGATAAACTATTATGGAAGAATAAAATTAAAATTAACCAAATTTTCACAAAACATTATAAACATTTTTATGATAGATGAGTGATAATTACAATGAAACCCATTTTTTAGAATGAAATGCGTAGACTTTTTAAAATTTTATTATGAATTGTTAAAATAATGTATCCATTAATGTAATAGAAAAATAGAGCTAATAAATATATAGTGGTAAATTATTAATCTTAATGACTCCTATAATATTCTTATTATGTTTTAAAGAAAAATGGAGACCATAGAAATATTAGAAGACATTCATTTGAGTTAGGATGTAATAGATAATATATGAAATTTAAGAATAAAATATATATTAATATTAAATTAATGTTATCACATTACAATTAAAAAACATGGAACTAGTAGAAAATAATAATTATTAAGAATGTAAGATATTCATTCCCACCATATACATTTATTTTGAATGGATATTAAGAAGCTATTAATAACTAGTAGTAATGTAACTATGTAAATAGAACATCAACAGTAATAACCCTACAATTTTAAATAATATGTTTTCTGAAATTGGGTTTTATATTATTTTATATGCTAAAAAATGATTTCACATTAACAAATATTTGAGTATAAATTGAAATGTGGCCATCATTCTTTTATTATTATATGACCATTGGTTAATATTACCATTTTTCAACATGACCATTGGATAATATAATCTTGTTATTAATTTTAACGTTATAATTAGTGCTTATAAGTATAAATGAAAAATAATAATTAATGATGATAAAATAATTTATGACCTCAACCTGTATAGGTGTGTAGTCTAAAGAACAATTTTTTGGAACTGGGCTTCACTATAGACCAAGCCCAATCGAAAATTTAACAAGTGAGGCTCTAACAAAATCACTTATATGATATGTTCTTGTTATTGAAAATTTACTCATTGGAAATGTCAGTTGTGTCACCAAATGAGTCTATCACAGTCAAACACCTCAATATTAGGTCATATACTAGTTTAATAAATTTTTATGTTCGGATTACATAGTGACTTATATTTTAATTACATTTTGTAAATAAAATTTTTGTTTCATTAATTCTGTTTTGAGAATTTTATTACATAAATATATGATGAATTTGATAAATTAATTTTTTGAATAGAAATTGTGTCTTTTAGAAGATATATAATATTTATAATAAACTAATATATTATTTTTAATGTTTTTTAGTGAAATATTATGATTATAATTCTCTTATTTAAAAATAAATGATAAAATAATGTTATCATTTTCATGTGTCAAAAATATCTCTATACACTTTTATACACATTTTTTTAATAAATAAATATATTTATATTTAAAACATAAAACTACCATATTTAGATAATTATTATTATCAAATAAATATAATTTTTTAAATTATCATTCTAGATTTTTGTAAGGTTGAATTTATGAGAAATTTCAAAACTACATTATTTTTTCCTGAATAGTTAAAATAATGTTGGAGTTTTTCAATATGTTTAATGACATGACAATGATATAATAAGTATTATAAAAAGTTGTTCATCACATGTGGATTAAGATAAAATAATAGGTGTTCCAGGGTTCCAATACCACGTGAAAATACCATGGTCAATCCCATGGTATTTAAATTTCCACTACATACAAGTCTAAGGAATCTAATAAACAAATCCCTTACTTTTTGTATAAATATCCACACATTTCACCATATCATTTCACTAATAATTCATCATCCATGAATTTTTAATGTTTTTTGTCCCAAAAAGTCCTCCCTAGGTGTTTTCATGCCCTCAAATTCCTTATCTTGAATTTTTTGGAGTCACTCTTCAAGGTAAAGGAAATATAGACTTCTAATTTACTATGAAGTTCCCTTTTTATGTGGCATGTCATTAAAATTGAAAAAAATATCATATCTCCATTTTACTGTATCCCTTTACCATATTAATATTATTTTATGAATTGGATACCCATTCCACCTCTGTTTTTAATGTTTTAATAAAATGATGGTTTAAACCTGTTATGTTGACGTATTTTCTTCTCAAATTTTATCGTTTTTTTCTGAATATATTTACTTATTTTCTTTTATGAATAAAGAATTTCATTTCATTTATATAGGAGTTAAACTAGATATTAAAATGATCTATTTTATTTTTTTATTAGCATAAAATAAACCGTTTTTATATTTTTATGGGTTAATAATGATAAAAAGATCAATTCCTTGAGAATATTTTATAAAAACACCAGGATTTTATGTGAAACCGATATATTTTATTTTTCAAGGGGTATTTATAAGAATTTTTACTTATGATACATGTTTCTCTAATTTATTTATAAATATTAATTCATCCCCTAGATATCAATACAATCTATTGGGTAAATAATATAATTTTTTGAGATGACAGGTTTTAAGAAACCTTGTTGAATAACCTTGTTAAATTTTATAACACCTCAGTTACAAGACTTGGTGATATTCTTATGAATGTATTGTTGAAAAATTGAATCCATGTTTCTATGTTATAATTATTGTTTTTTTTAAGTTATTATTTTTTTATTTGATCATGACTTATTATTTTCTTCAAGTTCATATTGATATTTCTCAATTACACAAGTAAACTATTTACTTTTATATCTCTTACATGAACTTGTTGGTTGGAGAGTGATGGCAAGAGGGGGGGGGGGGGGGTGAATTGCCTTTTAAAAATTAATTAACAATTTAAAATAAATTTATAAATGCGGCGGAAATAAAAAGGGACAAGACACAATTTGATAACGGAGTTCGGCTTAAACCAAAGCCTACGTCTCCACTCCAAACTCAACCGTTGAGAGATTTACTTCAGCTTGCTTTTTAATGGTTGTAGCAAGAAACCCACTAGCCGTTTTAAGGTAGGCTAGATCACCTTCTATACAGCTTGCTTTTTTATGATAGTTGTAGCAAGAAACCCAAAATGAAAGTGAGGAAGAAAAGGGTGGTTTGTTTTAATACAAACCCAATGAATAACTAAACAATTGAAATAAATAAATTACAACAAACTTGAGGAAGCCTTGAGCGCCAAGAGTGTGAGAGTAGTTGATGTAGAGGCAGCCCAAGCTTCAAGGATGGAGATGGATCACAAGTAGCCTTGGAGATTTGTCATTAGAGCTTTAAGGGATCAAAATATCATTCCAATGTATCGGTAGTGTTCCCAGCATCCATCCTCGTCTATTTATAGGAGAAATATCCCCAAATACTTCAATATAGCCATTGGAGGGCCTCCGGAGCCGTTAGGGGTCAAATGTAAAAGTCCATTCAAAGCCCAACGGCTAGTTTGACTGGGCTTACCGGCTGACCGGTGCTTGGCCACCGGCCGGCCGGTGCACCAGACAGAAGGCAGAGCCTTCTGTCTGGGCTCGACCGGCGGGCCGGTGCTGGGGCCACCGGCGGGCCGGTGGGTCAGACAGAGAGCAAGCTCTCTGTCTGGTACCACCGGCCGGCCGGTGGGCCAGACACCGGGCGGTCGGTGGCACCTGGCAGTGGGCAAAGCCTACTGTCTAGTTCCACTGGCTGGCCGGTGGTCAGGCACCGGCAGACCGATGGAACCTGGCAGAGAGCATTGCTCCTGCCAGAGACCACCGGCTCGCCGGTGGTAATCCACCGGTTGGCCGGTGGACTCAGAGAGTCCTTTTCCAGTCTTCTTGGGCCAACTCTTTGGCAACCTTTTTCCTATCATCAAAAACACTTGAAAACAAGTTAGAACACGATGAGAGTGATTGTGATCATTAAAATCCAAGAGAGAGGGGTACAACAATCTCCCCCTATTTTGATGATCACAATCGCAAAAGAGAAAGCTTTTTAAAAAGGATATGCCAAGTAAAAGAAAAAAATAAACTTGGACATGAAAAAATTTAGTGATCATTTTAATACAAGAATTTCATAGATGTATCATGTATTGAAAATGATATTAATTTTGAAAGGATTGAAATAAAGAGAATGGTTCATTTTGAAATTGTAATCATAGGTCATTTAAAAGAAACAACTTAAATCAATAACTTAACCATTTAAAAACAGATGTTGATGAAAGTAATAAATTAAAGTTGATATTTTAGAAAGAGCACTTAATTAAATGAAATAAGTAACTAAGTATGTAATAGAGAGTTTTTCTCCCCCTTTGGGATTATCAAAATAGGAGGAAAAGTATAAAAGAAAATTAGAAAAACAATAACAAGGAAGTACGCAAAGACAAAAAGGATTGAAAGATAAGACAACTTGAATTTCATAAAAGATGAAACGATACATAGGAAGTTCAAAATACAAATAAAAATACAAGCCAAATAAAACAGGAACGGCTCTATTCACTCCTAGAGGGCCGAGAGTGACGACGACGCCTGAAGGTCGGAGGAGCCGGAGGAGCCTGGACCGCCTCAAAGCGACGATCTAGAGAATCAATCCGAGAGTGGAGCTGATCAAACTGAGAGCTGATGTAAGAAAACTGTAAGTCGATCCGGGTCTCAATCTGATCCTGGAAGCGAAGGAACTGATCAGCCGTCACCGACAAGCTACCAGTATCATCGGGAGGGGGCATAGCCTCAGCAGGCTCCGGTGCATCATCACCCGCTCCATCTCCCTCATCAGCAGCAGCAGCAGCCTCACCTTCGTCGTCACCACTCCCTTCCTCTTCATCATCACCACTATCCTCACTATCTGATAGAGGATAGGCAGCTGCAATGGTAGGAGGCATGGCATGGGTAGGAGGGTGTGAATGTGTCTGAGGGGAGTAAGCCTTGAGAAGGCCCTCCTTGTCAGTAATCCACTCCTGATGCCAAGGATGCCAACGAATGTTCATCCGTTGCACTATCATAAAATTGATGATTCTATCCTTCTTTGGCTGCTCGAAGGAGGTAGCACGGAGAGGGATATCAAGAAAGGTAAAGATTTTGGTCAACAAGCGCCCGTGTGGTAGAGTTTTGGACCGGCGCGGGTGCTCAGCCACATAGGACATGGCCCGGAAAAGGAACCGGACCAAATTGAAATGAACGCCTCTAGTGATATAAGAAAGAAGATAAATATCAATAAATTTTACCGTATCGTGATCACCGATACGGGGTGCAAGAGTGGTCTGAATGAGGCGCTCAATGATGCGATGGTTAGGGGAGAGCTGGGAGAGCTTGACAATGGTATCGGTGGGCTGCCCTGTGAGATTCTCAAGAGCGACAGAAAGATCAAAATCAGGGTCCCGAGGAAACTCCCCCTGAGAAAATGCATGAGGTCCAACATGAGGAACCCCTGGCATCCTGGCAATCTCCAAAGAAGTGATAGTGATGGGTTGCCCAAGAGAGGTGGTAGAGATGGTATCGACGTCGTCAGAAACCGACCACGTCAGGTGAGCATAAAATTCTTTGACAAGAAGGGGATAAATAATATCCTTCTCAGGAGGTTCAAAAAAAGAATGCCAGTGTTGATATTCAATGATCGAGAAAAGCTCGAGTCGAGAAGAAGAAAGCCAA
Source organism: Viscum album (assembly GCA_963277665.1). Classification (NCBI taxonomy): domain Eukaryota; kingdom Viridiplantae; phylum Streptophyta; class Magnoliopsida; order Santalales; family Viscaceae; genus Viscum; species Viscum album. The sequence continues at coordinate 1,587,185,650 of OY728135.1, read as the reverse complement.
GAATAATCAATTACCCTACCCGGAAAAATGACTTTGTCATTCCAAATGTCCGGAAGTTGAGGGATTGAAGGAGGAGGAGGTGCTTCTTGAGCGATTCCCTTTCCCTTGCATGAAGATCGAGGACCCGTGATGGCAAAAGGAAGAAAATTGAGAGAGATTGAGAAAAGAATGAGTTTGAGAGAGCAAGGAGGAAGAAAGGAGGCTAGGGCAAGGAGGAGGCGCGGGTTAGGAGGGGCTGCATGAGTGAGAAAGAAGAAAAAAGGGAAGGGTTTTAATTTTAACCCTTCCTCCGTCCGGCCCAAAAAAGAGAAACCCGACACCACCGGTTAACCGGTGATGTACCACCGGTTGACCGGTGGTATGAAAATTCCTAAAAAATTAAAATAAAATAAAAATAAAAAAGAGTTTAAATAACTTAAAAAGAAATATATGCAATCCAAAAAGAGTCAAATATTTAATAGTGCTCATTGAAGAATCATTCCAAACTCCCCCTTAATAAAATCAAAATGCTCAACCGGGAGCGGTTTGGTAAAAATATCAGCTAATTGGAAATCAGTAGAAATGAAGTCCAAAGTGATATCCCCTTTTTGAAAATGGTCACGAAGGAAATGATGCCTTAAATCTATATGCTTAGTCCTAGAATGTTGTATTGGATTCTTAGAAATACTAATGGCACTATTGTTGTCAAATCGTATAGGGACATGATCGTAGGAAAGGCCATAATCCAAGAGAGTGTGCTGCATCCAAATAATTTGGGCACAACAATTACCAGCTGCTACGTACTCGGCCTCGGCAGTATAAAGAGCAACACAATTTTGCTTTTTGCTACTCCATGAAACAAGGGAATTTCCTAGCAGATGATAGGTTCCACTAGTACTCTTATGATCTAATTGACATCCGCCAAAATCAGCATCCAAATATGAAGAAAGTTCGAAAGAAGTATTAGAGGGATAAAATAAACCAATGTTTTTGGATCCTTTTAAATACTTAAAAATTCTTTTGACCGATTTAAAATGAGATTCTTTGGGATTGGCTTGAAAACGAGCACAAAGACAAACACTGAACATGATGTCAGGACGGGTCGCAGTTAGGTAAAGTAGACTCCCGATCATACTCCTATAAAGCTTGTTATCCACCGGTTTCCCGGCTTCATCTAACGTAAGTTTACAAGAAGTACTCATGGGGGTACAAATTTCCTTTACTTGATCCATACCAAAACGTCTTAAAAGTTCGTTTGTGTATTTTCCTTGGTTTAGAAAAATACCATTTGAATTTTGAAGGATTTGAAAACCAAGAAAAAAAATTTAATTCCCCCATAAAGCTCATTTCAAATTCTTTTCTCATTAAATCTGAAAAATCAGTACAAAGAGATTCTTTGGTTGAACCAAAGATAACGTCATCAACGTAAATTTGGACAATTAAAATATCTTTGGAAGTGTGTTTTAAAAATAGGGTACAATCAGCTTGACCCATTTTAAAATCATTTTCTAAAAGAAATTTTGTTAACCGCTCATACCAAGCTCGAGGGGCTTGTTTTAAGCCATATAGAGCCTTGGTTAACTTAAAAACATGATTTGGAAATTTTGGATCTTCAAAACCGGGGGGTTGTTCAAGAAAGATTTTTTCTGAAATAAAACCATTTAAAAAAGCACTTTTAACATCCATTTGAAAAAGTTTGAAATTTAAGTGAGCGGCGAATGACAACAAGATCCTAATGGATTCCAATCTAGCAACGGGCGCAAAGGTTTCACCATAATCAATTCCTTCTTCTTGATTATAGCCCTTAGCTACTAGGCGAGCCTTGTTCCGGGTTATATTTCCTTGATCATCAAGTTTGTTCCTAAAAACCCATTTAGTGCCAATAATTGGATGATCATTGGGTCTTTCAACAAGAGTCCAAACATCATTTCTAGAGAATTGATTTAATTCCTCTTGCATTGCAAGAACCCAATTCTCATCATTAATGGAATCATTAATGGTTTGAAGCTCTAGTTGAGAAAGAAAGGCTTCATGTTCAACCTCATTGAGGATTGATCTTCTAGTTCGAGTACCGGCTTGAAGATCACCTATAACATTTTCTAAAGGATGGTCTCTAGAAGGTTTCCAAACATTAGGCAAGGTGGAAGGCGAAGAAGGTGAAGAGGGTTCTTGATGGTCATCCTCCTTGAGAGGAGAAGAGGAATCATTCAAATGAAGCTTATCAAGCTTATCTTCAACATCTTCAATGACCGGGTGAGGTTTTGGAAGAGTTTCATCAAATTTGACATGAGATGATTCTTCGATGGTTTTTGAACGTTTATTGAAGACACGATAGGCTTTGCGTGAGTTGGAGTACCCAAGAAAAATACCTTCATCGGATTTGGCATCAAATTTCCCTAGGTTATCTTTTGTGTTAAGGATAAAGCATTTACAACCAAACACTTTAAAATAACCAACTTTGGGAAATTTGCCTTTCCAAAGTTCATAGGGGGTTTTCTTAAGAAGGGGTCTTACAAGGACTCTATTGATAGTATAACAAGTAGTGTTTACCGCCTCGGCCCAGAAATATTGAGGGAGGTTGAATTCACTAAGGAGGGTTCGAGCAATTTCTTTGAGAGTTCGGTTTCTCCTTTCAACCACTCCATTTTGTTGTGGAGTCCTAGGGGCAGAGAAGGTGTGATTGTATCCTTGAGAGGAACAAAATTCATCGAATTCTTTGTTCTCGAATTCACCTCCATGGTCACTACGGAGCGATATAATTTTATATCCTTTTTCGTTTTCTACTTTCCTAGAGAATTTCAAAAAGGTTCTACAAGAATCATTTTTATGAGCTAAAAAGAAAACCCAAGTGAAACGAGAAAAGTCATCTACTAGGACAGAGGTATAAGATTTTCCACCTAGACTTGCTACAGGGGTAGGACCAAAATGATCAAGATTTAGGAGCTCAAGAGATTTTGAAGTGGACACTTCCTTCTTAGATTTGAAAGAAGATTTGTGTTTCTTTCCAAGTTGGCATGGCTCACAAATCAAATCTTTCTTAAACATAAGTTTAGGAAGGTCACGGATGAGCTTGTTCTTATTAAGCTTTAGAAGTTATTGAGAGCTACAATGCCCCAACCATCTATTCCAAAGCCAAGACTCATTGTCAAGAGCACTTAAACATTTAACATTTTGGATAGATAAAGACTTTAAATCAATAATGTAAACATTTTGAAAACGGGAAGCAGAAAATATCAATTTGTTTTGAAAATCAAACACATTGCATAAATCATTTTGAAAATTCACCAAAAAACCACTATCACAAAGTTGACTAATGCTAATAAAATTATGCTTTAAACCTTTAAAAAATAAAACATCTTTAATTAAGGAGGTGCTACCAAGACCAATGGTACCTATTCCGACGATCTTGCTTTTTGAATTGTCACCGAAGGTGACGTATCCTCCATCGAATTCTTCAAGGGAGTTGAACTCGGAGGGATCGCCACACATGTGCCTCGAGCATCCGCTGTCGAGGTACCACGAGCCTTTCGAAGTCCTACTTTTTTGGTGTTTATCCTACAAAATCAAGAGAGAATAGATTTTGGTACCCATATAAGTTTGGGTCTGGAAAGATTAGCTAAAAGAGACTTTTGAACCCATATTTGTCTAGAGGGATACATCCTAAGATATTCATCCGAGTAGGTAATGACTTTGGGGCGGCCATATCTAGCATTTTTACAATCGCATTCATAAATCATATGTCCGGTTTTTCTACAATAATTACAGAATTTATTTTGAGAGATCCCCCTTACAAAAGTAGTGGGTGCTCTAGAAGAGGTGGCTTGCTTGTTAAAGCCAAGTCCATGTGTGGTTCTAGCTGAACGTTGAGAACCTAGCAATTTGGTCAAATTTTGTTCACCTTGGGTGAACATGGAAAGTTATTCCCTTAAATCTTTAATAGTTGAATTCAAAGAATCAAAATTTGGAATATCTTGGACCTTAAGGGCAAGTTCCTCATTCTTTTTGAGAAGTTGAACTTTTTCAGAAATTAGAATTTTGTGTTTCTTTTCTAAGGCCAAAAATTTAGAGGTAAGTTCGTGAAAACCTTCCTCTAATTGATCTCTCGCATTTTGGAGATCTTCATAAGACATTGCATTATTAAAAGAAGAAGATGAGGAAGAGGAGTCGGAAGAAGATACCTCATCAAGTGCCATTAGGCATTTTCCACCTTCATCGCTTGAGTCGCTTGAAGACATGGAGTCATCGGTTGCACTCCATGTTGATGCTTTGAAAGCATTCTTGTTTTTCTTTTCCTTTAACCTTTTCTTGAAAAGAGAGCACTCCGGTTTGATGTGGCCTTTCTTTCCACATTCAAAGCATGTAACTTCTTTTTCTTCTTTTGTCTCTTCCTTTCGTGCCCTTTGAAAATTCTTCTTTTTCTTCATGAACTTGCTCATTTTTCTTGAACGTTGAGCAATCTCGGATCTGCTATCATCGGAGGAGCTTTCATGCTTTTCTTTGAATGCTATGTTATTTTTCTCCTTGAAGATGTTACCTTCTTTATCGGCTTGCCTCTTCATGGTAATCTCATAGGTCATAAGTGATCCAATGAGTTCTTCAACCGGCATTTTCTTGGCATCTTTCACTTCTTGGATTGCCGTCACCTTTGGAGCCCATGAGCTTGGTAGAACCCAAAGAATCTTCCTGACCATCGTCTCTACAGAAACATCCTCTTCAAGAGACTTTCTCCCATTACACACATCAGTGAAGCAAGTAAACATTTCCGTAATAGATTCGTGTGGGTGCATGGTGAAACTTTCAAATTCTTGACGATACATATCTAATCTAGTGTCTTTGAATTTGTTAGTTCCCTCATGGGTCACTTCCAAAAGCTTCCAAGTTTCATGAGAAGTGGTGCAAGTAGAAATACGATTAAATTCATTACGGTCTAACCCACAATGAAGAGCATTCATGGCTTTTCCATCTAGCTCAAAATTACAAATGTCTTCGGGGGTCCATTTAGACTCATCTTTTCTAGAGAGAGTATAGCCTTGCAAAACAATTCTATATATAGGATAGCCAATACTTCTAAGAAATGTAATCATGCGAGTTTTCCAATAATTGTAGTCGGTTCCATCAAAGAATGGAGCCCGAGTCATGGAATACCCTTCGGGTGCTTGTGAGTAAGAAGCCATCAATATGGATTTTGAGTTTGTAACCGGTTAAGGTATTACACAAACTCTCCATCTGATACCAATTGTTGGTCGGAGAGTGATGGCAAGAGGGGGGGGGGGGGTGAATTGCCTTTTAAAAATTAATTAACAATTTAAAAACAATTTATAAATGCAGCGGAAATAAAAAGGGGCAAGACACAATTTGATAACGGAGTTCGGCTTAAACCAAAGCCTACGTCTCCACTCCCAACTCAACTGTTGAGAGATTTACTTCATCTTTCTTTTTAATTGTTGTAGCAAGAAACCCACTAGCCGTTTTAAGGTAGGCTAGATCACCTTCGTACAACTTGCTTTTTTATGATGGTTGTAGCAAGAAACCCAAAATGAAAGTGAGGAAGAAAAGGGTGGTTTGTTTTAATACAAACCCAATGAATAACTAAACAAGTGAAATAAATAAATTACAACAAACTTGAGGAAGCCTTGAGCACCAAGAGTGTGAGAGTAGTTGATGTAGAGGCAGCCCAAGATTCAAGGATGGAGATGGATCACAAGTAGCCTTGGAGATTTGTCGTTAGTGATTTAAGGGATCAAAATATCATTCCAATGTATCGGTAGTGTTCCCAGCATCCATCCTCGTCTATTTATAGGAGAAATATCCCCAAATACTTCAATATAGCCGTTGGAGGGCTTCTGGAGCCGTTAGGGGTCAAAAGTACAAGTCCAGTCAAAGCCCAACGGCTAGTTTGTCTGGGCTTACCGGCTGACCGGTGCTTGGCCACCGGCGGGCCGGTGCACCAGACAGAAGGCAGAGCTTTCTGTCTGGGCTCTACCGGCGGGCCGGTGCTGGGGACACCGGCTGGCTGGTGGTCAGGCACCGGCTCACCGGTGGAACCTGGCAGAGAGCATTGCTCCTGCCAGAGACCACCGGCTGGCCGGTGGTAATCCACTGGTTGGCCGGTGGACTCAGAGAGTCCTTTTCCAGTCTTCTTGGGCCAACTATTTGGCAACCTTTTTACTATAATCAAAAACACTTGAAAACAAGTTAGAACATGATGAGAGTGATTGTGATCATTAAAATCCAAGAGAGAGGGGTACAACAGAACTTAGTCTCACCCTTTCCTCTATTGTATTTACCAAGTGTATGAAATGTAGTAAATGTATATTGGATTAACATATGATGAATCCTTTCATGTGGATTATAATTAGTGTTTTATATTATTATGTATTATGTACCTTTTATCTAAGAAACTATACATTAAAATATCCTATATATTTATAATTTAAATAAGAAGTTATGCAACAAAATGGAGGGATGAAATAGTTAGTATCATAGTGTGGTTTAGTTATTTAGGGAAATATGGATTTAAAAACATTAGGAAGTACCCCAAGAAAATGTTTAATGTTTGGAAAACATCCTGGTATTCTAGAGAAGTTTTATGTGGTTTCAGAGAAAATAAATTTATATCTCGATATAGACAAGTGGGAGTGGTTTTTAGAACATTTTTACCATTTTGTAACAACTCCAAAAAGTGTTCTAGGCCTGACTCATGGTAACCTTGTACATGAAAATTTGTCGTACTATAAGACAGATTGAAATCTCTCAATGGATTGTTTGGGTAATCAAATTCTTTTTATGAACCATTATGAATGATTTATATAAATTGTAGTTGATATTAAATAATAAAATATTTAATAATGATGCTTTCATACGTAAAATTCCTAAATATTTATAAGATTATGAAATTTAACACTTTCTTCCATAAGGTTTTTTTATATTTTTGAAAATGGTTGAAATGGATGAACCGTTTAAATGCTAACAATAATGGAGAAGCTGTTGACAATCCACTGATGGAAGACATAGTGTAAATATTCATGAGAATAATGAATCAACTGACTAAGTTACGATAAATAATTTGAATCAATCCAAGAGACCATATTTAACATTAATTGAGTAACATTACATTGACATCGTTATATGTCATCTAACACCTTTGTTATGTCAATTTATTGACCCATTTATATCTAAATAATAGACAATCTATGTTGTAAATATATTTTCATTACACCATTGCTCAGAATAAAATAAATCTCCCCGCCTATCTACCTCTTAGAGGTATAAAATGATCAATAGTCTACATAGGTTATAAACATGAGAGAATATTTAATATATGGAGTGGGAAGTGTTTAGGGGAACCTTTTTCAAAAAATATTTCTCTTGTACTATGTGAATGAAAATAGATATATAATTCCTAGTGTTAATGAAAATGTAAAATGAATCTATGGGAATCTATGAGATGACCCTTATAAGTGTTTATCTCAAGACATATATATTCTTCAAGGATCATAATGAAATGTTTTCTATATTCTTCAGTCTACTAACACCCCATCAAAAAAAATCATGAAAATTGAGATTGTGAGAGCTTCACTGAGGTAATGAGATGTGATATGTTGGTTGAACTAAAATTTGTAGAGATACAATGGTCTCATATATTTAATTAAAATAATAGATCAATGAAGACAATATTTGGGGGTAAAACTGATCATTAAAGATGAGGAACATATTCTCAACATTACACATTAAATAAATGTGGGAAAGAAGACATCATGGAATTGATCACACAAGAGTGGTAAATGTTACATGTGTGTAAGAAATGTCCGCATTTCTCATCACATGTATAGTGGGGTTAATCCTCAAATTTTCAATAGTAATAATAATGAAAAGATAGTTCACGCCCTTCATAAAGAATAATGATTTAATTGTGGACATCTTGGGAACTTTTTCAATCATTTTCCAAATATGAATAAGATTCATGGAAAACACCATCAATATTAACATAGGCCAAGGGAGAAATGTTAGGATTTGGGTATCATGATAGTTGATATTGAAGCTTTAAATGAATTGGTGTTGGGAACTATCATTTTACACTCAATGACACAAATTACTTTGTATGATTTTAGTTATAAAAATTACCTTATGTCATCTGAGTTCGAAAAGAATATAAAATTAATCACTAAATTGAAAGAAGTACAGTTATCAGTCAAGACCCAATGAGGGGTTAACCATGAATTAGAACTTTTAAGAAAATATTTTTTTCACTCTGGTGAGGATAATATCATCTTAAATCTTAAAGTCATTCAGACGATGTAACTTGATATTATTCGAGGGATGTACTTGAACTCAAAGAGAAATTCTATAATCAATTATAGAATAATGAAATTATCGGTAGTCTTGATTAGAAAAACTATATTTTTTTTCAAATGGGAGATATCAAGAACTGATATTTTTTTATAAAAACCTCTTATATCCTTCTTTATGAAAATTATTGGGGAATATGAAAATTGAAATGAACGTATATGTATAGAAAACATCCCCATCATTCAGGAATATATTGATTTATTTTATGAGGAGTTCCATATAACTCCCCTGGAAAGAGAGGTAGAGTACTTATAGTACTCATTCATGTTTCAATGATGATATCAAAGACCCCATATAAAATGAAAAATGTGGTTTATGTGGAATTAATGATAAAACTCAAATACATTTTAGAGATAGGGATTATCTAACCAGGTGTGTCTGCTTGTGGAGAAACTCTTCTCTTTTTAAAGAAGAATGATTATTTAATGCTGATATGTTTTGATTGTAGGGAAAATAATGGGATACGGGTGAATAGCAGGTTCCTTTTTTCCATGAATTGATGTTTTATTTGAGTACATTTCGGTGAATCATCTCTTCCCCATAATTTGTCTTCGATATGGTTATCATCAATTTATGGAGATGGATGATGATATTCCGAAGTCTTCGTTCTTATCGGGATATGGGAAATGTGATTTTGTTGTTATTCCCTTCATCTTTACTAATTCTCATGTTATATTTATGTATTTGATTAATAGTGTAATTAAAGACTTTGATGATAATTTTTTTTATAGTTTTTATTGATTATAGTTTGATATATTTTAAAGTGCATGAGGAGCGTGAGTATCATCTAATGGTTATTTTGAAATCTCTGAAGAAGGAGAGGCTTTTTGGAATGTTCATAAAATATATTTTTGGCTAAATTTTTTTCCCATGGGGGACATTGAAACCAATAATGGGATCCCAGTTAACACTACCAAAGAAAATGTTACGGAGGATTGTCCATATCATACCACAGTAATAGAGACTAATTGTTTCCATGTTTATGTAGGATTTTATATGAAGATTGTGATTAACATTTAGTGAATTTATAATCCACTAACCATGATAACCCGAAAAAGGGCCAAGTTAATCTAGTAAGAGGAGTCTGAACAATCTTTCAAGAGCTGAAGAAGAGATTTTTTATTTCACATGTGTAAAATCTGTCCTCTATCTGAGATGCACTCGTTATTTTTAGTGATGCATCTCTGAATGGTATTGGGTGAATCCTCATGAAAAATGAAAATGTGATTTTTTATGCATCTTGACAGATGAAGCCTTAAAATAAGAATTATTATACGTATGAACTGGAGCTGGAAGCACTTTCTTTCGTTCTGAAGATAATAAGGAACTATCATTATGGGGAGAAATTTGAAATATACACAGACCAAAAAAGATTGAATTATATATTTAGAACAAAGGAATAGAACTTGAGATAGAGGAGAAGGTTGAATCTTCTTAAAAACCATTATTTTTTAGTCATTATCATCCTAGAACTGAAATCAATGTCGATAATGAATTACGTAGGAGTGATTGTGTCATTATTGCAATGATGATGATTTATAGGGATCATTTTATCAAATACCATGTAAAACTGGACATGGGAATTGTTATGTAAGAGACATCATCAACCCGATCTGAATAAATTTATCTAACATAATTACTATATAATATTTAGAAATATCAAATAGAATATTTTATTTTTCCAATGAATATATTGGTTTTGAATAATTGTATGTTTCTTATGTTCAATATTGATCTAGATGATGTAATGAAATATTGTACTAGGATATGTGTTTTAATATATTCCATAAATAATGACGAAGATCATGGATGGATCTCATATTCCTATAGTATATATATATTTTGGGATCAATAAAATATATAGGCACCTTCATGATAATTATTTGTTGGATAGTATGAAAATGGATATTTTTACTGCACTACATGTTTCTCGGTGTGCCAAAAAGTGTATCTAAAGAGGTAAATATTAAAGGGATATAGTAAATAATACCCATACCAGTATGGATGTGAGATAATATCACTAAGAAAATTTTCACTACTCTCCAGAAAACATCCAAAGGGAACAATGAAATATTTTTTATTTTAAAACCTCTCACCATGAATGCCCATTTTATCTCTATGCAAAAATTTATATCAGAATCAAATTGAAACGATATATTTGGAGTAATTAGTAAGGATTCATGGTGTACCACTCTCTATTTTATAATATAGTGATTAAATTATCACCCAAATTTTTTGCTGAAGCCCTTAACATGTTCTGAGTACCGAATTGAATTTTAGAATGACCTATCATCTCAAAACTAATGGTGAATATAGAATTACAATTCATACACTCAAGGACATGCTCAGAACATTCTCAATATAATGTAATGGTGGACGGGATCATCATATATAATTATTTTAGTTCCCATAAAACAAAATATTTCATTCATGTATTCATATGAAACCTTATGAATATCTATAAAGGGAGCGATGTAGAAATAAAACTTTTTGGAATGATGATAGTTAGAGAATGATTATTTGGTATGATCTTCTAAAAGAGATGAGAGAAACGTTTTATTCCATATAACAAACCATGAATCATTCTCATATTCAAAATTTGATATATGATTTCAACCATTGAAGGTACTTGGTTTTTGATTTGGGTGACAAAGTATTCCTTAAAATTTCTCCATAGAGGAGATGTTTGCATTTTGTGAAGAAAGGTATGTTCAACCCCAGCTACATTGGCCCCTATGAAACCCTTGTTTTCATAGGAGCAGAGTTAGGTCAACTGGAACATCCACAAAATGTAACTCGAGGTTCATGATGTATTCCCTATATCTCCCTTGATTAATTAAAACCCTGATCCATCACATTTTCTGAATCATGGGGTTATGAAACTAGAACAAGACCCTTCTTATGAGTAGAAACCTATGGAGATCTTGGAACATTGATACATGTTTCTACACAAAAATAATACCCATCATGTCAAAGTGTTGTAGAGGAACATAAAATATGAATATGTGATGTGGGAACTATAGGAAACCATGCGATTGATGTACCCACCACATTTCTCGATGGAGTGATTGAGTGAAAATCATGGGGAATAAATTTATTAAGGGTGTATGAATATATCAACTATTTTTTATATTAAATATGATTCCTATTAATGTGTGTTATATTATTTTATAAAGAACAAAATTATATCTCATTTATAAAGAAATTAGTATAAATTGAAATGTGACCATTGGGTTTGGTCCTTTATATGACTGTTGTTCAATTATGATCATTGGTCAATATAACGTTTTCTCAATATGAGCATTGGAAACATGACATCCGTTAAATTTTTTAGTGTTATTAGTATTTATATGTGGAAATTTCAAATGATAGTGAATTATGAAAGAAAAAAAGATGTACTCAACCAGTAAATGTATACCGAACAAAGACCATTTGTTAGAACATGGGTTGGAGGTAGCGTCACTTAGCTTCTCTCTTAATAAGCGCAATCTGAACTTCATCAAGGGAGGTTTGAAAGAAATCACTTACCGTAGAAGTTTAAGTTAGTGGAAATTACAAATCAAGAAATTTTAGCCGAGTAGCCCCATGAGTCAATAACCACTGCACACAATAAACATAGATCATATTTGGTTGTTATTAGAGTTTATGTGTTGATTCTTTGTCACATAAATATTAATTCCTAATTATAAATAAAATTTGTTATTATGTCCATTCTATTTTAAGATTTTTTTTCATAAAAATATTCCAAATTAGATAAATTTATTTTTCACATAGAAATTGTACCATTTAGAATAGATTTAATTATAATAATATAATAATATATTATTAATAATGTTTATTTTATTTAATATTATTATTAAAACACTCTTATTTATATACAAATGATAATGCTTTTTCCATTGTCATAAATTTCACAATGCACTTTCTATCCATTTTATTTTTAAATAATAATAATTTTTATATTTAAAAGTTATAATTTTCTAATTTAGATAATATTTTTGATGAAATAAATATCATATTTGAAATAATAACTTCAACATGAGGTTAGGGAAAAGGTATTAGAAGTTTCAAAAATACATTATTTTTTCATGAATTGTTAAATTATAGTTATAGTTATTTTCTGTATGTTTAATTTCATCATAATAATGTGTTAAGTAATATAAAATTATATTCTACTAATTGTATTTAAAATATCATAAAAGGTAGAAAAAGTTTCAAATACCATGGAAAATACCATGTCCACGCCCAAGGTTTTTCATTTAACAATACTTAGATGTCTAAGGAAGTTAATAAATAAATCCAACATATATGATATAAATAACCTCCCATTTATACATTTCGTTTCACTCCCATTTCATCATCCATGAAAATATGATATTTTTACCTCCAAATGTGACCATAATCCCCCAAGATATTGTTCTTCATCTTGTAGTCGTCACACGTCAAGGTAAGGTAAATCTCAAATTCACTTTTCCTTTCAAGTTAACTTTTCTTGTGGTATGACTTTAAATTTTCCAAATTATTTTATTTTTTACATTTTATTCTATATATATAATAAATTAAAATTCATTTTAGAATGGGTGACCCCATTCCCCTAGCTTTTTAATTTTTTAAAACCATGTTTCATACTCATTATAAAAGTGAATTTTATTCTCAAAATTTCACTATTTTGATCATGAAATTCCCCAATTTTCATGTATGAATACATAAAACTACTTATGTTCAAGCGATATTAAAATATATTTAAAAATGGACTATTTTATTCTCAGGTTAACATACATGAAACACCTTTTTGATTTTTAATGGTAAATAATAACATAATGATATTTTTAAGAACTTTTTTTAAAAAATATGATGATTTAGAAATGAAACAAATTTATTTTATTATCCATTGGTTGTTTTTGAAATGTTTTATTATGATATATGTGGATCACATTATTGAAAACATAATAATCTTGTTCCCCAAAATCACTCCAATTTATTGGGTAGGAATTTAATGTTTACAGATGACATGTTTTACGATACCTTCATGAATAACCGTGGTAATTTTAAGGACCCATTATTTAAAATCCTTGAGGATAACCTTTTAGATGCCTCATTAAAATTGTATAGCCACATTTCCAAGTTATTATTAATGTTAATTTTGTCATGATGTTCTTCTTTTTTCTTTTTGGTAGGACTTTATTATATTTTCTATGTTATTATTTTTATTTCTCAACATCACATGTAATTTGTATCCCTTCTCTCCCTTATTGGGCCTCATGCCCACACTTTTTATTAGTGTATGTCCTAATGTTATGAGATGAAGTAAATTGACATTGTAAGATCCTATATTGAACCCTTCATGTGGATTAGAATTATGTTTTATAGTCTCATTTATTATATAACCTGATTATAAGAATCTAGACATTAAAGCGTCCTATATTTTCTACACTGTAAATGAAAAGTTATGTAACAAAAAAGTGGGATTTGATATAAACCAAAAAATTTATTGGAGGTGATTGATCCAAAAAATATTGAAAATTTTATTCATATAATAAATTCTATGATCCAATGAATCTAATTTTTTTTTATGTAACACTATTTCATTTTGTAACATTTGAGTAAAACACTATAGGAGAGGAAAGAAATGTAATTGATAAATAAATATCTTTAAATAAAATATAATCAAGATATAATTTTGAAAATGGGGTAGTAAAATTACCAAATATGTTAAAACATAGATAATAATATTATAATGTCTTAAGGAAGGAAAAATTGAGGAATAGAACATCTACCATGTTCTTGATTCATTTTATGAATAAGAATAACGTCCTATATATTAAAATAATTTTTATATAATACCATATAATTAAACTTATTCTAAATATTACATTTAAATAGTGTATTCATTATCATGGTCTATTCAGTTATAATATTTTTTACAGCTTATATTGCTTATATTAGGTGGTTTGGTTATTTTATATGAAACTATATTGGTATGTTTTGAATTGTTGATGGTGTAATATAATAAATTTATAATATTCACTATTTGTAGGTTCTTTTTTTTATTTTTATTCTAAATAAATTTTATACTATTACTTATGATTTTATTAAATCAAATTAGATTGTGAATGGTAATGTGATATATTCATTTTAAGCGGATACATTTACATTGATCATTTAATAATAATATCATTCTTAGAATTCCTAATATAATATTTTTTATGAAATTATTAGTTTTATAAAAAGCATTTATATACCTTAAAATAAAATTATAATTTCACTCATGTAAAATTGTGATGAAAAACAATATATGCACCTTCTGGGGGAGGTTGTATGAGAAATTGAAATATCAATGTTCTATTATTTCATTCAGCAATTGGGAGGAAAAATTAATAGTTTAAAATTAATACAAGAAAACATCATTATAATAATTATGTTGAAATCATTTTATAGTTAAATTTCTAATTGGTAAAGAAAATAAATATTACGAAAAAAATATACTTATTATGTAGTTCTAACTTTTATACCATGAATACTCATTAGTATGTCTCCAAGAAAATGAGGGGAATATGCCTATATATGTTGACCAGAGTATATATATCATAGAACAGACTTATATAAGAGTCTGTTTTAGTATGTTTTAATAAAAATATTAAGGTTATTTGTCTCATTTAGGGGGTTAAATTGATCACCATTTCTATGTTTAGAAAATGGATCTTTTATGAAGACCTATTATTTATAAATAATGGAATGAAAAAATTCAAGGATTATGGTACAAAATGTGATAATTAATTTATTATAGTGTGATATAATGTCTAATAATACACCAAAATCAATTTTATGACATTTTCTCAATATATTTCAAGCCCTTTTATAGGTTTATTTTAATATGATACCATTTTAGTTGTTACCAATTAAACTAGTTTTAAGCCATATATTTTTTAATTTAATAAATATATAAGCTAACCTTTATATAAATTTTTATAAACATAAACTTAGGACCCATATATTCTAATATAATATTTAGATAAGTTAAAAAGTACTTTAAAATAAATAATTATTACATAGAAATAATGATTTTGTTGAAAAATATAGTTTTTAAAGAAATGTTTTCGTAATAATTGTTTTTATAGAGTACCAATTAAATTAATGGTAATGTATTTATATATATAGAGTAAAATATTGTTTAATATTTATTTATTAGAAAATAATAATTTATTTTATTTCTTTAAAATATGAGGATTTTAATAAAACAAATCTTTGAAAATAACAATATTATCAACATATAATTAACTAATTATAATCCTAGAAATTATAATTTTATTGATGTGAATGAAGAGGAACTCGATATATTTTATGAAGTTGTGGATTTAAAGTATTAATTATTTTTTTGTATTTATTTTTATAAATGAGGAAATATAATTTTTAATATAATCAAATAAAAATAGTTTATAGAAAGAGAAATATTGTTTCTTCCAAAATAATAAACATGTGTTTTGGAAATTCAGTATTGTATTTTCAAATGATATATTTTAATTTATAAATATATTTTTATTTTATAGAAATATTGTTTCATAAATATTTATTTCTTAAAAATAATAGTATTAGAAATTTTTTTGTATTTTTCACAATTCACATAAAAAAATTATTTTAAAAAGTATAGAAAAAATAAATATGAAGATAATTATAAAAATTTAATACAAAATGTAAGTAATTTTTTTAATATCAAACATCGAAAATTTATAATATATCTGTTAAATTAAGATATAGAATATAAAAAAATAATTCAATAATGAAAATGACCATTTTATTCAGTAAGGGTTTTATATAGAATTTGATATAAATTTATTAACAAGTAGCTTTTAACATATTATTCAATATATTTAGATATTACCAATTATAGTTAATATTTCTCTATAATGTGATTATTTTTAAAAGTAAAATACAATACATTTTTACATTTCATCAACTAAAACCCCGACACTAGAAACCCAAATCCAGTGTTTACATCCTTACATTGGACCAAGTTACAATAGATTTCACCATGCATTAATGATTACATTAGAATCACGGTAAACTATATTGAAAAAATATTCCTATAATTCATTGGAAATATAATTACATGGTATAATTAACAGTCATGCATCATTTAAATCATTCAAAATATCCTTCAACATATCATAGCCTATAGAAAGAAAACAGTGGGTGAGTTCAGATTCTATTGAAGGGTTATATACAATAGAACATATCTTCTATAAAAAAGGAATATAAAATATGAATAATTTGATAAGAAATACACATATAATCACATGAGCATCAGCCCAGTTGGTGAGGACATTTCATGCTTATCCATGAGACCCAGGATCAATTTCTAGCAGTGACATATTTCTATGTTACTAAAGAAGGTAAAATGGCAGGTATTGTTTGGTATAGTAGCAACCAATATTATTCAACTTTGGGATCCCAGTTTAAGAAAGAAGTCATTAAGGCCATCAGGCCACCCATGCCATAATTTCAGAAAATCTTTTGGTCCCCCTTAAGGCCTTAGGACCACCTCAAGGCCTTACGGCCACCTGAAGTGTAGATGAAAACTAGAAAAGTTAAATAAGGAACAAGATCCACAAGAGGATTAAGAGTAGGATAACTCACTAGAGACGAGATATCAAATTTGTAATAATTAGAGTGTATGTCACTTCACATCAGTAGAAGGAATATACATCCTTTCATAAGACATTTAGTCAAACATCCTTGCATAGGTGGAGTGCTCATCACGATGTTGAATCTTGGAGGGGTTTTTCAAGTAGTCGTAGTATTGGGTGTATTCCTTTAAGACCATCAGGTCCTATAATTTCAAGAAGACTGTGATCAATGAAATGTTAGGGTTTACCTTCATCCCTTAAAGTGGTATTATCTAAAAGGAAGAAAAAAATTATGGCCTTCATGCCATTCAGGAAGACACATATCAGTTAATAAAAATCATTCGTTCAACGAACATCAATGTATATTTTCATTATAGTAATCTCATTGATAATGGAAATTGTATTAAAAATATGGGATATTAATATATATGCATATTATGATCATTATACCAGGGACTTTACAATTTTATCCTAAAAATTACCAAAAAGTGCTTGGTAATGACATCAATTTTTTAAAAATATTTTTAAGCAGGAGAGCTATCTAATATGGCATTCATATTGTTTTGTATAATGCGACTTATTGATTAGTTGAGTTAATAAAAATATTGCTTCCCAAACTATCACAATCCCATTCTATTCATTCCTCGTGTATTTAATGATCAATAATATTTAATCTAAAATATACATATAAATGAATATTTATCCACATTTACAAAACAATATGGACAAATCATTGAAATAATCAATCATAATGAAAATAATTAAAAAAATATCATATATTGAGCAAATATATAGTAGAGAGAACATCATTGTTATATAAATAAATCAATTTAAATCCATTATACATAAAATATAAACATTTAAGAGAAAATAATGTCTAATTAAATGATGGATAAGTATAAGAAATATTATCAGGATAAATATAATTACTACAAAACCAAGAATTATTAATGGAAGAAAGAACAAAATAAATTCATAAAAAAATATGTAAATTTATTAATATAATTTATTTGGATTATATATAAAAAATTGTGGAAAATTAATAAAAACTAATCCACTTTTACATTTTAAAAAATGATTTTATAAATCACTTTCAGAATTCAATTCATTATTTTATAAAATCATTTTATTTTAGTTTAATTAAAATCTGAAAATTCCCAAAATACTGAAGGAATATGAACTTTTAAATAAAAATAAAAAAAATTAATTTAATCTTGATAAATAATCATGGTTTTAATAACATGTATGGGTGTACAATCCATGTTTGTTAAAAAAACATTAATTTTTCACTTTTGTAAAATGTTTAAAATAAACCATATAAAAATCCAATGGTTTGTTTTTAATCCTTTTTATGTATGTAACAAATTATTTAAAAATATTTTTATCTAAAATTAAACAATAATAAATAATCGTATAGAATCATTTAAAGTAACATATATAGGGATAATATAGTTTTTGAAGGATAAAATATTAAAATAATATTTCTAAAATAATGTATAATTCTTGAAAATTACTTGTCAACTCTTGATCCTATAATTAAATATACATAATAAATAAATTTCAACCAATATAAAATTACTATAAGATAATATAATATATGAGTTTTTGATATTTTTATCATTAAAGTTTCCCAAAAGAAATTTGAACATAAAATGTTATGAAATAAAATAACACTGTATCAGAAATCACATAGCATGGGGATCCTTTTAGTCTAATATTTTTTACGATCATTTATAAATAATTAAAATTTAAAAAATAATTTGATACTAAAATATTAATTAAAAAAAATTAATTTAGTTTCCTAATAAAAATGTTTTAACTAGATTATTTTATAAGTTATCGTTTACATTAACACCTAAACTCTTTTCAGTTAATTTCACAAAAACAATACTAGTTCATTGTTCATGGTTAAGGGTGTTATGAATTGGTATCATAATTTACAAAATTTTAATAATTTCAATAATATTTATTTTTCTTCATTTTTTAAAATTTTATTTTTATTTATTGAATGTGTTAGTAGAAAAATGAATCATATCACTTCATGGAGGTGGTAGTCCAGGAATACACAATTGCGATGTTCTAATATTCCAATAAGTATAATAGTACGATATAACATGATATATATTTACATAATCAAGAGTATGTCATAAATAAAATATATATTAATTAATTACACCTTTATAACCATCCGAGTAAAGTGTTGACGAAAAAAATATTACACAACTATGTGGAGACAACAATTCATAAATACACATGTGCGATGTTTTTTTCCTGGGATAGAAAAAATGTGGAAGATATGTTTCCCATAATCCTAATATCATTGAAATATATTTGGAGTTGTTTTTTCATTATGTTTTTATGGACATAATATTTATATATAGTATGTCGCTGAAAAACTAAATATTTAATGAGTCATCTAAGATAATTAACTCATATTGTGTGAACATATATGTCATACTCCATAAGAATTCATATGATTTTATTATGGTAATTACAGGATATCAAGAACAAAGGGAAATAATCTAAAAATAATTTAAGGTTGGTAATTTTTAATTTATAGGGATAATGTCTGTGAATAATGTTGGTAAAAGCAGTGCCATTTTATAAATGTGGTGGGGGCATAGATGAAATTATTTAAAGGATTTAGTTAATATAAATTCCTTTTTAAAGTAAATTTTTTTTTATAGATTATAAGATGATAAGTCTATGGTAGAAAAAATAATCCAATTAGGTTTTTCATGTGAGTTGTGATACCTTGAAGCCTTTTAAATTTATTTCTAACCCTTGAAAATTATTTTTCATTTAACCAGTGTAACAAATATGTTCCAAAATTACTATTATCCATGACAACAAATTAATATAACATTGTTATATAATATTATTTTTGATTTTTTAAAATATATAATCCCTTTTACATGAGTCAACCCTAAAAACTGGATGAAATTACATGTAATATTTTTTTTGGAATAATGGAAATGAAAATTATTTCTTAAAAAATATTTATTTTAATAATAAGAAAAATTTAAAAAGAAATAAAGTATATTTTTTATTCTAATGGAATCAATAGGGTCATTTTAAATTAAATAAAATATATTTCCCTTTTAAAACTTACAAAAAATAACGGAAGCATTTTAATTCTTCATTAAGATAAAATAAATAAAAATTATTTTTATTTTCTCCAAAACAACACTATGATTTTCAAAATGATAACCATACATTTATATTTTTAAAATTGATATATAATTAAAATTATATTCAATAAAAAATAAAAAATTTCAATAATTGTTTTTCCTTAAACATTTATGTTTTTATAATGTCGTTAATATTTACTATAAGTGACTGTTTATTGAAAAATTAGTATTTTTCAATATTCATCTAAAAATAAACTATCACTTAAAAATTTAATTAATGGGCCATATCTTATTTTTAACATTATTATTTAAATAATAAAATTCTTTTCATCAAATTAAATTTGTATAATTTTTGAATTTGGGTTTCAATCATGTTTTTAATAAAATTTAAATAAATTATACAATTATTACTTTAGATAGAAATGAATGCATAATGTAATTTATTCATGGGTAATAAATTTTATCCTACATAAATAATCATGAAAAATTTTCTATAATTTCACCTTAGGAATAAATGTTGAATTATATTCATCATAAAATCATCATGATCTTTTGTTTCCTCCTCTATTTTATGATGTCTCTAGTTCACCTACACATTTTGAGAAATTTGATTCTAAAACACCTATTTATTATTTC
Organism: Viscum album; assembly: GCA_963277665.1. Classification (NCBI taxonomy): domain Eukaryota; kingdom Viridiplantae; phylum Streptophyta; class Magnoliopsida; order Santalales; family Viscaceae; genus Viscum; species Viscum album. Next base: position 1,587,164,931 of record OY728135.1, on the reverse strand, counting down.
AAGAATATTTATCAGATCTACATTGAATGATAAATCAGACTCAAATTTTATGTTATTATAGATTAGTTTGTTCTAGGTATTTAGAAAAAACTTCCACAATAGAGAGATATATTACTCGTCATGAACTTTATAGATGATTAGATTATTTGAAAAAAATGAAATCCACAAATCTAATTTTTATAATTTCAAATTTCATTATCTACCGTGAATATATTTTCCCTTTGTTGTTAAAAAATCAGACAACCTTATTTGGTGATAAATTCATAAATTTTTTCCCATATATAAAATTCTTAATCATGCCTTCTTTTGTCAACTTAAATCATTTTCCAGCATTGAGAAATATCAATTTTAATATAAAAATTCTTTACATTAACAAGTTTCTCTTCAATAATTTCACATTAAAAAAGAATCCATCAAAAACAAATCACCCCAAAATGTTGTATATGAAACATTTTCTCATAATATACCCTATATAGTTCCATAAAAATTCATTAATGGAATCTATTTTTATTAGATAATTCCACCAATGGTAAATACTGAACCAAATTCCATGAATTTAAATTGAGAATAACCTAAATATATATTATAATGTCTTAATATTCAATTAAGATATTCCATATGTCTGATGATATTATCAGTGCTAAAAAAACCATTGTGTCAAGATCATCCTGATAAAACATCTAGAATATTGATATCTGTCATTGTTGAGGATGAAATGAAATTGAAAGTAATTCACTATTAATTCACACATATTTATTAATATAGATTCATTTATGGGGATTAAGAGAGTATATTTTCTTATCGATCAGAAATGTGTCAACATTGTTTTGTGATTATGTACAAACCACATAGATTTATTCTTTCTTATAATTTTTTGACATCAAGTAAAAAATCCCAGATTAATATCAATCTATTTACACATTATAATTGAATGAGTATTTCATGACAAATTTAGAATATTATTTCAATTCAATACCTTTAGGGTATCCATGAAACTTGATACACAACCTACAATTTCTTATTTCATATTATCCCCCAAATTATTTTACTTCAAATATATATAATGTTTGTTTCTAGGAGGGGATATAGATAACTTTTAGATATATTCTTCTTAAAAAATACATGCATCAATGAACAACAAATTATGTTTCCATATTTTAATATTCCATCAATTTAGTTTATGTATACCAATATACCAAATTAATGAAATTTATTTTCATTGGAATTTTAGTATCAATATACTATAAAATTAATTTCCATCAAAAATAAAAAATATTTCGAAATAATTTGGAATATTTGTGTTATATCCACTAAATTATTGACGACCATATTGTTAACTAATATATATATGATGAAAAAAACATTTTCAACCCTCATTTTAGTTATTACTACAATAGCATTCATTCTCACTGAATTAGCCACCATATTTTCATTACAAGGGTGGTAGTGTATTGAGAAAACATAATCTGTGAGTACTTATATCCATATTAATTTCATCATGTCGTGAATGTTTTATGTTATGGTAAATTTCAATTTTTTATCCTTATAAATTTCTTATTTTTCAATATACTGGTAATTTCTCCATATCATCAATTTAATGATTATGACTACCTACTAAAAATCATGTTCTGGATAATTCTATTCATGAATCATTAAATACCATCAATAATATTCAAAATCATTGTCATTATGTCTAAGACGTATCCACATCGCTTATTTGATGCATAACTATATATTAAAAATTCATCACATCCAAATGGTATGGATAATATCATTTTATAGACTAATCTACTATTTAATTCTTTAAAAATTTCATTTATTTCCATTACATAAATGATGTTAAAAACATTATGTTTCGGAAGAGTTAACATATTCAATAATGAATAAAAATTTAAAAAAAACATTGATATGAAACTAATAATTCGAGGAAGCTTTGTACGTTGGCTATGTTTATCAGTGTTGGTCATTCTATAAGTCTCATTGTCTTGAAGCGATCAAAAATATTTCATCTGTAAGACAATATGTTCAATATAAAGCATCCAGAATTTATAATTCTCATTTTTTAAATATTCTATAAAATTACTTTTCTCCAGGTGTCTTATGAATGATTAGTAAATAAATATTATTTATAGTATATATATTGGTGTGTATCATGATATCATTGACAAATACCACAACATTATTTTCATGAAAATCCTTTATTACTCAATTAATCTTGTATATCACATAGAATATTCATTATTCATTATAAAGAGGAATACTATAAAATAATAATGTACATACATCCTATGAACATTCATTTATAAAATATCATCCTTGTTTACTCATAGTTTAAGATTACAATAATGAAGATCATTATTCATATGATATTGAGGTCATTGATATTAATCAAACTTGTAATCATTGTGAGGAATATTATAATTTCTCTTTATATTAATGGATTTTATTTACCCAATAGTCAATGAAGATCATCATATAATAAACATTTTTATTATGAAAATGAACAAGGGCTCTTTATGGGGATACAATAGTTCATCTAATTACCTTAATACACAACACATGAAATTTTTCAATTTATCATTTCAGTTCAACAATATCTATATTTTATGGAATCTTATATCCCCACCACCACCCTTAAAAGTAACATCATTTGAGCTAAAAGTATTTGAAATTAAGTAATAACCCCTTATTCATACAAACAGTATCCCCATTATTGGTGAGTATCACCCTGAGTAAAAAATAAAATATTGGTTGGAATTCCCCACTATATTTTATAGGAGTTTGAGAAAGAATGAAATCCACAAAAATAATACACATAATAACATAAAATAAATGAAAAGAACCTTACCATAATGTATGTGTAATGTAATCAAATATAATGAGTCTCTAAATTAAAAAAATAATAATTTCTTAATGAATATGTATAGAATCATCCCCAAGGACTCAAATAGTAATGTCCAAGACATTCAATGAATTAATTCTTTGATACTGAGATATATATATATATATATATATATATATATATATATATATATATATGGTAACCATAGATGAATACTATGTATTGTCACACCCAAAGTCTCTCTTGAAAATGTGAAAATAGAAAAAAATGCACCAATGGGAAAACAGCAAAACTGAGCACACTTAAAAAGGTCAACACAGAAATGTCATCCAAACCATGGCACTATCACAAAATAATGCATCAATATATAATAACATAATAAGAAGCATATAAATTAAATTTTACCCCATACCACATTCAAAATGATTTTCTACACTTACACTCTAATGTAGTATATCTTGATGCTTTGATATTTTCATTATAATCTCTCTCGATGGCTCATTGGACATCACATCGCGTCTCTCTCAAAAACACATAGGCCATAAAATCACATCTCCTCTAAATATAGACTAGAAATAACATCCCATCTCACTTGAAGACAAATTTTACATCACATTATTTCTTACCAGATGACAAATATTCCATCACATAACATCTCACCATATATGTAAAAGTGAAATAGTATTTTATAATTAACAAAAAGGAAATCAACCAAGTTACCTCCTCCCACCATGAATGATTATCCTATAAACCACCTCATATTATAATCAAAATCTCTAATATTTCACATTGGAATAAAATACATCATTAACCACACTATTAAATCACACATAATTGAGAAAGATGGGAAATTTTGGTATCCATATATATTTATTCACCATCTGAATATTATGAAAATCATGCCCAGAAAATATTGATATCGACACATGTTTCTCAATATGGGTGGAGTATGTATTGAAATGAAAAAGGAATTAAAATGTATATATATATATATAGTAGCCTCAACACCGAATTTATTTCGATAGGCTACCAAAATGAAACCAATATCTAATTCATCTAACATGGATACATAACATTTACCTTTTATCTAAAACCGTTAAATTTATAAAACCTTACATGTAGGTTACGAACTACAATACATATTTTAAATTTATTTTCGTGTTAAGAAAAATTCAATATTTCACATTAATAAAAACAATATTAATATAGTTAATATTACATTAAATATTTATTAATTCATCAATGTTTCCAATTTTATTTCAATAATTCATTTTTTATTTTATCCCTTGAAAATTAATTTTTATTATTACTATTTGGTTGGTTTACTGTTGGACATCTTGAAAAAACATGTCAACATAAAATCTCATCCTCATAATTCCAACATGACCACAATTTTCCTCCATTTAACATTACCACTACTATCTCATAACAAATTCCAAAAATCATAAGAAAAATTCAACACAACCACATTTCACATATTATATTTCACCTTATTCAAGGGGAATTGGTCTGGATTTACTAATTATTTTACCATAGAAACCAAATTTTCCATTGGTACCATAAAATTTGAAGGATATGCATTCACGTCCATATTAACTAATGGTGATATCAATAATCAAATGATTATGGTTCATCAATAATATACACCTCATGGAAAAATTCCCCAATGGTTGTTGTTATCATCATGAAAACAAGAATGAATTCTCTTAATAACAATAAAATCAAAAGTGGTAAAAATTGAGTGTAATTAAATTTCCGAGTAAATTTTAATTAATAAAATTAATTAACATCGTTATGTTGGTACATAATATCTCCCTAAAGGAAAAAAATATCATGATCCCTAGTATATGAGTGAATTGATGAAATTCAAATGATATCAGACCTCAATAAGGACTTTTGGAAAATTTTCCAAGATTGGAGTAAGTGGAAGAAATTCTTTGAGAACCACAATGATGGAAAACACCTATATCAAACAATGACACACCAACCACATCATTATCATACAAATTAAACGCCAATATAATGTAATCCCATTATTTAATCCACTATGGGATAAATAACTGTTAGAATGTAGATAATATGAAAGAAAGAAAGTCACTTATAAACTTCCATAGATCTATTTCCCATTGTGAGGGTTGAATGACTTTGAAAAGGGGATGAAATAAATAATAGGGGTAAAATAGGGTATCATATGAAATGAGATGATAAATAGAATAATGGTAGGGTTTCATTAGTTTTTGTATTTTATATTTAGTTTAGTAAAAAAAGACCATACAAAAGACTACTAAATATGGAATATAACTACTAAAATGAGAGAATTCAGTGTTTTAATGGAAGGTAACACACTATATGGTATATGGTCAATAGATACATCTAAGAATAAAATTGAGGTCCAAAACAATAGAACCAAAAAAACCTGAGGGTGATACATAATAAACTATCCCCTAATGTTTTAGAACCCATTCACTAATAAAGAGGCCACAACTTATATCATCTTCATTTTGTAGCTACACCAAAAATCATAAAACCAATAACTCCAACCCTATATAAATCCAGGACATAACTAAGTGATCATGATTTAGTGAGGAATAACTTGGTAAAATAAACAAAATCCTCCTCGAGGTACCACTCCATAGAAAACCTATCTATGTTAAAAATTATACTGATGCCTCAAAGATTACCCACCATGTTAAAAATTAATCATCCACATCACAAAATCAATCTCAAAATTTTTCATCCTTAAATCACTCATTTTCCCCACAACATCCCCATGAAATCTCCTAGACAGATCTATCACCAAAAAAACAACAAAGTAATGGGTTATATGTATTTGATCATTACATCATATACCCATCATACAATATGATTCATAAATAATTATAAAAAAATGAATAATAAAACATTAAATATTTCCAAAAAATTATTCCATGAGATTCCTCTCATGGGTCTTGTTATAGCCAAAATGCATCAACACAATCTCCCAAAAATCCAAGTTAATATTAAGGACACAATAATTAGCATCACCATTTGATCCTTGAAAGTTTTATAGAAAATGTTTTCCATAACCTACGTAGATTATCTCTAAATGTACTAATATAATGTTAACATACATTCCATATAATTTTTACCTACTTTGGGTAGGAAGTAGTATATTTCTATTATTTAATTCAGGTCATAGTCTAATGTGTCTTCTTTAGGAACATTTTCTCCCATTTTTCAAATCATGATGATAAAAAAATCCATATTATCTATTTAAAAAGTCCTAATAAAATATAAAAAATTGAAAATATCATTAATAGTATAAACTAAGTAAGAGAAACTCGAAAACAGATCTTGGTACAAGGGATTCATATACATCTCATGCACCCATGCTGTCTACTTGATGACAACATGCCTCCGTAGTAAAAAAATGAATGGAATGGATGATAACACATTCTAAAAATGTTAGTAAATATATATATATGAAGCTCGATTTTAATGTCATCATTGGTATCAGAATGACATGAGTCAATTATGTTGGACTAATCATGATGACACAAATAGATTTGAGATAGATGGAATATTTTATGGGCCATGCTATGTCAAAGTGGATGTACTAGTTACTAATTCACTATATTAATGTGCCTTATCACCTCGAGGTGCCCAGAAAATCATGGTGGGAGCCTAACAAATTCCAAAAATATTCTTACCACAATGATGGTAATAATTTAGGAACATGAAACTTCCCATAAGAATCACTTAGGGAATCCTCTGGTGATTGTTATAAGAATATTAAAATCATAAAACACCATCATCCAATTGAATACAACTTGACCCATCTCTGTCATGAAGAGAACTACATACATTCATGGAACTAACAACTCCTTAAACTCATCCCCTTAAAATAAAGAATGAAATATTCATACATATGAAGAATAAAATTGGGAAATACTAATAGACGAGTGGTATTTATTCATATAAGAAAAGTCATCAAGGGAATAGTGTTTTTCGTATGGTCTACAGAAGTCCAAGATGTATGCACACAACATATCCTCATGTATATTGATTGTCCAATTAGTCATTTAATATGATTGATGCTGTAAATTAGTGATCGTGTATAACACCATTTAAAAACATGTATTAGTCCTCTCTTAACTCCAAATGATAAAAAAGGAATCATTATTTGAGATAGTGTACATATAAAATTCATTTAGCTTCATAAACATGTCTTCATACATCCATTCAAAAACCCATACAGTTATTGAATCCTTGATTTCTATGATGTTAGAAGACCCCGTTATCTGGTCACTAATTACCCAGATTGATCTATAACCTGCTTAAGATTCTTCTAACCATATAATAAAACCTATCGAGTTATCATACAATATCCAGTTTGGAAGATGAAATGGTGTAAAAACTGACATGTGCATGATGTGTTTATTTTATATATAGGTAAACTAGTTACAGATCCATAAATTAGGAAATTATCCATTCTATACTAGGTGGGAGAAACTATACCCTATAGATATTACATCAAAGAAACTCTTGGGTGTGCTTATAAATGTGTGATATGAATATCGTGAATTAATACCCACACATATGAACTAGAATAAACAATATACACTAAAAAATCATGTTTTGACAATCCAATAACCATCCTTCCAGAGAATGATTATGGAAAAAATTGTTGTGCACAACCTCTACCTATATGTATCCTAATTGAGACACTTCCATGTTCAACATTATAGAAGAAAAAATATTCATCTAAATCTATCATAATTGATAATAAACATCCCAGGTATCTATTTTAAGGGTTAACAACACATCCAACACCTCTAAGAATCTTCCAACTCCTAAAAATTTCATTTCCTAACTTCTGGATTAACTCATCATCCAAAAAATATTTCCTTAACAAATGTGTATGAGATCAAAATATCATATTCATAGATATTCTCCGTCAAACTCCATGGTTTTATATTATGATCATTTTTAGCAAAGATAAAAACTATATATTGTCATTGGTTAGGGCTACTCATTATTCTCAAATGAGGAAATGTATTCATCTCTTTTTCACAAACACTTCCACTGTAATGAATAAATCATAGGTGGTATAATTTATCTTATGTGGCCATATAATCTTAAAACAATTTGTGGTAACTTATTTAAATTTTATTACTATGCTTCCATATAGTAGATTGGATATATTCTAGACCACCTCAATCATCACCCCTTTATTATTGAAATTAGAGCATCGATGAACTAATAAATCGCTCCATCCGGTAGTCCTATGTTTCCTAACATTAATCAGTATTGTTTAAATATTATTCCTTACTAGTAAATGCCATTAGAAGTTCAACAATAATGGAAAAATTTGTTATGCACCTACTGTAATATCCAATGTGGCTAGTAAAAACAGAACTTTTTTCATATTCATGGGTGAAACCCAATAGACGAAACACGTCATTCATTGATGTGTCCATGGAAACAACATAATGGAACTAAAAATGAATGAGGAAATGTATAGATTATTTACCAAAAAAATCACTTTAATGTCATTATATTATGTTTTTATAATGGAAGAACTTTTAATAAATAATTGAGATGGTCATCATGATCATCCTTCGAATTTATTTGGAAGAAGATTTTCTTTGTCAACCAATTGATTAATTGGCCTAAAAAACCCATAACATGAAGTCAATGCATCCCATGAACATAACATCGATATTTTTCACACTAATCCTATTGGAAAAAAACTCAAAAATATCATACCTATATGTAGAGGAATTATTCTAGAAATCATATTCTATAACCCTAAACTGGAAAAACATAGATCAAATCTAAATCATTGAAAAATAACTGACTCCTTTAAACTAGAAAATAATATCATCAATCGAAAAATAGGGTAACAATTAATGATTTTCATAGAAATCATCCGTTGGTACACATCCTTCGGAAACAAGTTTCCTTCTTGGAAAATTACAATGTGTCACCCCAATTGGCCACACTAGGTCAAATGAAATATTTTTACATCAAACCCTCTATCAGAATCTTCAAACCCAATACAAGAACGTGTTATCGGATAAGGATCAATCAAATCCTATAAAAAACATGATTTAGATATATCTCAAACAAGAAATCATGATTAGGTGCTATCACAAAAAATCAAGGATGACATAAAAAACTTCCTTAATAACATTGGAAAGATCCATATTTCTAAAATTTCCTAATTCTATAGATTATTCATTTACCATGTTATGATGGGGACCCATGCATCTACTTAAAAACATAGAACCCCTATCACCAATGAAAACTGGCTGTTGATAATTCACATCATAATATATGAAAATCCTCTATAATTATTAATTAATATAATTTATAGGATAGAATAAATTAACGTTATGGATGACAGATGAATCAGGATAATGAAAATATCTTTATCACTATGTCTTCCAAATCACCATTTTGTACACATTGAACACATAAAAGATGATATTTGTTTCATATTAATGTCATAATTAACACCATGGGAATGAGAATCCTCTCCATGTATAGTCCCAAAAAATGGACTATAGTGTTTTAAACAAAGGAGTGAAATGTTTCTGAAACAAAAGGGGAAATGAAATGGTGGTTGATAAACTATTGTAACCTATAATTATCTCTTACCCCTCATTTGTTTTATCCTTTATAGAAAATAACTATTCATAATTTTATCATATGTCCTACTACTGATGAATGTCTCCATGGGAATGACCGGGTTTGGTCCCTGATGTAAAATAAAATGTCAATGATCCCCACTACCTACCCTATATTCTCTAGGAATAGGATAAGCTTGATTAACCTACTACTAAAATGGTCATTCACCTAGCTGTATTTTTTGTGGATGTTGATCCCAATAGTATGCTCACTATTGTTTTGTTAAAAATCATTAGGAACAAATTTTGATAATGACCACAACTCCTACATACAATGAATAATAGTAATACTTCCCTTAAATAATAATTGATTTCATATTCCATAGAAGCTATAAGATGAAGCTATTAGGGTCAACTATCCAATGGTTTAAACCAAAAAATTTGTGGTGCCTATGATTTTCCACTAAAAACAATAGAACATGAGGAAAAATGTTTTCTACCATATGATAGTAAAACTTCTTAATAATTTATTTGATTGATTACATTGACCATATTATATACTTACCAATAGGATGGAAAGATAAAAAAGTAATTTTATTTATAAAAAAAATAGGAGTACCTTCTCAAGATGTATTACTTGGGATTCCTCATTGGGATGAATATCCATGTAAAATTGAAAATATGTTATAAAAGGATCCTAATATACTAAACCAATATACTCCCTTGATAATGGAAAATATGATCCTACATTTTCACTCCCAACATAGTGGATTAAAGGAAATCTGGTCAAAAATCCTTCTAGAAGTCATCCACTATGACATTAACCACATTATAGTCCCCTGGATATAATGTTTTCCACTAATGGGATATGCCTCACATTTGATGGACTTCATGTGTTATAATTTACTCTTTGATTCCTATGATTAAATAATAGGTTATCTCAAAAACCACTATTTATCTATCTATTGATAAAAATTATCTTCTTATACTTCAAGAAATTTTAATATTGAATGTCATGAAATTTTGTCTATATCTGTTCCTCCTACTCATCCATTTAAAAATCCCAATGGTGCATTGGGTGATACTACTTCACCATATAATCCTAATCTACACACTGATGATTTCCTAGAATAAAAATTGAATGGGAAAAATGTATTACCTAAGATATGTAATATAAAATTTTATTGAAATTTTTCTATCATGAATCATGTACCACTCCTATGTATCTACGTTATATGTAGTGAAAAATTAATTAGTAATTTTTGAGGTTCATCATTCTGTAATTAAATCAATAGCGTCCCTAAAATCTCATTTTCAAGCTATAAATCCCTTCCCTACATCATGAACGGATATCAATAATTTTCAATTTACAATTATACCAGATAATACTCACAATAAAAAACTAAAATATCTATCTTTTCTCTAAACCAAAACTTATCATACCAATCTATCTTGAACACTCACTCTAATGGTATCCATCCTTGGATGAAAATTAATTAAAATAGTTAATGTTCTTATTTCATTCCTCTATCAGTTATCATTTTTATTTTGATAACCATGGGTAAAAATATATCACAAATGGGTGTCATTTCCCTAAATTTAGCATAAGAGTTTAAGAATGAATGAAACCCACCAAATGAATGATTAAAATTTTAAAAATAATTAAAAATAAAAATATCCGGAAATGTATATGTAATGTATACAAACAAAAATAGTCTCTAGATAAATATCCAAAATAATTTACTATGAAAACAAGACAACGACAACCAAAAGTTCATAACTAGCAATGTATAACATCTGTCTAGAATGGCATGTTGGAATCCTGAAAATTATATTTTATATATTAGTTTAGAATACATGAATACTAAGTAGGATCCCACACCATTTATATCATGAACATACGGAAAGATCCATGAAATATACATGTGAGAAAATTTCATAACAAACTAAACCTAGTTCAGTCAACTAACATATCCCATCCTCACCATGGAACTCTCATCGAATAAGACATCGATATATGAAAACATAATAAGAAGAAAATCAATAAAATGGAACCCCTCACCTCTTTTCCATATAAATTCCTCTCTCACACCCTAACATCATATGTCCTAATACACCATATTATTTTTAATAATCCTTATTCAAGAAATATGGGCCACCAAATATCTCTCACGGATAGATGGTAAATCACATCACATGTCACCCAAATAAACCACGACCATCACATGAAATATTTCCTAAAGAAACCTTTGAATAGAAAACACATATCTCAAAAAATATATATCCAAAATAGCATGTTTTTTATGAACGTAATGGTTATATTTATACCATCCACAACCCCATTACAAACAACCTCTTCATCTCATCATCATTATAATTATTGAACTATTGTCTCCTACCCATCACAACCCATGCATGTTAATGTATATTATAACAGCGAGTAGGGAAGAGTGAGTATCCATCTGTATGTCTTATGCATATGGATATTAGTAAAAACACATCCAATATATTTTGGTCTCATCACATGGTGATCTATGTAGGCTTGATGTGTTTAAAACAATAATGAAAATAAAATATATATGTATATATATAACAGCCTTAACAAAAAATCCTGACCTATGGGTGCAATATATGAAACCCTTCATAGATAATAAATTCACTACATGTTTACTCAAAATATACACTTTTTTACACCTCTTAAGGAAAAACACCATAGTACCATATCCCAAAACACATAAAGCATTCCACCATTATTTTTAGGTCTTGAAGATTTCTTGATTTCAATTTACCAATAATGAATATATATATAGTCCAAAAATATTTCATTAAACACCATCCTATATAAAAAATTAATTTTAATTCATTTATTGATTTACAATTACTCCACATTCAATTTTATATTCACCATTATCATTTAATTCTATAAATATTGGGAATCTATCATAATACATCACAATACAACAAATCATTCTCCATATACCATGAAACACCATATCAAAAATATTTCACAATACAACCACTTCCTTTTCCCAATATCCAAAACTCCTCAAAACCACAAAACAAAATCCCTTTCCACATGTTCTATTTAAAATTGTGAAAGGGGATTTCATCACAGTTACGTCATTATATTCATGTGAATCATCACAAAAACCAAAATACCATTGGGAAAAAATTTAATAAAGTGATATAAAATCATTGAAAATATCGTACATAGTTATATCAATAATCACACATTAATAGATCCCCAAGCATGTAACCAAAACACAAAAAGCTTCCCAACAACCATGACATGAACCTAGAATTAATCATGTCTAACCAAAATAATAATAATAACTATAGTAAAATAATCTATCAATTATTATTCCCCATAAATATAAATTAAAAAAATTTATTATTATTAATAGTATAGTTTAGAATACAACCCTGATGAAAGAAATAGTCATGGTCCCTTTTACGTGCACAAATAGAAGTATAATGAAGGGTCTCTTACCACAATGATGATTTTCGAAGCACTTCCCCTGGTTGGAGAAAGAGGAAGAAAAATAATGAGCCCCATATTGATGGATAAATATAAAACAAACCAAGAACACAACAATAATTTTTTCCCCAATTCCCCAACAATCATATTATCTCCCTTGAGACAATTCGCTCCAAGAAGATTAAAATGGGAAACAATGAATAAGGAAAATGGAATGTTACCTGAAGCCTTCAAGGAACGATCTCACAAGTCCAATGGTAAACTCCAAAGGAAATGGGTTGATATACCACATGTGGATTAACATATGTCTCTTATAAAATATTGGAAAATCCAAAATAATGATAGGATTCATCCTGTTTTAGGATTTAATAGGATATACAGAAAATAGAAGAACATAATATATCACTACTCCCCATGACACAAAATTGCTGAAAATTGAACAGACCAAAATATAGTAGAAGGGAACATGCAACTATATGGTTGGTAAATAATGAATCTAGGAATCATGAAAAGGTCACATAGAATATCTCAAAAAATAGGATATGAATTACTATTCAATCAAGACAACAAATTAAATAGGAAATACACCATGAAGGAGGATACACTAATACCAAGTTCCATGGTGTAAATACCATGAAAAAAAGAACACTATCATTCACACAATTAAAACATCATTCTTCACCTAGGTGATACCATAATAGCAATATGGAATTTTGGATATCCACTGAACACCTACTTATGGATTAATACTATAGATAACCTCTACAGGTAGTGGATATGCCATAAATGGATGTGTCATTTAAAATCAACCACTATGATTCGACACAACAAGTTTTATCTACACACATTATCAATTATCCTTTATGGTGTAGCTCAACCCTACATATAGAAGAATAATTATCACTTTATGTTTTTATATAAAAATCTATATTTATACCCCCATCTCCATCAGAACTTTCCTTAGAAACCTATATCACTATATTTTCAAAAAATAAAAGCCTCATAAGGCTTGGAATGTTACATCATCGATATATATTTTTCATCAAGGAAGATATGAACTAAGATTTCATCCTCGCATTCAGGTTAATGTCCATGTAGTTCCTTAGGAAACACATCAATTTATTCCAACTCAATATTTACATAATCTCTCATATGGATACCATTAATATTAATTGGTTTAACAGGGTCAACATCCCGATGAATTTCATTAGGTAGAGGTAATAGTGGGGGATCAGGATATGATTCAAATGAAATTGTCTCCCATATGAATTCAAAGAATTCTAAACTTCCATCATCAATCGTAATCTCAATCTATTAGAAATGAATGTTCACATTAAAATGTGAAATCCAATCAATTCATAAGATTAATTAAATTCATCCATAAATATAATATTCAAGTTTTTAAAATAGGGAATATCTACATTATGTAATGGTAATTAGATAACATATCGTTTTTCAATAATAGTTTCACTTAGTTTCTGGATTGAGACAACCAATCTTATGGTCATAGTGATATTTATAATTTATTTCATGAAAGCATTGAAGATATAAAATAGTCTGAAGATAAAAAATTAGATAAATTATTAACTAAATATTAGGGTAGGATCAATCTACCTGAAAACACATCTTTAAAAATATCCATGCTCTACTATATTTGTCATAATATATTTTCCAATTTCCATTATCTTTTTTTGATTAAATTTACCATACGTTTTGGTATATTTTTGAGTAATTACAAACTTATTTACAATTAAATAAATGGATAAATATGGTTTCGTTAATTACTATAAACTCTTGATCCTTATGAAAACTTTCTCTATATAGTACGTAGAATCATGTTCCAACAAATCATGTAACTGGTTTTTTATTTGCAAGATTATAACATGTTGAAAATTTCATCTTTCACTTCATCTTCATAGACTAATTCATTTTTTCATTTCTGTTATATGAACTCTTTGTTTAGCCAATATATATTGAAGATATGAGAGATAAAAAGTTAATTATCTATCTTTAAGGAACTTGATTATATATTTTTATAAGATTAAAATTATAGAGAGGCCAGTTCCTTTCACAGAATCAGCATAATCCATTCAAAAAAAATGTCCAAAATATATTTCTAGATTATGAATGTAATTCAAAGAAATCTTGTATAGTATTTTAAAGATTAACCCATTCTCTACCACACATTATTATTACCTCTCCATTAAATATTAGAATCTCCTTGAAATTTTATCTCACATCTCTCTATGTAATATTTAATCAATGAATGCCACAATAATCAATCATAATCCCATACCTAATATTTAATCATCCAATTTATTTTTTAGGATCAATAACCACCACTTATCACCATCTCCCTATAAATAATATACTACCATAATAAAATTAGTCTATAAATAAATTGCATTATTTAAAATATATTATGGATGGATATTTTAATTAATAACATTGAAATATAATAGTATATCCACTACTTGATAATTGGTTCTAACATATTATTCTATCCAATATAGCTGACTCATGATGTGAAAAAAATATTTTTCCTATACATGAATGGTAATTCTTTATATACTTATTCATCATACATAATATAACCATGATCTCCATAGTTACAACATAAGATGTATTGGATTTATCAACAATTAAATACCTAATCGGATTATGTGTGTCTATTATATTCAAAACACAAAGAACCACATATAAAAATTGAATATGATGAGTTAGAAAATAAATTCTTGAATATTGAGAAAAAAATATTAATCATTAGAAGGTTTTTTTCTGCAAATAATATACCTGATTGTCATAAATTTCATGTTATATATGTTATGATAAAATATAATCCCCAAATATTTTACAGAACATCATTTCATACAAAATATAACACATTACTCAAATACCCCATTTCCATTGTTTACTTTATTACATTAGTACAAGATAATTTTATAGCACCATACATAATCGATCTATTTGGATGTCATAGAAAACATGATATATTCATGATTACCATATTAAATTTAAAATATAAAAAATATTACATGTTACATTCCTTTATCCATGAATTCATTAAATTTATATTTCATCACATTGATGGGAATAAAGAATATGATAAGCGTGAGCTCACATAATCTATAAGGGATTTATATAATAGAAGATGTATTGATTAAATTTGGTATACAAAATATGAAAAGTGGATAATAAAAACATTATATTATATGAAAATTAATATTTCCATGAAAATATATGGCTAATATCATCCTTATTATGACAAGGATAATAGAAACTAAATTTTCAAAATAGAAATGAAGAGATGTATAAATTCAAGAAATTTACATCAAGGCCTAATCTATGTTATCACTAATAATATATTCATGTCTATATTCTAGTCATCATTCCATAGTAAATCATTATTTGAAATCTAGAAACCTACCTAACATGGAATTCCTCCACTTTGGTCTCATTATACATGTCAATTCATAGATGTGCTAACTATAATTTTGACCCACCTTTATCTTTCACATCCTATCAGTTCCTCATATATTTAATGATCAATACAGTTCATTAATAAAATTCTTATAAATAATTATTTGTTAGTATTGACTATAAAATATGGGATATTTACTTAGACAAAAAAACAACCACTCTCAACAAAAAATCAATATTCCATATTTAATGTATCATTTGAATATAATTCAGAGTATATATAAGTGGAATATATATTTATGTTAAAATAAAAAATGTAAAAATAAATAAATAGAGGATAAAATAATTTCTAACGATGTTACAAACTGTGAAAAGGAACATGATCATGATATATTTATTGTCCACTATATTATGAATTAATTAAAATTAAATAAAACCATAAAATCATTAGATGATAAAGATTTTATGTAAGAAAATGAATATTGGGAATAGAAATTAATGGTGAATGAGATCATTAAAAGTAACATCCATGTAACATTGTTTATATATGATATTAAAATTATATCCAGAATTCATTATTTTTAATTAAGAAAATATCTCTATAATTTTTTGAATCAATAAATAAAAAAATATAAAATTTTTTAATTTTTTGTTTGAAAATAACATTCGATATAACTCCTCGACCCTAGAAGCCTAGGGACGGTGTATTATTTTAATACATTTTCATGATAACAAGGAATCAAGTCCTGAAGGACCGATCAGTTTAGTGGACATGTAAAATATATTACATATGTTAAAGTTACATTGCTCATTCAAACATAAAACACAACATAAATAATCTATTGAGAAATCCATTATTCCCCTAGATTAACCATCCATATCAAACATAATAGACTATGTGGAATCTGGGAAAAATAAAACCTATGAAAGGGGTAAGCTTAGATTCTCTGTAAAGGTAAATAATTTAGCGGAATCTATAATCATTTAAGGCAAGATGTGTAATACAAACAATAGCCTTTTTAAACATATTAGTGGAAAAAATATGGAAAAAATAAATCAAACATCACCATATAAACATGCACATGGATATTCTAGTAGTCTAATAATTACATGTAACAAATAATTTCATATTGAGAAAATTCTTAATGTCGGACAACATTAACACATAATCAAGGGATCGTACCAAGAATACAACTAAATAAAATTTCAAGGCCTTTTTACAAGACACTAATTTGACTAATGTCGCCTACTGATGCGTCAAGAGGATATATTGGGACTCACCAGTCACTTACAATGTCCTTTACATTCCACATTTGAAAATATTGAAACATAACATAAAAATTTATATTAAAACTAGCATATGAAATTTCAATACTTCATCCACAAACCATGAAGAGTATAAAAATAGCACATCCATAGTCAAACATATCATAACTCATTCAATACAATATCCAAGATTGTATTATAATAAATCAACTTCAATCAAGAATCATATCCCATAATGGATTGTGACCTAGATGAAAATGATCAGTAAATGTTTTTTGAGAGAAATGTCTATATTTGTGAAATGATTTAAAATTAACACATTTAGAAAGGAAGTAATTCAAAATATTTTTTTTAATCAAATATTCCCATTCCAATTCGAATCTTTTGAAAGGAATTATCATTTTAAAACAATCATTTCCATATAAGTAAATCCATAAAATTATTTTGAAAACAATGACATTAATGAGAATGATTTAATAAAACAAATATTCAAAACATTTAAAACGATTTTTTATCTAAAGAGTACACTAAAAGAATATTTTTGAAAAAAAAATTCATGAAACATGGACGTGGAGAATAAATATGACCTTGAAAATACTTACAAGAAAACAATCTCAGATGATAATTAGATTGAGAAATTAACCCATACCTTATACTTTCCTTTAGTCGAGGGTACATTTAACCTCTTGTATAATGCCCATAGTACGTTATTAAATTATACCCGAACCATATTAATATTTATTATATAATAAATGATTCATTTACGACATTATATTACCCAATTAATAATGATTTCAATGTTAAATAAACATTTCGGGTAATAATCGCTTTCTTTTTTGTACATATTTTAACTTAATATTCTTGATCGTATCATTTAGATCATGATTTAAATAATTCCATAATATAAAACATGATTTAAATATAACATATATTTATAATATAAAAATGTATAATATATAGATATATGAAATGGAAAACACCGTTTATAGAGACGGTTGGACATACGTACGCATAAATGCTACTTCAGTTTTCATATCGTATTGAACAGAAGTGAATAAGATATATGTATGTACATACATACATATATATGTATATCTTTTTAAAGAATAATTATTATGTCATATATTAATTACTTATTAATGATATACATTTTTATAATCATCATTGAATGATGAACATATAAATGAATCTCATCAAATCGTGTAGACAGTAAGTCGTACATAGACACAAGCGATGATATCATTTCCTTAATGACTAAAATGTGTGGAATTGGATGTTATATTACTTTTACAGAAATATTATAAAGTTATTTTCATTATTTATATACATATTACTCAATATAATGTCCATCAAAACAACATAGTGATGAAAAACAAATTTACCATAAAATGGAGATGGTAAGCTGTACGTATGCATGCATGGTGACATTGTCATTAATAGGATGGATAGAATAATGAATATAGTTGTACCGTATTTATAAAAACATCATAGTGTGTAGAATTTACTCTAGTTTTTATTTTGGTATGGAAATAACAAGGAAAAATATAGTGGATTATGAAATGTTTTTTGTATGAGGTGATTAAATAATTACCTCTTCTCTGGGTGTTTCCTATTGATTTGAAGAAAAGGGCTCATTAGGATGGTTTTTAGAACCAGGGATGTCCCCTAGGATTAAGTGGAGGATGTTGGGAGGACATTTGGGAAGGTTATGGTCTATACAAATATCTTTCGAGTTGTAATTTTGAGAGAAGGGGAAGTACCCTATTATATATAGGTGAAGTTCATTTTACGAAAAGTTTAAAATGTTATATTATTATTAAATAATTTTCGTTTTTTATAGCTCAAAATATATTTATTTCGAAGATATGTTTCAGATGGGTCGAAATACTCTCAACCAAATGGTTTTAGACATATTTAGGGTACCATATTAACCATATCTTTTATATTTAACTCTTAGTTAAATAGTTTAAAATTTGCCATTTCCTCTTGTATTACAATAATTAATGGTTAATAAACATACTATAAAAATCCAAGAGAACCACATGTGGTTCATTAATGATATATCTATCATTACCTATCTCCTTTGTCCGAAACATACTATTTAGAAATATTATATCAATTAATAATAAAGTATTTGTTTTAAAAATTCAATTATGTCAATTTTGACTCTATTTGGTATTTTTTTTTGATAAATTCATAAAAACATTATTACTTCCAAAAAAATTATCCAATCAACCCTAAAAATTAATATTAAACTAGAAAATTCATGGATGGAATCAAAATCTTTAATTAACATTTATTTTTATATTTATTATATCAATAGATTTAATCATCTATTGATAATGTAATTACTGCATCATCATTATATCATAAATAAATTTATTTATCTAATATCTAAACATTATAAATAAAATACCATTATTTATAGTTATATTTATCCTTATAATGAATATTTATAGTCAGAATTATCTTATTTATAACCCTATATTAAAAATGGTTTATTTATTAAACATTGAATATAATACTTTTAGCTCTTCATTAAATAAAATAATAATTATTATCCTAATATAATCCAAGTTGACCAAAAGGATAATAATTTATTCCTAAGGTTAGTTTCGGTTGAAAAAAATTATCCATTATAATTTGAACATGTGTTTGGGTAATTATAATTTCATTTTTACTTTTAGTTACCATTTTTACTTTAAACAGTGGTAATTACAAATCAAAAGATACTATACTCCAAAAATTATTTTCATCATATTGAACCACAATTTACTTAATTATTTCAACTATGTTTATTAGATTTTTTAAATTCATTTCACAGAAGTGGTTAAATTACATTTTATGCAAATTTGAAAATGTGCCTAGAAGGTGGTAAAACGACGTTAAATAGTTCAATAAAATATTATACATCTTTTTTTATTATAAAATGAATACAATTACTTATATTGAAATTATGTAGTTATTAAATATATAAAATTAATTATAATAAAATTTAATAAAATCAATAATTATTGAAATAAAAAAGATTATTTTAAACAATAATGCAGTATTTTTCACTATTGATCAAAAATTGATGGTTTTCAGAAAAATACCAAAAATTCACCCTAAGATAATTTTGATATTATGAATTAAAAAATGAATTATATTTTACCAAATTCAAAACATATAAGTTGCATTAATTAATTTAATATTAATTCTTGTTGTCAAGACCAAAATGCGGGTGTTTTTAAAAGTAAAAACTCTCAAATGATTGACATGTGTTTATGTCAAATTTAAGTTTAAAATTATTTATAATGACCTATATTGTGATAAATGATAAAAATATAATCCAATTATACTTCTAAACAACTCAAATATATAATTTATCATAATAAATTATTTCTATTAAAATA
Source organism: Viscum album (assembly GCA_963277665.1). Classification (NCBI taxonomy): domain Eukaryota; kingdom Viridiplantae; phylum Streptophyta; class Magnoliopsida; order Santalales; family Viscaceae; genus Viscum; species Viscum album. The sequence goes on along the minus strand of OY728135.1, from coordinate 1,587,143,919 downwards.
GTTTTTTTCAATAAAAATGTACTAGTTTTCACTATTCATCAAAATATGTTGGTTATTAGAAAAGTACCATAAATTCATCCAAAAAAATTTATGTATACCATCTAAAGAAAAATTTAATTTTATTAAATTTGATATATAATAGTTTCAAATAATGGTTTTAAAAAGGGTTATCCACTAAAAGTTGGTAAAATTGTATTTTTTTTAAAAATGATTCTTCTATCTGAAAAATGAATTTGTTCGTATATTATGTCTAAGAATCACTTTATATGGATCTTAAAATTATATTGATTATATAAATTTTAAAATTCAGTTAATACTATTCATAACTACTTTTTTAAAGTCTATTTGGGTAAGTCGATGTGCGTTTGAACTCGGTGTTGGGTGTAGAGCAAGTTATTGTATTACATGGAAAAGTTAACGAGCTATGAAATCTTGGGGTGTTACATTCTCCAATTCATCAATAAATTTCATCCTCTCAATTTGAAAATATTATTTGAAAATTAAACGTTAAAAAAAGACAAATACTTTTGTAGAAAAAACGACATCATAAATTGGGATTATAAAATTTAGTCTTCATAAGAGGGAAAGGGAAATTAAAAATTCACCAAAAAATTATGATGTTGATTAGATGAAAATTAGATGAAATTAGAGAAACATAATTGGAGGGAAAATGTAAATATTTATCCATAGTGATTGACGTCAAAAATCACAAACAAGTGTAAAATGGAGGGCGTAAAATCCATCAATCTATGATGTTTCAAAATATCATCAGTTCAAAAAAAAAGGTATTATGATAAACCATTTTTGGTTTTATGACCCCTTACATAAAGTTTCAATATAAATATATTCATAGAATAAGAGGAAAAAAATACTTGACAAGTTGTGTTTCATCCAACAACTAATTCCCACAAAAAACATATCTTTCACTCCAAAATATTATAGAATTAAAAAATATTCAATTAAACCTAATCGCATTGGGTTCGAAAAATAATGAAATAATAATTCATTTGTCAGACTATTTAAAAAATCTACATTATAAAAACAAGTACATCATATAGGCTAGTGGTAGTTTATGCACCCTATTCTACCATTGGTTGTGGGTTAGAGTTTCGTTACCTTGCTAGATGTGATAGGTTCTCACCCAGACCACTCGGTTGTCCTTTTTATGACAATCAAAAAAATCATAAGAAATGATTTCACATTAAAAATAATATCCATTATCAAACATAATTCATTCCAACCATTAGACATATCAAAAATACTTCGATCCAAACTCACTGTCTAAAATTTATAAGGAAGGTAAACACAATGAAGATATTTTTTCCACCTATTTACATGTGGATACCTTCATCATTATTTCTATTAAAACACGGTTACACCGTGAATTACCATAAAAACATATTGATTGCATTCATGCACCCTTATTCCTTACAGAATATTGGAAATAAATTTTATGTCAAAAAATGATGTAAACTCCACAAATAATTGAGTAAACAAGAAATTAATTAGTTTTAAAGTAGTCATGAATATCGAATATAATTTATCAAAATCAACCATATCTTATTCCAAAATCACTACCTCAGTATCAGAACCATATTAAGGTTCATCTTTCCTTCAACCGCATATTTTCTCAAAAAAATTAACTTTCTATTGAGTCTTTTTTCTTAGAACCATATAATCTCTATTCCTCAATAAAATAGTACTGTAGTTAAATCCATATTTATTTCCATAATTCATATAACCAGTACCTCATTGATACAATACTCTTATGAAATAATTATTTAATAACAAAATAATAACACTTTTCATTCCTCTCTATCTGTGGTAGTATCACTAATTGACAATTTTCCAATATCATCATTTAGGGAATACTCGGAGGATATGGACATTTATTCGAGTAGTGTCCCAACTCCTTCCAGATAATGCATTGTACATTTGAAACATTTTTCTAACCATTGTAATCACGAACCTAGTGTCCTTTTTCTCCACACATATAAAAATATCTCTTTCCCTTCATGCATATACCATAGTGATTCTATCCACAGTTATCACATACGGAAAAATATTTCTTTCCCGTCTTCCCATCATCCATCTTTCTATCTGCCATTTTTTTCATATCTTGCTTCCCTTCAAATCCATTAGACTCATAAATTCTTTACCTATATTATTTTCAAATGGTAATATATCATTATATGATGAGAATACGTGGGATAATATTTCCTTATAAATTTTGTATTAATACCATGAATGATATGATCCTTGTTACCCTTTGGATCACAAGTGTTTCTCGAGTTCTCATTGCTTCAACTGGGTGCCATTTCTAAATAATGGAAAACACTAAGTTAGTTTATTAATCACAGTACATAATTACAAACATGTAAAATACCTAAACTAAATTGAAAATATTATTCATATAATTTATAATCTTAAAAAATGTTTACTCTGATGAAGTACTTATTCCTAAACACTTCATAATGGAATGTAAAGAAAATGTGATTTTTCCTATGCATATCTCCTAGGTGTGTCGTAACCAATAGTGCAGCAAGGCCCGTTGTAGTGTACCAAGGCACCCCGGGTCAAGCCCAAAACACCTTGTTATAGCTTTCACTCCAATGTACATCTGTTTCAGAGCCGTGTATATATACTTGTATCGATGTAGGGATGTTTTTCTTGGAAAATACACAAAATATCTACACTAATAAAATTATAGGAAGTTCCTCTATAATAATACTCAAAGTTGATCTTATGGTAATGTTCACTAATCAGAGATTTTCTGAATCTAGTTTCCAACGATTGTACTAAATTTCCATTGATTCCAACTGTAATTATTCAACCCCATAAGCATGGAGGTAGTGAAATATTTTAATATATTGTCATTAATACATGAAATCACATCCCAAACGACCTATCAATTTTGTACTCTTGGAAAATAGATTAAAAAAATGGACATTAAATTACACATTAAAACATAAAACACACCCTAAATAATCCGTTGAGAACTCCATTATTCCCCTAGCTTAACCCAGAATATCAAACATATTACAATTCTCATAATATTGGAAAAATAAAACATAAGAAAGGGGTGAGATCAAATTCTCTGTAAGGGTAAATAATTTAGCCGAATCCATTAACTATTAAGGAAAGATGTGTAATAAATAAACATCCATTTTAAAAAAAAATCATTACCATAATACGGAAAAAATAAATCAAACATCTTTATATAAACAAGAACATGAATGTTATAGTAGTCGAATAATCGCATGTAATAACTAATTTCACATTGAAGGAATGCCTATCGCCGGACAACATTACAACATAGACAATGCCTTTTTCCAAGACTCCAATTAATTTTTTTTTCAAGGTCTTGTTCCAAGGCACTAATTTTTCTCAAGAGAGCTACCGATGCATCGATGGGATATAGTTTGCCTCACCCATCACATATTAAGTCCACTACATTCCTCATATGAAAATGATGAAACATAACATAATAATTCATATTATAACTAGCATACCAAATTTCAATACTTCATCCATAAACCATGAATAGTATAAAAATAGAACATCAGTAATCAAACATATCATAAAAATTCAATAAAATATAGAATATATTATTATAATAAATCATCCTCAATCAATAATAATATCTAGTAAAGGAAGTTTACATAGTTGATATTGATCTATAAAACATTTTGAGAGAAATATCCCTTTTTGTAAAATCATTTAAAAGTCACACATTTGTAAACAAGGAAATTTAAAATATATTTTTGAATCAAAATGTCCAATACCACATTGACTGTTTTTAAAGTAATTAACATTTTAAAACTAGCATGTCCTTATAAATAAATCCCTAAAACAATTTAGAATACAAGGATATTAATGAAAATGATTTTGAAGAATAAATACATAAAACATTTAAAATGATGTTTTAGTTAAATATTAACATAAAAGAATTATTTAAATTTTTTTTTATGAAATATGGTCATGGATAATAAATATTCCGTAGAAAATACTTACACAGAAACAATCTCTTGTAAATTAAAATTGAGTAATTAACACTTACCTAGTACATTCCTCTAGTTAGGGGTACATTTAAAATCTTATATAATGACCATATAATGTTATTAAATTATAAAAGAACCATAATCATATTTATTATATCATAAAAGATTCATTTATAACTTTATAATACCCATTTAATAATGTTTTCAATGATAAATTAACATTTCGAGTAATAATAACTTTCTTTATCAAATATATTATAACTTGTTATTCTTCATAGTATCAGTTAGATCATGATTGAAATAATTACAAAATATAAAACATGATTTATATATAATATATATTTATAATATAAATATGTATAAAATATAGACATATGAAATGGAAAACACCATTTATGGAGATGGTAGGCCATACGTACCATAAACATTGTTTTTTTTCATATCATATTGAATGAAAGTAAGTGAATAAAATATATGTAAGTACATAAATATATAGATATATATATATGTATATATATGTATATATCTAGATTAATTATTATTTCATATATCACATATTTATTAACAAAATATTTTTTATAATCGATGTTGAATGTTGAACGTGGAAATGAATCCAATCGCGTCGTAGACATGGTATGTCGTACATACACACGAGCGACGATAAAATATACTTAAAGATTAAAAGGTGTATAATTTGATGTTATATTTATGATATTGATAAATTTTCATGTTATATTTATTATTTATATACATATTACTCATCATTATGTCCATACAAAAAACAAAGTGTTCAATAACACATTATACCACAACATTGAGATGGTAAGTTGAACGCACGCACGCATGGTAACATTATCATTCATTTGATGGATTGAATAATCAATATAGTTTCCCATATTTATAAAACCAAAGCAGAATTTATATGTTACTAGAGTTATTATTTTGGTTTGGAAATAATAAATTAAAACAAAGTAGAAGAAAATAACAACATTGAAAGAGATGATAAAATAATTACCTCTTCTTTGGGTGTTTCCTTTTGATTTGATCAAAATGGCTCTTTAGGTTGTCTATATGCTCAAGATAAGACCTCTAGAATGATGTGAGGGTTTTTGGGAGGATATCTGGGTAGGTTTTGGCCAATTAAAATTACTTTGGATGTGTGATTTTTAGAGAAGGGGAAGTGCCCTTTTATAAGAGTGGTGAGGGTCATTTTAGGAAAAGTTTGAAATATTTTATTATAAAATAATTTTCTGTTTCTAATTTATAAAAATTGATTTATTTCGATGATAACGTGGGGATGGTTATAAATCCTCTAAACCAATAGTTTTTTTTAATAGTTTAGGTCACCATATTACCATATCTTGTAGATTTAAGTCATAGTTAAATATTTTAACTTTAACCATATACTCTTGTATTATTAAAATAAATTGTTAATAAACATACAATAAAAATACAAGAGTACACCAAATTGTTAAATATTGATATATCTAACCTTATCTAAGTCCTTTGGGAGACCCATACATTTTTAAAAATGTTATTTCAATTTATAATGTTTTATTTGTTTTAAAAACTCGTTTATGTAAAATTTAACACTATTTCGTATATTATTTTTGCTAAAGTCATGACAAAATTATAACATAAAAAATTTTAATCAACCCTGACATGTCATATTAACCTAGAAAATTATTTAATGGAATCAAAAGCCTCTATTTTAATTTATTTGTATATTTATAATGTCAATTATTTTAATCATTCATTGATAAAGTAATTGTTGCATCGTCATTGTTTCATATATAAATTTAATTATTTAATATTAAAAAATTATAAATAAAATACCATTATGTAGGAAATAATATAATATTTATAATGAATATTTGTAGTCTAGTTTTACTTATATATAAACCTATATTAAAAATGGATTAGTTATTAGTCATTGAATTTAGTAATTTTAACATTTCTTTAAATAAAATAATAATAAATGTCCAAATATAATCAATGGGGTCCAAAAAAATCATATTTTATTCTTAAGGTCGGTTTTGGATGAAATAAATTTATCCAATAGAATTAGGACATGTGTTTGGGTAATTATAATAGCATTTTTACCTTTAATTACTCTATTTACTTTTAACTGTGGTAAATAAAAATCAAAAGTTACTATTCACAAAAAATATTTTCATCTTATTGGACCACATTTTACTTACAAATTTCAACGGTGTCTCTTGGATTTTTGAAATTCAATTCATAGAAGCTGCAAAATTACGTTTTATTCAAATTTTCAAATGTGCGTTGAATGTGGGTAAAAGATGTTAAAACGTTCAATGAAATTTATAAATCTAATTTTATTTTCAAATGACTCCAATGAATTATAATGAACTTATATAGGTATTATATATCTATTTTTCATAAAATAGTTTTTAATAAAATAAATAATTATTTAAATTAATTATCGGTTTGAAACAATAATGCATTGTTTTTCAGTTTTAATTAAAAATTGACCAATTTTAGAAAAATACAAAAAAATTACCTGAAGATATTTTTGATATTATGAATTCAAAAATGAATTTTTTGTTACAAAATTTAAATCATATCAGTTTCATTAATTAATTTTAAATTAAATCCAATTTTCAAAACCAAAAATTGGGTTTTTTAAAAAGTAAAAACTATCAAATGGATGACATGTGTTTATGTCAAATTAAATGTTAAATTACTTAAAATTAATTAATTTGTATTAAATGATAAAACATTAATCTAATTATACATCCAAACCATTCTAATGGAAAATTTAACTGGATAAATTATTTTGATTTAAAAGTTGTTTTCAACTAATTTGTTTTACTATTCATCAAAATATGAATGTAATTAGAAAAGTACCAAAATATTATCCAAATTAAATTTTTATGTACCACCCTTAAATAAGTATTTAATTTTATTAAATTTAATATATTAAAGTGTCAAAAATTAGTTTTAAAAGGGTTCTCTATTAAATGGTGGTAAAATTTTGTTTTTTGAATAATACTTCTTTTATCTGAAAAAAATGAATTCCTTCTTATATTTTGTCTAAGAAACTCCTCATATGGATACTAAAATTATATGAATTTTATAAAATTCCAAATTAGGTAAATACTATTTATAACCAATTTTTGAATAACTAGTTTGGTAAGTCCTGGTGTTCTTGAACTATGTGTTGCGTGTAGCACATGTTATTGAAAGACTATGAAGTGATAACATATGAAATATTGGGGTGTTACATTGGAAACAAGAATTTTATTTAATAATGTATATTGGGTAAAATTGTTTGAAATGGTGTTCAATCAATATATATTAAAAAACATATTTCAAATGTTCTGTTAAATATTGAAAATAACCCGTAAAAATATGATGAAATGTTTTTCATTAAATAGATTTATAATAATGTAAAAAATAATTTAAATAAAATATTATCAAACTCTGATGAAAAATTAATAAAATTCATATGACAAAAAAAAAATCATTAACATGGAAGAAATGATTTGGAATTTAATTATTAATGAAATTTAAAAACAATGTATCATACGTTTAATAGACATGTTTTTTAATTATCCAATACGGCATCAAATGGAATGTATGAATTCAAACCCAAAAATTACACGAGTATAACAATACAAATGAGGTATTAGTTATTATTGTCATAATTATATTACAATTTAAATCTTAACATATTCTATCCTAAAATAAAATGTTATTTTATCATAAATCCCCTTACCTAGGGACTCTATATAGCCATACATGATAAATAATTCTATATAATGAATTTATATTTATATTTTTTTATAGACACATGAAATTATCAATTTTTAATGGATATAAATTTATGAATGTAGTTGATATATTATAATTATAGTATCATAATTATGTATTAAATACCATATAAATTTATCAATTTTATCTATATAATCCTACAATTAAATAGGTGATGAAGAAACTTACACTGCTATGTGGAGATGGTAGGCCATTCATATGAAAAAACTATTTTTTTCATTTTCTATTAGTTGAATGAGTGGTGTAAAATAGTGTCATAGAATCATAGAAAAATATTTTTATATTTTCTATTCTAGATTAATTTTTCTATGATGGATATAGTATATTTATATGAATTATTATAATAATTAAAACGTGAAGGGCTCTCATGTGGTGATTACATTTTTTTATAGACCTTCTATAGGATAAATATCATGCCTTCATGAAGTGAGTATAATGTAAAACTAATAGATGATGAAATAAGAAAATTACATTATTTAGGTTTCTTATTATGGATTTTCCTTGATATATATCCCAATTTTTTTGAGTAATGGAGGGGGACAAGATTCCTTTTATATGTTCGGATTGGAAAACATAGGGAATTAATTAAATGATGAAATTAATATGACATCATTATATTTTGAAAGTGGCATATATTTTCTATATATTTTAATTGTTTTAGGGTACTATCAAAATTTATATATAACCTATGACGTTCAACAATTATTATTATTTTTAATCTTGAAGACGTATCACCTTTTTATCCCTTTTATCTCATTATATTATTCAACAGGTGATAAATATTCAAAATAGATCATATTCACCATGAAAAACATTATGTTCCCCATATTAAATAATAATAATTATTCTAATTTATTCTATTTTAATGATTTATTTTTGACTCAATAATGATTTTCTTTTGACTTTTCCATTCCTTCAAACTTGGTGGATATTTTTAAGTCAATAAGTTTTCATTATGAATTTACCATTCCTTCTTGTATTAAAAAACACAAACTCCTTATCTCAAGGAAAATTTTATTTTACACTGTGTTTTTCTTCTATAAGTAAAAATTTCCAACCCCAAGAAACTTTTTAATTACAATGTTTTTCATTGTTCATTATCTTGTATATGTGTACTATTATGTTCCATGTCTAAAACCACGGAGTCATAAAATTCTTAGATAAAGAGAAATCCATTTTTAGGATCTGAATTCAAACTCCGAGTTCTCTGAATTCTGACTCCGAACATTTCTTGAGATCTAAATCTGAGTTATCTGAATTCAGATCACTGAACTTTTTTGAGTTATGACTCCGAATTCTCATGAATTTTGACTCTATACTTTGTATTTTCAGACTCATAATTCTCATGAACTATGACTCCGAACATTTTATGTTAAGGTTCCAAATTCCTATGAATCAAAATTCTAAATTTCCATGAAATTATGACTCCAGAATTCTATATAGTTCTGGTTCATAATTCCTTAGAAAAATGAATCCTAATATCCTTGTATTATAGACACCAAATTCATTTTTGGTTAGACTCTGGACTTTTATTTTCTTACATTCCGAATTTTGTATTTTGGTTACGTAACCATGTTATTGCATACACAGGTTTTTCTTATAAAATGATGTCGTGCATTCAGTTACTAACCAACCGTTTTTTGAGTGACACGTGTACAGGTCCCTCTGAAATTCACGGAAAAATATGATTATTACAGAAGGGAGCTGACTGTTGGTGTTGTGCCTATAAATATGAGCTTATTATAATAAGCTCACAATAAGTTAACCAATCTAGAGATTACATGCTGATGATGTGATTTCTAGATAGAGATTCTTTATTTCTTTGTGCATACTAAAATTCTTATTCAGATTTGAATTGTGCGACTCCAATTGTTGATGTATACAATCGAGGGCTTCCGGGGATAGGAAGATAGAGCTGATGACTACCTTGAAGTTGAGGGCTAGTGGGGATATCAAGACAGACTCCGAAGATTTTATCGATGGTTTAGCATGGTGTGGGTGAGACAAAATTTCTTGAAACTATAAATCAAGGGACCTTTATCCAAGGTTATTGATTACCCTTCACTTTGGGTTAAAAGATTTACCCCTTGTTATTTGATTGTTTCAAGTGTTCCACTGCATTTATGTTTTTGGGGAATGTATAACTATATTATACATACATACTTTTGTATAACTCTGATTTAGTAAGATTATATATGCTTTAGGGTAGAATCCTTATCTTTGCAAACTTCTGTTATGTTTCATTTCCAGAATCACTTTTCTGGAATTGCATTCAAGGAATCATATTTCCCGAATCAAGCAAATTTGTAGAACTTAGAGGTTTTGTGAATTTACCGAGTTTAACCATGTTAAATGATAGAAAAAGTTTCTAACCAACTTTAAAATTTCCTAAAGACTTTTTAATGTATACAGTTCACCCCCCTCCTCTGGTATTTTCTGCATCATTAGATACTACATTAGTATCTTCATTCCATATTCTGATCCTACAATTCGTATCTGAGGAGGTCTCTAAAATACTTATACTCACATATGAGTTTTCCTCCCTCATGTTTTCATTGTTCTATATTTTCCTTGATTAGTGTTATTTTTCGTTGAATCTGAACTTTTTCTATTAACAAGGGTTTAGTGGAAAGAATTTTTCATTAATATGGAACGAATCATTGTTGGTTATATAGACAATATCAATCCAACTAGACCACCTATATTTGATGGTAATGATTATGAATATTGGAGAGATCGCATGAAGTCATTCATTATCAATACTGGAGTAGATAATTTTTTTATGCTTACTGGAGGCTATAAAATCCCTGACAAGGAACATAGTACCTTTACAAATCAAGAGAATCATGAATATCAACTGAATTATAAGGTACACAATAATTTTATTTTATCCATGACTATAAATATAAAAAACCAAATTTCATCTTGTGAAGTAGAAAATTGTATTTGGAAGAAACTTGATGTTACTCACTTTGGAACTTCAAAAGTCATTGAAACCAGAAGAGCAGTGATCAGAGAGGAATATCATAGTCTCTTCTTTCCTTACAGAGAACCCATATGTAAGGTGCAACAAAGGTTCATGACTATTGTAAATTGTTTACAATCTATGGGTGAAAAGTATTAGATGATTAAATTCTTATTGATAATATCATATACATCATGCCGAATGAATGGGAATCCAAGCGTATGTCTATTGATGAGAACAAATATTTTACTCAGATTTCTCTTGATGAACTATTTAGAACACCTCTTCAACATGTGACTAGAATGAAGAGAGATGTTGATAATATTAATAATAATAATGGGAATGTAAATGTTACTTTTACTACAACATCAAATCATATAAAATATAAGACTCCTAAGAGAGTTACCAGATCTAAATCTAAGAAGGTTGTTATCCAATCTGAATATAAAGGAAGTGAATCCTTAGAGGAAGAATTAGAAAATCTTGCTCGAAGGATGATCATGATTTCTTGACAAAGAAACATTCAATCTAGATACAAGAAGAATGAAAGGAAATATAAGAAAGAATCAGAAGACAAATTTTATGAATGAAAGAGAGATGGACATATAAGGCCTTATTTTCCAATGCTTAAGAGAAAAGATAGAATGGAAAAGCATTCTAAGAGAAACAGAAAGAAGTATTACAAGGCTAAATCTAAGAAAGTCTTGAAAGCTAATGAAAACTGGAGTACTAGTGGTGGAGACTCTTCATATGAATCTTCAGATTAAAAATATTCTGGATAGAATAATCTTGGCCTAATAGCCAGATTACCGATTGAAAATCATTGTTTAATGGCTAATGTACACGATGAGGAATCTATGAATGATGTTTTTTAAGTGCTAATCATTGTCGTAGTAAATATTATTACTCTTATAATTAAGAATCTTCTTCTAATGATGATAATACTTTATCTCCCTGTGAAGAAGTTTCTTGGTTTTCCAAACATATTGAGATTGAGAATTCCAAACTCATAAAAAAGCTTGATAAGGGGTATTTTAGGAATACCTAAGGAAATATCAGATTGTTCTAAATATCTTGATATGAAAAATTATGATTTTGAAAGTATATCAAAAAATCTTTAGGATGTAAATTATTTGAAGAATAAACGTTCTAAAGATCTAGAATACATAATTTCTAAGAAAAATGTTTTTGAGCCTAACTCTAGTTAAAATTCAAAAAAAAAATTAAGATAATTACATAGTTATCAAACTCAAATCCAAAATTTTTTCTTTGAGTATGTGTTTGTCAAACATTACTTTAGGTAAGTAAAATTTTTATAAGATGTATTCTCAAATCCGACCTCTAAAGAATAGTTCTGTTTTTGCTTATACTAGTTCTAAACTGGTTTTTAGTAAAAATTACTTTGTTCCTAAAAGTGTTCCATTCTTCCATAAGTGTTAGTGTGGTGGTCATTGGGCAAAAAATTGTTCCATTAACAAAACTCAGTCTTTAGGATTTCATAAAGCCTATTTTTCTACGAAAATGTGGGTACCTAAGATTTTTATTTTTAAGATTTCTAGATCCAAGCATGTTTGGATTCCAAAAACCTAGATTTTTCCTATTTTTAGGATTATAGAGGGAATAAAAATAGAAATACATGGTACATGGATAGTGGATGTTCCCAGAATATTACTAATAACTAAAAATACTTTGAAAATATTATCAAGACGAAAGGAGGAAAAAGTATCTTTGGAAGATAATGTTCAGGGAGAAATTATTGGTATAGGTAACATCGTTCTTCTTAGAAAAGCAATGATTTAAAATGTTTTATTTTTAAATAGTATTAAGCACAATCTCATTAGCATAATCCAATTATGTGATGAAGGTTACCTTATGAATTTTATAAATGATAAGTGCTTAGTACACAATTAAAAGGAAAATTTATTCATTCTTCCCATATGCAAGAGAATGTTTAAACACTAAACATAGAAGACGTTAGGATCCAAGACATACCTTCCCATAGTGAAATGGAAGATCATTTTTGGTTATGGCATAGAAGGTTATGACCTTGTAACCATAGGAACTTATGTAAACAGTCAATGAAAAGACTAGTTAAGGATATATCGGAGTATCGATTTGATTATTCAAAATTTTCTCATCCTTATTAATATGGAAAGAAACATAAATATAATTTTAAATCAATAAGTGAAGTCACAACTACTGATGCATTACAGTTAGTTCATATGGATCTTTTCGGCCCGACACAAACTGGAAGCATTAGTGGAAAATATTTTGTATTTGTCTTAGTTGATGACTACACATGATTTACGTGGGTCTATTTTCTAGAAATTATGTCTGATGATTTTTCATATTTCAATATTTTTAGAGCCCCATATAAAAATTAGAAAAACATTCTCTTGATAAATATTCATAGTGATCATGGTGGAGAATTTCAGAATTCCGATTTTGAAACATTTTGTACTAGAAAATAATTACTCATAACTTCTTATCACCTAGAACACCACAACAAAATTGTGTTGTTGAAAGAAGAAATAGAATTGTTCAAAAGATAACTAGAACCATGTTGAGTGAGTATTATATAGCCAAAAATTGTTGGGCTGAAGCTATAAGTACTGCTTGTTATACACTAAATCAAGTTTTGATTAGCTATTTTCTTAATAAAACTCATTATGAGTTATGGAATGGTAGAAAACCTAGAATTTCCTACATCATGGTTTTTGGATTCAAGGTATTAATCTTGAATAATAATGATAATTTACACAAAATCGCACCAAAATCTGATGATGTAATTTTTTTGGCTACTCCACAACTTCTAAGGCTTATAGAGTTTTTAACAAAAACACTTGCACTGTTGAAGAGACAGTACATGTCAAATTTGATGAAACTAATCCTTTTGTTTTAAAAAAACCCCAACCTATATCATCGTATGTGTTTTCAAAAACTGATTATCAACCATTGATAGAATATCCTTCTAATAAGGAAAATTTCGAAGAAGACACTTCTGAAACATTTACACCAGATGATATCCTACCCTATGTTGACGAACAGGTTTTACAAAACCCAAATGGTTTTTTCCATGGAATAATCCTAGTGATAGATTCATTGGTGATGTAAATCAACCTGTAAGGACTAGAAGTTCCTTAAGAAATCATGTAGAACATCTAGCATTCCATTCCCAATTTGAACCAAAAGCACTGATGAAGCTTTTGGTGATGCTGATTTGATTAATGCCATGCAAGATGGAATAAATGAATTCGAAAGGAAGAAAGTCTGGACATTGGGTGAAAGACCTAAGGAAAAATCTATTATGGAACTAAAATGGGTCTTCAGAAATAAGTTTGATGAAAATGGAATAATTGTATGAAATAATACTATATTGGTTGCTAAAGGCTATAATCAACAATAAGGAATGGACTATAACGAAACCTATGCACTAGTAGTCAGACTTGAATATATTCAAATCTTACATGCCTTTGCAGTATTCATTAATTTAGAACTTTTCCAAATGGATGTGAAATGTGAATTCCTTAATGGTTATGTTCAAAAGGAAGTCTTGGTTGAGCAACATCCTGATTTCTAAAATACAAATCATCCAGATCATGTTTTTAGAGTTACCAAAGTTATATATGGACTTGAACAAGCACCTAGAGCTAGGTATGATCGACGTACAAGATTTTTGCTTCAAAATAATGATGTTAAGGGAAATGAAGATCCAACCATTTTTATAAATAAGATAAGAAAAGTGTTTCGATTATTCAAATTTAGGTTCATGACATCATATTTGGTTCATCCCAGCAATCCTTAACTTATTCATTTGCAGATCTAATAAAATCTGAGTTGGAAATGTGTATGATGGGTGAGTTAACTTTTTTCATTGGTTTTCAAATTTCTCAAAAAACCAAAAGGAATCTATATATACCAACATAAGTATATTAAGGATATTTTTAAAAAGTATGGAGATGAAAACACTAAGAGCATAAGCACTCTCATTGGTACCTTAAACACAGTTGATCTTGATGAAGCTTAGAAACCAGTAGATCAAACATCTTTTAGAGGTATGATAGGAAGTCAACTTTACATGACAGTTAGTCATCCAAACATAATGTTTTTAGTTTGCTTATGTTCAATATATCAATCCAATCCTAAGTAATCTCATCTAAATTAAGTGAAAATAATTTTTCACTACATAAATGGAAACATGGATTTAGGACTCTTTTATACTTCCAGAAATGATTTTTTTGAATTGTTTTATATATGCTAAATTTGGTGGATGTAGAATGGATAGAAAGAGTACATCCGGAACATTCCATTTCTTAGGAGACTCATTAGTTTCTTGGTCTTGCAAGAAGCAACACTCAGTAGCACATTCCACTGCTGAAGCTGAATATGTAGCAACTGAAAGTTGTTGTGCTCAAGTTGCGTGGATGCAACACACACTCATAGACTATGGTATGAGTTTTACCAAAAAAAAAAATTCTGTGATTATACAAGTTCCATTTCCCTTAATAAAAACCATGCACATCACTCTCATGAAATACACATAAGTATTAGGCATCACTTTTTTAGGGATCACACACAAAAAGGAGATATCATTATTCAATTTATCGAAACGCAAGATCAACTTGCTGATATTTTCACAAAATCATTACCCTTTGATAGATTTTAAAACATTAAACAGAAAAATAGGAATTAGAACCATAAGTTAATCTTCCTCATTAACTATTTTTTTAACATTCCTCCTTACAGTAATAAACTCCATTTCATAGGTGGAGTACATTTGTTTTATATTTTTCCAAATTTTACCTTAATGAAAATTTTCATAGTTTTTTTTCAAATAATTCATAATGAAAATTTTTCATAGATAGTTTTTCAAAATTTTCATAATAAAAGATTTCATAATTGAAATTTTCGTAATAAATATTTTCTTACCTGAAATTTTTATAATGATGATTTAATTACATGAAATTTATATAATAAAGATTTTTGTTCATGAAATTTTCGTAATGAATATTTTTATACTTGAAATTTTTGTAATGAATATTTTCATACATGAAATTTTTTTAATAATGATTTTCATACTTGATTCTTTTGAAATGAAGAATTTTGTACTTGAAATTTTGGTAATGAAGATTTTCGTACTTGAAATTTTCATAATGAAGATTTTCACACATGAAATTTACGTAATGAAGGTTTTTGTACTTGAAATTTTCTTTATGAATAGTTTCGTACTTGAAATTTTCGTAATGAATATTTTCATTCTTGAAATTTTTGTAATAAATATTTGTGTACTCAAATTTTTTTCATAATGGAGGTTTTTGTAGTCAATTTTTTTAATGTTCTCCAATAAGAATATTACCTATTACAAATAATCTTCCTAGAAATCAGAAAGGTATGACTATTTATTGAGTTTTAGTAATCACCTTTTACTTGATAGTAGTTTTTTTTCTCGGATTCTAGTTTCCTTATATCTGATTGTTTTCATTTAAAATCTCAAAAAATCGGATCATAATAATTTTTCTTTGCAGCTATCATATCAACCGTTAGATCTAATCAGAAGTTTTCTCAACTGTTGGATTGATATTAAAAGTTCAACTGTTGCATCAACGCCTTTAAAATGGAAACTGAAGGGTTGTCCCACATCGTTGTCATGCCTTTTTCATGTCGAAGCTCGGCCCCTCTTTAAAAATCCCATTACGAACCTCTCATGTCTTGCTCTAATCTAATTGTCTGGTGATGTCCTTCTCAAAATATGTCAACTATCTAGACGATTTTAGAGTGGAAGATTTATAGAGAGAGGTTTGTGCATCCGAATTTATTTTCCAAGTACTATTCCATAATTTCTAGGTACATCAGGCTGAATGGATGGTAGAGTGTTTGCATATCAAAGCCAGGGGGTCAAGACTTGGTGTATTCAGATCTACTTATTGAGTTTTATGTGTCGGTCAGTTTCATTAAGGAATAAGGGAGGGATAATTTCTCATTCAAGTGAGATGGAAAAACCTATGCTCTATCTTATACAAAGGCAACTATCTTGGTAGGGTTGTCTTATGAAGGGGAAGCCAAGTTTGGTTCCCACAAATTGCCGGATTTAAAAGGATGTTTTGTCAAAGTGAAAGATATGGAGTGTCATAGGCTTTCAGATGTCATGACTGCAAATATTTCCCATTTTTCTACAAATAATCAGATCCTTAAATTATGGGTTGAGGGTTTCATCATTATGAGAAAAGGTGATAAATAAACCTTGAATAAGAGCGACATGTACATCTTAGATTTTCTATTAAATCTGAGGAAGATAAATTTGATGAAGAATATTCGGATTACGATAGTGAATATCAAGAATTGGAACATGAAAGCAAATATATTCATGTATTCTTCCCTCCTCTCCAAGCTAATTATTTGGTGACTTGAATCGTTAAAAATTCCTTGCAGCTCCAAGCCGAGGAACTGCAACGTCATTCTGATTAGTGATGATACTCTCAAGAAAATGAAAGTTGGTTTTTTTAAAGTATCAGGAGAATTATATGACATTCAAGAGGATGTATCTGAAGCTATTCTGAAGGAACAAGAAGTTCCTGAACCATCGAAGATGGCTGGAAATAAGAGAAAGTTAAAGGAAGTGGAAGAAACAGAGAAAAACCATAAGTCTAATGAAACTCAATCCGCACATCCATATCCCAAGAAAAAAAATTCTTATCTAGATGAGGTTGTAGACAAATGGATGGAGAATAAGAAAAACCAGACGTAAGGAGATCCACAGTTTGGCTTTGATCCTGCCGAGGCCAAGGAATTAAAAGAAAAGATAACAGATGAGCTTGGGAAGCAAGCTAAAGAAAAGAATATAATGTAAAAGACGGTTGTGGCCGAAATTATACAATCCCTTTTGAGGGATACTGAAATAGAATATGAGAATATTATTGTTTTGAAATCCTTCCTTGTAGAACCCTTACCGGAGACTCCGAGGAAGAAGTTCATGAATCCGAAAAAAGCCCAAGAGAAGGTTGTTGAAGAGAAAGGAGCTATGGAATATCTGAAAGAATAAGTTGCTGAAAGTAGTGCTGATATAGAAGATTTGATTAAGAAAGTGGAGGAATTTCATGAGAAGTAATGTGAATATGGAAAATTTTCATTCTGAACCTCAAAAGCCGAATCTTCGATGATTTATAATCCTGGAGTAGACGAGAATTCTGAATATGAAGTGAATAAGCTCTCTGAGGAAGAAATCTATAATAATCATTTCATTCTCCCAGAGGATGCTGAGGCAGGAGCCTTGAAAGAAAAGGTTGATGAAGACAAAATCGTTCAACTATGTGACAGTGAACATGAGTCTCCAGATGAAGAAGTTGTTCTGAGAACCAATAAGGGGAAACCGTTGGTTGATGATAGATACAAGTTTATTGAAGGAAGAAGGAAGCTGGTTGATCTTCTAAGAGGAAGCTTGTTGAGCTATATGAAGACCCTCACCAAGAAAAGTGTTTGATTTGGAATAATCGGCTCTAAGATGTGATTTTGTCATTCAATCACTAAAGATGCCTGTTGACACCATTCCAATCATTCCAACCATTAATTCTATATGTCAGATGCTCCAACATAGCAAGAATCAGAAATTGGATTCTGTATCCATGGTGATGGATATGTGTGTAAAGATTGATGCTGATTTCAAGAACTTCCTTATAAACTACGATGCCCATAAAAAATCTTGTAAAAAAGTGGTCACCTGGTCAAATACTATATTTTAATATTTGAGAGAGCATGATATGTTTCAAGATAATGTTAAGGAATATTTTGATTCTGAATATTGTAAAATCAAGGATCTCACAAATAGATTTGAGGAAAACCTAACTCTTGATTAGAATACTCGGATTCAGGAGGTCAAGGATCTAAATGGGAAGTTGAATTATGTTTCCCAATGTTGGAAAACGGAAAGGGATCTTTGTATTGAGATCAAAGAGAAGCTAGCCAAGCAAGATGAGTTGTTTAATGCTCAGGCAGAGGCTCTGAAGGCTCAAGAAGAAAGAATCATGTTTTTAGATAAGAAAGTTGCGGATCATGATCAACATCTTAAATGAGTAGCGGAATATCATAAATGGCTGAAGAAGATGAAGACTACTGTATTGAATTTTATTTCAAAGGAAATATAAGGATGAATGTGTTACAATCCGATATTTATTGTATTTTTCTTCCTGGAAATTTTTTTTCTTTTCAAAATTGAATTTTTGGTTGCTTTCTTTTGGATGTGTTGTAGTAATCATTCAGGAAATATAATATCTTTTCCATTCCCTCAAATTCTTTTTGAAAATCACAAATGGGGAGAAGGAAAAAACAATACTAAGTAAAGAAAAAATATCTCTATGTAAGGGGGAGTTTATATAAGGGGGATATTTCATTATAGTGATTTCCATACTCAAGAAATTGATAAATCTCACTCCAGAAATCTAGAATATGATACTTAGTGTTTCAATGTATAAGGAAGAGTAAGTCTTATTCATCCTTGAAAATCTGATTAAGGGATATGAGTTTAATTTTGAAAGTCTAGATAATTTTCCAATTCCTTATATTCATATTCATAAGGTTGTTTGTGCTTTCCAAAAAGGGGGAGATTGTTGAGTCCATAAGGTTTTCATTATCAAATTTTCATTCCTTCATAATTGGGGGAGATAGTTATGTCAATAAGGTTTCCTTGTTACTGTACCATTAATTCTTCTTGTGAAAATCACAAACACATTATCTCAAGGAAAATTTCATTTTACCCTGTGTTTTACTTCTATAAGGTATATTTTCCTACCAAAGGAAATTTTTCCTTCCAATTTTTTTTCATTTTTCTTTATCATGACTAAGTGTAAAATTCATTTTCAGGTATAAAACCTTGGAAGAATATTTTACATTGATAAAGAGCATTCTGTTTTTAGGATCCAAATTCAGACTCCGAGTTCTCTGAATTCAGACTTTGAACTTTTCCGAGTTCTTACTCCGAGTTTTCTGAATTCAGAACTATGAAATTTTCTGATTTCTGACTCAGAATTGTCATGAATTCTGACACTGAACATTGTAAGTTCAGACTCTGAATTCTCATGAACTCTTTCTCTGAACATTGTATGTTCAGGTTTTGAATTCTTGTGAATCCAGATTCTGAATTTCCTTGAAATTAATACTCTGGAATTCTATAGTGTTCAGGTTCATAATTCTTTATAAAAGAGAATCCAAATATCCTCGTATTACAAACACTGAATTCATTTTTGGTTAGACTCCAAACTTTTATTTCCTTACATTCGAAATTTTGGATTTTGGTTATGTAACCTTGTTTTTTGCTTAAACTTGTTTTTCTTATAAAATGTTCTTGAGAATTCAGTTACTAACCAACTGTTGATTGAGATACACGTGTAAAGGTCCCTCCGAAATTCAAGGAAATTATGAGAATTGGAAGAGGTAGTTGACCGTTGGTGTTGTGCCTATAAATTGGAGATTATTTGAAATAGCTCACAAAAATTTGATCAATCTAGAGATTACATGCTGCTGAAGGTATTTCTAGAGAGAGACACTTTATTACTTTGTGCATACTGAACTTCTTGTTCATATTTTTTTTGTGAAACTCTCATTGTTGTTGTGTACAATCGAGGGATTCTGGGGATAAGAAGACAGAGGTGTTGACTACCTTGAAGTTGAGGGATTCCTTGGTGATAAAGACAGAGGTTCCTACTACATTAATGTTGAGGGCTTGTGGGGATAACAAGACAGACTCTAATCAACCTATCGAGGGCTTACCTGTAACACCCCAAGATTTTTTGAAAAAAAATATTTTTAATTTCATTAATTTCTTGTGTTGTACGCTACACCAAAAGGAGCTTGCACAACACGCATCCCTGAATTTCCTTGCATTACACACAATCACAACATTCCTCGATAGCGTGTGTAGTACGCAATACCGAGTTTCACTAAATGAGATATTATTATAATATTATTATGAACTAGCCGTTATGAATTGTAATACCCACTTTTTGAAATTTTATAAATTTTATCTTTCAAAATGGACTTCATTTTTGGATTCAGAATATCGAAATTAGATTAGGGTGAAATTTTGGTACTTTTCGGATAACTTTCATATTCTGATGAATAGTGAAAATTACTAAATTTTAATTAAAAACAACTTTTTTAATCAAAATAATTAATAGTGATAAATTATTAATTTGAGTGGTTTTAAAGTATATTTAGAATATATTTTTACAATTTAATACAATTTTGGTCATTTGATGTAATTTCACATTTAAACCAAACATAAACAAGTGTCAATCTTCTGATAGTTATTATCTCTTAAGAACACGCTATTTGTTTTGACGATGACAATTAAATTTTAAACTAATTAATGCAACTGATATGTTTTGAATTTGGTAAAATAGAAATCATTTTTTAATTCACAATATCAAAAATATATTAGGCCTAATTTTTGGTATTTTTCTAGAAACTTTCATTTTTTGATGAATAGTGAAACCACTAAGTGGTAGTTAAAAAAACTGAAGTTTTCATAAAACTTAATTTTACCGCTTCTGTGAGTGGAATTTCGAAAATCCGAGAGACAAGGTTAATATCAAGGACTAAAATATGGTTCAATTAGATAAAAATAATTTTTGGTGAATAGTAACTTTTTACTTTTTTTACCACAGTCAAAAGTAAATAGGGTAATTAAGGGTAAATATGATATTATTATTACCCTAAAACATGTCTTAATTCTATTGGATAAGTGTAATTCGGCCAAAAACAACCTTAGGAATAAAATATGACCATTTAGGCCCACTTGGATTAGATTAGGACATTTATTATTAATTTTTTTAAAGAAGGGTTAAAATATTTAAAATCAATGTTTAATAACTAAATAATTTTTAATATAGGGTTATACATAAGATAAAATAGACTATAATTATTAATTAGAAATCTAAAAATATTTCCAACATAATAGTATTTTATTTGTAATTTTTAGACTTAAAAGTATTTAATTTATTTATGATACAATGTTGATACAGTAATTATCTTATTAATTAAATATTGACATAATTGATGTTATAAATACCCAAATAAATGTAATTTGAGACTTTTTATGAATTCCAATAATTTTCCATGTTAATATGACTTGTTAATATTTATTTAATTAATTTTCTCCGAACTAATAATTCTGTTATTATTTTCACAAAAATCAATTACCAAATAGTGTCAAAATTGACATAAAATAGTTTTTAAAACAAATATTATATTATTAATTGTATTATTTTCCTAAAAATCTATGGTTCGTCCAAGATACTTATATCATGATATTTCTATCATTAATGGAACTATTGGGGGTCTCTTGGATGTATATGGTATGTTTATTAACTATATAATATAAAAATACAAAGTAACATGGTAAATGTCAATCTAATTAACTAAGAGATAAAACTAAAAGATAAGGTTAATATAATGACCTAAACTTGTCTAAATTCTATTGGATGAGAGGATTTAAAACCATACCCACCTTAGCTTTTAAATATATCACTTTAGAGCTATTAAAAACCAAATTTGACTTTATAATAAAATAATATTTTTAGTTATTCCAAAGGTGCCCCTCTCGTCCCTTATAAAAGGGAACCTCCTCCATCTCTTCCTCACACCGCTTTGAGCCTTCATGCTCAGACAACCCCTGCCAAATTCTATTATACACTTCCCTAGAAACATCCTTGAGGTCCTGGTCTTCTTCAAAGACCAATTTTAGTACCCTAAGAGGAGGTCTGAAAGAGGCGCTTCAAAGAAGAGGTAATGTTTGTTACTGATTCTTTCAACTTTATTTCTTCTTCCACTTCTTCTTTTTTAGTTGTTTCATTATGAGTTAATAACATCAGTATCACTCATATACTGATATGTTATTATAAGTATGAAACAACCATATTTCACCATCTATCCATCCTACGGAAAACGAAATCACCGCACGTGCGTACGTACGGAATACTGTCTCCACGCCATGGTGTAATCTAATTTCCACCACCACCTTACATGGATTGGTATAATGGTGAAAGTAATTAATATATATGATTATTTTAAATTGATATTGATTCTGTAATATTATACATACACTTTAATACAATTCCACGATAATGGGAATGATATCCTCGCTCGTGCGTACGTACGGAATACCGTCTCCACGACGCGATGATATTCACTCTCCATGATAACCATTCAAGAATGATTATAAAGTATATATAATAAGTAATCATGAAATATATGACATAATAATGCTACTTTATTTATGTATATATATATATATATTTATGTCATCTACTTAATTCCATTCAATTCAATAAGGAAACGAAAACAGCATTCATGCGTACGTACGGCCTACCGTCTCCATGAACGGTGTATTTCATTCCATTTATCGATCCATTATATATATATTCTGGATATATATTATATATAAATCATGTTTTACATTCTGGATGTAAGTAATCATGATCTATGTAATCATATGAATAATTACAAGTTAAAACACGAACGACAAATGAAACAATTTTACCCAAAACGCTACGTTAACATGAATTTACAAAAGAACGGGTAATATAAAGTTATAAGTGAACCATATATGATATCATAACAATGAATATGATTATGTAATAAGTCAATGACATTATTTAAATCATTATACAAGATGTTTGGAAATGTACAAAGCATATCAGACCTAAGGTAAGGAATAAGTGTGCAAATCTCATTTTTATCCAAGATTTCTTATTCATAAGTATTTACTGGGGTTATTGCTATAATCCATGTCCATGTTTTATAAAAGTGTATTCATGTATGTTTAAAGTCCATTTTACCCATTTTGACTTTTACCCCATGGTATTTAAGGAATCTTTATTTTGTTTACGTTACGCAGAACTTTTTTGGACTTTTCCGGTAAAAGTACGAGAGGAATGTTTTTTTAACTTATACAGCACGAATGGATTTTTATGGATTTATAAAGCCTTATTTTCATTAAGCTTTCTCCAAAATATTTCATGACTACTTTCAAAAAAATCCTTTTCTTTTAAAATTTCCTGATGTTTTTTGAAAAGAAATTGATTTTGAAGAATAAAGGATATTTTCCTCAAGAATTCATTTCAAGTGTTTTAACAAAATCAATTTTACATCTAAGATGATATCATTTCATTTGTGTATGTTTCAAGTTTAATGTCTCTATGATTCACATGGTTTCACTTTTCTTATGATGACATGTACATTTGTTTTATATGGATTTTGTGATGATGTGATGATGTTTATGAAACCCATTTTATTTGTTGGGTTATTATGAATGATGTATGTTTATTTTGTGGCACAAGAAATAATGATTTCATTATGAGATGGGTGGGACCTATATCTCCCTCCAATGCATTGGGTAAATATTTATATCTCATGAGATAGACATTGCTGGAATGGTAAGTTAATCCGGTTCAGTATTATAGGACTGGAACAAGGAGTGAACTCGATTCAGAAAGGGACTTTGTCCATTAAGATGGTCTTGGCAGCAATTCCTTGGCTACTATGGAAATCATTACAAGTGCTTAATGGATTCCACAATTACATGTTTTATTCCCATGTTATTTTATCATGATTTATGTTCCATTATGATCTATGCCTTATGTTCTTCCATGTTTTAAGTCGTTGCTCATGATTTTGATGTTTAAACATTAAGTTCATGTTTTTTAAGTTCAAATGTATATGGAATGTTTTATTTTATCCATGCTTACCCTTACTGAGCATTTGAGCTCAACCTTTTTATGTCTTATTTTCCCTCAGGATTAAAAGAACGGTTTTAGTTAAGGAAACAAAAAGTGGAAGATCTTTAGGGGAGACGTTGAAGATATTTCACCACGATTAGAAGATTACGTTCCAAGTTTCCAAAGACACTAAACTATTATGGTCCTTGTGTGTCTGTTTTTGTTATGTATTAAGTATTACGAAAAAGTAATGTAATATCTATGCACATCAAGATTCGGGTCTCTAATGTTGGTATCAGAGGAATGGTTTAATCATCCTTTGGAAACAAGGATGCGAAAACGTTAGTGAGATCCCTAGAGATATTTCTAAGGTATGTCTAGGGATGTCCCTAAGGATAAGTATACGTATAGGATATAGTCCTAGAACTATGGTAAAGATCATATAATTTAATCTAAGATGTTCGATATTGAGGGTGATCCCCCATTACTATGTTGTTTTCCCTTGCATGATTTTTTCCTCTCACACAATTCTTTTTTGATTTTAGAAAATGGCTGGAAACATGAAGATTCACGATAATAGGGGATATTATGGACAATGGAATGATATTCTTCATGAGAAACCAAATGAAATGGGATTTGGAAGTCCAAACATCATTATTATTCCGAATCAGAAATCTCATAATATGATCAAAAAACTCAAATTTGGTATGTTTCCCGACTCAAATAATAAGAGAAAGATGGAGTTTCAGGATGATCATAGAGGAATCAAAGTTCAATTTCCCCTATGTAAATCATGTGGGAAGAGGCATCAAGGAGAATGTTTCAAAGGAATTGGAAGATGCATTGGGTGTGGAAAAGAAGGACACAAAGCCTGTAAGTGCAAAGGAAAAGGTTCAGTTAACACCATGGATGATGATAATGGTATTGCTATGACATCATCAATGGTTAAATGTTTTAAATGTGGAATGAATGGGCATTATGCAAACCAATGCCCTAAGGTAATGTCTCATGAAGAGAATCAGTATGGTCGTACATGTAGTATTTATGTTGATGATGATGAAGAGACTACAAATGATATGTTAGATGAAAGAATTGTTGCAGCTCGGTCAATGGTTTAAGAAGGTAGTGGAATGATTAAATGTTTATCAAGTGTAATTTTGTATAAGTAATCTCATGGTACTATGGAATAAAGAGACATCTGAGGATTGTTACACTGTTGTCTTTCCTTAAGTTTTGAAAGTGTGTGATGAATGGTACCAGTATTTTTGGAAATTATATGATATGCGCATAATGAAGGGATAAAGTGAAAATTATATGTTTGATAGTATTAATGAGCTCATGACTAATATAAGGAGAAGGTTATATCATGGTTTGAGTATATATAATTTATGGATTTTGGTATGTGGAAAGAGTTAACTTTTGACAGTATTCATGTTTTCACTAAGGATTAATGGATATTCATTTTTCAAGAGAATACATTATTAAGCTATTCACATGGTTGGAATGTGACCAACAGGATAATGTGGGATAAATGATGGTTGGTTGATGACATTTCAAGTAATCGTTTTCTTTATACTATGATCTTGGACCGAAGTATTTTAGATAAAGATTAGAATGGATTATGTTGGACATAAGATAGTATTGTTTAAGGATAAATGTTTTTTCGATATTATTGATGGGATGTTATAGTAATGTAGTTTTAGAAAAAGGACAACCTACAGGACGGGCGACAACCCATCACGTTGGACAAGGCTGTGGGAATCGAACCCACAACCGAAGTGCGACTGGCCTTTATCGCCTACAACTGGCCTACAGGAAGTCCATGTTTAGTAGAATCTAGTTTTATTATATTAAGCAGTATGATGTATGAAGTATAAGTCCATTTTAGGAACCATATATGATTAATCTCACCATTGATGGACTTGT
The DNA here is from genome assembly GCA_963277665.1 of Viscum album. Classification (NCBI taxonomy): domain Eukaryota; kingdom Viridiplantae; phylum Streptophyta; class Magnoliopsida; order Santalales; family Viscaceae; genus Viscum; species Viscum album. The sequence goes on along the minus strand of OY728135.1, from coordinate 1,587,117,523 downwards.
GTATACTTGATAACTTTTTCTAATCATTCATTTGAAATAGATGGAATGGCCCATCATTATATCACATGATCTGCTAACACTTCACGAATGAAAAATTCAACTTCATTTCTTTAATAGATGAAATGGAAATTGTCCAAAGAACGACCAATGGTGAGATTGTACCAAAATCACTACAGTATTTCATCTAATTCCAATTTCATCAACATTAGGGAAATGATCTTGAAGACCAAAAATGTTGTCCTAGTGCTCTTATATCCGATGAATAATATGGTACCATAGATTGTCACAAATTTATGTCTTTGTGATTGTTGGATTTTTCATAGCCATGTTCTCTACCACACTCCATCAGAACTTGATGGTTAGATTTTTCTTCCATATCCATATTTTCACCTATGTTCTCCTACGTGGAAACCCAGTGATGAGTTAATTTGGGTAACCGTTATGTTTCATACTTTAGTTTTTAAAGCCAAGTTTTGGTATTCCTTTTTATGATGTGGGTTTCTATTAAAGAAAATTTTGAGTAGTAAACCTTTTATAACCCCGACGAATTTCGAAGGGGAAATTCATTTTAAGGGGGGTAGAATGTAACACCCTGAGATTTTATGAAATTTTTTTTTCTTAATTTCATTAATGTCTTGTGTTGTACGCTACAACAAAAGGAGTTTGCACAACATGCATCCTTGACTTTACTTGCATTACACCCAATCACGACCTTCCTCGATAGCATATGTAGTATGCAATACCGAGTTTCACTAAATGAGATATTATTATAATATTATTATGAACTAGCCGTTATGAATAGTAATACCCACTTTTTGAAATTTTATAAATTTTATCATTCAAAATGAACTTCATTTTTGGATTCGGAATATCGAAATTAGCTTAGGGTGAAATTTTGGTACTTTTCGGATAACTTTCATATTCTGATGAATAGTGAAAATTACTAAATTTTAATTAAAAACAAATTTTTTAATCGAAATAATTAACAGTGATAAATTATTAATTTGAGTGGTTTTAAAGTATATTTAGAATATATTTTTACAATTTAATACAATGTTGGTCGTTGGATGTAATTTCACATTTAAACCAAACATGAACAAGTGTCAATCTTTTGATAGTTATTATCTCTTAAGAAGACACTTTGTTTTGACGACGATAATTAATTTTTAAATTAATTAATGCAACTAATATGTTTTGAATTTGTTAAAATAGACATCATTTTTGAATTCGTAATATCAAAAATAGATTAGGCCTAATTTTTGGTATTTTTCTGGAAACTTTCATTTTTTGATGAATAGTGAAACCACTAAGTGGTAGTTAAAAAAACAGAATTTTTCATAAAACATAATTTTACCACTTATGTGAGTGGAATTTTGAAAATCCGAGAGACACGGTTAATATCAAGGACTAAAATATGGTTCAATGAGATAAAAATAATTTTTGGTGAATAGTAACTTTTTAACTTTTTTACCACTGTTAAAATTAAATAGGGTAATTAAGGGTAAATATGATATTATTTTTACCCTAACACATGTCTTAATTTTATTTTATAAGTTTAATTCGGCCAAAAACAACCTTATGAATAAAATATGACCGTTTAGGCCCACATGGATTAGATTAGGACATTTATTATTAATTTATTTAAAGAAGGGTTAAAATAGTTAAAATCAAAGTTTAATAACTAAATAATTTTTCATATAGGGTTATAAATAAGAAAAATTTGACTATAAATCTTCATTATAAATCTAAAATGATTTCCAACATAATGGTATTTTATTTGTTATTTTTTTACATTAAATAATTTAATTTATTTATGATACAATGATGATACAGTAATTATCTTATTAATGAAATATTGACATAATTGATATTATAAATACCCAAATAAATGTAATTTGATAATTTTTATGAATTACAATAATTTTATATGTTAATATGACATGTTAATATTTATTTAATGAATCTTTGTCGAACTAATAATTCTTTTATGATTTTCACAAATATCAATTACCAAATAGTGTCAAAATTGACATAAAATTGTTTTTAAAACAACTATTATATTATTAATTGTTATTATATTCCTAAAAATATAAGGTTCGGACAGGATACTTATATCATGATAGGTGTATAATTAATGTACCAGTTGGGGGTCTCTTGGATATATATGGTATGTTTATTAACTATATAATATAAAAATACAAAGTAAATGGTAAATGTCAATCTAATTAACTAAGAGTTAAAACTAAAAGAGAAGATTAATATAATGACCTAAACTTGTCTAAATTCTATTGGATGAGATGATTTCAACCCAAAACCACCTTATCTTTGAAATATATCAATTGGGAGCTATGAGAAACCGAATTTGACTTCATAATAAAATAATATTTTTAGTTATTCCAAAGGTGACCCTCTCCTCCCTTATAAAAGGGAACCTACTCCCTCTCTTCCTCACACCACTTTGAGCCTTCATTCTCGGAAAACCCCTGCCAAATTCTCTTCTACACTTTCCTAGAAACATCCTAGAGGTCCTGGTCTTCATCAAAGACCAATTTTAGAACCCTAAGAGGAGGTCTCAAAGAGGCGCTTCAAAGAAGAGGTAATGTTTGTTACTGATTCTTTCAACTTTATTTCTTCTTCCACTTCTTCTTTTTTTAGTTTTTTCATTATTAGGTAATAAAAATCAGTATCGATAATATACTAAAATGTTATTATAAGTATGAAACAACCATATTTAACCATCTATCCATCCTAAGGAAAATGAAATCACCGAGCGTGCGTACGTACGGAATACCGTCTCCACGCCGTGGTGTAATCTAATTTACACCACCACCATACATGGATGAGTATAATGGTGAAAGTAATGAATATATATGATTATTTTAATGCTATATTGATTCTTTAATATTATACATACACCTTAATATAATTCCATGATAATGGGAATGATATCATCGCTCGTGCGTACGTATGGAATACAGTCTCCACAACGCGATGACATTCACTCTCCATGATAACCATTCAAGAATGATTATAAAGTATATATAATAAGTAATCATGAAATATATGACATAATAATGCTACTGAATTTATGTATATATATATTTATGTCATATACTTAATTCCATTCAATTCAATAAGGAAATGAAAACAGCGTTCATGCGTACGTACGACCTACCGTCTCCATGAACGGTGTATTTCATTCCATTTATCGATCCATTATATATATATTCTGAATATATATTATATATAAATCATTTTTTACATTATGGATGTAAGTAATCATGATATAAGTAATCATATGAATAATTACAAGTTAAAACACGAACGACAAATGAAACAATTTTACCCAAAACACTACTTTAACATTAATTTACAAAAGAACTGGTAATATAAAGTCATAATTGAACCATATATGATATCATAACAATGAATATGATTATGTAATAAGTAAATGACATTATTTAAATCATTGTACATGAGGTTTGGATACGTACAAAGCATATCGGACCTAAGGTAAGGAATAATTGTGCAAATCTCATTTTTATCCGAGATTGCTTATTCGTAAGTATTTACTGGGGTTATTGATATCATCCATGTCCATGTTTTATAAAAGTGTATTCATGTATGTTTAAAATCCTTTTTACCCATTTTTACTTTTACCCCATGGTATTTAAGTAATCTTTCTTTTGTTTACGTTGCGAGGTACTTTTTTTTACTTCTCCGGTAAAAGTACGAGAAGAATGTTTTTTTAACTTATACGACACGAATGGATTTTTACGGTTTTATAAAGCCTTATTTTCAGGAAGCTTTATCCAAAATATTTCATGAATATTTTCAAAAAAATCATATTCTTTTAAAATTGCATGACGTTTTGTGAAAAGAAATTGATTTTGAAGAATAAAGGATATTTTCCTCAAGAATTATTTTCAGGTGTTTTATCAAAATCATTTTACATCTAAGATGACATTATTTCATATGTGTATGTTTCAAGTTTAATGTCTCTATGATTTACATGGTTTCACTTTTCTTATGATGAAATTTCCATTTGTTTTATATGGATTATGTGATGATGGGATGATTTTTATGAAACTCATTTTATTTGTTGGGTTATTTTTAATGATGTATGTTTATTTTGTGGCTCAAGTAATAATGATTTAATTATTAGATTGTTGGGACCTATATCTCCCTCAAATGCATTGGGTAAAGATTTATATCTCATGAGATAGACGTGGATGGAATGGTAAGTTAATCCGGTTCAGTATTACAGGACTGGAACGAGGAGTGAACTCGATTCAGAAAGGGACTTTGTGCATTAAGATGGTCTTGGCAGTAATGTCTTGGATACTATGGAAATCATTACATGTGCTTAATGGATTCCAAAATTACATGTTATATTACCATGTTATGTTATCATGATTTATGTTCCATTATGATCTATGCCTTATGTTCTTCCAGGTTTTAAGTCGTTGCTCAAGATTTTGATGTTTGAAAATTATGTTCACGTTTTTTAAGTTCAAATGCATATGGTATGTTTTATTTCATCCATGCTAACCATTACTGAGCATTTGAGCTCACCCTTTTTATGTTTTATTTTCCTTCAGGATTAAAAGAAAGGTTTTAGATAAGGAAACAAAAAGTGGAAGATCTTTAGGGGAGATGTTGAAGATCTTTCACCACGATTAGAATATTATGTTCCAAGTTTCCAAAGACACTAAACTATTACGGTCCTTGTGTGTCTATTTTTGTTATGTATTATGTATTCCACAAAAGTAATGTAATATATCTATGTACGTCAACCTTCGAGTCTCTAAATTACCATTGTGTGGGTGAGACATACTTTCTTGAATGTATAAATCTGGGGACCTTTATCCAAGGTTGTTGGATACCCTTCACTTTGGGTTAAAATATTAATTACTTGTTACTTGTTTGATTCATGTTTTCCGCAGCATTTATATTGTTGAGGAAAGTATAGTTATCATATACTTCTTTACTTTTGAATAACTTTTATTTATTAAGATTCTATATGATTTAAGTTATAATCATTGTCCTTGTAATCTTATGTTAACTTTCATTTCTGGAATCACTTTTTCGTAATTGTATTATCGGTATCATATTTCCAGAATGAAGAAAATTTGAAGAACTTAGAGGTTTTGTAAATATACCTTATTTAACCTTGTTAAATTATAGAAATGTTTCTAACCAACATTAATGTTCCAAAAGAATTTTTAAAGTTTAGAATTCACCCCCACTTATATTTTGAGAATCATTAGACACTACATTTGTATCTTCATTCATTATTTTGATCCTACAATATTTATTATTCCAATTATATATGTGATCAAAATTATATTTATTATATGTTCACATATTTCATGGAAACAGTTTTTTCATTATTATTTCTTCCAATAATAAAAATGATTTCATAAAAAAATAAATTTTAATGTACGTTCAATTGGAATTAACTATATTATGTAAAATAAAAATAGAATTATTTGACATTAAAACATTCTTAAATAGAAATTATCCTTTACTATAAAATATTATTTGGAAAATTGAAACAATGTTATTTAATTGATCAAAAATATTATAACGATTTACAAAAATGTTATGTCTATATTTCTATGTAAATTTTTATATTTAATATGAATTATTTTAAAATTTAATTGTTATTTTTTCATGAAATAATTTTTCATAAAAATTAATGTTATTGATTTTTCATTATAATGTCAAAAAAAGGATATATTTTGTTGAATTATTATTTTTGGCTACTCAACCTAAAAAATTATTTTTTTCAAAAATATAATTAATTTAAATTAACATATTTTATAAATGATGAGTTCAAAAATTAAATTTATTTCATACAAATAAATTTAGTAAATTTTTCAATACATGTTTTAGTTACATTCATGATTATTGTTGTGTGAATTACTATAAAGTTTCTTTATAAAAGAAATGTGGTAATATTTGAAACTCGAGTGATACATATAAAGATGTATAGTTTTTTTATTATTTAATCAATTAAATAATTTTTAATTATTTTAATAGTTTTTTTTCCAATTTGTTTACTAATTATTTTATTTTTTTCTAATGTTTTAATTTAAGGGTTCTTGTTTGTCAATTGTGGTATTATATTAGTGTTGTGTGTGACCCAAGCTATATAATGTGTTATTAAATTTCATATTCAAAATTTTTTTTGCCACATCATGGATAAATAATTTATAGATTTTGAAAAAACAGCATCCATTGTTAGATGTATGATTCTAAAATCATCTACATTCCCTTTTTTATTACATGATATATCCACTTCACATTCATTTATTATTCTGAAATTACATTCAATTATTTTGATTAATGTGACGGTGTCACTAACCTTTATATGTATTGATACCCCCATTTGGAAGTGAGTATAGAACATGGTTAAATTTTTCCCTTTTTACATTATAGTGTATTAGTATGGGAATCTCTCAAGACTATTGGTCCATAATTAGAATTGCATTGGTGAAATTAATTTTATGGAGTTATTAAAATTGATTGAATAATTTAATAATTTATAAATTAGAATATTATCCTTCTCACTGTATTCTAGTATTCAATATTTATGTATGTATTAGGTGATTGGGGGTACAATTACATTCAAATGCACACACACAACATACTCATGACAAAAAGGAATACCTTAACCCCCCATAGGATATCCCACCCATCAAGCCTTATTTATTTAATACACGACCTATAGGGCTAGTTTTCATGAAGCACATCAGATGTACCTAATGTTGTAGAAACATCATGCAAGCATCATTATCAATGTGTCACCAGGCCTACATCATGACTGTATCATTATCTACTCACCGCCTGTGTCACCACCTTCATAGTATTGAATTGTACCAACGCCTAATAGGGCATAATCCCAAGACATCTAAGTTTCCATGTGAGACCCTTTACAACTATGGTTTTCATAGTTTTAGGAGAGAGAATTATATCCAGATCATATAAAATAAGAAGATTTAACTAATTAAATTAATAGTCATATTCTTGGAGTAGTTAATTTTAATGGGAGTTTTGATTTACCTCATATGGTATATCATTTTCCCAATGAATTCTGTATGTAATTCATTGGGTTTTATATTAAGTGAAAAGTGGAATTTAGTATATATTTTTTGAATAAAATCATTTCAATTTCTTCTATATCATATGGAAATAACATAGTCAAGGGAATGATTTAATCTGTTGGAAAATATTGATGTAAATAGATGTATTAAATGAAAACCATTCATTACAGAGAAAAGGATCTCATCACATGGATTTTTGATGGAATTCTATAAATATGTGTTGAATATAAAAAGTGAAATATAGAAATGATTCAGAATAATTTTAAATTTCAAATAATTAACGATATAATTGATCATTTAAAGGGGGATATATCCCCAAAATTTAATTTTCTCAATGGTATCAAAAACATTGAAAGATTATATATTAATTTCCATATAAGTTTATTTGGAGTTGATATGGATTTTTTTACTCTTTATTAATTCGATTTGTTTTCTACAATTCTCCATACATGTTAATTGAATTGATGAAGTGTATTTTTATTTATTCAACACTCATTTTCTATTGTTATTTTATCATCATATATTCCAAATTTCTATATGATCAAGATAAATATTTTCAAACTGTCTATGAAATATTCATGGATCAACATAAATTTTTCATGCTATAAAAATGCATGTTTAGGAAATGGGATTTCATTTTCCACGAGATATTACATAAATATATTAAATCATAGTAGATTAAAAAAATATGGATCTGGTGACATATTTATAACTCATCGTGATAGTGTTTGTAATAAAGATTCTCCTTAGGCATGTAGTGTATTTTATATTATTCATTAATGATTTTAGAAGGTACATTATATAATTATAATGTTGATGAATAATGAGAAGGGATTATAATATTTAACCAGTTTTAATAATATTTTATTGGGCTAATGAAAATGTTGACCACATCTCATATTCTCATATTAGCTCAACCTTGTGATGTGTTTGATGTATATTACTATGAATATTAAATTGATCTCGGTTGATTATTATAAATGATCATTATTTATTGAGATATGATTCAATAGAGGTTTTTCATCATCATTTTACTCACAAAGCCATTACCTAGTCTTAACAACTGTAATTTCTGACTTATAGTATTATGGGACTGATTTATGTAGTTAATGCCTCGTATAAAATATATACCCAAAAAATACATGAATATATCATAAAAAATGGAATTTTACATAAAATTAGTATCCCATGGATGAATATAAAAATTATTTTTATATTTATGTCTGGTATTATACATAGAAATCCATTAGAGTAGTTCATTCCGTCATGAGGAAAACTCACCCTCAAAATATGAAAAATAAAACAGAGGAGCTAAGTTTTATATAATTATATTTAAAAATCCACATGGATGTGGTGTGAGGTCAATATAGAAATTTTTTTAGTATTTATTTATTTAATCTATTATGGATAATTTTAAGGACTTCTAAATCTAAAACAACAATTCTATCATTATTAGAGATAAACTCGACCATGAGGATATACTTAAAGGATGGTTCCAATAGTAATATTCTTTTTATAAGTCCAAATAATATTGAAAATTTCTACTTGAATTTTAGATGAGATAATGAAGTATTATGTTTCATTTTGATGAATTGTAACTATAATAATTAAAATAATGTTTCAACATATAAATCTCCAACAATGGTGGAATTCTGTAAGAAAGGAAAATACTGGGCTCATTACTAGATGCTTCATTATTCAAAATTTGAATGAAAAATATCAATGATATATGGGTTTTATTAAAAAAATAATTTTATTGTAATTAATATCATGAAATTCTATACACAAATTGTAACTAGTGTTTTGATATCATCTCATCATCAAGATATGGTGTGGTCGATCATGGATCATCTAATACCGATGACACACATTTTTTTTTATCAAATTAGACAATTAAATATTTTATATTCGGGATCCATTTTTATAAGTGATTATTTTATTTTTTGTGTCAAAACCCACCCATATATATAATAAATTTTTCATTTAGGTATTAGTTATGGAAGTGGATTCAACTTGTTTTGGATTTTAGTACATTTGAGAAATGATTTCCCTACAAAAAATGAAAACTTTCTATAAACCATTTATATGATTGAATATTTTTTTAAGATTATATTATTTAAATCAATGAATCATGGGAAATTTATATACCATTGATGTAAATATCTAATAACTACATATACAAGTATTCTGGACAGAAGGAACATTTTGACACTCTCTATGGAAGTAATTTTCATTTGTTTCTATGTTTGAATGAAAAAAGATAATAATTTATTATTTTACCTATTATCCATTATATATAAGATATGGGTTTTAAACGTTATTATATATGATCTTATAAATGCCCAATTATGTCAAAAATACAATGTTCTTCATTTCTGAGGACCCATGGAATTCAAATAAAAATTTATGTAACTCATGGGGTGTCAAACCTATTTAATCAGTGTTAGATTTATATAGTATTTAATAATACCCCAAGAATATATAATAAATTATAGTTCTCCAAATATATATGTGAAACTTCATATGAGCTATAATTTCCTCTCAAATTCAATTCCATTCATAAAAACATTGTTTTTTTCTCATTTATGTGAAATCCAGACTATGTACAAGTAATTGAAGAAGATTATTTTATTATGTATGTATATACATTAAATATTTAAAATTTATCCAAGAATATAGTTTATATTTGGTAATTATTATGGGTAAAAGTGATTTTATATATTTGAGTTATATGGAAGCAAGAAATTATCCAAAATGAAAATTAGGAAATGGATGATGATGTAAATGGTAATTGGACAAACATTTTTCATCTTGGAATCGAATTTATGTATCTCGTGGATGAAAATCAATTATGAGTGAAATATTTAAAATACCCTAAGAAATATAAATATATTTTCCATTTGATTTTTTTATACATGTTTCTTAATAGTAGTAGAATAGTTAAAAAGATTTGGTAGAAGAAATATAGACTTTTAAAGGGCACATGGTGTTGGGAAAACAAAAGGTAATTTTAAAACCATAACTACGTAAACAATTATTTTTGTGGGGATTTATATTATTCATCCTAATACACTAGATACATGGTAGATCTATCATATGTACCTAGTATAAAAATTTCATACGTTTTAGAAAAAAAAGGTAAAAGATATATTTTTTCTAAACATACAGTCTAATTAAAACATGGATTCAGGTTTATAGATCATGTATGAAATTTCCCTTTTACCCCATTCTCTTCACTCTTTCTTTGAAAATTATATTTCAAATAAAATTAATCTTTATTATCCATTGGATAATATTTGATATATTTTTTCATGATATCTAATATTTGGATTGGATAAGATTGGTTGTTCTTCCCTATTACATTTTATCAATTTTCGTACTAAAAAAGATATTAATTACAAATATTATTTATCATGGGTCAGTGAAAATTATATTCTCATTATATCATCTAATTATCTACATGTCGTGATGATTTATAATTTCCCTATAAAATGTAGGATCATTATTATTCTATAAAATTATATTCATTATGTTTTCTCTGGTTGTATCCCAAAATCATTTTGGAGTTAATTTTTTTTGTAATTACTAGTAGTGGTATATAATGTCCCTCTAGACCCTAGATAAGTGTTCTTCATATATTTATTTAATTTATATACATCCTCAATTTATTATATGATGTTTATAATTGGTAGTGGTGTGGTAAATAGTGGACTAAATCATACTAAGGTCATTTTAAATAAACAAATTCATAAAAAGTATACATTTGTAGTACACAGTTTTTCCATAAATGTGGATGGGTATGGAATTTTTTGTTCAAGATTTTCTATAAGAATAATATGGAATGAAAATATTCTTGGTATACCTATATTGTTTCATATGTTCCATATAATGGATACCTATTTTCTTAGATATATTAATCATTTTTTATTCTTATATGATAGTTATTATTTAATATTTTTAAGTTTGTAAATTAAATATTTAGTTTCAGTTGGTTCCATATTTAAATGAACTTTATAAAAGTGATAATAATGAATAATTTATAGGGTATAATGTTTCAATATACATATTGTGAAGGTAATCACCTTATTAGTGAACTGTTTAATAGATTGGATGTGTCTGTATTTCCCCAACTCTCTATACCCCTTCCAATTGTCTATTTTTGTTTCACCATAAGATTTTCATATCTAAATATACTTGATTCCCTATCCACATAAATAAGTATTGTTCCCTAAATCATTATATACATTCAATTCAAATATCATTTTGATGCTCAAAGTATGTACCCAAGGTATAAACACTCCCAATATTGTTAGTTTCTTATGACATCATAAATTCATGTCTAATATCTATGCCATGTTATATTAGCTACATATTCCCCAATATTTCATCAATGTTTCACTATACCTTATTTTACATCCAGGTGTAATGGGTGGATTGATTAGTTCTTATTAGGTATATTATAATCACCCTTCATGTGTATTGTTTTGATGTGTGTAGACGATTTTGTTTGTGATCAAGAGAATAAAATTTACCTAGATCATGGGATATAATCATAAATATATTTTGGTGTGTGAAAGGTACCATCTACATTTTTTATAGAGTTTAAAATACTTGATTTTGGGGTAATTTGATTGTGTCCTTATAATATTTCACTACCATGGTTTTCAAATGATGTTACATAGGACTTTTATGGCTTTACTAATTTTCAAATATCCTATTTTAAGTAATCTCACCTATTTTTTAAACATTATAGATGTTTTTGGAAATATTATGTATGAAATTAGTATTTATTTCATTATAATTTATATTATTATCATGAAAACAGGATTATCCATCACCTCATTGATTATCACCTATATTTAAATTACATTAATCTTCCTCTCTAATATTTATTAAAACATCTCAACATTGATATTTTAATACATAGATAAGCAGAAAAATAAGGATAACAATTTACCATCTTGATATAGGTTAACAAAGAGAATTTATGTCAGCCTATGGTGATTAGGAGTTCATTCTGAGGTGTTTTTATTTACAATACTGATACCACATGGAATCATAGGTCACATATGTTACATCATTAGGAATTGTGATTTTAAAAACCTCAAATTTTTTAATTTAGGTGGGTAAAATAATATATTTAACAAACAGTGTACCTATCTATATTGGCTAAAATTGTGTTTATATCTCCAAACATATCTGAAATAATTAATTCATGTTACCTCTTCATTTAACACTTGTAAGATCCATAACATCACATACATAAATATTACCTATTAATGCATGAATATTCATTAAATTAAATTTTGATCCATTATAGAATAATTTATGATTTCTTCATTTGGATACATAGAGACATAAAAAAATGTTCCATAAGTGAGCATCACCATATCCCACTACGTTCTTCTAAAATTGAACCATTAACATTAATATCATAGATAATACCTATCATTAATCAGCCTAGATACTCTAGTACCCTAATACTTGATCTAGAACTAAGATGTCCTGAAGTAAATTCTCAATACCCATGGGTTAGCTTCTAGAAAATAGAATCATACAATATAATATCAGGAATGAATTTTCCACAAAATAGCTGAAGATAAAAATTAAATTATTTTTGTTATAAAATCCCAAAGGAAAAAATACTTGAAAACAAAACTGTATACCAAAACCAAAAAATCACATCATCAAAGTACTAAATGTTTTACAAGAAAAACACAATTTCCCAAAGGACATGACACTCCAACACCTAGGGGATCAATTACATCAACCTCCTTTAAGAGGTTTTTTCCATTTACTAATTCAAGTACGGAGAATATCTACAAATTTTATTAGGTAATTATAGTGTGTGAGATTAAAATCACAAAAGGGTCTCATCAAGTGGTCCATAATAAGATTCCATATTAATAAAAAAAAATCATTCTTTTAATTTAAAATAAAATAAAACATGGTGCTACAATTTAATATTTAATATAAAATATTCATTTCATTTTAAAACAATGTGAGGAATTTAAAAAATGACTTAAATAAAAAATTTATACAAAATTAGTTTCTATAAATAAATAGGCATGTGTAAAATATTTCTATATGAATTGATTATATAATATAAACTTGACATAACATGAACCATGGTTATCTTCCATGCAGTGTGATAGTTTCTTATTATTAAATCCTCACATATATCATATTATTGAACATTTCAATATCTGTTCACACATCCCTCAAGCATAGGCTTAATATGAATCATTAATATCACATTGATGATAATATTTAGAAGACTTTTTTATCATTATAGTTGTAATTATTTTTTCACTTCTACGGAATTACTCACCAAGAGGTCTTTTCCAAAATAACCATCAAACTACCATGGAATGAATGTCATCATTCATCAACAAATTAAAAAATGATAATTATTTCAATTTAAATCATTCATCATTCACACTACAATTTCCTAGTTTTATTTATTTGAATTATATTTTAGTTTCTATACACAAACCCAGTTTTTATTATCAATTTATTCTTCTTCAAAATTAATAAAATCATTAGTATTTATCAATATTATAATGGAACAAACATAAATGGTCCATTCCATGGTTAAAATCTATTTTTGGAGGTGTTCTAAGGACTCATTGTGAGTCATTCAAAGTGTTATCTTGGTTTTTGTTTTCTAAAGGTTATTCACCAAATAGTGATTGGATGAATGGTGACTCCACAAATGGTGGATCACAAAATGGCGACTCACCGAGTGGAGACTCACCGAAAGGTGACTCACCAGATGGTGGATCACCGAATGAGGACTCGCTGATTTGTTACTCATCGAATGGTATCTCAACAAATAGCGACTCAATAAATGGTTAATCAATAATTAGTGTCACACTTAACGATGTCTCACTGAATGGTGACTCACCCAATTGCAGATACTGAAATGCGACTCACCAAACGGTGACTCTCCCAATAGGGATTAATTTCCATTTTTTCTAGTTTCTCCCTCGTTATGATTTATTTGTTGTAGATCGAGCATAATTCCATGTATGCGCATTTATAAAAAAATTAAAATGATATTAATTATTTGTTTAATTTTCTAATGCTCCTAGAACTTGAAATGATATAACTGTATAGTCAAACAACGATCCAAATTTTTTGTACTTTCAAATCATCTCCCTAATTATAGGATCTCACATTTTCCTAAGCTAAGATCATATCTTCCTTGAAACATTTAACTCCATATTGGTGTTCACACAACCTTTCTTCCCTAATGATTCACATGCCTCTGATGTATTATCCTATTCATTTTTCCATTGCATCTCTTCCTACTTCCCTCACGACCATCTGCTTTTGTCACAGGGGGGAGTATTGGTCGCAGGTGGTTCCTAGTAGGATTTACATAGTCTCTCCAACATTTTGGCATCATGCGGTGTTGGTATACTCATATCACCTTCCTTATCATAGTTGGATGTAATTATTAACGTGGATGTGATGTAATCTTTTTATAACCATGGTAATAATTGGGAAATATGATAAGGACAATGATAATTGGTCTATTACAATAATATCCAGGGAATCGATTGATATTGACCACCTTTTTAATCTCTTATCTTTTATTACTATTATGGTTTTTTGAGGATATATTCATTATAAAAATTTTGGATGTTTGTTTTATTTTCTTGTAAAACCATGATTCTTTATGGATATTGGTGATCGTTATTAAATTTTTGTAAATATCAAATATGATTAATCAAGTATACATGGTTAAATGAAAAGGATGACTCATGATGAAACCTTTTTCTATGATCTGTTAATAAAGGTGGAATTAATGAACCTTGTTTGATAAAATTGAAGGAAAATGTATTAGTTTTTTGGTTATGTGTTGTGTTTTTTTGGGATTTGTACCTTGTGTGGGTTGTGTGGTGATGTTGTTGGAAACAAAATTTTGGGTGTAGGGGTGGACGAGGGTTTGGATTTTTGAGTGGGTTATGATATGTTTGTGAAGTGGGATATAAATTTGGTAGTGGTTGTTGTGGGATTTGAGTAGGAGGTGGTGCAATAGTGGTGATAGAATCTCAGGTTCAAAGATTTATTGATTATGGAATGGATGATCTTGTACAGCAATGGGACTGATTTTGGGTTGTGTTGTGGTTGTTGAACATTACTGTGATATGGGACAACAATATATTTGTTTGTGTTTTAGGTAGTTGAAATACAATCTATCTTGTGTATAAATGATGGTGGTAGTTTCTCAGGTACTTCTGGAATGAAATATGTGAACATCATAATAAATAAATGTAAGTGTTAAAATTAAAGGGTTAGGATTAAATTTTGGTTGTGGTTGTCATGTGGCTAGGAATTTAGGGGTTGCAGAATGGGTAGTTTTGTGTGGGCTGGTTCTTGGTTTGGAAACCCATAGGTCATGATTAGTTATTTTTTACATATATGTATAGAGTTGTAGTTCCTTAGGATTTCTACATGTTCCCCACCAATGTTGATCACTACATTCCGAACACCCCAATTACAATGGGGCTGTCTTTCCCAACATCCTGATGGAAGGATGGATGTCTGGTTATTGGCTCAACTTCTTCATCTTATAAGTAATTATCCCCAAATACTCTTTGTAAAGGTAGTAATATCTTCATTTTTGTTACTAGATGTATGTTATGGATCACCCAATAATATTAGTGTAGATTTTGGTGTGGTTTGGTGGCTCTTCTGTTTAAAGTCAAGAAATGTTTCCCATGTGTCTTCAGGATAAGGCCTTGGTATTATTTGGAAGGGCGAAGTTGTGGTTAGTGGCCCAGGAGTGTGAGGGTATCTTGGGATAGTGGATCTTGTGGAATAGTGGTTAATCCATGATGTTCTCCATTAGGGATGAGTTTTTAACCGGTTTGGAAGTGGTTTTGGGTACCCTTTCATTGATGTTATTATATTATTACTTTACTTGACATGAATTATTAAGTGAGTGTGCCTTGGTGAGACTGTCATAGTTATTATTCCTCTTTAGGTGCTTGTTAGGTTCTATAGTTTTCTAATAGGGGAATCAATATGTTTCCCAGACTTTTAGATGTTTGACTTTATCTTTACCTGCTAATAGTTATATTCTCACCATACGTATATAAAACTATTTTATAGTCTCCATGAGGACTTTGGTGACCATTCTAGACCTTACTAGCTCAGGTGTTGGAATAGTTGATGTGTTTCTACAAAGACTTTTTTTGGTACTTTACATTGTATTTTTTTCTACTTTGTAGTGGTTTTGTTTAAAAATTCATGAGTTGGATTTCCGTTTCTATTTTTATATAAAATAATTAGTGTTGTTTGAGATTTACCGTCATATATTATGATATTATTTTCCTTAAAAGAGTAATTCATTCCATCTTGTGTGACATTTCACCTACCCTTGGTGCTAGTCACCACCCGGGGCCTATTGATGGTGGGACTCATTGATAGTTATCCCTCCTTCATCTTTAGTAATGAATGTCTTGGATTCTCTCCATTTGTTACCTCATCCTGAAAAAGATGGGTCAAGAAAGAATGATATCAAAGGCCGATGGTTGAGTGATAAGATGGGGTATGGAGTTTCGAATAGTGAGGATTTCATGGGATGGTAGGGACACAGTGTGTGGTGATATTGGTTAATGACATAAGCTAGGGAATACTAGCTAGTACACTAGATTTCAGGGACACTTGTGATCTGATTTGAGGACCCTGAGCTTTCCGAACTACCAAATGATGCTACACTATTTTTGGGGTACATACCCTAGGAATGTTTTATTCATCATGATGAATTTTTTTAATATTTGAATTGGGTTTTTATAAGAAATTTGAAATAATAAATGAATGTAAAATGACCCTTAATGGAAATTCATTACTAAACGAGCTTAAGTGTTTCCTCTATCAATTTCTTCTTTCGATCCCGGACATCACCCATATGTGGTATGAATATTAGAGGCCAAAAAAGACGACTCGGTAAACCATCAGAGTGTTGAACCAGTGGGAGATCATGATCAGTGTTAGAATACCCTTTGTTTGTTCCAATGATAGACTATAGGAATGTATGAAGGTGGGTTTTCAAATACTGAGGCAGATAGTTGTCATGAGAAGTCGGTGATCATTTTAGCTTGATCTGGGCTCCGATGGAGTACCAGATTCCATTAGAGGTTAGTCAGGTGAGGGGAGATGCGCATTAGTGGTGGAATCTATACCTGGGGGTGTGAAAGGAGGTTTCTTGTACTTTGAATTTATTTTGAGAAGGAGTTACAGTAGAAAATACATTCATCGATGGTGATGGCTAAGAATAAGTAAGATATAATCTCCCACCAGCAGCAGAGTATATCATTCAGATAACATGGGAACAAGTTTAATGATCTCCTTCACTTTCTTCTGGACCTCTTTCCATATGAGGAGTCTTGAGTGAGTTGATCGTATGAGGACCTTCATCATTCTCTTTAGTATGTGGATACACCCTTCAACCTGCTGAAATACATACAGGTTCAAATGAAGGATGGAATAGTGGAAATGATTCACTCATGTGTAGGTTTAACGAAGGATGGTATCCAATAATGTTCCTAAAAGGATATGGTTGCTAATAGAAGGTCTCTGGTGTTTGGAAATTACATGTTTAAGGCAATTTGGATCCAACCCCAGCAATTTTAGTTCCAACCTTCTAGTCTTCTTCCTTTTCACATGGTTTTAGGGCGGAGGTGTTGTTTCATTTGAGGCTGTGGGAATATTTAGAGGTAGTTCCCAGTTTGAGCATAGTATGGTGGAGGTGGGTAGGTTCAGTGCTGCCACAGCAGCAGTTAGAAACCAGGACTTTATAGAAGAAGGGATTGTAAGCTCCCTCTCCACTATGGTTAGATGGTGCAGGTGGGGGCCGAACTCATGATGTGCCCTACGGAACATGACA
Source organism: Viscum album (assembly GCA_963277665.1). Taxonomy (NCBI): domain Eukaryota; kingdom Viridiplantae; phylum Streptophyta; class Magnoliopsida; order Santalales; family Viscaceae; genus Viscum; species Viscum album. Next base: position 1,587,099,514 of record OY728135.1, on the reverse strand, counting down.
AGCGAATGATCAGGGGTGTGGCCGACATCTATGGGGCATAGGATTTGGGAATGGGTAGTGACACAACACAGATATAGTAATTCCAACATGGCAAAATATTATTCGTTGTATGATCAGTTTTGTCAGTGCTCTTACTTGTCCTTTATTTGAATCAGGAAATTCATAATCCTTCATTGCAACTAGTCTAGCCCATTCCATGGGACTAGGAATAGAGACACTTTTCATGCCCCTGGTATTGAGTATGCCAATCAGAGGTCATTCTAGAATACTTATTGTTTTTTGGGATGTAGACAAATGTTGGGCCTAGATCAGTCCTCCATGAATCTTTTTTTCATAAAGATGCAGTTGTATGATGTAATACATGGAATTAACTTGTTATTTTTTGGAATTTCATAATTTACTACCTATAGAGGACAGTCGTGTTTTATGATGTGGATATCATGCATGTAGCTTTCATTGGTGAGAAGATTTTTCAGGTGGGTAGAATCTATGTGGATCCTCTTAATTCCTTGTTGGGTTACCTATTAGTGGGATCAATGGATGCTAATATATTTGAGGTTTCGGGAGTTGTCGAAGCGTTTTAGGATCTTTTCCCTGATATGTTTGTGTCTTCACCCCATTGACACGATGTGGATATCATGATAGACTTATAACCCAGTGCTCATATGATTTCAATGGATCCTTATTGGATGGAACCCTCAGAGTTGTGGGAGTTGCATATTCAGATTGAGGATTTGATGAATTGTGTCTATATCAGACCATGTGTGTCATTGTGGAGTGAAATTTTCTTGTTTTTGACCCACTGAGGAGAGTAGGTTTGTTTTATAAGATCAATTTGTGTTTTGGGTATCACTAGTAATGTGTGAAGGAGGGTGATGTTTCGTAGATACCTTAAGGTGAATGTATGGGAACTTCGTGCCAATGGTATCGAATAATGATGTTACGAACATGTCAGCTATGTTCATGGGGATCATGAACACTGTACTCCACGAGTTCTTAGAAGGGTTCATCTTAATATTCATCTACGACATACTGATCTACTCTAAGTTATAGGACAAGCACACCGTGCATCTCATGGTAGTTTGGGAGGTTCCTCGACGCCACCAGCAATATGTGATGTTGTCAAAGTGAATGTTCTATACATGAGAGGCTCAATTACTTGGACATGTGATGTCTCAAAAAGGGATATTAGTGGTTTAGTTAAAGGTCTATGTTGTGTTTTCTTGGGTTGATCACAAAAATGTAGTGGAGTTTTGAATATTTCTTTGTCTGTAAGGCTATTACCATATATTCATTCATAAATACACTCATGTTTCATCTCTTTTGACAGTTTATGCTGTGAAAGGAAAGGCCTTTATGCAGAGTGAACAGTGTCAGAATGCTTTCAGTTATCTCAAGGGAATATTGTATAATTTTCTAATTATCATGTTACTTCAGTACGAGCTGTTTATTGAGGTGTTCTATGATGCTTCTAGTATATAGATAATATTTTTGCTGATGAAGTAGCATGGAGTGATCTTTTATAGGTCTAGAAAGACGTGTCCCCATGAATTGAACTATGCTACCCATGATTTGGAGCCTCAAATAGTCATGTTTTCACATAATTTTTTTTATGACACTACATAATTGGAGAGCTATTTGTTTTCCTTATAGACCATAAGGGATTGAGATATATTATTTCCAGGTGATATCTAATCGCGCAACAGTATAGGTGTAGGGATTTTTTCTTGGAATATAACATCGAGATTTCCAACCATTAGGAAATGGGAACACCATTGCTGATTCCTTGAGAAGAAAGTTGTATAAGGTGCTAGTTTGGGAATCTTCAAACACATGGAAGGTGTTGGAGGAGTTGGAAACCATGATCATAGATGCATGAATGGATAGTGGAAAAGGATGTATATTTTAGATGATGGTACAGTGTTCTATAATGAAATAGGTGGAAGAGTCTCACTGGGGAGTCTCAAGGGCTGAGGTGATGTGTGATCGTGTTGAATAAGGTGATGCTCTTGTTGGACGGTTAGAGGATGGTCTAAAATATATGTTATTCCATGAGAATTTATTTTCCCAATGGTGATTTTGGATGGTGTTTCTTTGAGGTACATAGATAACCCCAAGTATTACTTCTGAGAGTCTCCATGATGTACTGAGCCTTAACGAAACAATTTGGTTGGCCCAGGGTAAAGTGGATAGTGGAGGAGTTTGTGGAAATGGTCCTAGTGTTCCACCATGTGATGGATGGTCACTATGTTCCCAGTGGATTTTTGAATCCCTTATATGTCTCTAAGTGTAGGTGGGATAAAATCATTATTGATTTCGTCACAAGGATACCTAGGGCTCTGGGAGGCTGTGATTTTATCTGGATAATGATGGATCAGCCCACAAAATCTTCTCATTTCATAGAGATAAAGGTGTCAAGAATAGTGGATTCCATATCAAGGAAGAATATGTATGACGTGATGTGGATGAATAGGGATTCATGGTCATTCATGTCATATCAAGAAACATGGTTTACCCATGGATCTTAAGGGGATTACCACATTTGTTTGGATCCCAGTTACACCTTAGCAGTGCATTCCACCCTCAAATGGATGGGAAGATGGGCTATACCATCAATACAATAGAGTATTTTATGAGGATGTGTGTTCTAGACTTTATATGGTTGTGGGTAATATATATGACCTTGGTAGAGTTTTCTTACAACAATGGATATTATTATACCGTTGGAAAGGAACCATTCAATGACATGTATGGGAGGTCATTATAGTCACCCTTGTGTTGGTCAGGGGTTGGAGAGATTGGTTTTTTGGTCTAGAGGTAGTGCAGATCACAAAAATGAAGGGTTAGCTCATGCATGATAGGACGAATGAAGCATGAGACTTACTGAAGTCATTTTCGTCTCATAGGAGGAGGACCTTTGAGTTCGAGGTTTGAGATCACATAGTCGTGATGGTTTCCCCTTGATGTGGGAAGTGGAGGATCACTAGGTGGAGAAATATCTATCATAGGTTCATCAGTTCTTTTTGAGGTGTTGGGATAAGTTTGAGTGCTTATATACTAGCTGGCACTGCCACCATAGTTGGAGAGAATCCATGTTGTCTTCTACGTCTCCCAGCTTTGTCGAAATCTATGTGATTACTCCAACATCATTGAATGGGAGTGTTTTATATGTGGGAAGACACAATGATCATGGAATAGATAGTAGATATCCAATATTGTTAGGTGATTTGGCTACAAGGAAGGACATTTCCCCAGGATTGTGTGTTGTGAAGGAATGGTGTCCTCGAGGAGTGTACTTGGTATGGAGAGGTGTAGGTGTTTTCCCAGTACCTGGAGCTATTTTGAGTATTGATGTTTTTCTGTTCATTATGATGTAATCTTTAAACATGTTTTCAATAGAATGAGTTTGTTTCCCCAGTTCTATATTGTGTGATATTTATTCTTGACATGTGGGGAGGGAAGCACATAAAACCAAATAATTTCACATTAATGTGGAAGCAATTAAACCCAAGTGGGAATGGTATTATCACCCATAGAAGATAGTATATTGACATGGAGAAGTAATTATATAATTCATGTCTCTAGATAGTATCACCTTTGGTGTATATATAGTTTTTTGGGATAATATATTTCTAGATATGTCTTCTTGAATGTTGAGGTTTCACTTCATCTTTCTAATAATAGAGGGTGGTTTACCCATGAGAGGTATATTACAAGTGGTTTTTTAGAAACCTCCTTACTCTTGGATTGTTTGGAAATTATATTAGGGGATATTCGATTTAGGGTTATCTAATATAATGTCCCGGACCTCTACAGTCTATTACAGAGGGAAAATCCAGTGTTTTAGGTGTTCTGCGGAGTACTGGTGACTAATTCCTAGAGTTTATCATTTTTTATTTATCAAATAGTGACTCCCAAAATGGTGGCCCACTAAATGATGGACCACCAAATAGTCCCTCACCGAATGCTGGATCGCCGAATGGTTCCTCACTAAACAGAGACACAACAAATGGTAGCTTACCAGATGGTGAATAACCGAATGGTACCTCACCAAATGATGAGTTACCAAATGGTTTCTCATCGAACAGTGACTCATGGAATGGTAGCTCACCGAAAGGTAACTCAATGAATGGTGACTCACCCAATAGTGAGTAATTTCATGTTTTTCAAATTTCATCCCACATACATTTAATTTGATGTATATCGAGATTAAAGCCACATTTGATCATTTCTAATGTTGTTTCAACGAATATAAATTATAAATTTATTCTAGTAACACCCCTTAGACCATGAAATGGACAAACCAAATGGTCAAAACATGATTTGAATTTTTAGTACATAGAAATAATTTCCTTGATTATAGGATGTCACCTTTTACTAAGTCGGTATCCTCTCTTCTTAGAGAACTTGTGTTCCCTCCTATTGTGTATACAACCCCATTACCCTAATGATTCACACACCTATTCTATAGTATCCTAATCAGATTTTTCATTGTGTTCATCCTACTTGTAATGCAACCCTCAACATTCGGAACAAAGATGATATTTGGTCACCTGTGGTTACATGTAAGAATTCCTTCGACTCTCCATTATTTGTGCATCATATGGGGTGCGTATAATTGTGCCGCATTTTTTATCATATTTGGAAGTAATTATCATGGGTGTTACGATATAATCATCTTTTCACCATAGTAATAAACGGGGATGACGATAAGGACAAAGATAATTAGAATGCTATGGTAATGGGATAGGAATGGATTAATGTTGATCCCCTGTTTTAACTCATATCTTTGATTTCTGTTATGGTTTTTTTAGTTGAATACCTTATGAAATATTAGTATGCTTTTCGTATTTAAATTTTCACCCATGATGATTAAACATAATTATTAATCTTATATTGTATTAATGTAAATATCAAATCAGATTAATCAGGTATACTCTATTAAATGAAAAGTATTCAACAGGATCAAACATGTTTTTGTGATCCTCCTGTTTATCCAAGTTGAAATAAAAAACATTGTTGGGAAAAAATAATACACTTGGATTATTGGTGTGCTTGTGCGCTTTGTTTTGTGTTGTGATTTTTATATTGTGTGGGTTTTGTGGTGCTACTATTAGAATCACATTTTTGGTGTAGGCATGGACATATGGATTGTCTCTTTGAGTGGGGGTATGGTATATTTCTGCGGAGGGGATTCATTTTGGGTTTTTGTTGTTGTGGGTTTTGTGTAATAGGTCTGTTAGGATTTGTGATGGAATGTATTATTGAAATACTGATTTATTGTGGAATGGATGAACTTTTAGAGTAGTTGGACTGCTTCTGAGATGTGTTCTGGTGGTTGAATAGTGATGTGTAGTGGGACTACAATTTGGCTGTGTGATATTTATGTTGTGGGACTGCAATTTATATTAGGTATGGATATGTTTGGTATATGCTTGGGTTTTGATGGAACGAAATTTTTTATCTTCTTAATAATGAATTATATGTGTTTAAATAAAATGGGTGGGTTTCCATTTTGGGTGTGGCTATCTATGTGGTTGTACGTGTAGGGGTAGTAGAAAGGGATGTTTTGTGTTTGATGGTTGTTTGTTTGGATACCAATAATATGGGATGAGTCTTTGATTAACTATATGTAAAACATGTAGTTCCCTATGATATCTATAAACACACTCCTATATTTAGCACTATGTTCTACACACCCCCATTGCTATAGTGAAGGGTGTCTTTCCAAACATCCTAATTGGAGGATGGATTGTTGGTTATTAGCGTCCCCACTCCCCCTTCTAGGAAATTATTTCCCAAGACACATCAGGTAGGATTTAATTAATTGAGTACATTTACCAAATGTTTAGTAATGATAACAGAAGAATCTATGGGTAGGTTGTAGTGTGGTTGGGAGGCCCCAAAATTTTCATGTGCCTTGTGTTTTTAGGTGTCTTCAGGATGGGTCATATGTGTTTCTCACAGGATGAGGTTGAGGTTAGTGGCCTAGGTGTGTGTGGGATGGTTGTAATAGTGGGGCTTATGGAAGAGTGGTAGTGACTAGATGTTATCCATTACGGATGAGAAGTTAACCAGTGAGAAGAGGTGCGGGGTTCCCAATGGTGGATGAGAGTATATTATTACATTACATGACTTGTGTTATTTGGTGAGTGTACATTTGCGAGAATTACATTTTTAGTATTCCTCGTTTGGTTATTTTTATATTCTTCTGTTTTCTCATAGGTTAATTAGTATTTTTCACTACTGAAGCATGAGTAACATTGGGATTACCTACTGAGTATACTTTTATTCTCACCCTATGTATATAGAATGATTTTAAGGTTTATAGGAGGAATGTGGGGACCATGTTGGACCTTAATAGATCTAGTGTACAAATTATTTCAATTTTTCTACATAGACTTTTTTAGTAGTTTTATTTGGGGTTTTAGTTGTACATTGTGGAAATATTGTTTAAACATGCATAGGTTGGTTTTCAGTTTCTTTTTAGATATAAAATATTTGGAGTTTTTTTGGATTTAATATTGTATCTCTGGATATTATTTTCTATAAAATGTAAATTTCCTCTATCTTGTTTGATTGTTTAGCTACCCTTGATTCTAGTCACCACCTTAGGTCCTATTAGAGGCTGCACTCAACGGGTAATTATCTCCCATTCATCAGGAGGAAAGAAGGTCTCAGATTCTTTTAGTCCAATCCATCATATTGAAGAAGGTGGTTAGTGACAAATATAATTTAAGAAATTTTAACCAAAATCAATTCCAAAATAATATTATAGTTTTCATATATTGAAAATTACTACCCAATATATAATTCAATTGGAATTGGGGGGTTTCAAAAATTAACATGAAAAATAAATGTCATTCACAACTCACATCCTATTGTAATTTCAAAATTATTTTGAATGAAATTTCCAACAATAGGAAATATAAGTTCAAAATAATTGGAAAATCATAAATTGAGCAACATAAATAAATCTAAAAAATGCCAATTCCCTCAATAAGAGTCCCCAACCAAAAATAAAGGAAGCAATGATCTATGATCAAAAAATATAATAAAGAGTAAAAAACAAAATGTTTAGATCCATCAATCCCAAGATGATATATCAAAATCCATGAAGTAAATAAAGATATATGGAGTGGATATGAACACCTCTTACCTATAAAGATGACCCAAAACCAACATCATGATCAATCGCTAAACAGATGATCTAGAGGAATTATATATCTCTAAAATCACCAAGGATGTGTCTCTAAGATTTGTTAAAGGAACCTTGGAGGAATTAGATAACACTTTCATTAGAACCTCTTATATAAAACCAACACCCACTATGTTACATGGAGTTTAACCGAATTACACATCGTGTTACTGTTGAGTACAACATAAACAAAAACAACAATCATTTTTAAAAAAAATAAAATTTTATTATTTATGGGTCCTATAAGATGTACTCAATGTGTAGCCTTTTTGTATTTTGTAACCATTTCACAATATAATATTAGATTTTATTATATGTTGTGTTACCCCATTAGAGGATGTGTAAATCACAAGAAGAAAATAGAAATTGATTAAAATTTCAAAAATTCCTTAAAATCACCATTATATGTATCTTCCCAATTCATTCTCATCATTACTCAACCTGTGAATGTTGAAAATCTAAAACAAATGTGAAAACATACATTAAATATAGGTAATGTTGTGATACGACATCCCCACCAGAAATTTTTCCTAAAAAATCCTATCAAAAAGGTTCCACATCAAAAAGAACATTTTGTTGTTATCTAATTACTTCATCTCTCTCTCAATATTACTATGACTCCTAAATATGTTTCCATAACACTCAGAAAAAATGTATCATCATCACACAAAGTACCTCTATCTCAAAATCAACTAACATGGCTGGCTACTAAGTCCTGGATAAATTAGGCTCATCATAAGATCACGCAAACTCATTACTCGAGATGGAACCTAATTATACATTAATAGTTGTGACACATGGAATACACAATGTTTCTAATTTAACTGTAGAGGAACTTATTAATTGTTTGTCACTCTTCACACCTAATAAAAACTCAAAAATGGCACCTCAATATGAGGATAAAATTTCCTTTAACTCCCATATATTGATGACCTTTCCAAGGGGGAACATGCAATAACACATGGTTAGCTTCCAAAAAATCCAATGGGTTGTGCCAATGATCAACACAATATTTTGACAATCTCTATTCCTTCACCATTATCTAAATAATCATATATGTAATTATTGCCGTCTCTTGACCCAAGCTCGGTCTATGTAAGGTGATTTAACAAATATTTGACAAACATTTTGGATATTAATAAATCCTTCTATAAAAGGCATCAAAATAATCATATTTGACAAAATAATGGTAACTATTATTATTTGATACCTTAAATAGTTCAAAATGGATATCCCAATGTCTAATAAAAGCAATGATGTTGTCATGGTGAATGTACTTATGAATTTCTATAGATCTCTCAATATATCCATCCAACTGTTGATTGTATGACACCCTAAAAAAACCATAGTTTCAATTACCTCCTAGGGGACTCTATAAGAGGGGGATGTAAAATTATGATCCCTACTAGAGACTATTTCACATTTAACTCCCTACAAATGAATAACCTTTTTCACATATATATTTCCTCTCTCCTCAAAAATGGTTGTATCAGTAATAGTTATAATGTGAGATGATATGGGCATACTACTGATCCAAACCAATATCCCAATATTATTTATCAGGCTACATGGAAACCCATCCATATATTCCATGGAAATATCCCCCAGTTTCAAGATGGCATTAAAAGTGGCAAATGTAAATGTAATGTTATCTGGTCCTTAGCCTTGATTTTTTGAAATAATAATAATGAGATACTAAATCCGCATTTCCCCTTCTCATAACTAGAAAACAAGATCATATCAACATGTCATTAAAAGAAATTTGTGGTTCTTGGGTTCACATCATAATAAGAATTATGGAAATACCCCATTATAGATTTCCTCACAAGCAGTGGGAGAACAAAATGATTCTAAAAACAAAGAATACCCTCTATAGTTACAGACCACCTACTAATTTTATCCCCACCAAAAATTGTTTCTATAATGATATTGAATTCAAAATAGAGATTATTTTTTGATGAATAATCTCTAGAAGGGTGTATGTCTATAGAACACATTCCAGGGTTACCTCATCCCCTATTTCCCAAATGCGTATATGCTACTATGAAAAATGAGATATATTGTTCCACGAATCTGATGATTCATTCATGGCCCAGTTCCTAATATTTATTTTTAATGCATAAGAAATGATAATTCCATTCCCCAACTTATATGGAATATCAAAACCAAAATAATTTTGGTTCTCCAACCAATACCTCTGGAATAGATTCAACTGTTTTTAGGGAAGATATAAATGATGATATTTTAGTCTTAATACATAGTAATTGTATCATCCTAGGTTAATAAAGAATAAAAAATTTTCATATTTATTAATATTTACGAATTAAATATTAATTTTACTTTAAAGGGGTTGATATGTTCGATAGCGTACCTGATAGGCAGTAGAGAGTTTCTTTGAAATCTTATGTTGCACGCTAGTAATAAAATAATATTATTTTAAATGGTAGTTAACACGTAGCTGTCGTATTGGCAGGAATGAATATAAATAACTAAAATATGATTATATATGTTTGTTAAATGTTTTTACATTTATCCAATAATGGATAAAGACTTAAAATACGAAAAGAATTCAATTTTAGGGATATATACTCTAATATTCACTAAAAGGTCGAACTATCACCTTTTGATGGAGAACCCTCCTTAAATATAGTTTTGGTCACTCTTATACATTCTATTGGACCAAATAAAATTCTTATTTTGAAACGGGACATAAAAATTCACTTTGTGTATATTTTTGGTATTTTTCCAATAAGGTTCATTTTTTAATGAATAGTGAAAAATGTTGTATTTTAATTCAAAAACTATTTTAAATATAATTTATTTATATGATTAGATTATCCTTTGAATTGGTTTTAAAGTGAAATTAGAATATATTTTTACCATTTAATCTAATAGTGGTCGTTGGAATTAATTTTATTTTGAAATTGGACTTAAACTAGTGTCAATCTTTTGATATATATTATTTCATAAAAACACACTATTTGTTCTGACAGCGGGAATTAATTATTAAATTAATTAATGTAACTTATATTATTTGAATTTTGTAAAATAAACAACTTTTTTGAATTTGGAATATCAAATATAGCATAGGGTGATGTTTTGGTGTTTTTCTGAAAAACTTCAATTTTTAATTAATAATTAAACCACAAAGTGGTACTTAAAACTGATTTTTCATTTAAATGAAATTTTACCACCTCTGTGTTTTGACATTCAAAAAACCACCATACATGGTTTTCATTAAGAATTAAAATGCGGTTCAATGGGATTAGAATAAATTTTTGGTGAATAGTAACTTTTATGTTTTTAATCACGATTAGAGTTAATTAGTGTAATTGAAGGTAAAAATAATGTTTTAATAATTTGAAATGACCATGTAACATGTCCTACCCTTATTGGATGTGTCATGTCCGACAAAAACAATCCATGGGTCTACTTGGGGACCCCATGGAGCTACTTTGGTAGGAAAATGACATTAATAACTTTATATTTAATGTTAAAATGAAAATGTCACAAACATCTGTTATTTGACTAAAACAATTTTTACATGGGGTTATACAAGTAAGACATTTGACTATAAATAGAAATTGGAAAGCTAAAAGGATTTCCTACATTATAGTAGTTTTTTCATAATTTTTTACAATAAATAAATTAAATTATATATGACATCATGATGATGGAGCGATTACCACATTATTTAACGATTTTAATAAAATGAAAAGATAATGCAAAATATAAGACCTAAACATGTCAAAAACCTATTGGATGGGTGGATTTAGAACTCTTATCACCTTATACTAGAAATAAATCAATGTGGGACCTTCAAAATCCGAATCTCATTTGAAAATAATGTAACATTTTATACCTTTCCAAGAGTGCCCCTCCTATCCTCTTATAAAAGGCCCCAACATCTACCTCTTTACCCACACATCTCAAGCCTTTGTCTTGGCCATGATCTGATAATTTTGTCACTCCACATCCCTCTATTACTACTAGAAGCCTCACTTTGGGCATAAGTCTTTCCAAGTAATCCTTTGAGCTCAAATCAAATAGAGTTACCTGATTTAAAGGTAGTGGCTTCTCTTGTGTTCTTATGTTTTATTTTGCTTATCCAAACCCATAAACTCTTTCTATTCCTGTCTTTTGTAACAACACCAGTATATTCAATATTCTAGGATGTTTTTATTTGATGTATTATAGCTACACTTACAAACACCTTCATTTAATGGTTAATGAACATAATGTTTCTGTGGATGGAGAATTTCTGCCTCACGAAATGATGATGGTTCAATATTATTTTAACACCTTTGATGGTGGCCATTAAGAAGTCACTCTATTTGTATATGATATATATTATGTTTATTTTTTCCTTATGCTTCAGTATTTTTCATTTGTGTCATACCTTTCTGGTTTCCATTGTTGGAAAACACGGTAATTTTATTTTAGGATGTGCGGACTATCGCCCCCTACAAGTGATTTGATTCGTTAATACCATATGTGGTACATATAAAGGATATATTTATTGATATTATATATGATACCATACTGGAATTATAATACTATTTGGTATAATTGTGTTTTAATTCCATTAAATATGAAATAGAAATGGAAGTAGCGTTCATGCGTACGTACGACTTACCCTCTCCATGAACGGTGCATTTCATTTCATACCTCTAAATGTTATGTAATATTATAAATTAATTTATATAATGGATATATATGATATATATGATATCTAAATAATGAATATAATTTGTGATATAATATATATTTTACCCCATGAACAAACTTGTAATTATAAAGAGTTTATTTTTGACTCAAGTACCAATGATCGTTAAAACGACCGTTATTATGTTAAATAATTACATAGTTTTCATGACATGGTAATAAGTGATTTTAAAGTAATAATAAACTTGAAAAAGGTTCTTAAGAAAGTATAAATTAACTCAAGTTTATTATTCAGGAGATTAAAGAATGACCGAGTCTAGTCGGATTCGAGGTAAAGGACATCCTCTCAATCTCCTTTCATTGAGGCATATTTTGTTTTATACACAACTTTCTTTTATACATTGTATAAGACCCTTTGACATTTACATTTATTCAAAAGGAATATTTTTATATAAAGTGTTTAATAAATGAAAAATGGGAATATTTTTGTCGTACGTATGCGGCGACAACGACTTCCCTGCCGCTGTGACCATTATTTGAGTTTCGACTTCCTCTATAAGCCATAACTTTTTTGAATGAAAAATAAATACCATGTTTTACTTTTCTTTTATTTTGGTATTGAAAATGGTTTTTATAATGTTTTTATATCAATGTGTTGTATTGATATATTGTGATTGAAAAGTTGAAATGTTATGTTTTCTTTATGCATGTTATATGTGATATGATTATGTTGTGGTTCATGGGCATTGTTATGAAGACGGGTGGTCCCGTGATAAAATAAGGGTGGGTGAGCCTGATATAGATCTCCAATGCATTGGTTAATGTGAAGGAGTTAAATGTTAAGGTTTCTCCAAAGATATTTAGGAAATATACTGTGATGGGTATTCCAAACGTAACCATGAGGGTGACTCCCTACGTAAGAATGTTATGAATGCCTCAAGTTACCTTTATGTCTTATGATTTCAATAATTTATTCATGATTTGTTGAGGTATGTGATTATGTTTTATGAGTAAATTATGATTCCATGCATGGAATAATATTTTCATTTCGTACTTTTATATCCCTTACTGAGCCTTTTATGCTCATCCCATGTTTTTGAAATGTTTTTCATAGGTAAAGGGAAAGGTACATGATGTGATGATAGTGTCAAGGAAGTGTCAAGAAAGAATCCATGTATTATTTTAAATATTATTCCGTTTATGGGAAAAATGTGTACTATATTTTATGTATCCACTTTGTTTAAATGTGGAATCTAATGCATGTTTTATGATATAATTCTCAAAAACTCTAAACCTGAAAAGATCCTCAATATGTATTCTTATAATATCTCAAGATTAAGTAATGTTTATGGCTAGGGCCTTATAGTTGGTATCATAGGTTAGTTTTGATAACTTTAGGAGTTATAATTATACTAAATGATTATCCAAAAATATTTTTTTATGGTCAAATTGAAATGATATAGAATTTAAAGATTACCATGTTGATTCATATAAGACATGATTGTTTACAATGGTTTTCTGTAGAGGAAACAGGGAAGAAGTTCTAGGAAAGCATACAGAAGGAAATGACCTTCCGAATCAGCATCCTGTTATGGTCAGAATTGGAACTGAACAGTTTGTTGCAGTAATGGTGTAGTTGACTCAAGCAATAAATGGTGGTGGAATCCTTGCATTAGATCATCCAGATCAACCACAGAAGAACATGTCAGTGGTGGAACATTTCATTAGGAAACATACCCCATTATTCAAAAGATCATCTGACCATGTTCTAGCTGAAGGGTGGATTAAAGCACTAGAGAAGATTTTCGATGTCATGGAGTGTTCCGACAACCAAAAGTTTAGTCTTTCTATTTACAGTTTGGAGGGTTATATAGATCAGTGGTGTTCGATGGTTAAAAATATCAAGGACGCTGATGAGATTGATGATCTCGAATGGGATGAATTAAAAGGTATGTTTCTTGAGAAGTATTTTCCTAAGGCTGTCTGACTTAGGATGGAAAAACAATTCCTAGAATTGAGGCAAGAGGAAGACTCAGTGGCTGCCTATGAAAAAAGGTTCACTTGATTGGCATGGTATGCTTCAAATTTTATCGGAGACCTTGATAGTAAAATCAATTGTTTTTACTCAATATTAAAGCCAAAATATCGAAGGGCCTTAGCTTCTCACGAGTTCAACAGTTATGAAAAGCTTTTTCAATGTGCTAAGAAGGTGTAAATGGAGTTTTTCAATGATCAAGTGTTCTATAACAACCAGCAGAAGATGAGACTGAGGTGGAAGGAGAAAGGAAAGAATTCTTCAAAAAGGTCTGACGCTAAGAAAACTAAGTTTCCAGTTTTTGATAAATGAGGAAAAAGCCATGCTAGAGAATGTATTCTGAATTCTATAAAGTGCTACTGATGTGGTAAGATGGGACATAAGGCTCATGATTGCACTGAAAAAGATCAGGGTTATGGTAAGACCAAATTTGATTTACAGTTAGTTAAATGTTTTAATTGCAGTGATATGGGTCACTATGCAAATGATTGTCCGACAAATAGCTCAAGTGATGGAAAGTAGTAGACTACAAGAAGAAAGGGGTGGGGAAATCCTATGAAACTACTTCAGTAGATTTCGGGCCATCAAATGAAGTTTTATCAGGCACTTTGTTTGTTTTTCCATATTATGCCAGTGTGTTGTTTGATTCGGGGTCTACACATTCTTTCATCTCTGAAAACTTTTCTAGTAAAATGGGAATACCATCTCAAGAAATGAATCATGAACATGTAGTAAAAACTCATGGGGGAAATGTTGAGTCAAAAAGAATTTATAAGAATTTTCCTATCCTTATTCGTGGAAAGAACCTACTTGAAACCCATATTGTTTTACCTCTAGTAGAGGTTGATGTTATCGTGGGTATAGATTGGATCTCTATTTACCATGCTAAGATTGACTGTAGAGGTAAAGAAGTTTCTTTTCAGAAATACATTCAGTTTGTGTGAAAGTATGAACCGTTACTGTCGATAACATATTAAGAGGCCGAGAAACATGTAAATGATGGGAATGAATGTTACCTTACACATACCGTTGAAAACAAGGGAACTGTTCAGATTAATGATGTGCCAATGGTAAATGGGAATCTTGATGTTTTTCTTAATGAGTTTCCTGGAATAATACCAGATCAGGAAGTTGATTTTACTGTTTACTTAGTTCCTGATGCTAATCCAATTTCAAAACCCCCTATCGAATGGCTCAAATTGAACTTTTAGAGTTGAAGGAGCATTTGTAGGATTTATTACAGAAAGGTTTCATTCGACCTAGCACATCACCATGGGGTGGTCATGTTTAATTTTTTAAAAAAAAAGATGGTTCTATGAGACGTTGCATTGATTATAGAGCCTTGAATAAAATCACTATTAAGAACAAATATCCTTCACCTCATATCGTTGATTTGTTTGATTAGCTCAAGGGAGCTCAGTTTTTTTCAAAGATTGACCTGAGATCGGGGTACCATCAGTTTAAGGTAAAGGAAGCAGTTGTTCTGAAGACCGCGTTTCATACAAGAAATGTCCATTATGAATTTGATGTAATGCCTTTTGTGCTAACCAACGCACCTGCTATATTCATGGACATAATGAATATAATTTTCAAGGAGTTCTTGGATATGTTTTTGGTGGTTTTCATTAATGATATTTTGGTGCATTCTAAAAGTAAAGAGGAGCATGAAAGACATTTAAGGGTTATTTTGAAAACCTTAAAAGAAAAGAAATTGTATGGGAAATTTAGTAAGTTAGAGTTTTGGTTGCAAAAAATATCTTTCCTTGGTCACATTGTTTCTAAATATGGGATAACTGTTGATCATGGAAAAACAAAGGTTGTTGAAGAATGGTCAAGACCCACAAATGTAACTGAGATTCGTAGCTTCCTTGGTTTGGCAAGCTATTACCGAAGGTTGGTTAGAAATTTTTCCCGGTTATCTAGTACAATGAATAAGCTAACTCGGAAGGGAATTATGTTTCTCTAGACAAAAGAATGTGATGATTGTTTTCAGGAAATGAAAAAAAGATTGGTGAATGCTCCAGTTTTGGTACTACCTTCCAGCAATGGGGATTTTTTTATCTATAGTGATTATTCATTAAAAGGACTTGGTTGCATCCTAATGCAGAATGATCGGGTAATTTCTTATGCTTCACGTCAGTTGAAAACTCATGAGGTAAATTACCCTACACATGATTTGGAATTAACTGTTGTTGTTTTTGTTTTAAAAATTTGGAGGCATCATTTGTATGGTGTAAAGTGTGAAATATAAACCGATCACAAAAGTTTAAAGTATATATTCACTCAGAAATAATATAACATGAGACCAAGAAGATGGCTAGAATTAATCAAGTATTATGACTGTACAATTCATTACCATCCGGGAAAAGAAAATAAAGTGGATGATGATTTGAGTCGAAAAATTAATGCTTCATTAACGATGTTGCGTTTGGAACGTGATCCATTGGTTAAGGATTTGATGAAATTTGGAATAGAAGTTGTTGGTGCAGGAAGTTATTCTGTTTTTTTAGGTATCAGTGAGATCATCTCTATAAGATAGAATTAAGCAAGCATAGAAGCAAGACAGCGAGTTGCAGCAAAAGGTAGAGCTGGTTCAGAAGGATAAGTTTCCTGAATTCAACATTGATAATGATTGTATTTTGAAATTTGGGAAGAGATTGTGTGTGCCTTGTGATTCACAGTCGAAGAGAGATTTATTATGTGAAGCTCATAGTTCTCTGTTTTCAGGTCATCCAGGCAGTACTAAGATGTATAGAGATCTTCAGGAGTATTACTGGTGGGATGGAATGAAAAGGGATATTGCTGATTTTACTGTGAAGTATTTGACTAGTCAACAGGTAAATGTAGAGCGGAAGTTACCAAAAGGGATAATTCAGCCTTTACCAATACCATAGTGGAAATGGGAGAATATATCCATGGACTTCGTTGTGGGATTGTCAAAGACACCTTGAGATAATAAGGAAATATGGGTTATTGTTGATCTTTTGACTAAATATGTTCATTTCCTTGCTATACGAGATACTTTTTCCATAGATCAACATTCCCATTTGTATCATAAAGAGATATTCAGGTTACTTGGAGTTACTCTTTCCATTGCATCTGATAATGATCCCAGGTTTACTTCTAACTTTTGGAAAGGTCTTCAGAAGTCGTTTGGTAGAGAAGTAAATTTTAGTATAGCTTTTCATCCTCAATAAGATGGGGAGTCAGAAAGAAAGATTCAGACTTTGGAGGAAATGCTACATGCATGTTCGATGGATTATCAGGGATGTTGGGACCAACATCTTTCTTTGGTTGAGTTTTCTTATAATCACAGTTTTCATTCCATTATACAGATGGATCCATTTGAGGCATTATATAGTAAACGGTTTCGAAGTCTAACTTTTTCGGATGAAGTTGGTGAAAGGAAGCTAATGGGACCATAATTGGTAGAAGAGATGGTAGAAAAAGTTCTGTTGATTCAGAAACACATGAGAACAGCAAAGACCAGGAAGAAGACCTATGCAGATAACCGGAGGAAGGATCTATATTTTGAGGTAGGTGATCATGTTTTTCTCAATGTTTCACCATAGAAAAGTGTGATGTGATTCGGTAAGAAAGGAAAGCTGAGTCCAAGGTTCATTGGACCATATGAAATTCTGGATAAAGTTGGATCAGTTGCGTACTGAGTGGATTTACCTCCGATTTTATCTCAGGTACACAATGTTTTTCATGTTTCGATGTTGAGAAAGAATATGCCAGATCCATCTCATGTTTTGAGCCCAGAGGTAGTTCAGTTGAAAGATAATCTCTCTTATGAAGAACAACCAGTCTAGATTTTTTGACCGAAGAGAGCAAGTGTTGAAAAATAAGGTAGTTCACCAGGTAAAGGTTTTGTGGAAAAACCAAATGGTTGAAGAGACAATGTGGGAATATGAATGTTCTATGAGTGATATATACACCCACTTATATTTATAAGTGAATAAATTTGTGTGGATGTAATTCCCAAAAGGGGGGAAGGATGTAACATCCTAGGTAAATAAAGAATAATTTTTTTTCATATTTATTAATATTTACTAATTAAATATTAATTTTACTTTAAAGGGGTTTCTATGTTCGATATCGTACCCGATATGCAATAAAGAGTTTCTTTGAAATCTTACGTTGCACACTAGTAATAAAATAATATTATTTTAAATGGTAGTTAACACATAGCCATTGTATTGGCAGGAATGAATAGAAATAACTAAAATATGATTATATATGTTTGTTAAATGTTTTTTCATTTATCCAATAAAGGATAAAGACTTAAAATACGAAAATAATTCAATTTTAGGCAATGATACTCTATTATTCACTAAAAGGTCGAACTATCGCCTTTTGATGGAGAACCCTCTTTAAATATAGTTTTGGTCACTCTTATACATTCTGTTGGACCAAATAAAATTCTTCCTTATAATTGGGACATCAAAATTTACTATGTGTAAATTTTTGGTATTTTTCCGATAAAGTTCATTTTTTAATGAATAGTGAAAAATGTTGCATTTTAATTCAAAACCACTTTTTAATATAATTTATTTATATGATTATATTATCTTTTTAATTGGTTTTAAAGTGAAATTATAATATATTTTCACCATATAATCCAATAGTGGTCGTTGGAATTAATTTCACTTTGAAATTGGACTTAAACTAGTGTCAATCTTTTGATATATATTATTTCATAAAAACACACTATTTGTTCTGACAGCGGGAATTATTTATTAAATTAATTAATGAAACTTATATTATTTGAATTTTTTAAAATATACATCATTTTTGAATTCTGAATATCAAATATAGCTTAGGGTGATGTTTTGGTATTTTTCTGAAAAACTTCAATTTTTAATGAATAGTGAAACCACTAAGTGGTACTTAAAAAACTGATATTTCGTTTAAATGAAATTTTACCACCTCTGTGTTATGAATTTAGAAAATAAAACATACATGGTTTTAATTAAGAAGTAAAATGTGGTTCAATGGGATTAAAATATTTTTTTTGGTGAATAGTAACTTTTAAGTTTTTAATCGCGATTAGAGATAATTAGTGTAATTTAAGGTTAACATAATGTTTTAATAATATAAAATGACCTTGAAACATGTCCTACCCATATTTTATGAGTAATGTTCGACCCATACAATCCATGGGTCAACTTGGGGCCCCCATGGAGCCACTTTGGTAGGAAAATGACACTACTAACTTTTTATTTAATGTTAAAATGAAAATGTAACAAACATGTGTTGTTTTACTAAAACAATTTTTACATGGGGTAATACAAGTCAGATTTTTTACTATAAATAGTAATTGGAAATATAAAAAGATTTCCTACATCATATTATTTTTATAATTTTTATTCATTAAATAAATTAAATTATTTATGACATCATGATGATGCATCGATTACCACATTATTTAACGATTTAAATAAAATGAAAAGATAATGTAAAATATAAGACCTACACATGTAAAAAACCTATTGGATGGGTGTATTTCTAACTCTTATCACCTTATCCTCTAAATACATCAATTTGGAACCTTTAAAATCTGAAACTCATTTGAAAAAAAATTAACATTTTATACCTTTCCAAGAGTGCCCCTCCCCTCCTCTAATAAAAGCCCCCACCTCTACCTCTTTACCCACACCTCTAAAGCATTTGGCACGGCCAAGATCTGATCCTTTTTTCTCTCCAAATCTCTATCTTACTCCTAGAAGCATCACTTTGGGCAGAAGTCTTTTCAAGGAATCCTTTTAGCTCAAATCAAAAAGAGTTACCCGATTTAAAGGTAGTGTCTTCTCTTATGTTTTTATGTTTTATTTTGCTTCTCCAACCACCTAAACTATTTCTATTACTTTATTTTGTAACAAAACCAGTATCTTAAATATACTATGATGTAGTTATGTGAAGTATTCGAGCAACACTTACAGACACCTTCTTCTAATGGTTAAAGAACATAATGTTTCTGTGGATGGGGAATTTCTGCCTCACGAAACGATGATTATTCAATATTATTTTAACACATTTAATGGTAGACATTAAGATGTAACTCTATTTATATATGATATATATTATGTTTATGTTTTCCTTATGCTTCTTTAGTTTTCATTTTTGGAATACCTTTATGGTTTCCATTGTAGGTAAACACGATAATTTCATTTTAGGAAGTGCGGACTACCACCCCCTCAAAGTGATTTGATTCATTAATACCATATATGGTACGTATAAAGGATATATTTAATGATATTATATAAGATAGCATACTGTAATTATAATACTATTATATATCATTATGTTTTAATTACATTATATATGAAATAAAAATAGAAGTAGCGTTCATGCGTACATACGGCTTACCGTCTCCATGAATAGTGCATTTCATTTATTACCTCTAAATGTTATGTAATATTATAAATTCATGTATATAATAGAAATATATGATATATATGATATCTACATAATTAATATAATTCTGGATATAATAGATATTTTACCCCATGAACAAACCTTTCATTATAAAGTGTTTATTTTTTACTCAAGTACCAATGATCGTTAAAACGACCGTTATTAACTTAAATAATTACATAGTATTAATGAAATGGTAATATGTGATATAAAAGTAATAATGAACTTGAAAAAGATTATTAAGTAAGTAGAAATTAACTCATTTTTATTATTCAGGAGATTAAAGAACGATCGAGTCTCGTCAGACCGGAGGTAAGGGACATCGTCTTAATCTCCTTTCATTGAGGCATATTTTTTTTAATATACAACTTTCTTTTATATGGTGTATAAACCCCTTTGACTTTTACGTTTATTCAAAAGGAATATTTTTATATGAAGCTTTTACTAAACGACAAAAGGAAAAGTTTTTTTTGTCCTACGTATGCAGCGACAACGACTTCTCCGCCGTTGTGACCATTATTTGAGTTTCGGCTTCCTCTACAAGCCATAACATTTTTTGAATGAAAAATAAATACCATGTTTTACTTTTCTTTTATTTTGGTATTGAAAATAGTTTTCATATTTTTTTATATCAATGTGTTGTATTGATATCTTGTGATTGAAAAGTGGAAATTTTATGTTTCCTTTATGCATGTTTTATGTGATACGATTATGTTATGGTTCGTGAGCATTGTTATGAAGAAGGGTGGTTCCATGATAAACAAAGGGCGGGTGAGCCCGATATAGCTCTCCAATGCATTGGGTAATGCGAAGGGGTTAAACGTTAAGTTTCTCTGAAGAGATTTAGGGAATATACTATGATGGGTATTCCAAACGTAACCATGAGGGTTACTCCCTACATACGAATGTTATTAATTCCTCATGATACCATTATGTCTTATGATTTCTATGATTTATTCATGATTTGAGGAGGTATGTGATAATGTTTTATGAGTAAAGTATAATTCCATTCATGTACTAATGTTTTCATTTTGTACTTTTATATCCCTTACTGAGCTTTTTATGCTCATCCCAATTTTTTGAAATGTTTTTCATAGGTCAAGATAAAGGTACACGATGTGATGATAGTGGAAAGGAAGTGTCAAGAACGATTCCATGTTTTATTTTCAATATGATTCCGTTGATGGGAAAAATGAGTACTATGTTTTAGGTATCCACTTTGTTTAATGTGGAATGTAATGCATGTTTTATGATCTAATTCTCTAAAACTCTAATCCTGAAAAGATCCTCGATGTGTATTCTTGAAATATCTCAAGATTAAGTAATGTTTACGGTTGGGGCCTTATAGTAATCATTTCTCAAAAATTTCTATTTCTTTCAACTCTTATGTGGATACATCAAAACTACATGTTGAAGCTCATGGTGCAGATAATTATTCTCATGTGTTTTATGCATCTAAGATCCATAGGCAATGACATGGTCACCATGTATAAAAAAATTGACTAATCCCAATACTAATGCGTCACAGAAGGGCACATTGTCCATACTGACCCCAAGGAGGGTCAACACTAGCATAAAAGTAATATGATGTGACATATCAAAACAATAACTTGGAAATTTCTCATATATAGAAAACATCACTACCTTCTATGTTATAAAATTCAATGGTGATTCCAACTTCATGATATCATTTATGAACAAACAGTAATATCTTGTTAAATCTAGGAATATCTAAATCAAGAAAACATTCTTTTGATTCTAACATTTCATACAATCTTTCAGTTTCTATGGATCAAATGAAATTCCATTTTCTGAGACCACTTGACATCAGAAATTCAGATCCTAAATGAAGAAATCACATTTCTAGAGCCTGGAATATTGACATTAATATCTGAAAAAATCAATAACTTATCTCAAATGATGCACACAATCCTCATTATACATAGATTATATCATGATTTCATCCATAAATACCATTATGAAATTACCACGCCACTCATAGAAAATCATATTTATTAAATACTTAAGTACAAAAAGTGAATTGTGTAGACAAAATGGAATGAAAAGGTACTCATAAGGGCCATACCTACTCCGAAATATAGTTTTTAAGTGATGGATACTTTTATTATAAATTGGTGATAACTAGATCGATGATAAATCTATGAAGAAATACTTTTCCCCATTTAACAAGTTGATCAATTCATAAATCTATTGAGAGAGATACTTTTTCTTCTCCATTACATAGTTGAGTTTTTGGAAATCAATGAAAAGTAGTAGTGTTCCATTAGATTTCATAGCAAAGAGAAGAGAAGAAACCATAGGCAACACACTTGGGTGGATAAATCCATTCTCCAATATATCATCTAATCGATTCTTCAACTATTTCATTGTAGTGAGCTCCATATGATATGATATAACAGTCACCCATTAAGTACCATGAAATAAATTAATAGAAAACTCTACATTCTTTACTGGTCTAAATCCAAGGAAGTTAGATGAAAAAATATCGAGAAACCGAATGAAATTATTACGGGGATTACAACTCAAATATTCCAAATCCAGATCCAAACAGAACACTGATGTCACATTTCCAATCACTAGATTAGAAGGAATAGCTCAACTAGAACATGGGTCCCTTTATCCCAAAAAGACACAACACATTCACTCTCTTGCAATGAAGAATACATATCTACCCGAACGATAAATTAAATATTTATTATTAATGATTGAATCTATCCAAAAAAATGAAATCAAAAGGTTTAATGTATAGAACTACAAATATCAGGAAGGTTTGATATTTAAAAATGAGAAGACATAAGAAAGAATATTAAGACCATACTCTATCTTCATCCTGAGGTGTGTAGTAATACATGTCACATATGAAACAATCATCATAAGATGACTAAGTATATTCCCAATTGAAGTTGATATAAATGATTTATATACACGAGCATCAAATAAGTTAATTAATAAAGATAATTTTATAGTGACGGTGCCTCTCACAGTCACTAGTCTCATATTTACTTCCCCTAAGACTCTTCCTCTATGTGGATATTCTTAATTTAGTTCTCCTCTTGACGTAATTTCATTGATCTAGAATCATATGATGTTAGCACAACAAATTTAGGTGATGATAAGTCCATTCCACTACATATAAAAGAGAATATATAAAATTATTTCATCATGTTCCGAGAAAAATGATGAAAAAAACATATCTAGGGTGCATCAGTACAAACCCATGTCATTTTCATATGCATTATTCAGGTAAATAAATTTATACTTCCTCTTCCAGTAACCACATGAGGTTTTGAAGAACCCAACATTTTAGATCCAACAAAAGACTCATCATGCCTTATCATCCATTTTTGGGAACATGTGGATCTACCATTGGCAGAAAAAGGAACTTCAATCCACCTAAAATACATGCCAGATTATGTTAGAAAATCAAGGAATAATCTATTATGGAATTATAAGAAAAAATATTCCACAAGTAATGCTTTGAATTAATATCATATTGATGTACCATCTCAAACCTTCAAGGATTCATATTCTCATTTGATATAATATGAGGTATAAAATTCACATTATCTGTGAATCAGTTTTTATATTATGTCATAATCCGATCATCCTACATAATATTTAAAGTCTCTATTGCCTTACTGCGATCTATTTATTCTAGTTATAATTAGTCATTAAAAATAATGTTAATGTACTTCAACACGATAACCTCTTGATTAATCTCTGTAACCATGGAATCCCACCATCATCCATAGGGTCCATCTAACATAAAGGTTTTACACTTTACCATAATATAATTTGGACATTGAAAGAAACTGCAATGAATATCTATATTTATCATACAGTTTGTATCCACTTAGGGATCAGTAGTGCCTAGGAAGGAAGTTGGTTTACGATAAAGGAACTCATAAGCCTTATTCTAAGAGTTATCCCTCAATGGTTCCAACCATTGTGTTTGAGTTGGAATAGATTAAGGTGCCTTTCCCAGAGCTTATACATCACACATAATAACCTCAACTATATTCTGGTTCATGGGATGATTTTCATAATGTGGTTCATCAACAACATCTTCGAGGATCATATTCATGCATCCTCATGGAGGTACGTTTCTTCAAAACATAAAAAACAATGAATAAATTACGTGGTTAATCTGATAAACACTCAAACAAGATCAACAATGAAATTAATCCCATTAGATAAGATTATAGGTTTTGTATTTCAACAAATCCTTCTAAAATACATGAAAAAGACTCAAACTAATCCTCATGAAACCTTTAAAAAATCATCTATAGTGACTTAAGGCTCATTATGATGAGAGATGGCCAGGAACCCACTTGAATCTACCTTATACGTACCATCAAGATTCCCCAAATTGAAAACTCATGTAAAGGAAATATGCTCAACCTACACATTTTATATCACATTTTCATGAACCTTCCAAGATACTGTTGTACATTGATACTTGAGTTGGAATTGAAATGGAACGAAGGGATTTCCCAATCCCTATGGGTTGGTGAATAGCACATTGAAATGTAAAATATAAAGGAGGGAATAAATTTTCCTCAAAATAATAAAAAATAAATATATAGCATTATGCCGAAAAAATTAAAATTCTATTTTGACATTCAAATCCAAAATACATGATTTAAATCATATCACAATATATAAAATTAAAACTGATAATAGTTTTTTATCAATATTATATAATTTATTCTTCACAAAATATATTAAAAATTCATTTTATAGTTTCCATAAATTTTGAAATATGCACCAATCTCAATATTTGTTGACAATTTTGGGTTTTCCCAAAATTAAATGGTAAAAAAATTCAATCCCTAGTCACATCAAATTGGTTTTTAGAAGTCAAATGAAATAAATTTCAATAAAGAAGGTATTCAATGTTAAATAAATTATAATATAATAAATAGATCCACCTTCCATTATCATATAATCACAATGACTACTATGATATTCTCCAATGAAAAATAAATCCACCCAAGATTGAGGAACACAACCTTGAATCATGATTCAAAAAAAACTGAGTTTATATCCACCAATACAAATAATATATATCAAAACCATATAGTAAAGAGACATAGATAAAATAGATGGTAAGGATGCCTTCCTAGAGAGATACACCATAATCATCATGTTGATCAAGCCCCAAATTGTTGATCTAGAGATATATGAGATCTTCCAAATTGCATAGGAAGTATATAGGTCAAGGAAAAAGAACCATAGTGGATTGAAAAAATAATTTCATTCGAACTCCCATTATTAAACCAAAACTCATTATTCTACTTGGTTTGTAACCTAATTACACATCTTGTAATTTTTGACTCCCATATAGGCCAAAAAACTATTTCCTTTTATCAAAATATTGATTTTTAATCTTTACACGGTGTTCATGAAGAAAATGGAATTTATCCTTTTCAAGTTGTATGCCAATTTTACCGAATGGTCTCACTAATTACTATATAGTATGTGTCCCCATTAAGTGGTCTGAAAATCCACACATGACTATAAAAAATTTCGGTTTTTTTTCTGAAAATTCAAATAATTACATGACATCACAATTATATTTAATCTCTGATTTTGATCTCAGAATAACATAACAAGAAATGGTGAAGAAAAATTTTAAAACGTAACTCAAATAATGTTAATGTGGTTTTATAATACCTTCCATCATAACCTAGGGAATGGAAACATATGAATGGGTGAGCACATATGTTTAGTAATGGTGGATAATTTATATGTCAACATATCATTATAATATGGGTATGTGAACCTGAGAATATCTATTAAAAACATAAAATTCATTTCATAGATTATAAACCACATTTATGGAAAAAATAAGGGATGTTTATAATAAATGAATCATAATGTAATCAAAGAACAAGAACTATGAGTACATAATATTGAAATAACTAATAGATTTTGGAAAACATGTGAGCATAGAAAATAATTCACATACTATTTAAAGGTTCATTTACAAGACTATCAGAGTTATATAATTTCCCTCCCAAAACCATTACAGTATTGATGGTTCACTCCCACGACTTTCATAGTGGATAGTGTACCTTATAAAACATTGTTTAATCCCCTTCTATTCTAGTTTATCTCATAGGATATTAATATTTATCAAATTTATTGGATGGAGATATAAGTTCCACACATGAGATACTAAAAATCCTACATAAGTGTGCCATAAGATCATAAAAGATTAATAATATGATAACCTATGAAATGAAATGGTTTTCATAAATGTTTCATCATAACACAACATATATAAAATAAATATGTTTCATTATCATTTCATTGTTCCATTAATGTGTAACCCATGGAAAAACATTCCAGTTTCATAAGAAATCTATCATGGTGTAACATGTGGAAGATTCATGAGTTTGATACACATATTTTCATAATAAACCACTACTTCATATATACAGTATTATAATGTTATCATTTTATCATTTCACTAATAAATTATAAGAAACATCATATGATGTCATTTTATATGGAAAATGATTTTAAACAACCATTGGAGGCATTTCTTGAGAAGATGACTTTTCTTGGAATTTTATTTTAAAAATTAAATGTCATAAACTATTTTAGAGGTCATTTAGATATAAAATAAATTTTAAAACATGTAAAGGATTATCAAAGACATTTTTTGGTCATGAAAGAGAAAAATTCTGTATATATCGTACAATTAAAACTAAGAAACTTTTCACATGTTTACTAAATTCCAAATGGCTCATTTATAGAAAATAACATGAATATTCCTTTCACTATTACTATGAACTAAAAATTGATTAAAATTTTATTAATAAATCAATGTTAACGTTTTAATACATTTTTTAATAATGTATTAGAAAACAAGGTTTTGAAAGAAAAGTCTTCTCAACCGATTAAGGAAAAAAATATAGTTTTATTGAAAAATATTTCAAAATTTTGAGTACATAATGTGATGAAAATGAAGTGACAATATTTATTATAATTATATAAGAATATTAGAATAAAATTAATGAGTTCATTTGAGATATAGATAAATAAATTTCATCATCATAAATAGAGGAATAATTAATCATGATAAACGATGATACTGTATCATAAAAACATTACCATATTAGAAAAAATGAATCATCAAACATAATTAAAGAATAAAATTAAATGAAACATAAAATATCATGAATTTTAATTGTTTCATTATAAATCATGTCAATGTGTATTTCTATACACCATATAAATTAATATAGGTGCATAAAATAACATATGCCTCAATGAAGGAACAGTGATACATAATATATCCTACCATGAGTTCCTCTTTCCCCGAATACTCAATAGCCCCATTTAAAATATATGTAATTTTGTAAAAATATATCACAGGGCTATAAATAGCCTTATTATAAAATATAATATGTACTTATAAGCTTTTATAAACTATTTATTAACAAATCATTTCTAAAATTATGTTTCATGTAATAACTAGATCATTTGCACACATGTTTTGATTTCTTATTTTTTATCATATTATTTTGATATTGTATCCACAATCAACATAATATATTTTAGGATATAAATTTAATATATATTTATTATTTAATTTTTTGTTATCATCCATAAATGTTAGAGATAAAAATGAAATACATTGTTCGTGGAGATAATAAGTTGTATGTTTCCATGGTTGATGATTCCATTTTTTCAATGTGTGAAGTGATAGAAAGGTAAATTATATATTAAAATTATAGAATAATTTATATTTCATAAATATATAATATATTTATTAAATATCTCCATTATTAAATTCAATGTAAAATGTATGTGAAAATGGATGAGATCGATTCGTGAGGCGGTAGTCTATTGTACACACGATCAATGTTATTGTATCACCAATGAATATAATGAAAAAAGGTCAATGTGATAATTTATTTTTAGAAGTAATTTTATATTAAAAAAATCACACTTATATTATATACATTATCATACATAACTATGGCAGGTGTTGATGGAAAACATGTCACATCGGTTCACAAGGCAGTAATTCACTGGACACAACAGAAACAATACCACTTCTTATCTAGTGGGTTATGATACTAGTATAGGTCATGATAATATTATAATATTATATTTTTTATGGAATATAATATTTTTATTATATAACCATGTTTAAATATTATTTTATATAGTTTTTGGTAGAAATAAAATAAAATAATTCATTAAAAACATTATATATTCTTGTGGTGAAATCCTTATGTATGAAATAAAAGCATTACTAGATAGAATATATGATAAATATAAGAGTTATAGGATGATATTATGTAATTGAGGAATTAATTTGGATGGTTTTTAAGAGAACATTTTTTTTTAATCTGATAATATTGTATTATACGAGGTATCCTATTATAAAAGCGGGGGAGGATATACATTGTATTTTTTAGGAGAGTAATGTGTACCCAGATTTTCATATTCCAAAAAGATCCAAAATGGGTCACAATAAAATATTATTTGTGAAACATTTTATATATATCCATAAAAGTATTGTTTAATTAGCTTAGGGTTATTTATATCCCCTATATTTTTTATCGAACCACTCGGTAAACCCATTATTACCACACCCATGGAAAATAATTAGATTGTTTTCACTATTAATTAACGAACAAAATATGTTGATATTATTTAATAATATAAATTATTACAATTCCAATCATATTATCCTTTTTTTAAAATATCAGTTATAGAGGTATAAAATTTTAATTTAAAATTAAAAACTCAGATGCGGTGAGAAACCAAGTTTTAACGTAGAACATTTTCATTATAATAGAATGATTTTATATTAAAATTAAAAATGAATATGAATCCGAAAACCAAAATTGGTTTAATAAATATAATAGATAATATATTTTAAAATTAAAAACATTCTAAAATAATTTAGTTGTTTTTAAATATTTTAAATGAAAATAAAATTCTTCATAAAAACCAATATTGTTAACTATTACATGAAAATATTATATTATTATGAAATTCTAAAAAATTAAGTCTACGATTATTTTGACAACTGTTATTCAAAAATTCATTTTATTTTTCAATATTTTTTTTGTAAAAGTTATAAACTATATCATTATTTTTGTTCAAAAAATGATATAAATACATTCTTTTAGAAAATAGTGTTCTGGTAACAAATAATAACCATCCTAAAAATTGATTATTTTTTATAAAGAATATGTACATAGATAAACCCATTATAATAAGTATTTTAAAATTAGTTATCTCTTTTTAGGTGGCTATATTTAACAGAATGATTATAATGATCATGATTAAAGAATGTTATTAAAAATGTATCATGGATTGTTAAAAATATTTATTGCATTTAATAGAAGAAAAAATCAGTGTTATTTGTAATAAAAGATAATATAAGTGTTGCATGTAACAAAAGATAACAATGAAATTTATTTTATTTGAAAGAAATAATTCATGAAATGTTATAGTTCCATATTATTCCCCCCTTAAAATGAAAATTTCCCTCCAAAATAACCTCTCTAATACAAAAAAATGATGATAGATTTTCCTTATAATTTCCTCAAGTTCACATATAGATTCATAAAATTTATGGGTTTCCACAAAACATTGTCTAGTTATGTGGTCATTTTTACACTACATTCCCTCTATAATGTAGAATATCCACTTCAAAATGCTCAATAATAATATCCTTTTTTAGTTATATTACCTATAGGTTAAGTAATTTTTATGGATCAGGAATGTATTTCATTTGGAGAGATACATGGAAAATATCATGACTTACAAAATATTTTTCTCTATTTTTCAATTATAAGAAACAATATCTTTATGATTAGTATATCTAAAGGAAATATGTATCTAATATTTCATTATATCTTCATTATAAGCCTCATAATATTCTTACATGAAGATATTCATAAGAATAATTTTTCACCAACATAAAATTATAAATCCTGAAATAAATTTTCAACAAAATTATTCTAACAAATGTAGATTCCATGATGTGTTCATGAATGGTTCTTACCTTATATATTATTTATTCATATTTCCCAAGCACAATAATATTAATTCCCACAAATGCATTCATGAACATTTGATTTTTTATACTTCATTCTCAAGAGGGATTCTAAAGGATAAATCTAAATGCTTGAGTGAATGTTATTGTTGTTATAAAACTCAACTAGTGGAAGGTGTTTACCCTAACAATATTGGAAATCCATATAGAAATTTCCCAATATAACCACTATGAGTTTAATTGTTCTATTAGAATGATCATTTGTATGAGGATGATATGAAGTAATGAAACATAACACCATGTATCAAGAATATTAAATATTTCTTCAAGTGTGTTTGTAAACCATGGATCCATATTAGATAAAATAGAACGTGGTCCTCTATTTAATTTGACCAAAAAAATAATGTATATTCTAGTAATCTAATCTAGAGAAAAATGTTACCTGATATCCATAAAGTTGGATTACTATATAAGGATGTCAACAATTATAAATAATGAATTATTCCCGATGGATGTTTTGGGGAGTCCAAGAATTTAACACATGGTTTTTTTCCATTTCCTTTTGGTCATGAGTAATGGATGTTACATCCCCTCATATGGATCAACATGATACCCAAGATTTTTCGAATCCTTGAAGACTTTATGCATGTCATGGTAACTTTGAGGTTGTAAAAACCAATAAGAAAAAATCCATATTCTCTATAGGATCTCAAATATCCCTACATAAGGTAGAGGAGACCTAAATTTCTTATGTAACCATTTATTCCCTAGTATGAAATAAACTTGTAAGAAAACATGATACCCGACCTCAAAATCATGAGGTCACCGATGATGATTGGCATACAATTTCTATCGTGAATGTGAATAAGCCTTACACTTCATAATAAAATGAAACTACTCTAAATTCTTCTAAATGGAATGAGGGTGTAGTAGGTTTACCATAAATTCCCCAAGTAACAACATGTATGAATAGTATTACCTTCCATACAATGCATCCAAACGATCTATCTGAATCATAGCTTAAAAGATATTATTGCAAGATAACTCAAAAAGAGTGACATATTCCTCATAATAACGTACAAAATCATGTAAAAATTCTTATATCATGTCAAGTAGAATCTGTAGTGCTCTTTTTTAAAATCCATCCAACTGAGTTTGTATAATTTTACATAGAAGCACCTATATACCCATAAATATTTTTTACCCATGTCAGAAACATGAGATAAAATAAGAGTCTCTTTCTAAAATGATTCTATGAGGTCTCCCATGTTGTTTTATGATCTCATGTAGATACAATATCCCATCTCATCAACTCATAATGTATCCTAAAAAGGAAGGAGGTGGAATACAATAATCAATTGGTTAATCTTAACACATACTATGTAGCAAAATCTAGGTGACCTGAGTAGGAAAACTACAAAGTCCATGTCAACCTCTTCCTATTTTAATTCCAGTACTGGTAGTGGATATAACATGCCTATAGGTCTCTAGTTCTCCACCATCACCTACTGACAGGTGGAACTGCTTGTGAAAAATCCTAAGATCTAATGTTTCATCACATGCCACCAATATTGGCACCACATATCTAGATACATCTAAGAGATTCATAGATAAACTACCCCTGAGAAGAAAGGGACAAACACATAAAATATTCTCTCGAATTTTTTTGAACTCAGACGCATCCATGTATATATAGTATGATGTCTAGATCTACATAATAATACAAAAGTGGGCCACCTACTAAAGTTCTCTCATGGGGAACCAAGCCTCTAGGATATGAATGTTGAATTCCCTTCAGCGTCTCATGTAGGGAAGATGAAACTGTCATGTCTGGGAGATAATATTGCTTTTGACTATTGTGAAACTCTATATATATAATGAAGAATAGGGTCATCAATTTATATTCAACATTCCTTCTTGTATAGTATGATCTGGAGTTTTCTTGTCAATTCATCTGGTACCATATTTCCATTTCCAATATTACATGAATGATTAAAATTATTTTTATAGAGATATTCAACCCGTATTTATTGTGTCAGGTTCATGTCAAAATTTTTTATGATATTTTTTGGATATTATGGACTTAATAAACCATAATGTGATCATCCATTGGTTATTGTATCACACAATGTAAGTCATAGAAACTTTTTTCTCGATGAAGGTTGTGCATTAGGAAATTTATCTTTCGTGGCCTTGACTATGAGATCTATATACAATGGATTCATCCTCCAAATTTATCACTCCTCGTAGGCTGATTCCTAATGCATCTCATGACATGATTTCGATTCTTCCAGGAACTTGGCGAATCAGAATAGGTTCTAATACAAGCATCTATTTTTTCTCTTAAAAGGTATTATCACACTATTCTGACCATAATAACATGAAAACCATATTTTTAAGACATCAATGGAATGAAAAAAAGAATAATATGACTTGTAAGAAACACCTATAATATCCATTCATCCACAAGAAACACTGAATATCCAACATGTTCTTGGGATAATCCCAAGAAACCACAACACTAATCTTCTATTGGTAACTAGAGTCTCTTGATTATAAGAATATATGAACAACGAAGAGAATTTCATCGATCTAGAAGTGGATGTTTGGGATATTTTCATAATAATAATGATCTGTTAGTGTATATAGAACAATATCAAGGTGCATATAATGTTTCTATGAGTGTGAAAATAAAAAAATTGTTTTATTCAATTACTATTAAAAAACTATAGATATGGGTGGAAGACCCTATTCATTCGAGGCATGAAACTGTTGTGTGTGTTAATGATACCAAACAATATCAGAAGGTACTCATTCAAAGCATCCATATTACTAAAAGTTGTATGAAGTAGGAATGGTGGCATATCTCTCAACTAAAGATATTCTAAATATTGATCGATCTTAGAAAACACCTTTTTTCCTCACAACTATTCATGGATATCATCTATTCAAGGATCTATACATTGTTTCTTGCATGTAAGCTGTTTCATTCTCTATAATGCACACAGAGAAGAGGGGTCCCACCCACCTTCTTGGTTGACATCATGGGAGATCCCAAATATAATATAATGGGAAGTATTAAACTATTGGGCTCTATATCCTCGAACTATAGTTTGGGATCCTGGAGCTTAGTAGGTGTTATCCTTACAGAGGAATAGACACTAAAGTATCTCATAGAAAAATCATGATCATAAAATCTACATCTCTCTCAAAAGTTAATCCAGAAATATTTATGGGAAGGAAATAACTGAAATGATCACCTATCTTATGAAAATCGTCCTGATGAAAACCTAGATCCTTCAAGAAGATATTCACAATTTGGGAAGTCACTCCACATATCCCATGATACTCTAACCTAGGTATGACATCTTGGAAATCCCACTCACCCTTATGTAAATAACTAATTCCCTATACTGATATAAATGGCGCCCTGTGAAGATATAATTTTATATAGGCATGATACAAAACCAACCAATTCTGCCAGTAAATGAAATAGATTCCTATCATCTTGATAATAAAGAGGTCCCACGGGAATTTTTAACTACATATCTAAAGTGGGTAGTCTATGCATTATCATATTCCCTCTGAATTCACTCCAAAAATTGTATCTAGGATCACTACACCATAATAATGTTGTATTTATGTACATATACTCACCACAATAGATAAAGAGATTATGGAGTAAAATAAAAATATATAAATTAATTGATAAATAGTAGTGGAGGAAACTAGAATAATTCCTTGAACTGTTGGTGGTGCTAAAATATGATCCTCAGTTATCTTTTGTCGTACATGAAATTTTCCTAATCAATGACCTTGTTAAACAGATAGACTACCACAATAAATAATGCACTACTAGCACTATTGGTAATCTGATGTCTTACTAATACAACCATGACTTCCTCCTCATCCAGTTTTACTGGTGCTAATCCAACACTCATTCTAACGTAGTGTAAATGAACTACACATTATGGTAGAGAGAGATTAGATCCTATTCCACTATAAGCCGAATGAATGTTCTGAAAGAATCACTAAAAATTCCCCATATAGATGAAATATCGAATCTCCAGAGGGTCTCTATCACATAATGGCTTTAGGTTACCCCATATTCCACACTAATGGAAATCTATAGATCTACTAGTGTGAGAAATCATGTTTCCACTACCCGGATGGGAATTCTCTAGGTATTAAACTCTACTAGAATATCTACTATCCAACCCCCATACTGACCGTCTCTGCATGTTACTATCATCATCCCTCAGGTTTTCCCCATTTATAAGATCCCGATTAACTATCTCAGAAACGTTAGGTAGGTGATAGACATTCACCTCAAAAAGGAAGCAATACTGGATTATATCATTGAAGTGTCAACACAAAACACTCATCACCTTCTATAACTGCTGAATATAACTATAACTCTTTGAAACATGGTGAATACCCCATAACTGACATAGAAACCTACATTAGATGCATTAAATCTCTATCTATGTCAAATCTCAGTGTTTGAGGAGAGAACTAGACATAGAAGATAGTTTGTAACTCAACCCTTAACATACCCTGATAACGAATAACTTGGGTAGTTACATCCCACTAGTGATTTTCTGAATCATATAGAATGTAAGAAGGAAGCCTAACCATCTGGTCTGGAGAAATATCTAGATTATTAGAGATAGGAAAGGTTTTTTCTATCCAAGATTCAATGTATTCTGGACCTCCATCCCTGGATAAGGTAAGACATTGCTTCTTCTAGAACTCACATTCCAAACAATACATCATAGGTGAGTGTAATAGATCACCTTTCACAGACTGCATCAGATGTTCGAAAGTACCTCATAGATGAGCATAATTTTATATATTATAAACAATAGGCCATGCATCAAGTGGAACTATTGGTGGTAGAAATGATATCATAGGGCACACAACATATAGAGCGTCATCATTGCCACCCTCTAGGTAGGGAAAATTAGGTATTCATGGTATAATTAGTCTATATATCCCATGAACACACCTAATAACAAGCATTGATGCAAACAGATAACAATATAAAAACCTAAACAAAAACAAAAGGGAACAATACCAAAACAATACTACCTGAATACCCCCTTAGAGGGACATGTATTGCTAAAAACTCATGTTTAAAATATAGGGGATCTAGTAGATGATGTTTCAACTGTATATTTCCACTTTATTTATTGGAAACCATTTCATTTCATGTTTCATGTTTCACTTTTAAAGTTTAAATTTTCTTCTTTTCAAATATTAAGGCACATTAATATTAGATCCACATTCTCAATGAATCAGGGACCCTACACCTTATCACTAAAATAAATTACATTGAAATTTTATTCTAATTGACCGAATCTGTAAATTACCCATTCCAACCCATGAGGTCCCATAAACCTCATGAATTTAAACCAGATATAACTCAATTGCAGGAAAAGTGATGGGAAAGAGCCTATTTACAAACAAGGTTCTCCCCAAAATTATAAATATATAAAGAAATTAAATTAGTTAAATGAATCTATATGGAATGGAAATATGTATATCATGTGATGTCACGACCCATCCCCTGGGGACCATGTCGTAACTACCACAAGCCCACCTTCCATAGGCCAGGGGCTAGAGACTAGCACCAAAGGTGTAAATACCGATAAAAAGGGATGGAATTGCCTTTATTAAACATAAAAACATAGACACTCAGAGAAAAAGAGGAAGAAAACACTATGTAAAATAGTATACCAAAAGTAATGAAAGTACAAAGGGACCAAAAATACATGCCCAACAGAAAGGTACAACAACAATTGAAAGAAAATACAACTGAAAAGACAAAAAGCTGAATGGTGAAGTAGCTCCTAGATCATCCTCCCGGTTCTGACCTGAAGGGTAGGTACATATGTCCTCCTCAGAACTCCACGTCTGTCCATATCCTGCAACCAACACAATGGGGTGCGGGCATAGGTCGTGCAGGGGTGAGTATAACGATACTCAATAGGGACCTCGAGACCCTCAAGGTCTCACTAAATCCAACAAAGATAAACCAAAAATAAATATCCCAAAAGATAACCATTACAATGTTATATTCCCATACATATACCTAATTTACCAAGTAACCCCTCTCAATAATGAGGTAAACACAATGGTCTTTGACTCTGTTCAAACCAGGATTTTTATTTATGATGACGAAAACATGGCTGATGGAGAACTCCTCCTCTATGGAGTGCAGTAGTCCTGTCATGACTCTGAGGTGCCACTCACTAACCTTAGACTTCTGAGTTACTTATCATGTTGAGTATCGTGGGTCTTCCACCTCACAAAGTAGTGATCCTCCACCATGGGTCTGCCACCTCACAAAGTAGTGCTCCCCCTCATAGCCCACAGAGGTACTCCTCCTGTAGAGTACCGCAGGTCTGCCAAATCACAATGTTGTGATACTCCTCCATGGGTCTTACACCTTACAATGTAGTGCTCCCCATTGGGATATACAATTCACTCCGAAACAAATAAGACAAGTAGTCATTGGGTCACAACCAGCTACAAGGTCACCGTACTCCGTATGCTCGTCCCCAAGAGGATCTTCTCCACGAGACACTGATCGACACTCCAAGTGTCACGAAGTCCCGTGAAGAAGTATTACAAAGATCTTCCACATCATAGGGATCTCAACGTAATAGACGTCATGTTAATCAGACACCCGGTCTGTGAGTTATAAGTCTTTTTGTCCCGGGGCCCCTGTTGGTTTTTTGTATGAAACAACCTGACCGTTTCTCAACAGCACTCTGAACTTCCATGAGATATACTCGAAGGAATATTTTCCCAATGAGATTACCAACACCACTGACGATTCGTCAATCAGAAGACTGGTCTGAGAGTTATTGGTTTTTCCGTTCCATGGGCCCAGTTGGTTTATAAGCTAAACCAACCCGACCATACTTCAACCGCATCCAAACCTCAAGTGATGTATGCCAAAAATAACCGTCTAATCAAGAGGAATCAAAAGTGACTGACGACATGTCAATCGGAAGTCCGGTCCTCATGTTTTAGGCGTTTCCACTCCGAGGGCCAGGTTTGTTTCGGGTTCGAACCCACCCGGTCGTACCCAGACTTCTCCAAAACATTGATTGTAATATATTGATACGACTATATTAATTTGAGGAATCCTACCCAAATGACAGTGGATCGATCGGAGGTCTACACCTCATGTTATGGGTGTTTAACTGAAGAAGGTCTGAAAATAGGGGGTCTGGCACCGGTCTGACCCGGCCCAACACCCCCTAGGTCAGATCCAACATGGTCGACCCGACTCGGGTTCGGGTTTGGCCTGGCTGGACGCAGACTGGCCCGGTTGGCGTTGCATGGCCCGGCTCAGCCGGTGCGGTCTGGTCTCACTGGTGCGGCCCGGCCCCCGTGGCCATCCTCAGCTCGGCCAGCTTGGTTGAGCGAGTTGCGCGGAGCTGGGGAGGCGTGTCCTCCCCACTAATTGACACAGGCGGTGCCATCTAGCGCCACCCCCCCAGGCGTCCTGGATCCCACGCGGCCTCGGGGTCTGTTGGACCATCGGCCGCCGTCTCCGGTCGCAGGCGCCGCCGAGCCGGCGAGGCGCACTGGCATTGCCTTTTGAGGACCACATGACACGCTTCAGTGGTCTGATTTTCCCGCCGTCTGTGCATGCGGATCTCTCAGGACCCGTTCTTTACTAAAACGACTTCCATACACTGTTGTGGTGCCATTTCATTGTCTCTCTTCAATACGTGCACAAGAAAACAATCTGCAGAGGGTCGGGTGTGTTCTTCGGCCCGAGCCCACCATGTTAGAAGTTTTCAATCAAGATTTAAGAATTAAAACTGAAATCCAAACCTGAAAAATAAAATCGCATCCAACCCGCATGTACGAGTGATCCGTCGATCAACCAGGCAGAGGTTTGTCCACGCTCGTCGTTCTTTCCTCAAAAGGTAAGGAGAAATTCAAAACAATACCCCTACCTCAAGGTTCGCCGTTCGTTGATGATATTGCGAAAGGGTGGACATCGGCTCGTTGACATCGACACACGGGAGGAGATGAAGGTGACAATGATCGTTGGAATTTGTCACTTCCTCAAAGGCCTTCGATCTCGGCTCGAGTGTCATTCATTGGAGATCCTTCAGAAGGAGAACCATTCTACGTGGAGGGAGGGAGCTCTTCTTCTTCACACAAGAGATATCTCCAATCATTTCCCAACACAACATGTTCCAAAATAAAATAATAGGCTCATATATTATATTATTAACAAAAGATATTTAAATTTCAAAACACAAATCCCTTCATTAATTATATGTTTTGGAAATTAATTAAGTAAAGGGAGATGAATGATCCTCATAAATATGTGGGTTTTCATGAATTAATGGAGAGAGAGTGAGGTGGATAGATTGTAAATTAATGGGGGGGTTTCTAATTTAATGATGGTGTTTAAGGAGTTTATAGGAAATTAAATGGTTGGGGCTCGTGTGGCTCCCACCTCTTTAACATCCACACTTGGGTAGTTAGGTGGTTGTGGGTTCCACCCTTAACTACCCATGGGGGGAATTAACCTCCTTAGATATAGAATAAAAACTATTCCAATAATTTTATTCACTTATTAAATAAACCCCAATAAATAATTTCTCCACCCGTGCAAACGCGACTACAGTAATGGTCCCCTTAGGCAGTTGCTAGTGTTGTGAGATCATCGGTGCCCTCAGATTTCAATTCCGAGCACCGATTCAGAAGACAGAAAAACCAGCTCGTTCGTTTACTGAACGTACCCGAGATAATCTTCGGAAATTGATTCCGACCACACCGGGCCTCGAAAGTGAGTGTCGTCAGAAGATACAGATTCCTAAAATTCGAAAGAAATTATGAAAAAAATTTCCCTGAAATTTCCGGGACATTACATTACCCCCACATCCATGATTAAGGTCTCCATGAAGCCACAACAAAAACTAGGGAAACTAAAGAACGTACCGAGAACGCATCTGAGCCTCCCGCTCCTATGTGATCTCTTGGAGGTTCCCGTGTAGCCAGCGGAAGTGCACAAGAGGAATCGACCCTCCCCGTAGGACTAGCCCTTGTAAATCCACAACCTCTACTGCAACCCTATGAAACTCGCCCCGTCATGGATGTTCAGCTCTCCATGGTTGATGGAAAATGATAGGTCTCAACACATCTCTTTAGGTAAAATATGTGAATGACCTCATGCACCCTGTGCAATTGAGGTGGAAAGGCCAGATGAAACATGGAGATAACTTGCTGCCCTGGCCAAAAATCAGTAGACCCCATCGAGGTGAGACCCGTAAGAAGACGTGGTTGCCTTCTTTGAACTTCAGTGGTCTCGTCTCCTATCAACATAGAACTTCTATCTACTCTATGCAGTCTTCATTCTCTCCTGGATGATCTGTACCTTCTCCGTCAAATCCTGAACCATCTCTAGTTTTACAAGTGCTGACTCCATCACTATCCACAAAGGAAATCTGAAACGCGGCTAGCTACTGTCTCACCACTCCTAGAAGCTAAATGCTCGATCTCTAACAAATAGCATCTGCTATAATGTTCCCCAACCCCAGGAATATAATCTATCTCGAAGTCATAGTCATGGAGGAATTCAATCCTTCACTGCTGTCTCAGGTTCATGTCCGTCTGAGATAATATACACCTAAGACTTTTAAGTTGGATAGAACTGTAAAATTTTCACTCAAAGAACATTGGGTGAGACTAGCCAATTGTATGAACTCATATCCACCCTTCTTCATCTATGATCCATAAGAGCTACTGAGATTTATCCTCTGCCAAAAAGAAAAATCTGGTCTCATCCCCGGGATGAACCACATTATTTTCCTAATACAATCAATATTTACATGAACATTACAATCCATGTCATGGATGACATCGTATGGCCTCTACTCTACAACCAAGAGATCCAACCGCTACTCTCGCCTCCAAGGGTTGAGTCACACCATCGGCATCAGTGCACGGTTACTGGGTCTCCTCTTGTAGGAATCTCCAAAGTGAGGGTCATGTCAACCATTTATACTAGAACCTCTCGGTATCAACCCCACACAAATGACATGAAAGTAAACATCACAATGAAATTTGTCTTTAATTACTGTAGCTCAAAGTACAGAGACACGTAACAACCTCAAACAACAACACAGAAACTGGAAGCACTAAGAACAAAGGCCTCCATGCTTGGAACTATTCAAGCTCCTATCCACTAGTTTCAAGAGCTCCTCTCCCTTCTCCAGTGATCGGCTGTTGCTCAAGAATTCGCTGCTTCTTATGTGTTTTTGGATCCTCCAACACCTACAGATCAACTGTGTGGGGAGTCGGACAGTCACATGCCATGTGACCAAGCCCGCCGCAGGAGAAACATTGTGTGTTCCAGGTACGTCTGGCTCTGACTCCACCCCGGGTGCCCCGCAATACTGATCCTGAGTCGTGCGGTCGACCACCTGTAGGTCTGGCCCACTTGGACCCCTAAATCATATATCTACTGCCTACATATGACTCAGCAACTGATGGAAAACCCTGCAAAAAAGGAAGTATCTCCTGAGCACGCTCATAGTGTAGAGTCGCTAGTATAAACTCCACCATAAAAAAAGTCTCGAAGTCTTCCCTGGTGAAGGACATCTTTTTAGAAATATGGAGAATCTAGTTCTACCACCTCTCATCTGATCCCTAAAAGAGGCTGATATCTAGGTACACAATCAAGTCTGCTGGTGTCCGAGCTATGTGGAAATCTCATGCTACAAACTCCAGCCTATGCCCATCCATCTAAAAATATGAATCACCCTGAAATCATGGAGGCCTTTATCACTGGAACTTGTGCAACACGCTCAAGTGGTGTGCACTCTATGATGGTGTGTCAATTGGGAGAGGGCCCTGTACTGAGGCCTGACTTCTCGGTGGGCTATCATCGTGCTCTCCACTTGGTACCGACACTGACTAACTGGGTGAAGACATCCTGAATGAAACAGATGTGACATGGTCAAAATACTATACCTGTTGAGATCACCT
The DNA here is from genome assembly GCA_963277665.1 of Viscum album. NCBI lineage: Eukaryota > Viridiplantae > Streptophyta > Magnoliopsida > Santalales > Viscaceae > Viscum > Viscum album. The sequence goes on along the minus strand of OY728135.1, from coordinate 1,587,058,120 downwards.
GTTTTTAGTTAACAATAATGATAATTTTGAAATCACACATGCAATTAGTGTTTTAGTGCACTGATTTGGAAATCAGAATTGAGGGTCCTGGTGTATGGATACGTCTGCCGCCTGTATTAACACTGGACTCTCTGAACTGAAGACCACACATAGTACCCTTAATAATATTTCTTCACAGAAAATAAAATATCAGAGTCCAATGTTCTGCGGTAGAACCAACGTCCTATGATACAAATTGGCCACGACCCGTCCCCCGGGGGCCATGTCGTAACTACCCAAAGCCCGCGTTCCATAGGCCAGGGTCTGGTGACTATAACCAAAGGCATAAATCCCGATAAAAAGGGAATACATTGTCTTTATAAAAAGTAAACACACACACTCAGAGAACAAGACGAAGAAAACACTATGTAAAGCAGTATAAGAAAAGTACTGAAAGTACAATTGGGCCAAAAATACAATCCCAATAGAATGGTACTGCTACAACTGAAATAAAGTACAACTGTAAAGACAAACAACTGAATGGTGAAGTAGATCTTTGACCATCCTCCGGGTTCCTACCTCAAGTGTAGGTACATAGGTCCTCCTCAGCACTCCATGTCTGTCTATCTCTTACAACAAACACAACAAGGTGTGGGCATAGACCATGTAGGGGTGAGTATTACGATACTCAGTAGGGACCTCGAGACCCTCAAGGTCGCATTAAAACCAACAAGGATAAACCACAAAGAAATATATCAACATATAACCTTTACATAGGTATATGATCATACATATACCTAAGTTATCAAATAACCCCTATGAATCATGAGGTAAATAAAAAACACTTTAACTCAGATCAAACCAGGATTTTTATTCATGATGACAGAAACACGGCTGCTGGAGAACTCCTCCTCTGTCGAGGGCATAAGTCCTATCACGACTCTGAGGTTCCACTCACTAAACTTAAACTGCTGAGGTAGTTCTCCTATCGAGTACCAAGGGTCTTCCACCTCACAAAGTAGTGCTCCTCCGCCCTAGGTCTTCCACCTCACACAGTTGTGCTCCCCCTCAGAGCCTACAGAGGTACTCCTCCTATTGAGTACCATGGGTCTGCCACCTCACAATGTAGTGCTCCTCCACCATGGGTCTACCTCCTCACAAATTAGTTCTCTCCACTGGGCTATAAACGTCACTCTGAATCAAATCAGACAAGAAGTCATTAGTTCTCATCCAGTTACAAGGTCACCGTCCTCCGAATGCTCATCTCCGGGAGGATCCACTCCATGATCCACTGGTATACACACAAAGTGTCATGAAGTACCACAAAGAATTATTACAAAGATATGTCACGTCATAGTGATCTCAATGCAACAGACGGTGCGTCAATCAGACGCCCGGTCGGTGAGTTATTAGACTTTTTGTCATGGGGCCCAGTTGGTTTCGTGTACGAACCAACCCGACCATTTTCGAACAGTACTCCAAACTCCCATGGGGTATAATCAAAGGAACTGATTCTCAATGTGATTACCAACACCGCTGACGATTTTTCAATCAAACGTCCGGTCTGAGAGTTATTGGCTTTTCAGTTATAGGGGCTCGATTGGTTTATAAGTTAAACCAACCAGAATATACTCCAACTGCCTCCAAACCTCATGTAGTGTATTCTAAGTGAAACTTCTCTTCAGGAGGAATCCAACGTGGCTGACAGCATCTCAATTGGACGTCTGGTCCTCAAATTATAGGTGTTTCTGCTCTGAGGGCCCGGTTAGTCACGGGTTCGAACCAACCCAATTGTATGAAAACATTGTAAAAACATTGAGTGTAATATACCGATACGACCGTCTCGTTCTGAGAAATCCTAATCTACTGACGGTGCGTCCATTGGAGGTCCACAACTCATGTTATGGGAGTTTAACTCATGAAGGTCCGAAAATAGGGGGTCTGGACCCTGTCCAACCCAGCCCAACACCCCCTGGGTCGGCCCAAACCGGGTCGACACAACTCGGGTCTGGGTCAGGCCCGGTATGGCGCTGCCTGGCCCAGCTGGCGCCGTCCGGCCTGACCAGCGTGGCCCACCCCGAGTGGCCATCCGTGGCTAGGCCAGCTTGGGTGAGCGAGATGAATAGATCGGGGGAGGTGTGACCTCCCTGCAGATTGACAATGGCGGTGCCAGCTTGTGTCGCCTCTAGTCGCCGGCGCCATTGTGTCGGCGAGGCGCGCCGATAGTACCTTCTAAAGACCACCAGACGCACTCCGGTGGTCCGAGTTTCCCACCATCTGTGCCTTCAGCTCTCCCGGGACCCGTTCTTCACTACAATGACTTCCTTACGTCATTGCAGTCCTGTTTCATCATCGCTCATCAAAACGTGCACAATCCAACAATCTACGAAGGGTCAGTTTTGTTCTTCGGCCCGAGCCAAATGCGTTAGAAGTTTTTCAATAAATATTTAATAATTCAAACACAAATCCAAACTCGAAAAATGAGCCCACTTCCAACCCGCATGTACAAGCGATCCGCAGATCAACCGTGCAGAGGTTTGTCCATGCTATTCGTTCTTTTCATCAATTGGTAAAGAGAAATTCAAAACTATACCCCTACCTCATGGTTCTCCATTCGTTGATGATATCGCGAAAGTGTGGACGTCGTCTCGTTGACGTCAACGAAAGGGAGGAGATGAAGGTGACGACGATCGTTGGTGTTCGTCTCTTTCACAATGGCCTTTGATCCCGGCAAAAACGTCGTTCGTTGGAGATCTGTCAGAAGGAGAACCTTGCTTCGTCGAGGGAGGGAGCTCTTCTTCTTCACACAAGAGATCTCTCCAATATTTTCCCAACCCAACGTGTGCTAATATAAAATATTAGGGTCATCTATTATTTTATTAACAGAAGAAGTTTAAATTTCAAAACTCAAAATCCTTCATTAATTAAATGTGTTTGCAATTAATCAAGGAATGGGAGTGGAAAGATCCTCATAAATTTGTGGGTTGTCAATAATTAATAGGGAGAGATGTAGGTGGTGTGATTGGCAATTAATGGGGGGGGTTCCAATTTAATGAGGGGGTTTAAAGAGTTTAGAGGAAATTAATTGGTTGAGGCTAGTGTGGGCCCTACCTCTCTAACATCCACACTTGGGTAGTTTGGTGGTTGTGGGTCCCATCCATAACTACCAATGGGCGGAATTAACCTCCTTATATATAGAATATAAATTGTTCCAACAATTTTATTCACTTTTTAAAAGAACCCCAACAAATAATTTCTCCTCCCATGCAAACGCGACTATCCTAAAGGTCCCCTTAAGCAATTACCAGCATTGTGAGTTCATCAGTGCCCTCAGATTTCAATTCCGAGCACCAGATCAAAAGATATAAAAACTCGCTCGTTTGTTTACGGAACGTACCTGAGCTTAATTTCATAAATTGATTCCAACCACACTGGGCCTCAAAATCGAGTGCCGTTAGAAGCTATAGACAAGTAACATTCCAATAAAATTATGAAAAAAAATTCCTTGAAATTTATTGGTCTTTAATATTTAAATATAAGTGCCTACAATGATCCATGTATAAATGCTCAATATCCTCAAATAATTTGTCCATGGATGAATCAATATCCTCAATCTGAATAATAATATAAACCACACGTAATATTTTCAATACCCAATGGTGAATTGATTACAACTATATTAGAAAAAAATAGAACAATAAATTAAATTTATGAAGTTTTTCATTTTACAAAAATTTGATTTCCTAGACCCAGATTCCCCTAATGGTTCCTAGAGCCTAGTTGGCCACATGGCCTCAAGTGCATCTCCTCAAATGGTAGAGGCTGCTAACCTGAACCGAGGACCATGAGTGTGTCTATGGGGTGACTATATCATCATTACTAGATATTAGCACAATATATATACATAATAATAGATGATAAATAGTTAAATCTATACAAGGCAATATATGGATAAACTAAAGCTGACATGAATAATAATAACTGAAGAAACTGATAATAATATTAAAAAGTTGGGGATGATATATCATTTATCAAATAATCAAGAACACATTGATTCAAAGTAGCAGTGGTTACATGTTATTAAAAAGTAAAAAAAAATTGAATCCAAAATTTTCACCAGTATCCCATGCTCTAGATCAGTCGTCTGCTACCATCTCATTCCTAAATAATGAAACCAATCAACTGTCTGACGCGGTATGATTCCCTTTTTCAATGCATGAATACAAGTTGTCTACCCATTATCAAATGGCATCCCAAATAGTGTGTGATTTAAATCATATTTACCCACCACCACTAAATTATATAACATCCAGTTCATGTAATATAATCTAATGAGTGAGAATGCAAGTAAATATGATAGTAAAATAGTACAATAACATAAATAACCGAGTACATGCTTCCGCTCTCACTTGGGGTATGAATATATAACCAATTCATTAATTAATTTCGTTCCAAATTATAGAATTATGTCATGTGAGGTAATACCAACACTGACAACCTATCATTATAATGATGGTGAAGGGATCCAATACATAGCATGGAACCCTAAAATGACAAAAATACAAAAGTGGTTACAATGTAATAACCAAGGAAACCGTGACCTCAGGGGATTCCAACTCAATATTATCCGTACACTAGCTATATGGGTAAGAGTTTAATACAAGGGGAATTGTTCAATTCATACCAAATTATTAAAATCTAATCTATTCTATGGAATACATCCATGGTAACACAAGATAAAGAGTGTCTAGGCCCATGGATGTAAAAAAGGAAACCACATGTATGTAGAAGAAATTATAGATGTATGGAGTGTATCCAAAGAATAATATAAATGATATTAAGGGATCTTATAGTATCATTATAGGAATCCATTCATAGACAATGATCGTCTTCCAAGGTGGTTCTCACCCTTGGCAACAAAAACTCTGAATCAGAATTGAACCCATGAGAGGTCAAGGTATTCCATTGGGAATTTGGAAGCTAACTCAAGTATGAAAACTTGTACAACGATTTCATATTTCATATATAATTAGGAAACCTATAATTGATTCATTTAATTAGTTAATACTAGTAATGGTCATGTAATTTAATAAGTTCATTTGGTTCTTTCATTACCCTTCATTAATGTAAAAAGACATAGGGGAATGTATCCATTTAATTCATTTCATATACGAAATTATCATATAATTAGGTAAACATTGATTCCTTCGATTAGACATGGAAATGGGTTCTACATATGTGTAACCATACAATTATATTATATTAAACAGACCAAGTCATATATATAGAATTCACATTTCATTTCCATTTTAGATTGATTTCTCAAATTGAATCACATACCCTTGGTTGGTGATGTGGAAGAAACATGATACAATCCATATAATATTCAAAATTCATTTTTTTAATATAGGATTACCATTTGATGTGTCAAAGGAAGGCACACCAAAATGATATCGCAACAACACATGTAAAAGCTCTCCAATCACAATTATTGGATTCTTCCATCATGGGGTGGAAGTTGTTATAGATGTAACCATTAATGATGGATTACACATTTACCATGTTTATTTGAACATGTATATAACAAATTAAAGATTGGGATTAAAATTAAATAGGTCACACATGATGAAATTAGTGTGCACGCATGACGATTTATTAAACAACAAATCATGAGGGATGAGTTATGGACCCACTACCTCATACTTGTATGACTCTCCTCATCATGTATCAGCATCTTGTTTGTTCTGTATTGGTAGAAATCTATAAAATATATAAATTCACCTAAAATGGTGAATATGATATTATACATAAATATCATTATATATAGGAATAATATCTATGATATATTTAAAAATAATCGAGAACATACCAGTGAGAATCCAAGAAGAATAATATTGCTTCAATTTTTCTCCGTAAAGACACATGAGTTAAAAAGATTATATATATATATTATGTTAGAAAAGGGAGAAAATAAGGGCTCTTAGAAATGGGAAAAATAAATGGAGGGTTGATTTAAAATAAATATGATGTTAATATCATAAATCACCAAAAAATAGTCCCCAAACAGTTTTGTCACATGATTTTCAAAATTATGTTTCAACAATGATAGATCTGTAGTTGGAAGGTAGAACCCACATGATTCGGCCACATGGTTAGGGAAACCATGTGCCAACCAAGAAAAACACCTCAGTAATTTTTTTTGTGATCTTTTCACGGACATGCACCCTAGATCACATAGTTTGGGGAAAACTGTGTACCCCACATAACCCCACTATGTTTCATTACCCAGTTAAAAGTAATTATGCCTCATTCCCCACATTTCTTGTCAAAAACTTTCATCAATACTTTTTCTCCCAAAATGTTGAGTCTTGGGTAGATAAAATGACCATTACTCCCCTAGATTCATGTGAACGCATTAGGAATCTGATTTAGATCGAAAATAAGGAATTAGATAAAAAATAAAAGGATACATACCTATGTCAAACAATAGTTTCTTACAGAAGACATATCCATAAAGGATCAAATGACTAATCAAAGTGGGATGTAATTAAAAAAGATGAGATATTATAACATCCCCACCGTATAACATCTTGTCCCTACGATTCTCTAAGCATCACTACGTGTTATAAAACAACATGTATGGATACATGGTTTACATACTAGACTCCATCTCCATGGACTCCTCTAGAACTCACACGTGATTCCAATATACATGATCATACTGTATAGTCCAACCCTGAAGATTTTTCTCACTATGATCGACAACTCATATAAGATGATCCTAAAAGGAGGCATCCAAAAAAATATCAATGTATACTATTTTTATCTCATGGGAAGGTTCATTATGATATATCAGTAGATGAGATATGTAGAACACATCATGTATGGTACTAAAAATGTGGAGGGGATAAAATATATACCACTTGATCGACCATTACCGGAATCTCAAATTTCTCGACAAACATGGGAAATAGATTCCCTTGTTTCATGATATAGAATTTCCCCAACATAGGTGACACACGATTGAAAATATGATGACCATCCTCAAATTATATTTCTTGTCTCCAATGGTTAATTTTTTATTTATACATACATTTCATAGTCAAAAACTACAACATGATCTACTAAAACTTTTTAGATTCCTCCACCACAAGATTAGGCCCATCTTGTTCTAACACAGAATCCACTATGTGAAAAATAGGAAAATGACATTACCTTCCATTTTATTCCTCAAAATGATACATTTGGATCAATTATTAGATTCTATTACTATATGAAAAATCTTGTACTTACATATATTTCTCCCATTAACCTCCAAAATCCAAAACATTAGATCTTAAATCATCCTCTAGAACAAGAATTGTCAACTCAGACTGACCATCAATCTGTAGTTCATAGGTTATACTAAAAAAACACAATATCCTAGAGCCTATTGAAGACCATTCACGAAAATGGAATGTAATATGAGAATCTAGTTCTAAAATGATACATATCAGAATTCCATGCAACTGAACAAACTCATGCACATAAGGACTTCACAGATTAGAAATTGTTATGTTTTCTATTATTGGTAAGATGTGGGGTATATTATTTAGTTGATCCAAAAAAACCCATATTGCATAATTAATTATGGTTCTTATAGGTAATCCAGGAAAATATTATTTGTGAAATCATCCCATTTACACTCAGAAATAGGAAATTTCTATAAAAACCCATATTTCTTATGATGATTTCTTTTCCCCTATTGAAAACTAAAGCATTTATCCATGAAGATTTACAACTTTTACTTCATTCTTGATAAGTAATTTTATCTACAGAGGTCAAAATACATCTATGATAAACTAAGCTACACCATCCACTTAAAATCCTGAAACTCCCTCATCATCTCCTATCATAATACCATATGAAACCATACTCATCAATGAAATATAAGATAATTCCTACTACCAAGAGTCCGTTTTATGGTGTCTCCACACAGTGTAATGTATTTTCTGAATTAATTACTCTAGATCATATAACGAATTTTTTTTAATTTTTACCCAAATAATAGGTAGAATATATATTGATGTTAGAGAAACACATTTCTAAGACTACTGAATATATAAATTAGAGTATGAAAAGATGGAAATTATCATCCACTCAACACTTGATTCCAATACCACATTTGTCTGTGTCTTTCAACTCTAGGATTCTAAAATGATGATTCCCTTACCTAGTTTATAAAACAAGTCAATGTCAGAAGACTATCGATACTCAACCCACCCTTCAGCCAAAGGATGAGGTCTCATTTTGAAAATATGTACATGAGGCTATTACGGTATATGTATACCACTAACCTCTCACCTATGAGATAGTGGCTCCAAAACCTTAGGGAATATACATCTATTGCTAACTCCAAATCATCAGTTATGTAACGCCTCTTCTGTGGTGTCATCTTCCTAGATCTATATATAACAACTTGATCCATCTATATTAGAACTTCTCAACATTTGACAGTAGGTGAATCACAATTCATTGTTTAATCATTACCCGGATAAGGTAATGTGAGGTTTGGTGTTGATTTTGTCCTACCTTTCACCTATGGAAAAGATATCTCATAAGCATAAGACCATACAAACATCTCCCCTTTCATGTTCATCACAGATATTGATAATATCAAAAGGGATAAATCATTGATAAAGTGATTATAATAACATTCAAAACCCAAAAATATCTGATTATAAAAGATGTTATTGGGATATTCCCATGATACCCAAACTGTGAATTCCTCTTTTTCCATTACCACTTTTACCAAAGAAATTATATAGCCGCATATTGACCTTTATTAATTCATAAACTTTATTCAGTCATCTGGGCATAAATAGGATGTTCTTTCATTGCAATCATGATGATTTAGTGGGGTCTACCCTGATCATATACTAATTTGGAGTACACTAAGATATAATTGAATAAAACAACAATAATCAATCCAAAATTGATGAAATGTCCAATTCATTAAGTCCATGAATACCACTGCTGAGTTAGTCAAAAATAATGACGTTACTACAAACTCATTAAAGCCATATCTACTCTTAAGTGTAGTATGATGTATGTTTGGTGATACATGACTTATCTGGTGGTAACTAGATATCAAATCAATCATAAATAAGATATTTTTAACCCTTAGTTAATTTAAATGATAATAAATGTTTTTATGAAGATATTGGTTCATGCGCATCATTTGGTTCAATCTATGATTATATGCACATAAGTAAAAATACCCCCATCTTACATAGAGATGAGAGTTAGAGATCCCCAAGTAGATGTATAGTTCATAAAAATCCATTATACTCTAGATTTTTTAACTAAAATTTCAACTATATGATCTATTCTTAGGACAATATTTAACATTAGAGATAAACTATCTCTTCTTACAACACAAACACAATCAAGAACTGAATCTCTTAATCTGGTACTAAGCTGTAGTAATCAATTGGGCAAAAAAACTGAATATAATCTACCATGGGAGGAAAACAGTCATTTTAAATTCCATTATTATATAGATAAATAACATCTTTCATAGTTATTATAAAATAAAATCTACATTGAATTGTTCTTTCACGACCAGCATGAAGATCCCACTCACCCTGGTGAGAATAGTTTCCCCTTCTAGAGATATAATGGTAAATATCATCTCGTAATAGTCGATAAAATAATGTTATAAACTAACCAATACTTACCAATAATCAAGTCAATATGTATAATTTCAATCATGAATGCTTCAAAAAATAATGGGAACCTACTAATATCTATAAAAAATGCCTCTTACCACTTGACATTCTCTGATCACACTCACAATGGTTTGTTGATTATCAAAGAACCATCAAATAATTAAATATCCAACCCCAAACCATTTTCAAATAGGGAAGATTGAAAATAATGCAATGCTCATGTATCATACAAAACAAAACCTTAGGTAGATGATAAAATAATAGTACCTATGATGGTAGACCGTCCTACATCCATGATAATTGGAGTAGTCTACTTAATGTACAACTAATGTTTTCCACTTCTCAGGGCTCTAGAATGACCATGTTAATATATTTACATTTATTATGCTATTTCTCATCTACTAAAGTACCATAAACCTGACCTCTACCTAAACGTCTAGTAAAACTCTAGATACCAACCTGTTGAGGGGTAACTGAGCCCCTCCAGGACTCAGGTGGCTGTCATGATGCCCAGCCATTGGCCTGTTGAAAAATATCACACAGAACCTCTAATGATGACCTAATATTCCTTAGATATGATACATAACTATGGTGTAAGGGCATTGTGTGTTTGTTATCCCCAAAATTACACCCTGATAGTGCTATAACTAAAACCATTATTGACATGACTATTGGAGAACCCCAGCCCTCGTTACGCAGAGTCAGTGAAATATTACAAAACATGGTCACGATCACAAAAGATCAAGTCTCTAAATAATGATTAGTTTAGTATACTTAATACTAGATATATAAAAAAGGATTAAATTATATCATGAAATTAATATAACAAAAATATTGTGTCTCCTTTGAAAACACACAAATCACTTTTACTATCCCTCAACTCAATCATAATATACCTTTTCACATCCTGGAAAAAATAAAACATAATAAAGGGGTGATATGAGACACTCCGTAAGGATATCAATAAAGTAGAAACTATCATAAATAAGAAAAAACATTTAAGAAAATTTATAAGACTAAAACAAAATCCTTTTCAACATAAACATCAACAGAATAAGGAAGAGGTAAATCAAATAATGGAATTTATTTATCGATATGTATATTTACAAGTTGAATAATCCAATGTTATATCAATATATAATTTCATAATGATTGAATGTATAATGTCGGACATCATAACCACAAAGTCCAGGACAAGTGCCTAGACTACAAATAAGATTTTCTCAAGGCCTTGTTCAAATACATTAGTTTGTCTAATGATATGTAATAATGCATCGAGTAACTATTGTAGGATCCATATGTTACATACTAAGTCCAATGCATTCCACATATGAAAAGGTTGGAACATAACATAAGAATTCATATTAAAACTGGAATTTGAATTGTTAATACATTAACCATAAACCATGAATGGTATAAAACTAATACATTTATAGTCCAACATATCAAAAAACCATCAATACAATATGGAAGATTTTATCATAATAAATAAACATCAAATATGTATATAATCCATCAACGGATGTTGACATAGATGAAATCTATACTATTTGAGAGAAATATATCTTTATCTTTTTAAATCATTAAAAATTAACAAAATTAAAAAAGAAATCATTTATTTTGAAAATATTGATATAAAATTTTAAGGTATGTATTGAAACTATTATAACGGTGAAAATATCCACACATGACTTATAAGTTAAAAAATTTCTATCCTTAATTTGTCGAAATGGTCTTAAAGTGCCTTGTTTAGAATGAGATGGAAATATTTATTTCCAAAATATTATAAAAATTCAATCAAGGGTATAAATAAAATTAACCCATATTCTAGGAAATAATAAAAATGTTTTGAAATACATTTTCATGAATCACGGATGTGGATGATAAAGAAGTCCATGTATATTGTATTTTATTAACAACCCCGGATATGTAAGAGATTATAAAATTAACCCTTACCTTGTAAATTTCCTTAGTCGAGGGTACGTTAACCCCCTGTATAACGGTTATATCATTGTTATTAAATTTTAAAAGAACCACATACATAAATTTGATATCATATATGATCATCTAATATTAATTTTGTAATAATATTTCAGTAGTATCATTGTATCAGGTGTTAACTGATTCGTTTTCCTATATATTTTTTGTTATTTATCTCATGTTTATTATGGATAGGTTGTATTTGATTAATATCCATTATTATATTATCTTCTTAAACATTTTTTTAATCATCGAATGAGTATTATTCTTGAATGGTTACGATTGGAATTGAATCTCATCGCGATCTTGGAGACGGTAATCCATTCATATGCACAAGCGAAAATATCATTCTATTTATAGTGAAATCGTATGTAATTGGATTTTATATCAAATAAATAGAATCATTATTGTGTTAGGGTAATTATAATATCATTTTTACATTAAATTTCTCTATTTACTTTTAAACGTGGTAAATAAAATTCAAAAATAATATTCATAAAAAATTATTTTCATTCTATTGAAATACATTTTACCTAATGATGTCAACCCTATCTCTAGGATTTTTAAAATTCAATGCCCAGAACTAGAAAAATTGTGTTTAATGCAAATTATCAAATGTTCCTAGAAAGGGAGTAAAAGACGTTAAAATATTCAATAAAATTTTATACATATAATATTAATATGAAATGATAATAATGAATTTGAAAGAACTAATATAGGTATTATGTATCTATTCTATCTTCTAAATAATTTTAATTAAAAATAATAATTATTTAAATAAAATCCTATTTCAAAAAATAACGTAGTGTTTTCACTATTCATCAAAAATAGAATGTTTTCAGAAAAATACCAAAAAACAAATGTAATATAATGTTAATATTTCGAATCAAAACATGATTTCCATTTGATAAATTAAAATTTAGAAAATTTCAAAAAGTGGGTATTACTATTCATAACGGCTAGTTTTATTGGTCGTGGTGTGCTAGAACTTGATGTTGCTATGACACAAGCTGTTGAATTATTCAATGAGTAGCATACCATGGAAGCTTGGGGTGTTACAAGTGTACACTACCCATATTACATTTTCTACTACTACCTTGGTGGAAACTTTCCTTGAGGCACCTCTTATGACATAACGAAGATTTCATAGAGAACCTTAATAAAATAGCTTAGTCGCTAAACAAGGCATCTCTTAGATTATCTTTTGTGATGAGTTATTGGTACATCAGTTACACTAATGAAAACAATTAAGAAACATTTTACCTATGACATTCTCTCATTGTGAATACCATCTTGAAAATGTCTCACCCTGTATATCTCAAAATCTTACAATGATTAAGAAAAGCATTGTAGGTCGGTAAAATTCCTAGCATAGTCCAACACTAATAGAACCACTTAAATTTGATGTCTTAACACATATTATTTTTCTTCCCTAAATACCTTGGTATAGAAATGTACTAGGAACATTTTCTGAATTTCATTCCATGATTGCTCATCCTATAACATAGATTCCTCCAGAATACCCCCCCACAAATAATTGGAAGGTCTATGATTCATAAATGTAACAAGCTTCAATGTAGAGACCCAAGTTTTATGTACGTGGACATTACATTTTTTTTCATAATACATAATACATGACAAAAACAGATACGTAAAGACCATATTAGTTTAGTGTCTTTGGAAACACAAAACTTAATCTTCTAACCATGGTGAAAGATCTTCAACGTCTCCAATAAATATATTCCCCTTTAGTTTTCCTACTTAATACCATTATTTATATCGTAGGGAAAGAAAAACATAAAAATGATGCGCTCAAATTCCTAGTAAGGGTACATATGAATATCATAAAACAAACCATAAAAATTTTAATGTAAAAACATAAACATAATGTTTAGACATCAAAATCTAGAGAGATGACATAAATAATGGGAGAACGTATGTCATTAATCAAGAAGTAACATTAACCATGATAAAAAATCATTGGCATAAATTATGTAATTTTTCAAAAATAAAAATAACAAATTATGATTTCCATAGTAGCAAAGGAATTGCTACCAAGACCACCATAGTAGAAAATTTCCATTGCCTAACATGGTTTACTTGTCGTTCCATCTATGTATTACTGAACAAGATTAACTTGTTGTTCCACCCCTGATATACTAAACCGGATTTACATTCCGTTCAGTCATGTCTAACTCATGAGATATAAATCATTACCCAATGAATTAGATGGAGATATAGGTCTTAAACATCTCATAATGAAATCATTCTTAAATGTGGCAAATACCATAAATCATTCATCGTAGTACTCCTCCAGAAATAAAATGTGTTTCTTAAATATCATTCAATCATAACCTAATCCATATAAAAGATAATTTCATCATTAAGACAATAAAATCATAATAATAATTGGGGTAAAAAAATATCATTATTTAATAGATTTATCATATATAGAAAATAATTTTAATAAAACACTTGAACTAAATTCTTATGGAAAATAACCTATCTTTTTCAAAAAATATTTCTCTAATTAAAATTCTAAAAAATTTTAAAAGAAAGTAATTTTTTTGAAATTAAACTTGAAATTGTGTAGAGGATGAATCATTGAAATAAATTGATATGAAGATGTAAAAACCCTCTAATGCAGTATAAGTTAAAAAAAATTTCCCTCGTACTGTTTGCAAAAAAGTCAAAAAATACATCGTATGGTAAACAAAAAAATGATTCCTTCTTTAAAATATTGTAAATTTAAAATTGGGGTTAAACATGAAATTAAACACAAATTGAAGAATATTAAAAAAATTAAGATTTTGTTTAGAAAAAATGAATATGGATGATAAATATACCCCCATTAAATACATATGTACAAACAATCTCAGATAAAATTGTGATTGAAAAATTATTCCATTCCATACGTCCGATTTCGTTCATATGTGTCCAAAACTCCAATATAGTGCGTTTAAACATATTACTAACTTGTAATAGAACCATAATAATATTTATGATATCATATAAGATTCAATTATGAATTTATATTACCCGTTCATTTGTTAATTCAATGTTAAAGAGACATTTTGGGAAATAATGGTTTCATTTATCGTACATGTTTGGACATTTTATTCTTCATATGATTAATTATATCATGATTTACTTACTTCTATAATGTAAAATATTATATATATATATCTTATATATTCATTATATATATATCGTAGATAGATAAATTTAATGGAAGACAACATTCATAGATTTTCTAGGCCTACATAAATCTAGTAGAATTATTATGAAATATATTTCATGATTATTTATTATTTATACTTGATAACAATTTTTGAATGGTTTACATGGATAATTAATCTAATCCCATCATGGAGATGGTAAGCTATAAGTACACACGAGTGATGATATTGTTCCCATAATTTTTGAACAGTATTGAAGTGGATGTTGTATAATATCTGATAATTAGTAACAAGTTATAATAATAATATATAGTTATTATTTATACCATTATACACATCCAATTTCGGTGGTGGTTAAAAATAGATTACACCACGGCATGGAGACGCTAAGTCGTACATATGCACGCGTGGTGATTACATTTGTCGTAGGATGGATAAAAGGTTAAATAGGGTTATTTCATATTAATAATAAAATATCAACAAATTAGTGATACTAATGTTATTAATTTATAATGAATCAAAAAAAAATAAGAGTATGTATAAGAAGAAATAAATTTTAAAGAATCGGTAGATCAAATTATCTCTTCCTCAGCGTGTCTCCCTTAAATTTCCTCTTAGGGCACTAGAGTTGGCCTTTTTAAAACACCAGAAGCTATAGAATGTAACTAAGGAATTTGATAAGATAAATTTGTATGGTTTTTCTGAGCATGAATTCTTAAAATAGAGTAATGCGGGACGGGATGATGTGTCCTTTTATAAAATAGGGGATGTGATATTTAGGAAACATAAAAATATTAATTTATTATAAATTCAATTACAATTCAAAATGGTACAAAAAATATTTAATTATAATATAAGATTATTTTGGTTCGAATACCCATCATCCAATATTTTTTGAAAAGATTTTAATATTTCAACATCCTTATATTTTTTGTTTTACCCTTATTTTACTATTTTTAATATTACTATGATATCTTGTTATTTACACAACGGGGGTTAATGTAATTACCATGTCATGTAAAAAGACCCAAAAAAAAGTTATTTATTACATATTGGGAATTATATTAACCATTTGGCATAATATTATATTTTTAGGAATTTAATACCATTTAATAAAATATTTTCTATTTTTAGTTTTAAATTGTGTCAGTTTTGGACACTTTTCATAAATGACTTTGTTAAAAATTCATAACAACCTTATTCATAAAAAAATAATGAATTAACTAAAATATAATATGTTAAAATCATTTATAATATTCTATGATTACATAAAAATAAGACATTTACTTTTGTTTTATTAATTATAAATTCATTTATTTCTATCGTTCATTAATGAGTTATTCAATACATCACAATTGTGTCATAAATAAATATATTTATCTAATGTCAAAAAATTATAAATAAAATAAAATATTGTAGGAAATAGTTTTATATTTCTAATTAGTAATTATAGACACAAATATATGTTATATAACACCATATAATAATCACTTAAGTAAAAGATATATGTTTAGGTTATAATTATCTTTACTTTAAATTAATTTTTATAAAGTGTAGTTTTCAAATACAAATGAATCAATGGGGTCCCCAAATAGACCCATGGATTAAAATGGTAATAAATATCTCATCCAATAGGATTAAGTAATGTTTTAGGGTAGTTTAATATTATTATAAAACTATATTTTACACATAATTACCCAATTTTCCCATTAACACACGTAAATATAATAATTACTGAAGATACAATACCAAATGTCCTAAAATAAAAATTACCTATTTAAACAATTTGAATAATATAACTCCAATTATGTAATCCATTTTTACAAATTCAAAACACATAATTTGAATTAATTTAATTAAAATTAATCTAGTTTTTGAAAAAATGGGTTTTTGTTTAAAACATTGTGAATGATTGAAATGTTTTTACAAATTAATTCAATTTAAAATTAATTAAAATGATATAAATATTCATAAACTATAAAAATATATTCTATTTATACTTTAAAATCATTCAATAATATATTTTAACCATTTAAAATATTTCGATGGAAAAAGTTTTTTTTCAATTAAAAGTTAGCACATTTTCACTATTCATTAAAATATGAATGTTATCATAAAAATATCAAAAAATTATGAAAATTATATTTTTATGTCTATCGTCCAAATAAAAATTTAATCATGTAAAATATAACTTATAAAAGTTTAAAATCCAAGATTTAAAATGGTTGTGCTATAAAAATGTGGTAACACTACATTGTTTTGAAATATACTACATTTATCATTAAATTGATTTTGTTCTCATATAATGTGTAAGATGAATTATAATGTTATATAAAATTAAAATTTTGGTTAATATTATTCATAAATACTAGATTATGTAATATTTTAATAATATATCGTTATTTAGTGAAACTCGGTATTCTGTACCACACAAGCTATCAAGGAAGGTTTCACTTATATGTAACGAAATCCATGTGAGTGTTTTGTGTGGTGAAAGATTCCTTTGGTGTTTCGTATAACATAATCCAAACCTAGTTCATTAAAACAATGAATAAAATCAATACTCTATGTAGTGGGAAATGAATTCTATCAAAAGAACTTGAAATTGTTTGCAACACAAGCAAAAAAATTGATGTGTATACTTAAAACTAATATAGTGATGCATATAGAAGATGCTAATCATGGAGAAGCATAAAAAAACAAAATAATCTACCTCATAAAATATTGGGTTGTTACATTCTACCCCCTTAAAATAAATTTCTCCCCTAAAATTCATCGGGGTTATAATTTTTTTTCTACGTGAATGTTTCTTTCATGGAAACCTATATTGTAAAAAGGGATACTAGGAAAATATATTTAAAAGCAATGATAGAGTTATAATGGTTTCCCAAAATAACTCATCACATTTTTTACGCATTGGAGAACATAGTTAGGAATTGAAAAAAGGGATATTGAAGAGAAATCTACGCATCATGTTCTACAGGATAGTGATAGAGAATACGATTTGGAGAAAGTAAACTACCAGAAAGACATATATATGTGATGCATTAGGAAACCATATTATTCATCAGATTAGAAGGTACTAGGATAAAAATTTTGGTTTTTGAGATTATTTACCTGATGTTGAATAAATTTTCCATAAGAATAAATACTTACTTGATTTTAATGTAATATCACAGTTGGTCATTCCTTGAAAATTTTCAACTTCATCTCTTATATAATGAAATGAAATTGAATTTCTCATTCATGATGTGTTACAAAATTATGTGATATAATGATATGTCATTCCATATGGCTCAATAAAAAGGTTAGAATGGTTTATCAAATAATAATAAGTCCACAATGAGTGATATAATACATTAATATAACAAGCTTAAAATAGAAAATAACTACTATCCCTAAATTCATTACAATAAAATCCATTAAATTTTATAAAAAGTAGAAATAGGTGATCTTAATCGACTTAAAATTTGTCTGACATATATAATTTTGTCGTTCTTGGATATCATATTCCAAAAATGTGATTACTTTAATTATGAAATACCTTGAAACATGAATTACAATAGAACTTTACTGAAAACATGAATGCTCTCAAAAGTTTACTCGTCATACATACTAAAGTCCCAAAAATTCTATATACTAAAACCATGATATCTCTTTGTACATATATGAGTCATGAGCTCATTAATACTATCAAACATCTCATTATCACCACATCCCTTCATTATTCGCATATCATGTGATTTCCAAAAATATTTCAGTCACATTTCATGATTTATTGTACCATATAATTATGGAAAATCACAGTGAACCAATTCATTGATATTATATGATTCCATAATTCTATAAATGATATTCGACAATACTTTTTTGTAATCCCATTACATAAACAATAAATCATTCCACCACATTGTTTTCATACTAAACATCACAAATAGTGATTTCATGTGAAATCATGTTGTCTGTTGAATTAAGAGGTTACTGACATCGATCATCAATAACACAAGGATTAGGGCATTGGTTAGCATAATTCCCCATTTCCATGCACTTGTAACCTTGAATTCATGTAGGTTCACCCTCAGGAGGCTACAGTTAATTCCCTTACATTGGTAGTAAAATGCTCGATGACCTTCTTTCCCACACATAAAACATTAATCAGTCCCCTTAAGAAAATTTTCTCTATGGGTCCTTCCACAATATTAGCATAAATAAAATATAATATTATTTTCTCCATAATTTTTATAGTTTTCAATGAATTCCATCCTTATTTTCTTATCATAAACATGAGATAGGTGATAAATTTCAATCTCACTTTTTCAGATGAATACGAGGAAGGTACATACAGAAAAATAAAATCTCTAACTCATCCCAATCCATGGAGTAACTTTTATATTGTTGCCTCATATTCTTGATATTGTTCCACCATATATTTGCTTTACCTTCCAAGCAATAAGATACCAACGTAAATTTTTTATGTTCTGAACAATGAAGAATGAATAATATCTTCTCAAAAGTTCAAATCCATATCTCTACAACTACTGAATCAGTCATTCCACAAAAATAAGGTGGATGTTCTTTAAGAATGATTCAAGGGTAGTTGTTCCCTCCTTTGGTCATTTGAAATCCTAGAATTATTTGTGGACATTGAAATAATATTCTTAATTTGATATCCCATTATATTTGGTTATTCATAAGGAAAATCATTGATTTTACTATCACATCGAGTATTATCGTGGATCCTTTTGTATCAAGCCATTCTCCAAAACCCAAAAACAATTGTGTCAGAGGAAAAAATCATACTAGGAAAACAACAAAATCAAGGTGGAGTAATTTCAATTACTAACAACTTAGGTTTAATTTTAGGGTATTAATGATCATTACCATAATTATAGGACTATAACCTATAGTTAAACATACCCTTAGGGATGTACCTTGACATACCTTAGAAATATCTCTTCGGATATTTCTAGGTTTTCGCATCCTAGTTTCCAATTATTATCTAAACATTACCTTGGATTCCAACTGGTGAGACCCAATCTTGATGTACAAGGACATTACATTTACTTGGAAGAATATGTAATACATGACAAAAATAGAAACCCAAAATACCGTATTATTGTATGGTCTTTGGAAACATGGAACATAATCTTCTAATAATTGTGAATGATCTTAAAAATCTCCCATAAAGATCATTCCATTTAGTTTTCCTACCTAAAACCATTCGTTTTATACTAGTTTAATGAAAACATAAAACGGGAGAGCTCAAATTCCCAGTAAGGGTAAACATAGGGAACATAAAACAAACAACTAATATTTGAACATAAAATTATGAACAGAACATTTAAACATAAAACTCTTGTGAAATGACAAAAATCTTGGTAGTACGTAAGGCATGTATCATAAAATAAAATTAACAATGATAGAATGGAATTGGTATAAAACATGTAATTTTGGAGAACAAATAAGAACCTATTATAACAACTATATTATCCAAGGAATTCCTTCCAAGACCAGTATAGTGAAAAAATATCATTACTGAACTGGGTTTACATGTCATTCTAGCCATGAATTTCTGAACCATATTTTGTTGTCATTCCATCCTTGCATTACTAAACAAGATTTAAATTTCATTCTAGTCAGATCTATCACATGAGATATAAATCTATACCCAGTGAATTGGAGGGAGATATAGGCCCCTCCCATTTTAAAATGAAATCATTTTTACATGTTCCAAAAAACATAAATCATTCATTATAGCATATCCTAGAAAATATAAAGGGTTTCTTAAATATCATTCAATCATACCATAATACATGTAAAAGATAATTCGATAATTAAGTAAATAAAATCATAGTCATAATAGGGGTAGTAACATAACCCTATTTAAGAGCTTCATATTATATGGAAAATAATTTGGATAAAACACATGAACTAAATTCTTGAGGAAAATATCCATTCATTTTCAAAAACATTTCTCTTCTCAAAATTCCACATAATTTTAAAAGAGAACGATTTTGTTGAAAATAAACATGAATGATTGTAGAGGAGGATTCATTGAAATAAGGCGTTATGAAGATGTAAAAACCCGCTCATTTCATATAAGTTAAAAAAATATTGTCCTTGTACTTTTTCTAGAAAAGTCAAAAATTACATAGTATGGTGAACAAAAAAACAATCCTTCCATTAAACACAGTAAGAGTCAAAAAGGGTAAAAATTATTTTAAAAATAAATTGGAGAACAGTAAAAATTTATGAATTTTTTAGAAAACATGAACATGGATGATAAATATACACCAATTAAATACATACATACAAACAATCTCAAATAAAATTGAGATTGAAAAATAATCTCTTACCTTATGTCTGATTTAATTTGTATGTGTCCAAAACTCCTTTATAGTGGGTTTGAACATATTATTAACTTCTAAATAACCATAATAATATTTATGATATCACATATGTTTCACTTATGACTTTATATTACCAGTTCATTTGTCAATTAAATGTTAAAGCAACAATTTCGGTAATAATCTTTTCATTTATCTTACATGTTTGGACTTTTTATTCTTTATATGATTATATAGACCCTGATTTACTTACTTACACAATGTAAAATATGATTTATATATATCTTATAGATTCAGTATATATATATATATATATTAGATAGATAAATGAAATGGAATACACCGTTTATGGAGATGGTAGGCCTACATAAATCCAACATCATTATTATGTAATATATTTCATGATTATTTTTTATTTATACCTGATAATCATTTTTTAATCTTTAACATGGAGAATGAATCTCATCACGCAGTGGAGACGTTAAGCCATACGCACACCCAAGGGATAATATTATTCCTATAATAACTGAAAGGTATTAATATTGATACTGCATAATATCATATAATTAGTATCATGTTATAATAATCATATATTGTTGTTATTTATACCATTATACCCATCTATTCGAGGTTGATGTGAATAATAGATTACACTACGACGTGGAGATGGTAAGCCGTACAAATGCACACGTGGAGATTTCATATTTTGTAGGATGGATATAAGGTTAAATCAACTAATTTAGTATTTATAATTAAATATTAGTATATTAGTGATACTGATGTTATTACATTATAATGAAAAATCCAAATAAGAATAAGTTTAAGAACATATAAATTTGAAAGATTCGTTAGAAGAGACTACCTCTTCCTCGATGTGCCTCCTTTAAATTTCTTCTTAGGGCACTCGAGTTGGTATTTTGAGAAGACCAAAACCTCTATAATATAACTATGGATGTTCAAATGATAAATGGGAAGGGTTTGGCCGAGCATTAAGGCATAAAATGGAGTGAAGAGCAGAGGGAGAAGGTTCTCTTTTATAAGAGAGGACATGGGAACTCTTTGAGACTCTAAAAATATGTTTTATTATATATTATATTTCAATTTAAAATGAACCAAAACTAATTAAATTATAAGATAATATTATTTTGGTTCGAATAACCATCATCTAATTATTAGTTTTCATGTTTTGAATATTTGTTTCATCTTTATCATTTTGGTTTTATCCTTCTTTTACCGTTTTTAATCTTACCGTTATATCATATTTTTTACACATTGTTGGATAATTTAATTACAATATCATGTCAAAAGACACACAAAAAGTTATTTAGAACATATTTGGACTTATATTAACCATTTTACCAAATCGTATAATTTTTTGGAACTTAATATCATTTAATAAACTATTATATGTTATTGGTTATGAATTGTGTAAAATTTGAAGACTATTCGTACATGCCTTTTTAAAATATTCATAAACACCTGATTCCTTTGAATAAAATGAATAAAATAAAATAAAATATGTCAATATCATCCAAAATTTTTTATGGCATTAAAATAACCAAATTACGTTTTTTTAATATTTATGAATTCATTTATTTGAATCATTCATTAATGAGGTAATCACTACATCATAATTGTGTTGTAAATAAATATATCTATCTAAGTTGTAAATATTATAAATAATATACTATTATATGTTAAACTATTTTAGATTTATAACTAATATTTATAGTCACAAATAAATAATACATAACCCCATATTAAAATCAATTTATAAAAAGATATATGTTTAGGTTATAATTATCTTTCCATTAAATTAATTCTTATCAAGGGTCATTTTCACATCCATGTGAACCCATGGGGTCCCAAAATCGACCCAAGGATGACTATGGTCATACATATCTCATCCAATAGGATTAGATCTTGTGTTAGGATAGTCTATTATAAATATTATATTATATTTTTCACTTATTTACCAGGTTTATCCTTCAACCATGATAAATAAAATAATTACTTATGTTAAAATTCACAATGTCCAAAAATAAAAAGTTTCTATTTACACAATTTTGAACCTTTTGATTAAAATTATGGAATCCCTTTTTTCAAATTAAAAACACATAAGTTAGAGTAATCAGTTTAATATTTTTCTTTTTGTTGATGAAATGTGGTTTTTTAAAACATTGTGAAAGATTGAAATGTTTCTACACACATATATATATATAATGTCAAATTACTGAAAAAGACTTAAATTTTCCTAAAATATAAAAATATATACTATATATACTTTCAAACCATTCAAAAATATAATTTAACTGTATAAATTATTTCTATGAAAAAAGTCATTTTCAAATAAAAATTACCATATTTTCACTTTTCATAAAAATAATAAAGATATCATAAAAATATAAAACATTTATCCAAAGTAAATTTTTATGTCTCGTTTCCCAAGAAGAATTTAATCTTTTAAAATATAACTTCTAAATGTTTCAAAAACTAGATTAAAAATTGTTACCCCATCAAAAGGCGGTAAATCTTATTTTTTTTAAAAAAAATATTTATTTTACCTGAAAAAATTATTTTTTTCACATATCATGTGTAAGATGAATGATAATGTCATATAAAATTAAAAATGTGGTTAATTATATTCATAATGACTAGTTTATATAACATTATTACAATATATCATTTTTTAGTGATACTCTGTATTGTGTACCATGCAACCTATCGTAGAAGGTCGCTCTTGCATGTAATGCAAGCCATGATATTGTTGTGTTTAGTGAATGTATCATTTGGTGTCGCGTATGAAATAATCCAAACATAGATCATTTATATAATGAATAAAATCTATACCTAGTGTTTTGTGAAATAAATTATATCGAAATTACTTGAAATTGTGTTCTACATAAGCCAAGCATATTGCTGTGTATAGTGAATTCTAATATGGTGTTTCATATAGCGCTAGATAATTATGGTGTAGCGTATAAAACAGGACATAAAATAATATATCTCATAAAATCTAGGGATTTTACATTCATCCTCCTATCCATATGAGTATCATGAATGTTGAGGATATTTTGGACTAACTCGAACTTGAAATCGGCACCCTAGGGTAATCCTTCGCTAGTAAACATTGGAAGATAATACAACTGAATATAAATTTTCATATCAGAAATTGAATAAATGGGTGAAAAATCTCCCTTTCCACGGATTGCATGACCCTCATGAAGATGTTTGGATGAAGAACTTCCATATGCTCCACAATAACTATAAAAAGATCCAGTTCAATTGTGTTCAGACTGTGCTGATTTCCAATCTCTTTACACTAAATTAAACATCAAATCAATGCATTTTTTTCTACATGAAAAAATGAACACCTCCAAGAACAGACTCACAACTAGGTCTACCTCAACTCTTGACTATAATAGAGATCCACTAACTAATTGTCTCTCTAAACTTATCATATATGTGTTTTAGAATGACACATCATCTCATTTAATTTATCCATTGTAATAGATTTCACATTTCATAGTTCAATAGGCATGTATATGTCATAAGAAAAAAATAATATATATGCCCCTATCAGGAAAAATTCATGTCAATATATCACTATGTTCCTATTATGAATCATTTATTCTCATCTCTTTCCATATCAAACCACAAGTACAAATATCGAGAATCTGAAACATCTTATAGAAATAACCTCACACAACATGTGAATCACCCAATGTGAAATAAGATTAACTATAATAAATACCAAACACAATAAAAATCCCATCCCTAGGATCTCAGATTTTCCATCATACATTGGCCAACTACTCTCATGAACAAGATCATTTCTATGTCCCTACACATACATGTATCCTTTCTACCATTCCAAAATTGGAATGAAAATTAAAATAAAACATATACAATTTAAATAACAATGTAATTTCCCCAATCTATAAATCAATCATGCGGCCAAAAAAATTGTTTCAAAACCTCAAGTAAGTCTCCCTATTATTTAGTGGTTGCCGACTATATGGAGGGGTGTGATGTTTATAGTAGGGAGACAGTACCCACTGGTATGAAGTGTCATTTTAGTAGAAAATTTACAATAGAAATAAAATAAGTCAAAGTATATAAATTGTGGAAGACAAAAATAAGATCCAATAGAGAAATCCAGTAAATAATAGAGTAATAATGTAATGTGGTGCTAGAATGTAACTACATGCCCTATTAGAAACAAGATAATTAAATTAATGTAAGAGTCAAAATTCCCCAGTCCCAAACCTCAAGTCAATCCCACCTCGAAACTGTAGCCCATATACCATTAAAAAAATAAATTGCATGGTCCTACGCCCTTTGAAAACTTATATCCATGTAATCCACTCAGGTAATAAATAAATTCCTGAATAGGGTGTGAGTGTAATGTAATAGGTCGACACCACCATGTCAGAACTGAAAAGTCTGATAAAAATTATATGCAAAAAACCTATAAATATGTGTATTAATTAATTAACCAATTAAAGAAAACATTCTTCTGCTCTGTTCCATAATATCTCTGAGCATGTCTTACAACCATGAAAATGACAACCATATAACCTAAGTAAAATATCCCACTTTGATGAAATTTAAGGATATATCTATGGGTTCCAAACAACCATGCCTTCCCCAACCATAGAACCATGGTATAGTCCCGTCAATTTAGGTCAAATACCTATAATCATTACTGCATTCAGGTCAAAGTCCTATAAATATTACAACATGGGACTAGGTAAATCCATATCATTATAAGAATTAAAGCATGGGGATCAGTTA
Organism: Viscum album; assembly: GCA_963277665.1. Lineage (NCBI taxonomy): Eukaryota > Viridiplantae > Streptophyta > Magnoliopsida > Santalales > Viscaceae > Viscum > Viscum album. The sequence continues at coordinate 1,587,032,128 of OY728135.1, read as the reverse complement.
ATCCCACTCAATATCAATATTAAAACATATAAGCGTGCAAAGGGTCAATTCTGATATATAACCATTTCAGCATGGAAAAAAATCTAGACATACATAACAGATATCACAATATCACATCATAAAATCTCAATTGTTAATTATGTGAATTACCATTTGTCTTTCCTATAACACTTTCCATTAAATCAAAAATGATTAATAGTCATTTTAATATAAAATAATATACATATTAGGGATTCTACAACCATAAAACACCTAAGGTAATATATCATGATATTTATACATTGTGAAATTATACATTTCATTTTTATTCTACATCCGGTCACCAAATGGGTAGACATAAGCTTGGTTAGAGACCAATTGAAAATAAAGAACCCAAATGAATAATCCCATCAATATATTTAATTGATTTGGGAGCATAAAATGTCTTCGCAATCACAATATTGCATAATCATGGAAATTTTTAAACTCTGGACATATGATTTTGACACTGAATATTTAATGATGAAAAAATAACACTTCCAATAGAAAAAATCCATTAGTAAGAAGGTGTGGATAAACACCAAGGTAATACTAGATCAAAACATAGAATGATAAACCCAAAAAATGATAATGGTCAAAGTATATCATGGTAATGTTTAGAAAAATAATGGATTGAATGGAAAACATAATCGAAAAGTATTACATGGGATTTCTCACATGAACAAGGAATCTGAAAGGGATTTTGGCACTCCAATATTTCCTAGATGGTTTTCCAAGCTTGAAGAAGATGTGTTGCAATAGAATGAATATAAACTCATCTATGTATAATGCTTAAAAAAGTATTTCAATGAATTATATGACATGTAATATTGTTACACTAAGTTTAATTGTTTTTTGATACACTTCAAAAAACCCATCTCTATGGGATTATTTATTTAAAACACCAAAATATATACATGATGTGTAACTATTCTACAGATGGTTTTACAACCCACTTTCATTTAAAACAACAAAAACCTTCTTTAAATATTCCCAATACAAAATGTAACCAGGAAACATTTAACCCATTTATACAATCGATCCATTAATTCAACAAATCATACATCCGCAAACATTATGTAATTTCTCAAAAAAATGGATCTCTGTCTCTGAACAAGACTCAACCGCCAAGTCTCAAATGAAGATAATCATCGATGTAAATACCTAGAATAAAAGAGGATATATTAATCAAGATTTAATTCTCCAAATGGTTTTGAAAATGTGATGAATATAAAGGAGGGGTGACCATTTATAAGTGGCTAAGAGGGCACACAAGTTTTTTTAAAATGAATAATGTGTGCCCATGTTTTTCAAATTCCAAAAATATTTAAACTGGTTTATTATTTAATATTACAGTTTATAATGGATAAATATGATCATCTAAATGGTTTTAGATGAGTTTTTAGTCATTTTTTACCGAAAAAAATCTATTTTAATCCATTATAATCTATTTCTCGCCATAACCATGATAGATAATATTTTGTTTTTTAATATTCATTATCATAAAGAAGTGTGTGTTATTTTTTAGATAATATATGTTATGTTTATTTAAAATATGGAATCCATTTTTCCTAATTCATATCATATAACTAAATAGATTTATTTTAAAAATAAACCCAGAGATTTGATGAGAAAGTGGGTTTTCAAGGATAAAATTCACATAACTAAAGAATTATTTAATATTAAAATTCATTATGAAATTCAATCCAAATACCTAAATCATATTAATTAATATATGATTGTACTTCAAAAAATAATATAAAAAATTGTATTTTTTAAATATTCTAATTGAAAATACAATTCTATATAAAAACATGTATTTTATCAACTAGTTGACTAATTTATTTCTATAAATTTACCACCGAAATAAAATTTAGATTTAGATTTCAAAAATTAAGTTTATTTTTTAAAATAAATTTTCTAATTGTTTTAAAAATAAATTTTTTTATAAAAATGTTATAAAAACATTTTTTAAATGGTATTTTTGAAACATTTAACGACTTTCGGAAAAATTAATTAATTTTTATTAGAATTTATTATTTTTATTAAAATAATATACATAATATTGATATATTATTTATTTATATTAATATTTATATGCATAACAAATATGATTTAATTGTCACATTAAAATTATAATATTATATATATCTTGGAATTTTAATACTCTGTGTCTCGTGAAACACAAGATAAACTCATTGTGGAATTTAACAAATGCTAAACTTAGTGTTAAGTGTAATGAAACATATTGAATAAATAAAATTTATTCATATAATATTTATTCATAAAAACACTACATGTTACAATTCTATACATTTTTTACTCTTTCTCACCATTATTACCTTATTTAATATAGTTTATTAATTGACAATCTCTTCATTCATCAGAGGTATATTTTTCAACAATTTTTAGTTATTATGTTTTTAAAAGTTTTTTAATCAAATCATATGTTCTTACATGAAATATATCATTCCCCAGTATTATTCATAAATAAAATGGGATATATTAATTTGAATTATGAAATCAATTTAATATTTTACTGAGTACATTCATTATTATAGTGACATCCATTAATCATTTAAGGTAATATCTATTAACTATAAAAATATATTCATTCAAATTATCACAGTATCTGAAGAAACCCATCATATTATGTGTAAAATTGCCTATAAATATAACTTTTTAAATTATAACTTCCACTTAACTATATTTTTTCTTTCGAAAAATTTTATATTTACGAAAAGAAATATTATTAAAATTGGTCTTCCCTATATTATATTCAAATATTTTCTTCGAGATATTATTATTTATCATTATCTTTAAGGAGAGACCATTGTCCGTGATTTAAATTTTATTCACATTATTATCGTTAATGTACAATTCGAAAACCATCACATTAACATATACAACACTCAATTGGAAATATTTGTAGGTGTCAGTCTATATAATCTTGTATTAGAGTAATTTTGGAAAGCTATTATTGGTACATACGAGTTGATCACTTTTGGATTTGTTTCCTAAGAAATTATAGCATTCTATATTCAATTTTCTGTATATTTTGAGACCTAAATATTAATAAATATATTATATCTTGATGACTGTTATTATATATAATGTTAATGTGGATATTTTGTTAGATTAGCTATCACATGAAATGGTTATAGTAGTTTCTCCAATATACTGAGAACTATGATGTTCAATGATAAAATTCATAAATATGTGTTCTATATCCTAATAAAATCAATATAATTCTACATAAATGATATATTCTATCTGGTATTTGAGGATCATATTATATTTACACTCCATCTCATATTTTTCACAACTGGTAATCTGTATGTGAGGATGTTATTTCAAAAAACCTCTGTTGGAATTTTGTGTGTTATATGTGTCCATAAATATTTTTCTCTATTGACCAGGGTATTTATGATTACACATTGAATTATTATTTCGATTTTTAATGATCATGTACATTGATTTATTGATGAAAACCATGATGCCATATTCTCTTGGGGAGGTTGGATACAAAAGGTGGGTAATCATCAATATTAATTAATGAATAAGTAAAAATATATTTATCTATTTAAATGTAATGGGTGTAATTATCATTAGAAATCGAATGGAATTTAAATTTACTTAGTACCATAGTAATGGAGGTTTTATTGATCTTTTAATTTTATTAATTTCAAATATAATATTTTATGTTTATATGTTGATAAAATAGGTATTCATAATACATTATGAGACATGAAAATAAATAAATTATCTAATAAATATTGATGGTGTAGGAGGATGTTTGAATTATGACATTAATGTCACAATATAGTGGTGTTTTGTAGTGTTACCGGATGATGTTCTTGAACATTAGGATAGTTCACCAAAATCCACTGTTAATGTGGCCTATAGGGTCACACTCTATGCCTATCTAGAACATATGTTAAATATTATTATAATTTTACATTAGAAGATATATTATACTCCTGTTCTTAGGAATATTATTCATTCATGTTAACATTTATTTTTTTTTTGAAATGATAATATTGTGATATATGATCAATTAAATAAATCGACATTATTCGTGGTTCAATAAATGTTATGAGGGTAGATGGTTTGAGTTAACAGTCTGATTTAAATGATATTAAATTATTACAAGCACAAAAAATTATTTTGAAATAATAATAATAATAATAATAACAATAATAAAAATATTTGTATTAGGATTATTATTATTATTATTATTTCATGCGGGGTGCTCATAAAATTAAAATAATTTTTAGATAATTTTATTTGAAATACTAATATCTATTATATATATAATCCTAATTATAAAATTTCTAGGTATCTCTATTTATTTCCCAAAATATTTTCCTCTTATGATTTCTCACAATTCATTTAGCTAAATTATAATGAGAGATATCATGAATGGTGGGCATTGATCCTCCTCTACCTTCAATTTCCCAAGAGATCTTGATAGGTTCATTAAAGTATAGAAGGAATTTTATATATAATAAAATGGAAATTTATAGGGAAATTGGTAATTGATTCTAGAATAAATTGATATACTAATGATGTTTCATGTTTTAGATAGTATATAATGATACTACATGAGGGAGTCTACATTTGAATATTACATTATAAAAATGATATGATAATAGTGTTTGGATAATTAAATGAAGACAATACGATTCCCAGAAAATATGTATTTCATATATATAGTTTAATCATTAATGTAATTTGAAATTTCTAGTCTCAATTATTCCATGTATTTTATATTTCTAGTTATATAGAGAAATATGAAGAATATAATGAAACTCCATTTTTGGATATAAAACCGAACACTTCCAATGTTCTTTGAAACCTTCAAATGTTATTCAAACAATCAGATAAAAACTTACAATTTTTTTAATTAATTACTGGTTTAACAATCTAATGATTGTTTTTAAATTCTATAATTATTCATTTATAATGTTAATATACAAATATTTCATCCATACATTTCATATGAATATTTATTAGTAGTGACTAATGAAATATTCATGGACATTCCATTATGTGGTTTCGTTGATTTCAGTCATTGGAAATTTGTACATGACGTTTAATATGAAATTAAAAGACTTTTCATCTGGCCACCCCGAGGAGGATGAATTCACGGTAATCCCAACAAATCATGTGGGAATAATACATAGAATCTGTACATACCACATATTTACTAAACATATCAAAGACAATATGATAGGATACATGGCATGTAGTTGGTGAACATGCTATGTAACCCAACATTGTTTAGACCTATGTGAATAAGGGTTATTTTTTGTCAAAGTATGTATGATATATTAATTATAAATTTTATAATAAAATATAGTTGGGAAGAACAATCTTTCTGGGAAAACATTTCGTGTATCTATCAGACCCATCATGTAAACCATTCACAAACTTTGGGGTGACCATATTCTAGGGGAGACCTAAATCCTGTTATTTTATCATCATTGTGGACCAAATCATTACTCAACATTCTAATTGGAAGGGGAAATCTCTCTCTATGGAAGGCAAAATCTTCTTGGTTAAATATACTATTATCCCAAAAATGGTCCTGTCGTTTGTGATATATAAATGGCATATAGGAACTCTTAAAAAATAATGTCTACATTTATAATTTCATCTAGACCAGAAGTATTCTTGAAAGGATGATTGTCACCATTCTATGGGATATATGTTGTAAACATTTAGATAATGGTGGTATTGGCATTAAAAACCATAAATTTTGTAATGATTCTCTCCATGTGAAACTAACCTGGAGCTTCATCTATAACAACTATAATTACATTGATTTTATTAATCAACGATTTATTGATAAGCTTAGGAAAGGAGACTCAAATTATATCACCTCATCGATTTGGACCTCAATTAGACATGCCTTCTGTAAGTTTATGGAAAACTCTAGATGGATGGTTATTACTAATTCGTCTATTAATTTTTGGTTGGATAATTGGACTGGAACTCTATTAATCTCCATGTTATCTCTAAACTCACCTCTTAATAATAAAAATTAAACTATTAAGGATGTGATTCAGTTACATCACAATGACATCCCTGATAACAATTCTCATGTCATTGATAATTACCCTTACTCCAATTATGATGATTTCCTTATCTTGGAACCTAATTCTAATGGAATTCTTGATTCTAAACTTTTTTTTCAATCACAACATTTAAAACTATGACACTATTTTTGGATGGCTGATTTTTTTTAACAAACCATGAATTAGGAACTCCAAACAGACTCTTATTTTGTGAATTTCTCATATCATGGTTCCCACTGAGGTTTTTCTTCAATCTTTTGGTACCTAAATCTACTCTAAATGTAACATATGAAATCAACATATGGAAGATACTAACAATATTATTCTGTCTTGTGCAACGTCCTTTCCTCTTTGGAACTATATTCTTTCCATTTTTAACTACAAATAGTCTATCCCTAATTCAGTAAACACTATCATAAAGCTATGTGTTGAACATGAAGCCTTCCAAAAAAATAAAAAAGTCTTTATCTCTAAAGTTTCAGATCTCCTCGATGTGATATGGCAAGATAGAAATTATGTTCTTCATAATAAATTTTCATTAAATCATAATGCTAGTAAATACTAAGTCCGCATTAGAGTTCTCAAGGTTTCCACGATTCAGAAGGCCCACAACAACAATTATATCGGTGAATTAGATATTCTTCGTAAGCTTCGGATTGAGGGTGTCTATAGGAAAACCAAGAACACTTTTGAATTGTTCTGGAAATCACTACTTCTTGGTTGGATCAATGTGAATGTAAATAGAGCCTCTAAAGGAAATCCAGTTCATGGGCATTGTGGTGAGACAATCAGAGACTCTGTTGGTCAATACCAAAGTTTATTCATTAGGAGATGTGGAACAACCACTGCTTCGGAAGCAGAAATGAAGGGTGTGATTCATTTCGTCATCTTTTCCCTACAAAATTGATGGAGAAAGATTTGGATTGAATGTGACTCTACCACAATTTTCCATGAAATCTGGAATGGTATGATTCTTCTTTCTTGGAATCCCACCACACACTGGATGAACTATCTCAATTCGCTTATGTTGATCAATCACATCGTCACACATGCTTATCGGGAAGAAAACATGGTTTCTAATGCCCTTGAGAATAAATATATCAACCAAATATGACTTCTATTGAAGCCTTTTCCTATGATTTACGATATAATTATGACAAGGATTGTAAGAAGACCTCATCATTTATAATCTTGTAACTTCCCCTTTTAATATATTATATAATTGGGGCATTGGTCAGTGGACCGATGTGCTAATTTCTTTGTGTAACACATAAATTTTCATTTGATAACTCATTGATTCCCTAGGCATGTAGTACATATCTCTTGATAAGGATTCAGATGTAATATTGCATGCTATAAAATCCATATAACCCATACTCTTTCTTTCTGATCAAGGTTATACATCAAATTAATTAATAATATAGAAATACAATTAATTAAATCATAAAATCATAATACGCAATGTGCAGCTACTATTTGTGATATGTTATATGGAAATTTGAAATAAATTCCCAAAATATTTAGTTTTTTATTTATTAAAAAAAATTCTATAGATATTATAGGTTCCATGGATATTATGAGAATTGTGATAGGTACATGCCATTTATATTCATATATTGGAATCTATTAATAATTTATTCACAAAATAAACTATTTGAATCACCATACTACCAATAATGTAATATCACAACACACCATATACAAAAAATTACATGTTTGAATATGGTACTTGATGTAGAATATTTAGTGTGTAATGATAAGTAATGAGTGTAAAAATGCATCTTCTTTAGAAAAATAGGGCATATTCCATGTTCCCTACAATTCACTCTGTATCAAATTCATGATAGAATTTGTGAATTACCAGATGTGTACAACCTATGTTCTATACTATTACACATCACATATAGATTAATTTGAAATCAAATATTTATAATTTATTTAAAATTGATGTTAATATGAATCTAGTGAAATATTTGGATCTGTAATTAATATAATTGGATTAATTAATTAATAAGGAAACAAGTTTATCAATTATAAAAATGTACCATAATAATAATCTAAAGTTAATTAATAATAACATGTTTTTTATGTTTATATTTATTGTAGTTGTAGATGATCATGAGTTTGACTAACCTATATATGTTTTGGAATAAATAATAATTAATTTCTATTTATTTCATTTTTATGATAATTATTATTAAATTAAATTTATAAAATGTAAATCATTATCTACTATTATTTTTTATAAGACTTTTTGTATATAGGCTTTATATATAATCCCAAACCCTTGATTTCCAACACCTGTATGTAATGTCCCGACCTGGGTGCCATATTCAAATTTCCCAAGCTGGTTTGTTACATGACCTCGGGTGTGACTCCATGTGTGCTAGAGTCTACTATCTAGAAGTAAGGTTATACATATATATGTCATTGGGATACTATAGCCTCATTATCAAAGATGCACAATAGTGGAAATAACTAAACAATAGAAAAATGATAATAAGAATATAGAATGATAACACAACCAGTAAAGAGAAACATGAAATTATAATTCCAAAACATGGATAAATGTACATAAACAAAAATAATTGTTCATGTCAAGACATATATGTGAAAAGTTTTAAAAAATACCAAGATAAAAACACTAACATCTCCCATGTTGGTCCGGACAACATGTATGGTTTCATCTTCCAGGATCCCTCACATATAATCCATCTAACAAATGTATTGTTCCCTTATATTTTTGTACCAACTAGAAGTCTATTCATGTACTAATTAACCATACAAACTAGGGTGTGATTATAACTCATTTGGCCATGCCCCAACAATATCTAAAACAATGTCCTATCTATAAAAGTTTACGAAGTTATATAAATAACAATGTATAAGGATAAAGTTACCAATTATCAAATTAATTTTTCTGTTAAATTAGCAACATTAATTGTCGAGTTTAGAATGAAACTTGAACCATAAATACCTACATTGTCCCATTCTGGAGTCTGAATCATTAACAATTATATATGTCATTTTATTCCATAATTGTTTAAATTAATCATTTAATACCTATTTCATAATCATACAATGGGGTCCTAGATTTATATTCATGAACCCCATGGGTGTTTAGAGCATTAGTCCATGTCCCATAACTCAGGGATCAGAAGAAGTTTTTAAATATATTATAATATATAGCCTAATTATGGAACCCTATGGGAATTTGGATCATTAGTACCTATCCCACAAATTTTCCACGATTATCACATCTCATGGATTAACACTATCTACCCATTTATTAACCACTTACATAATTCATTAATCAATAAATTTCATTAATTCAATTATTAATCAATTTCATAATTTTCAATCACAAATTCAAGTAATATCACCACACCCCATTGGTCTCCGCCAAATTTATATCCCATTCATCAATCAATTTAACTATAACATTATTCACCAATTTCAAAATTACATGTTGACCAATTATATAATCACATGGGAAATCCAAAAATTTATTCAATTTGAATGGAATTTCCCAATAGAGAAGATTCAATTAAATAATTAAAAATACTTAATTACAATCTAGAATTTATGATTTGCATATTAGGCCACCTAACTCTAGATCGGTGATATACATTATCCAAATAGAAATCCCTAAGGTGATGCAGAATGAGAAATCATGCAATGGTGAGGAATATCTATGAACAAAACATAGAATAATGATCCAATAAGCAAGTTCCATTAATAATTATATATATATATATATATATATATCCATCTCCATTGTATTAATCATTCCATTAAAATGATTTTTAATAGGAAAAAGAGGGTAAGGAAACTAAACAAAATGAGATATCATATCTGAAGATGTGATAATCCTTTAATCGAATCATTGATTTGATAAGGAAAAGTTTTTGGGGAGCCTTATAATCCCATTGAGAGCCACAAAAAAATAATGGAATTAATGTTATTACAAAATAGGATGATTAGGTATAATAACTAGTTGGTTTGGTTATTTTTTAAAATATCATACATTTAAAAACTTATGCGCATGTTTTTTTGGATGGAGGTGCACATGTTTCCAAACTGTGCACCTAAACTATGTGTATCTTCATAGGGGGTGAACCCATTATCCTATGTGGAATTGAATTTGATAAAATATCCACCCACCATGTAATACTTAAATGTTTTAGGATAACTATTTGGGGATAGTGGCTGCATGGTTTGGCCAAACTCTGTCCCACCTCATGTGCCACCAAACTATGGTACACGTTTTCATGGATTAATCCATATTGTTTTCTGTTTCCATATTCCCACCATGAATAGACCCATGATATTCCAAATCTATCCAACTTTACATTTATAACCCCAATTTAAAAATCCAATCAATTTATATGAAATTATTGTTTAATATGGTATATAATGTTGAGCATGATACATCTATTGAATGGTCGGGGTCGTATATTCTATTCACCATATAACATCTTGTACATGATATGTTCTCCCACGAATCACTTAATTTATGGGGTAATTTTTTCATTCCATGTTGAATGAATGTGTACTTATCCCTCACATGATTCCTCTAGAACAAATCCATGATTCCCAAATTCATAGACTACGAGCACAATGTTTCCCCACAAAACATTCTAACTGTGATACCTAACATGAATCAAACGATCCTCAAAGGTAGCATCAGTCTCAAGATCAAAATAAGAAATTTAAATTAATTGACAATTCTTAGGGTGATACATATCATTCTGGGACACATGGAAAATATCATTCATATAATTATACTACTGTGGAAGATCCAATTCATTTTTCCATCAGCCTGATTCTCTTCACAATCTAAAAAGGTCTAACTAACTAGGGAACCAAGCATCCCTACCTCTAAAACTATGTTGAAAAAATATAGGTGAAACCTAAATGAATAAAAATTTGGTCACTATAAACTCAAGGGGTCTCTGTCGTCAATCAACATATGTCATTTTCCTATAAAGAGTTATAGTTATACATTTTAAAATATTCAAAATATATATCGTTGTATCCAGCCTAAGACTCGATCCCAGGAACTCTGACTCACCTACATCCATCAATCATAGAGGTGATTTTCATAGCCTACTATAATGACTCTTGTATGGTACAATAATTATTGTTTCTGAATAAAATTTTATAGAAGATAACTCATTTATTTCAAGGTGATTCTCCAAATATCAACCAATGTTTAGAACATACGATCGTTTAAAATCCTCTAATAACTTTATAGAATTTTTTTTCTTATATAACTTCTTGTGAATGTCCCTAATAAAAAATATAAAGTCCTCAGGTACCCTCAGCAATCAATAATAGAAGTGTAGAGTAAAACAAGAATCACGGTTTGAAACTATGCTCTATGTCATCCCCATGTACATGATATATCTCCTGAATATACATGGACCCCAACTGATCCATTTTGAATATCTACAGATAGGAAATAAATAGGATTATTCTTTCAAATAGTCAATAATCACACATATAAAATCAGACTATAATGGTTTAATCAGAAGGCAGAGAGTGATTTCCGTGGTAACGTCATCCTAGTTCCACTATGTAATAGGAAACAACTATTGTAAACCACCATGTTTTTGATGCTCTTACTTAACCTGTTGAAAGGTGTATATTCATGTCATGACGTAACATCTCAACCTAGGATCCACACATGGGTTCCTGAGATAGTTGGTTATATGACCTTAATAGAACCTCCCCATATGAAAGAGGTTCCCAAATAGTAGCAGGGGTCTTATATCAGTCATTAGGAGACTCTACCGTCTTTATCAGAGTAAAAAACTAGAATAAAATATATAAAATATATAAAATTAATGATATAAAATAATTACAGCAATCCAATATCACAACATAACCAAACTAGAAACCCAATATCAAAACAAAACAGGACATATTCCCATCTAAAGTACCTGAAACCTATCAAAATGCAACAAAAAATAAAAGACTCTGAAAACTCCCAAGACGGTCCTGAACCACGTCTGGTTACCTCTTATATGATCCATCCCAACTAAACCATATAATATAGGGTCATTTCCATTATACTATCATTCAACTATAAATATATTTTGTTAACGACCCGGCATCCCAAGTACGTAGTGAGTAAAACATAGTACGCCACCACCAATGGTGTCTTAAACAATATCCTTCAAATAATTGTGCTTGAAGTAGAATAAATAAATAATGATAATGGATAAGTACTGAGTTATCAAATTATAAATTAATCATTATTTAACCACATAAACCATATGGGTTCTCATTGATACCCGTATCACAATACCTACATCAGCCTATGCTATAGTTTGAGCTATTCCCATGGGATATCGTATTTCAAAATTACATTGTAACCATTAAATTATTCATACTTGGATTCTCAGGTTACCATTCATATTTTAGACATTAATTCCCATGTGACAATTTATAATCTTAAAATTTAATGACAATGATACCGTTCAATATTTTATAATTCAATGTCCATGTTATCATTCATAATTTTGAAATTGAATGACCTTGTTACCATTTATAATTTCACAATTAAATGACCATGTTACAGTTCATAATTTCATAATTGAATGAAAATGTTACAATTAATAATATCACAATTGAATGACCAAGTTACAATTCATAATATCACAATTGAATGTTCATGTTTCCATTGTTAAATAGATAATTAATTCTAAAATTAATTTTCAACCTAAAATCCATTTATAATTATAAAATTAATTATTCATATAATCCCCATTATTTATTTTTATTCTTAATGAAGTACATAAATCATATTAATTAACTCATAAATTAATTAACCAGCATAAACAAATTCAATATCCCATTATTTTTTCTAAAATTATTTATCTCAAATAAAAAACCAAAATATTAATAATTAATTCCACAATAAATAATTGCAATAAAAATTATCAATATATAATAATTAATTCTAAAATTAACCATTCAAATCATAAAAAAGATTCCTTAAAATTAATTTTTTAATTCAAAAATCTCAGTATCTTATAATTAATTAATAAATTAATTATATCAAACAAAAAACCACAATATCTCATAATTATCTCAATAAATAATTATCTCAAGTAATCTGACTCAATATCTCATAAATAATTCTATAATTAATTATTCAGTTCAGAAAGTTCAATATCTCAAAATCAATTCAACAATTAATTAACTTATGTCAAAAGTCTCAACATCTCATAATTACGTCAAAACTTAATTATATCAACGCAACTATCTCAATATCTCATTATTAATTCAAAAATTAATAATTCAATTAAAAAAATATAAAAATCTAAAAAAAATAAATAATTAATAATCACAAGTCATCAATCCAAAAATCTCATAATTAACATAATAATTTTATATCTAAAATGAATTATCTCAATATATCACATCCCCAAATTCAATAATTCACCAAATTAATTAATTTAATAAAGAAATAAATTTCTTAAAAATTAATAAAAAATAAAAAATTATATTCAAATAATTACAATCAAGACTTTGGTATGTGGATTACAGACAACCGACTCAATTTATTGATGAACGATAACCCAACCGAAATCCCCAATTCAGTGAAATAATAATGTAGTGTGATATCCAAATGTAAAACCTAAATGCAAGGTTAAAAAATTCACATTCCATTATTTATAGATCTATATCCATAATCCCTCGATATAGATCCAATAATTATTCTATATCCAACCAAAAATATGGAATAACAACCTTCATTCGTTGGAAGATGAATGGAGAAGAGAAGGGAAACTACACAGGATGAGATTTTCTTAATAAGAGGGGTGTAGATATTCAATATGATCCTCGAATAAGATTGAACAAAGATTTTAATGTCTATGAATATGTCCTTAGGGATCCATAATTTTAAAATAAATGTTTGGGTCAAATTGTGGTCTATTTGGGATAAAAAATATGGATCAAGATTCTTTTTTAAATTATGGTAATTTAATAACCCAAACATAGTTTCCTTTTTATGAAACCAAATTTCCAATAGAATTGAACCTAAATCATTAACAAATTCAAGGGGGTGCAACATAGTTTCTTCATTTGTGGCGCAAATGTTTTTGAACAGTTCTCTATTCATGGAAAAAATATCTATCTAGGGATGTTGAGTTTACAGGGTCGAGGCATACAAATATGGAAAACTGTGTGCCCATTATGCACTTCCCTCTACAATATTTCTCAAAGTTTTCATCCAAAAACAAACCTAAGTAATAACCAATCAAAATTTGTTCAACACAAGGAAATAAAGTACTTATAAACATGCCAAAAACATTTTTTTAAAAAAGGATGAGGATTTACAACCTCCCCAGAAAAAAATAGCTCATCCTCAATCTATACTCCCATGAATCGCTATGATTCTGATTCAAAAGGATCTGTCCACTGATACCAAATATTTGATTCAACCCCCAAATTTTCATCTAGAACATAGAAATGTTTCTACAATACATTAACAAACGACATAATATTTCCCCAAAAAATTATATAGCTATGTTCCAACGCATGTAACGAATGTTACAAAAAAGGACACATCTATCTCAAGAAAAACATCATCCACAAAATTCACATTATAAGAGTGAGGATAATACTATTGATGTTTTCACATAAGGAAAAACATCATGAATTTCACCATATAATTTTGGAAGAGTGATTCTGTATTCCACTCGACAGGTTCTCCCCACAACAACAAATAGTCAAACCAACATGGGCGCCAACTGGCCCTATATCCATAACCCATAGTAACCAAATATTGGTGACACTCTAAGGAAAAAAATAACACAATAGGTAAAATATAGGTGTCATAAATTTCTTTCAAAATAATACTTGTTTCAACTTTGAGGAATGGCCATATTATTTTGAATAGGATAGACCTACTCTGAAATATCCTCTGAAACACTTGGACCCCATAATTTTCACTCACCCACCACCGTCCTAAAAAGATGTGATCTATGTGATATTCTATAAAGACCAATGTATGGTTCTGTATGAATAGATTCTTGATCAGTGTTATTATAAGAAAAATCCTATGAATCATGGTTCTTCTCCCAAGACCCATATATTTCTAGAACACATGCTCACTACATATCATCAAGCACATGGGTAGTACGCGTCGAATTTACCATATATCTATTGGTGGAAAGATTTACTCATCAGAACATTTGTAACAAGAACCTTCTATAATTCCTTACATAATCCAAAATAAAAACTAAATTTTCAGACTAATATAATATACTTTAGAACCCTATGTAGATAGAAAGCCAACAACACATACGAATCTCTTAGCTACTGCACTGAGAAAGTCTCATGCACATGCATGGAATGCACTACCTTTTTCAATCTGTCCACAACCACCAAGATAGAATCACTATACCATTGATTTATTGGATGACACACAAAAAATTCCATGGTAACATCTTCAAACATCCATTGAGGAAGAGTCAAAAAATTTAACAAACCAACATTTCATTCATTCTCTACCTTCATGTGCTGATACGTGTATCACCATGTCAGGGGCCCTATTATCTCTATTTTCATGACAAGTGACCAATAATGTCTTTGTAGGTCATGGTACATTATTCAAACCAAGAAATACCACCTAATTCAAGGAATAAAACACACACAAGTACTCCTCACACATTCCCATTGACACAATACCGCAATTCCTCACGTAGATGATATTATGTTCATACGTGCTTCAATTAGAAGTAGACACCCCACATTAAAGGAATTATATAATGTAAAAATACTCTAGATCGTAATACTATCTATCTATGATCTATCTCTACATAGTAGAATCCCCTATAATAGAAATGACAATCATATGATCCTCACTCTCTTGGATCACAACGTCAATTTCATCAAGTAAAGTCATCACATTCAACTCATAACTAGACTTAAGAACCGCTTGAGATTGAGTTTTCCTACTCAAAACCTTATCCACACAATTTCCCTTCCTTTGCATATAAGATACAGAATTATCAAGTGAATTCATATACTCAACCCATCACTACTTCTAAAGATTCGAATACCATTAATAGAAGATATACTTTAAAATATTTTGTTCCGTATACATAATACAATTATCACCATACAGATAGTGTATCTAGCATGTTAAAGAATAAAAAAATACTTCCAACATTAGTTAATGAAAATGGTTGTTCCATCCCTATGGCCTCAACTATCAAGACCATTATTCCACAACTCACTCTCCCCGTATCAAAAATGCTCCAAGTATTATTCCTGATACATCATAATACAATGTATAATCCTCAGCTCGCATTGTTAGTATCACGATTGGTTATAATGTCAATCACTTTTGTAGCTCCATGAAATCATTCTCAAATGATCCATACCGGTCGTCTTTTTTCCTTTTCATCCAATCCAAATTGTAGTGATTCCAAAAGGGAAAGGTCCTGTATTAATATCTAATAATATAATTCCATCCTGAGAATGCTATGGACATAAAATATACTCTTGGGATTATCCCAAGAAGACACTACCAGATATTCCTTGGGTCTACCAATAATCCCTCATATGAAATGATGTGACATAATATTTTTACATGATCAATACAAAACATAATCATATATAACATAAAATATATATGATACACTCTTAGTGTACTGAAGAAGATATCAAGGTGTTTGGAATAATCACCATGAGTATTTTATTCTACCATGATTTCATCCACAAACACTACCATAAAATGATCTATATAAAGTTAAATGGACATGTTCATCTAGTCAAAAAACAATTCTAATGTGTTTATCCTAACTAATGGAATTATGAAGAACACAAAAAAGTATATATGGACTTCTAAAAGTATTCCTCATTATATCATAATTCCAAACTCTTAATTTATGATACCTTGCTCTAAAGTCTATGATAGAATAGATTGAAGCACCTATCAACTAGTGAAATAAATTATTGATACATGGAGGAGGATACCGAATATCAATGTCATTAAATTCATATTCTAGATATTGTCACATAATCATAGATTCCCATCAGAATTCTTTGGAACCAACATAGTAGAACCCCAGGTATATATTATTGAAAACATAATTCCCATATCCTCCAACTCCCCATACTGACACTAGAGTTCTTAAATCTATGTCGGTTCCATTCTTTATTGAGGAATATAAAATGAGTCAGAACCCAACATGAGTTAATTAGTAAATTCCACGTATCTCTTGTGTGGAATCCATAACAAGTGTATAGGAAACAAATCATTTATCTAGAACACGAAAGGAGGAAAAACATCATGCTTTACCCATGTAGCATCTATTAATAGACTAGCATCCTATTCTATGAGATCTCTTAGTTGCAAAGTAATTGGAATTTTTCATCCAACCTAGATACCTGAATCTCCATGGTAAATTTATCTGTCACCCTTAAGAGACTTAATGGTCCCACTTATCCAATAAAACAATATGTGGAATTTTTATGCTAATATTAAATCCATATCCAAAATTACGTCAAATTACAACATGTAAAGGACGTAAATATCCCCCAAATGTGATAATCTCCATCCTTGAGAAAACAAACCTCTCACAAACAGATGACCCTCAACAATGTTCCCAGAGTTATGTCTATCATTAACACCCCACTCACAAACTCCCCCACCATCATAAAAAATTAAAAAAAATTCCAGAAATAAAAGAATAGAGGAAACATTCTTAAATAATGAACTAGGTAACGTAAAATCTATAATAATTGTTCCACTCACTATTGAGGTTCCATCCTCGTAATCCACAAGTGTAGGAAAAACCACATTCTATTATCTTGTCCATCTTCCCAGTGAGGTAGTCTAACTCCACTAAGCTGCACCACCCAAATAGTTTGAGGGATCATACTCAACACATCCACACCCACAACCTTTACCACCACATCTTATATAATTATAGCTAGCGGCATAATAATGCATAGAATATTCCTTTATACACAATGAATCTATATAGATTCAAACTCATTGTTCATCTGTCATTGGTTCATCTAGAATTTTTATAGATGTCGTATCATGCTGTAAGACTGAAACTCTATTGGGGGTTAGGGACATTATATATGGTGGTTTCCATGCCCACCATACTAGTGGAACATATTATAGAAAATTTTTTGAGTGACTAACCCTTCCCCTGATCCACACTTCTAACTATTCCCCTGAAAAACACCTTTGTAATGATGCTTCATTATCTTGGAAAACATACCTATTAATTATCTAAAAGAATCCATTTTTCCGGCACTGGAATCCCCTATCAAGATCCATTTATCTATGAATTCCTAATACCCCACCTTAGACAACATATTTAACCAAAAAATGATAACATGGTACATAATTTCACATTTAATTCTATCCTAAGAATGCATTTCCCAATCATTCGCATCACCTGGAAATGTTGGAGTATAGTGTTAAAATCATATAAAGTGTCCATAAATGTCATTCATAGGAAAAATACCCTGATTAAACATCATGAAATCAGCAGATCTTTCCATCCTCAACAAGTCATGGTAGATGTTCTCTATGAGCTTATTTGTGATTTCATTCGATAACATAGAATTTTCCTATCTAGTCCAAGCCTAAAAGTTCCACTAGTGCTTTGTTGATCCTTATTGTTTTTATGTATAATACATGACCATCATCTTATATGGTTTCTCCAAATTGTCAATTACATTCACGATGGAGTCAATTTAGAACTTTACTACCTTAGTTCTACACTCTCCATTAATTTAGGAGGGTACAATAACTAAAACTCAACAATAATTTTTTACGTTCTCCTCATAACCCTCTATAGGTCTTGTTCGATGAATTTCATGAAAATAAGAATGTTGTATCAGAATATCTATATTTATTCCCCACTTGACACTTCTAGTTCTTTAGGTTCCATGACTAGTAGATAACCTCCATCATTTTTTTGAAATTCTATCAACAAGCGTTGGCATGGAGGAATATCTCTATAATGAAAAACACACATTTGATGACACATCATATATTTTAACATATTAATGGGGAATACAATAGGTCACAAATGTAAATTTCCCCAAAACCTATCATATATTCAAAACATATCTGATAATACTACACTTAAATAAACTATACCTTAGACATTTTTAATCAAATGGTAAACCCATTATCTATATTATAATTTCTCATTTAGACACCCATTAATTCATCTCATGAATCATATTAAAATCATTATTAATTTCATGCTACACACCATTTATAGATCAATTTCATAAATGAGGAAACACAGTTCATGTTTAAGAAGATTCCCATAACCCATTTTCCCATTCATTTATAAAGTAATGCATGTCAAAAAATTATAATGAGTGATTAGAATGATGTATAAAAACTCATCTCCTATGGATTACTAGTCTATGATTCAAATATCAACTTGTATTTGAATAAAAAATAACATCACACTACAAGTGGGTTACCCAAGGGGAAATAATATTCAACTATAATGGAAAACAACAATAAAAACAATCCCACCCTATGTAATTGGTTTCTCCTAAATACATGGCTTAGATACTACCATGCATGAGCTCATAATAAGGGCCTGACACTTCATAGTCTCATGTGTACCATTGATAAATTTTATGAGAAAATAAAATGAAAATAAAACACATTTCATACCACTTTGTAGTGCCCTATCCGGGTGGCACATTCTAGTTCCTAAATCCAATAAGTAATAACACTTCAAGCTCAACTACAGATACCCTATAGGATTCCAACTAGATGTGGTGGTATAATATCAGATATAGGGAGACTATACCCTCTTTATCATGGAAAAAAATCAGTGTAAAATAAATAATCAATTACCAAATAATGATATAACACAACCATACAAATTCAGTATCACAAGATGGCCAAACTATAATAACAATAAAAAAAAAATAGTAGATATACCATGATAAATTATGTTCCATTTGTTGTAATGAAACTAAAATTTAAAGACACTAAAAGCTCCCAAGAGGGTCCCAAACAATGTTTGTTTTCATCAATCATGATCCATAATAACACATCCATATAGCATATGTTCTTTTACATTTCCTATCCTACAACCATGAAATCTATCCGGTTACTGATCAGGCATCCTATGTAGGGTCTAAGTACCACTATGTAGGCCACAACCAATGGTGCTTAAATAATTTATAGAAAATAATAGTGTATGTAGTTGTACAAACAAACAATCACAATGAATAAGTAAACAAATATCACATTATCAATTAATATTTATTTAACCGCACAAACCACCAAGTTCCCATGGAAACCAATATTTCAATACATGCTTCGGCCCATGATAGATTCAGAACTATTTTGAAAGGATATCAAAACATAAAATTCCGTGATTACAATTAATAAATTAATTCCCATATTACCATTCATATTTTAGAAATTAATGCCCATGTTAACATTCATTATATCACAATTTAATGACCATTTAAGCGTTGATAACTTCCTAATTGAATTACCATGTTACTATACATAATTTCACTATTGAATGAATATGTTACCATCCATAATTTCACCACTAAATTACCAAGTTAAAGTTCAAAATTTCAAAATTCAATGACCATATTACCATTCTTAAGTTCATAATTTAATTTCCATTTTACCATTACTAAATAAATATTAATTGAATAATTAATTATCAAAAAAATTATTACTAAGTCAATTAATAATTATTCTTATAATTACCAATATTTAATTTCATAATTTTCACAAACATTAATCCAATCAATTAATTCAATAATTAATTATCATGAATCCATGAACTTAGAATACCATAATTAATTCCATTATTAAATATCTCGTTTCACAAATCATATAATCTCATAATTAATTCCACAATTAACTATTCAAATCCTCAATCTCAATATCTCAACATTAAATGTAATTTTTTTTATTGAAATCAAAAATATAAATATCTCATAATTAGTTCAATAATTAATTATTAAATTAAAAAATCTCAATATGGAATAATTAATTCATAAATTAATTATCTCAAAACAACAATCTCAATATCTTATAATTAACTCAACAGTAAATTATCTCAAAAAAATTATATCAATATCTCATAATTAATTAGAAAATTAATTATTAAATTCACAAATCTCAATATCTTACAATTAAATATATCAAGTCAAAAATATCAATATCTCATAATTAAATCAATAATTTATTATCTCAAATCTAATATCTCAATATTTCATAATTATTTCTATAATTAATTATTCAATTCAAAAATATCAATATCTCATAATTAGTTCAATAATTAATTGTCCTTATTCATCAATCTCAGTATCTCATAATTAACCCTTTATTTAATTATCTCAAATTAAGAATCTCAATATATCATCTCCCATAATTAATTTATTCACCAATTTAATTAATTTATTCTTGAACTGAATATCTAAACATCTAATAAAAACACTACAATTAGATAAACAATATTGAAATCATCGATTGGGGATTTTAATTATAGAACACCAATCAAAATTTGTTGATTATTCATTTTCTGATGAAAATCCCCAATTTCATTAGAATAAAGATATAGTGAGAGATCCTGAACTGAAACTAAATAAAATAATTAACAATTCAAGAACAATTATATCTAGGTATAAATCCAGGATCCCACAATCATGATCCAACATTGGATCCAGATCCAATAAAAAATATCTAATAACATCCTTCAAATGATTGGATAATAACGAGAATGAGAAGGGAAACTACAAAACAAGATATCTTCATCCCAATAGGTTTGTAGGTCTTCAATCTACGGATCGAATCATGAAGAACAGAGGTCAGAATGTCATTGAATCGGTCTGAAGGGCTCAAAAATAGTGATTCAATGTTAGGGTCGTTTGTGGATTGATTTGGTATTAAAATGGGGTCTTGTTAAAATTTAAAATAATTTTTTGTGTTTATTATAAAGCATCTCATGATTTTCTGCTCACGGTGCATTGTTCCCCCTAACTATGATCCTTAATTATGCTCTTCTACTATGGGTGAGGGGTGTATGATTTCTCTTCTTATAATGAATAGTTTTTCAAACAGTGTTCCATCCAAGGAAAACCTCTATATCCATAATTGAATGGTTTTTGGGATGGGGCGCACAGTAAGGAACAATTGTGCGTCATCCTTGCACTACCTGCTATCAGACATGTTTCTCAAAATTTTCACCCAAACACACCCCAAAGTAATACCCAAATAAAACATACTCAACACAAGGAAAAAATTTTCCTATAAACAATCTCATGATGTCTCGAGAAGAGTTTGGGATTTTACACATGAACCATATAACCTAATTTTTTAGCGAAGGTCATTAATTCTATAAACATATCTCATGGAAGTAATGTGAAAACTATGATGAACCACCCACTATGTGGAACGGTTCTCGTGAATAAAATTATCATGCACACAAATTAGAGGAAAAATAGTCCCAATCATAGATAAACTCGCCCTCATATATAGGTATTCAAAATGTGGCCCCTTGGTATGAAAGATTTATCTAATCGAAAAAAAATTTATATCCTCAGACTCCCTCTCAATGATATGGATTTAAAATATAGAATCCACTAATATTGATAAAAGGGTTATGTTTTCTAGGACCTCCTAAACCACAATATTCATCCCTACCAGCATGTTCATCATCTTCCACTCAGAGTTAGACTCATGAACATCCTATGTCTGTAAATTAGATCATAAAGCAGTAGAAACACTATTTCACATCCCAGAAATATAGTATAGCTAAAAAAATAATGAATACATATACTAAAAAATGTCCACTGCTAGAGATTCAAATCTCACTGACAATGTTTTTTACTTTAATCTCAGGATCAGTATGCATAATAAAAATATCAAAATATAGAAAATTACTCTAATCCATCAAGAAATAAACTACGAGATCTTACATGAAATAGTGTTTTTGCTATTTATATTCATCTTTCCTCAAATGTTTTGACCCATATTCTATAACACGATTCCCCTACATCAAAAATACACCAAGTTTGATCCTAAATGGCTCACAAAAATATGGAATACACCTCACTTAGTTTGGGTTGGATCAGTATTTGTGTTATATTCAAATTATTCTTCAGATCTGGGAAATCATTAACATATTTTGCATACCATTAATACCTAACATCCTTCCTGTTCCATCCTGAATGTGGCACTAAAAATATGGAGTGGTTCAAGATGATCATCCAATAATATCCAACTAAACCCAAAAATCTACTAATGTGAATGAAAATATTATACTGCAACCATGAAACCATTTCATAGACATTCTCTAGGTCAAATGGCAGACCTTACTCAGAGTGATTTGACCTTTGTAATTTACCTTGTCGATCCATAATTAACATTTGGATAGATTATCATATGACATATTGTATCATTATGTTCTGAATACATTTTCATGATATTGGGCGGTACTTCATGACTTTTTATAGTGCATGATGTAATCCTCCAAAAAAACAACCACAAAAAAATATAGAAATGGGTGGAAGATTCCGTTAATCATGTCCACAGACACTTCATGTTGTTTCCTTATCCCAAATAACATCATGATGTAACCATATAGGACGTACATTTTTTTTAATGGATTCATAAATATGTTAGTATGTCTAAATATTAAATGATGATACCCTATGATAAATTCAATATTATAGAAAACATAATCTCATTTCAATTGGTCAAATATTTTATCAAAATGTGGAAGGGGTTATTAGTTCTTCATAGTCATTTGGTTCCTCTTTCGGTTTTATATACATAAACTCAACGCCCCATAAACCTTCTTAGAATACATGACTGTAGAACCCTATGGTTATGTACTTTGGAAGATAAATCCCTTTTCGGTCCGCTCATTATATTGAGTATAATTTCTCGAATCACTATCGGTGGCATTAAATAAGGTGGAATATAAATATTCTCATCTCTATGAATGATCTCAATTGTAAACTAAGATTCTCTCTCAAGTGGAATCCATAATAATTCTTCAAGATACACATCATAAAACTAGTCCACTCTAGTTTTATGGACATCATGCATTACACCAACTTTATCCAAAAATATAAATGAAACATGTGCGGTGAGGCCACCAAGAGGCCAATGATCTTGCATTGCATGGATTTCATAGATATACCAATCTCCCTAATGAATTAAAATTTTACCCTTATGATACATTAATTTCACTCTCATTTGGTAATAATCAATTTGGGATTAGTATGATAATAAATACACTATACCCAAAATAAATTCTTTTTATGACATGTTGACTATGAAAAGTTCTTAAAAAATGATTCCCCCAACATCCAGAGAACATCCCTAACATAAACATATGTCCCTCAAACACACTGCCAATGTTTTGGATCAACATTAACCCACTCAAAAAATGTACTATCAAACTCAAAATGTTATCATGTTGAGAAGATATAATAGATAGAGATTCTTCAATATCATATAATCCACTAACTATAGTATAAGTTAAAAGAATAGTACATGTGACTGTCGATGGCCCAACCTCGCTATCCATGAGTGTAACTTGAACTACATGAAACTATTCATCCCCTCTTCAATATTATGGAGCATAAATTCCCTCATCTCCCCCATGTTGGTGATACATGAACTCTTTAAATATCATACCATGTCTGCTACCTCAATAGTAATGTCCATAAGAACTATAACTACTTAACTAATATGGGGTATAATATACACTTCTATTAGTCTAAGTTTTACTATCTCCTCCACCATAACACATTGGTTTAGGTTTCTTGTAATACCTCGACAAGTTCCACACTCTGTTGTAGGCTCGACACTCCACTAGTGTTAAATTACACTGGCAATGAATGAGTCCTGACCAACCACACCATTGGAAGTATATCCTATTACTTCTATAAGTAACAAACCATATCCACTAGATACTCTGGTTTCTAACTATATTGTTTCCATTATCATATAAATTCTTATTAATCTTAGGATAAACAACTCTTAGCCATCAAATAGAAACAAACTTCATTTTATTCGAATCATCATTCAGGTTCCCCTAAGAAATGATTTTGTGATTTACCAGTTCAGAAAACATATTCAAACAATATATTTTAACCTTAGACAAAATTGCATATTTAATCCCATATTGAAATCATTTATTGATTTCTTCCTCATATACATTTGTCCCAGGAATAGAAGGATTCAAATAAGTGATGTGACTAGCAAAGACCATCAATCATATAATCACTAGGGTTAACCGCAAAAACTCTAGAGACCTCTCCTTCGTAAGAGTCTTAATGTAAAAGTGTATCAGGATCATCTCCTAAATTTCATTCAACACCATATTTTATAGTTTTCCACCTTTATTTCAAATTTCCCATCAACAATTCTCTTGACCGTGTAACTTTTATGCCACCATCATCAACCATTTCTCAATAGGAGTCTACAAACGGTCAACAATCATATAGACGGACTAAATTTAGAACTCAACATCATTAAGTCCACACTCTCCCATTAATGTAAAAGGGTGATGCAACTACAACTCATGTGTCATGTTAGAAATAATTTTCACAACCCACCCTAGTCCACATTCCATAATATTCATAAACGGAATAATGTTCTCCTTAAACATACCTCTATATCCTTCACCCAAAATAATGAAATCCATATGTTCCACTACTAATGGATCATTTCTGGCCATTTCCTCATGTCACCCTATTAATAAGTTTCATCCAAGTCTCATGTCTACCTTTCCCAATTTGTAAGAGAAAAACCATGTTTCAACCATATATACAACCACTATTTCTAGGATCACAATTCATAGAGGGTGGCTTCATGGATTGGCCAAACCATGTTCCCACTATGAACCACCAACTATCTCCACAAAATATGGGGCATTATTTTCTGTGGAAAACGCATATGCTTTCCCAAAAAAAAATTCAACAAGGAAAACCCCCATGGGATTCGAAATTTCTACAATTTCAGAAAAAACTAATCTAATTAAAATACCAATAAAGGTATAAACAATTCTAGTTTAATATTGTAAAATAAAAAAATCATGTGGAATCTCTAGAATGGTCTGGATATTATGGAATAAGAGTTATTGATTAGTCATTGAATTTGGCTAATATTAATTGTTAATATCTTTATATTTATTGTTCCAAAGTCCATAAACATAGTTTTTAGTGCATTACATAAATAGAACTTCATTTATCATAAAAAATGCAATTCATGTTTAAAATGAAAATTTGGGCCCAATCATTCATTTGTTTGTTGAAAATATTATATTCATTTTATGAATTTGAAATTTTGGGATATGATGGATCACTTTGTTTGGAACATTTTATCTTGTAGGTCCTCTGGATGAATCCCAACGGAAGATGGATAATTATGCCCCTGAAGGCCGAAACATGCTGGAAAAAGCATAATGGGCCTAAGGCCCATTAAAGAAATGTGGGGCCCAGAAACCAAGCCCAATGATGCTAGAATTTATACAGTAGAAAGATAAAAATATGAGGATAATTTTATTCAACTTTGGACAGAGCTAATTATGACTTTTTCATGATGATAAAGGGATCTAAAGTTGAGAGTTAAATGGTGGACTCGACATTAATGCACAGAAATACGTCCCACTATTTAGACCATAACATCTAAACGGATGAGCCAAATTTCCTGAATTTTTTCTATATTCTAGAAGAAACATGGAAGAAGATCTTTCTCATCTACTACCCCTCCGGATGCGGCCTTCTTCAACTGAAAATTCACACGTCAATATGGTGGATGAATCTTGACAGTTTTCCGGGTCAAATTCAAAACATCAATTTCCTTTTGATTATTCACCCACCATTTGACACTATTAATTGTTGGGGGGTGAATTAATTTTTGGGGTATGTACCTAAGGCTCTTAATATGCCTATATAAGGAGATATTGGTGAAGGGAATAGGGTTGGATATTTTTTATATCATCTTTTGTTGCATGTTTCATTGTAAGGTTATGCTTCCAAATTTCCTTTGTAATGTTTTCCATTTCCATGTAAGTTTTTTTTGTATCATTATGTTCTTAATCAACTTCATTCACCTCTATATTTTCCATTTATTTTATTAAAACATTATTATCACAAAGCACAGTGATATCTCTATGTTGTTGTGAATTTGTTCACACATAGGTGTGAATTTCATTCACACACACGGAGGAGTGCTCGTTATTTCCGCGGTTTTAATTTCTTCAATCCAATTCTTGTTAGCCATCTTCCGCCCACCATTGAGAGTATACCATAAATGGAGGGCTAAACCCTTAATGGTATGATCTTAAGAGTTTGCAAAGGCTGGATTGAATGTTATTTTATGAACAAATTGTTGTTAATTGGATAATTAATTTAAGACATCCATTCTTCAATTATTTCTACTATTCATATTTACTGTGTTTGAGCAAACTAAATTCAATTACTAAATGACCATATACCTCGGGGAGATCATGAATTTGGTTCTCTAAGTGTATACGGGATTAGTAATTGTGTTTAGTAAGTACCAAACCAGAAAATGATGAATGTAACGTTATTTTTGAAGAATGGATTCATCAAAAATTAATAAAACAAAAATTGTCTAATGAAGTAAAATTCATTCAATCCACCCCAAGAATAATCCAATGATCAACCCATTTCCATTTAATTGAATCCACATAGGGTGATTAGTGTTTTTTAAAAACCATCCAAAATCAAACCCAAAGTCGGATTCTTCATAGCCCATCCTTCACACAATCATAGCGTCTCAAGGTTACTTCTTCGGTTCCTGTGGATTCGACCCCTACATGTACTACCTCGATCGATTTTACGAGTAGGGTAAATTTTGGCGTAACCAAATTTTGGCGCCGTTTCCGGGGAACAAGTATGTTCCTTAGGCCAAAAACCTTCTTTTATTACCCCCATTCTTCTATTCTCATCCCAATTCTCTTATCTTTTCTCTTTCTCTTTTTTTTTCTTTTGGCGCATGTCCACCTACACCCGCGATAACTCAAACAGATTATTTAGGGTTGATACTCCTAGGGATGGGGAGTCAAGCACTAAAAGAGGTATATTTCCTTTAGATCCAAATCTTCCTAATACTCAAAATTCAAACGTTGAGTTTGATACAATGGAGAATATCCCACAAAACCAAATCATAAACCGGGGAGGGAACCAAAATAACGGGCAAGACCTTAACTTGGGAATTGTTGTAGACCCGACCATGAATGGCTACCTCACACCAACCTGGACCAATGCACCCTCATGCATTAGGCATGATAACATATGATATGCCCAATATGCTTTCAAACCCCATGTGCTGAACCACCTTCCATTCTTTCATGGGATGGAGTCTGAGATGCCTTACCTTCATGTTAAATAATTTAATGGCATTGTCGAAACCATGTGCCCACCAAATCAAATTGAATTTGCTAAAATGAGACTTTTCCCTTTTTCCCTTAAGGACCGAGCAAAGAATTGGTTAAACAATTTGAGACCAGCATCCATTCACTCTTGGGACCAACTTCAATGATAATTTTATAAAAAATACTTCCCCCATCACAAAAAAATTGTACTTAAAAAGAGCATACAAAACTTTTTTTGAAATAGAGGGAGAAACATTCAATGAAATATGGGAAAGGTTCAAGGACACATTAAACATGGTACCGCACCATGGTTTCTTAATCCCAGAACAAGTGAAAATTTTCTATGAAGGGTTGGGTCCCAGAAACAAACAATTCATTGATATGATGTGTAATGGAACCATCAAAAACAAATCCCCAAATGATGCTTATGAGTATCTAGAAAATCTTGCTGAACAAAAACAAACATGGGGAACATCACCATACTATGAGAAGCCACCCAAATCTAGTGGAATTTACAATATTGGAGAAGAAGAAATCCTTAGAGAAAAACTTGATGCACTCACGAGGAAAGTTGAGGAGATTGATCTTAGGAAGGTCCACAAAACCCAAACTGTTGAGCTTGTTTGTACAATTTGTGACAAGAATGACCACAAGACTGATAATTGACCAACCATTCCTTCCATCAAGGATGTTCTTTTAGGAGGACCACCATAAGAAGTTAATGCAATGAACTTTCAAAAGCCACAATTCACGAACACGTTCAATCCAAGGTATAATGACCATTCGGGCTTTCGTTGGAAGGACAATCAACAACCAACACAACAACAATGTATCAACCCATACCCTCAACAAAACATTCAACCTCATAATCAGTTCCAACCACAACCGGTCCAATTCCAACATCTTCATGTCCAATATCAACAACCAATCCAACAACCCATTCAACAACCTATCCAACAACCAATGTATCCTCCTGGAATAAACCCACAAGCTCAAGCACCAACCCAAAATGTTCCACAAAGCCTACTAGAACAACTGTGCAAAAAAATGGACAAAATGAACTCAGAATTCTCATCCATTAAACAAGAACTTCAAACCATAAAAATTGGAAAGGCACCCATGCCCACACAGGCCATTCCACAACAAACATTAAGGGGAGAGACAAGTTTCACTCAAACAACTCACGAACAACTAATGGCTGTGACAGTTTTAAGAAGTGGGAAATCAATTAAAAAACCTGAACAGATAATTCAGAAACCATGTGAAGCTTCAAACTCTAATGAAAATTCAAATTAACTACAAGATCAAACTGAAGAAACTGATAATAATGTGAATGAAACAACACTTCAACAATCAACTCCACAATCTACACCATTTCCTCAACGCATGAGGGGGAAAACCAACCCTGAATTGAGTGAAACATTGAGGGAAATCTTCTCACAAGTCATGTTGAACATTCCCCTTCTCGATTCCATCCAAACCATACCTTCCTACTCAAAATACCTTAAGGACTTGTGCCCTTTTAAAAGAAAATTTTCACATAAAAACCAAGTCCTTTTGGCTGCTAATCTGAGTACCACCATTCAAGGGACCATTCCTCCTAAGATGAATGACCCAGGATGCCCTTACATAAATGTTGAACTAGGAGAGAACAAAGTTGTCAAAGCCTTGTGTGATCTAGGTGATAGTGTGAATCTCATTCCTTATGCCATATACTGTCAGTTAGGGCTCGAAGAACTCCAACCCACATCTATCACTCTTCAACTTGCTGATCGTAGTGTTCGAGTTCCAAAGGGGATATTAAAAGATGTTTTGGTGAAAGTTGAAATTTTCATTTACCCAGCTGACTTCATTGTTCTGGACAATCACCCAAGCGTAGGTCCTAGGGAGAAAACCCCAATCATACTTGGTCATTCCTTCCTTGCAACAATCAACTCTGTAATCCGAGTTCGAAATGGGAACATGACCATCACCTTTGGGAACATGAGTCTAGACTTTAGCATCTACAATGAAAACTCTCAAATTGGGGATGATGAAGAGATCCATGAGGTTAATTGGATTGGTAGTGTTGATATTGAACTCAATGAACATCAAGGAGTTACCGAAGGATGGTTAAGTCAATAAGAGATTGATTTTCTTTATTCACATGAGGGAAATTTTCCTCCTTGGATTGAATCTCTTTCAGACAGCTCTATTGATGAATTTATAAAATCACCAATCAATGATACCATGGTTGAAATCAATAACATTGAGTCCATAACCATTCATGACACTACTCTTGAAAATTTAGTGGATGAAAATTCTGTTCACAAGGAACCAATTTTGTCAAGAAATCTGAACAAAGAAACTTCGTTCAATACAAAGTCTCATCCATTCTTGGAAAGTCATGACCAATATGATCACGAATTTAACGTCTTACCTTAATCAATAAAGTATGATTTCTTAGGGGACAATCAATCCTTTCCTCTTGTTATTTCTTCCTCCCTTGAAGCCGATCATGAGAGGATGCTTCTAGATGTTCTTAGGAGACACAAGAAAGCCATTGGATGGACCCTATCTGATATCCCTGGGATTATCCCACTTATCGGGACTCATAGATTTATTCATGAATCTAAGTCAAAGCCATGTCCTCATCCTCAGAGGCGACTCA
Organism: Viscum album; assembly: GCA_963277665.1. Taxonomy (NCBI): domain Eukaryota; kingdom Viridiplantae; phylum Streptophyta; class Magnoliopsida; order Santalales; family Viscaceae; genus Viscum; species Viscum album. Next base: position 1,587,000,977 of record OY728135.1, on the reverse strand, counting down.
ATCCTAATCTCATGGAAGTAGTGAGAAAAGAACTTTTGAAATTTTTAAAAGCTAGTATCATCTATCCTATAACTGAGAGTGAGTGGGTTAGCCCAATCCATGTGGTTCCAAAGAAGGCTGGAATCACAGTAATAACCAACAAGGATGGAGAGATGCTTCCAAAAAGGGTCAGTAGTGGATGGAGAGTTTGTATTGACTATAGGAAGCTCAGCTCTTGTACCAAGAAAGACCATTTCCCATTACCCTTTATTGATCAAGTCCTTGAGCGAGTGGCAGGTCATAAATTCTATTGCTTCCTAGATGGATTCTCAGGGTATAATCAAATAGAAGTCTCCTTAGAGGATCAAGGAAAAACAACCTTCACTTGTCCATTTGGCACTTTTTCCTTCAAGCGCATGCCCTTTGGGATATGTAATGCCCCTAGTACCTTCCAGCGGTGCATGATGGGAATATTATCGGATATGGTGGGGGATTTTTTAGAGGACTTCATGGATAACTTCTCCATCTTTTGGGATACTTTTGAGGGATACCTTATAAATGTTGAAAAGGTTTTTTCAAGGTGCGAGGATAAGAATCTCATACTAAATTGGGAAAAATGCCATTTCATGGTAAGAGAAGGACTTGTTCTAGGTCATCTGGTATCTAGTAGAGGGATTGAAGTTGATAAAGATAAGGTTTACATCATTCTTCTCCTTCCCTCTCCTAAAACTGTTAAGGAAGTGAGGTCCTTCTTAGGACATGCTGGTTTTTATAGAAGGTTCATTAGGAATTTCAGCTCTATTTCTCGACCACTTTGTGCTCTATTGGTAAAAGATGCTCCATTTTTATGGACAGAAAGCTATGAGGAATCATTCTCTACACTCAATTCAACTATTATATCTCCACCTATCATGAAATATCCAAATTGGAAACTTCCATTCGAGCTCATGTGTGATGCAAGTGATTTCACTGTAGGAGCAGTCTTAGGACAACGGTGTGAGAAAACTCCACATGTCATTTCTTATGCAAGCAAATCATTAAATGATGCAAAAATAAACTAAACCACCACCGAGAAAGAGTTGATTCCTCTTGTCTTTGCCTTAGATAAATTCATGTCTTATCTCTTAGGATCACCCATCATTGTCTTCACTGATCATTCAGCCCTAAAATACCTTTTCCAAAAACAAGATGCCAGGGCTAGATTGATTAGGTGGGTCCTTCTTCTTCAAGATTTCGATTTAACTATTAAGGATAAAAAGGGCATTGAAAATATTGTAGTTGATCACCTCTCTAGGATGGAATTCAAAGACAACTCACACCACCTCTCTGTGTCTGATTCATTTCCCAATGAGCACCTCTATTCAGTGAGTGATTGCCCTTGGTATGCTGACATAGCAATCCATTTGGTGACGGGTGACATTCTAAAATTCATGGGGACCCAAGCTACGAGGAAATTCCTTTCTGGTGTAAAACACTATGTGCCTGATGATCCTTACCTCTTCAAGTTCTGTCCTGATCAAATCATCCGGAGATGTATTTCTGAGTCTGAGCAAGATTCCATTCTAAAATTTTGTCATGGAGAGGCATGTAGATGCCACTTTTCTACAAAGAAAATCACTGCAAAGGTCCTCCAAAGTGGTTTCTACTAGCCTAACCTCACTATGTATTCCTTCCAATTCAGCAAAAGTTGTCCTCAGTGTCAGAAATTAGGATCCATTACCAAAAGGAATCAAATGCCCTCACTCCCATTCTGGTCGTTGAAATATTTGATTGTTGGGGAATTGACTTCATGGGACCCTTTCCAAACTCTAAGGGATACCTCTAAATCATCTTATCTATTGATTATGTCTCAAAATGGGTTGAAGCCATTCCCACCAAGTCCAATGACCACTTATGTTGTGATCCGATTTCTGAAAGAGCATATATTTTCTCGATTTGGAATTCCTAGGTCTATAATCAGTGATCATGGAACCCATTTCTGCAACCGCCCATTCTCTTCACTCATGTCTAAGTATGGTATTACTCATAAATTTTCCACTGCATACCATCCTCAAACCAACGGTCAAGCTGAGTTGGAAATAATGAAATTAAGCAAATTCTTGAAAAAACTATCAATCCCTCTAGGAAAGATTGGTCTGAGAAACTCTTAGATGCCCTTTGGGCATATAGAACTGCTTTCAAAACTATCCTAGGCATGTCACCGTATAGATTGGATTATGGAAAATCATGTCATTTCCCAGTTGAAATTGAGCATAAGGCCTTTTGGGCAATATAAAAAATGAACTTTGACATTTCATTGGCTGAAACAAAAATCAAATTAGATATTAATGAACTCGAGGAACATAGGATGGAGGCTTATGAAAATTCAAGGATCAATAAATCTAATGTTCAAGCCTACCAATCTAGGAATCTCAAAGTCAAACACTTTGAACTGGGAAAATTTGTGCTCTTGTATAGTTCAAAGCTTCATCTACACCCAGGAAAGCTAAGGTCCAGATGGTCTAGTCCATACCTAGTGCATCATGTGTACCCTCATGGGGCAATAGAGATTCAGGATCCCACAAGTGTTCATGTCTTCAAAGTCAATGGTCATAGGTTAAAACCATTCATTGAATCATTCAATAAACAAGAAACCAAGGAGGATTTAACTGAGCCAACATATGAACCAGAGAAAAATTGATAGATTTAGGGTACAAGTCGGGCTAACGACGTTAAACGAAAGCGCTACACGGGAGGCAACCCGTAGTTTTCATGTTTTCAATCACTGTGAATCATCTTTTGATTCCTTCTTCTTAATTTTGTTATTTTTATTATATATAGATTGTTGACATGTTCTTCTTTTATGAGTAAGTATGGGTATGAAAAGGGAGCACCGTATTCATCCGTGTCACGTGGTGTGATCCCTGAGTAATACCTTACCCAGAAATTTAATGGAGACAATGTATCATCAGTTTATTTTATTTATGTTTTTGTAGGTTAAAAAAATTAGACTCTTGACCAGTTCTTCTTTTATGAGTATGGATGGATATGAAAGGGGAGCACCGTATTCATCCGTGTCACGTGGTGTGATCCCTGAGTAATACCTTACCCAGAAATTTAAAATAAGACAATGTATCATTAGTTTGATTTAAAAAAAACATGAAAATGATGGTACTTGGAATTAAATAAATCACTGTGTTGTTTGTTTTGATTACTTTGTCATTCTTTTTATGGTTCGGGAACTATTTTGGGTGATACATGTTCAATCAAGGAGGTGCCTACATTCCCAAAGAGATCAAAAGAGTAATTTGGAGCATCATGAACCTCAACTTTAAAAACTAGGTGATTTTGTTCCATGTTTATCACTCTCAATTTCATCTTTGAACTCCTCTCCTACCCGCTTCTAACTTTTTTTTTCTTCAAACATTGGGGATAGTGTAATTCTAAGTTGGGGGAGATAAAAAATGATTTTTTTTATTTTAAAAACATGCATGAAAAGAAAAAATCCATTGACCATAAAGATGATAAACACACATTGCAAACTCTAAAATTGGATATCAAATAAATTTTGCATGCCTTGATTCTGATTTTAATGCAATTTTAAGTTCATGATCATAGTTTTTGGAAAGTGAGGTTGTCCGATGTGATTTTTCAATGTTTACAATTTAATCCTCTTAATAAAAATGCCACAATGCACGTCTACTGGATCGTGGGTGTAAATTTGAGTTCTTGGGTCCCTTTCATTATAGCATAGGGTTCTCGGGTCACTTTTAGTTTAATTTGAGTATCCAAAAAAAACAAAAAAAACAAAAAAAAAGACCACATAGAGCAATGTTTTTTCCAAATGTGTGGCATCCGACACTTGGGGATCGTGACTCCATAGTTTTCTTGCCCAGATTTAGGCTTTATATCTCTATTTTAGAGCATTAAATTGACAATATGTGTGGCGTCCGGCACTTGGGGATCATGACTCCCTAGTTGTCTTGCCCAGAGTTAGTCTTTTCATATCAATTGTGCTTAAAAAAATAAAAAAAATCCAAAAAAATTAAAAAAAATGGATACTCATCTTAAGGTTTAATGTGATTCCCACCTAGCGCTTCTATTTTTTCCCCTTGAACAATAAAATGGGCCCCATATCTTTTATGATGCACAACACTTTATCATGCTTAATTGGAATTGGATGAAATGTGGTGATGAATTTCAACAAAGGAATGGGCTTGGGCTTGGGATATGCTTATGGACCTAGCTTTTTTTTAATGATTTTTATGGGTTTTCATAATTTTTTTGATATTAGATATTTGGGTGGGCAATGTGTATTAAAATGATTTTGGATAAGGGGATTTGAATTTCATATTTGTAATTTATTTTGCTATGGACTAGAAAAACTCAAGTTGGGGGGTGTGATTAGTCACTAAAAGTGGCTAATATTAATTGTTAATATCTTTATATTCATTGTTTCAAAGTCCATAAACATTTTTTTAGTGAATTACATAAATAGAACTTCATTTCTCATCAAAAATGCAATTCATGTTTAACATGCAAATTTGGGCCCAATAATTCATTTGTTTTTTGAAAATATTATATTAATTTTATGAATTTTCAATTTTGGGATATGATTGATCACTTTGTTTGGAACATTTTATCTTTTAGTTCCGCTGGATGAATCCCAAAGGAAGATGGATAATTTTGCGTCTGAACGCAGAAACTTGCTGGAAAAAGCATAATGGGCCTAATGTCCATCAAACAAATGTGGGGCCCAGAGAACAACCTCAATAAAGCTCCAATTTATACAGTAGAAAGATAAAAATATGAAGATAATTTTATTCAACTGTGGACGGAGCTAATTCTGATGTTTTCATAACAATAAAGGGATCTGAAGTTTAGATTTAAATGGTGGACTCGACATTAATGCACAGAAATCCATCCCACCATTTCGACCATAACTTCCAAACGGATGAGCCAAATTTCCTGAAATTTTTAGAGTTTCTAGGAGACACATGGGAGAAGATATGTCTCTTCTACAACCCCTCCGTATTCTCCTTTTTTCAATTGCAAATTCACACGTCAATATGGTGGACGAATCTGGACAGTTTTCCGGGTCAAATTCAAAACAACAATTTCCTTTTGATTATTCACCCTCCATTTGACTCTATTAATTGTTGGGGGGTTAATTAATTGTTGGGGGATGTAAAAAAGGCTCTTAATATTCCTATATAAAGAGCTATTAGTGATGGGAATAGGGGTGGATATTTTTCATATCATCTTTTGTTGCTTGTTTCATTGTAAGGTTATGCTTCCAAATTTCCTTTGTAATGTTTTCCATTTCCATGTAAGTTTCTTTTTTGTATCTTTATGTTCTTAATCAACTTTATTTACTTCTATATTTTCCATTTCTTTTATTAAAACATTATTATCACAAATCACATTGATATCTTTTTGTTGTTGTGAATTAGTTCACACACACGGAAGAGTGCTCATTATTTCCGCGGTTTTAATTACTTCAATCTAATTCTTGTTAGCCATCTTCCGGCCACCATTGAGAGTATACCATCAATGGAGGGCTAAAACCTTAATGGTATGATCTTAGGAGGATGCAAAGGCTTGATTGAATGTTATTGTATGAATGAATTGTTGTTAATTGGATAATTAATTTAATACATCCATTCATCAATTTTTTCTACTATTCATCTTTACAGTGTTTGAGAAAACTAAATTCAATTACTAAATGGCCATATACCTCGGGGAGATCATGAATTTGGTTCTATAAGTGTATACAGGATTAGTAATTGTGTTTAGTATCTACCAAACCAGAAAATGATGAATGTAACGTTATTTTTGAAGAATGGATTCATCAAAAATTAATAAAACTAAAATTGTCTAATGAAGTAAAATGCATTCAATCCACCCCGAGCATAATCCTAAGATCAACCCATTTCCATTTAATTGAATTCACATAGGTTTATTAGTGTTCTTTAAAAACCATCCAAAATAAAACCCAATGTCGGCTACTTCATAGCCCATCCTTCACACAATCATAGCGTCTCAAAGTTACTTTTTTGGTCCCTATGGATTCAACCCCTACATGTACTACATCGATCGCTTTTACCAGTAGGGTAAATTTGGGTGCAACCAGTTATCATATGTAATTGAAGGTTATCCCATGTGGGAAAAGATATTTGAAGATGGATTCCTAGTCATAATAGCTATGAGGATACATGATTGAATATGAGGATGGTTATAACATAAAATGAGATAGGATCATATATTTATTCCACTCTAGTCAAGGATTTTCTGATATACATGATTAATACCCTATAATTAAGGCTCTTGGTCATTCCATATAAACAAAAATCAATTCCTGTTATGTTCATGGTTAATCATTTATTTATACAAGAATTTTAATTAATTATAACATTATTGAAATGGGTTTATAAGCATATAATAGAAAATATAAAAATTTATTATAATTAAATTATTTTATCAATAAATTTAAATAGTTACGTAAACTAATCATAATATTTTTATGTAATTTGAATGGTAAAAAAAATAACTTTTACATTTATAGATAAAATCCTTAATGTAAATATTAATTCATAAAACTCCTTTGATTACATGATTTGTACTAAAACTGTAGATTTATATGCTTATTTGGCCTCCTTCAGAACACATAAATTTTAATGAGTTCTAATAAAGTATTTCATTAAAATTAATTCATTTATAATCGAGACTAATTTCCATCAGAAGAACAGTTGTCTCATGAACAAACATCATTCATCCCTAATCTAACCACCCATTACAACCATTAGAAAGGTCTGATGTGTATTCCCAATTTCCACATCTTGAGGATAAGAACAAGGGAATCAAGAAATACCTTTGGGAAATACTTTTTCACATAGCAAATAAAATGAACAAAAAAATACATATAAGAGATTCAAAAAAATTGTAATATAATATTAGACAATAAACTACAAAGAGTGCATGAAATAAACATGTTCTAAATCCCAAACATATGATATAAAGTACATAAAATAATATAAACACTTCTCAATGTTATTTTGTGGTCATTATCCCACTATTTCATGAGTAAAATATCAAACCCTACTTTTATGGGTAAATGTTTTGACCATGTTACTCCTTCACTTTTCTAACTCTATAAAAATTAATATCTATACTCACCCGTAGTTATGTGAATTCTGTGAGAAAAATAATTCCTATAGAACCGACAAAGTATTTCATAATTGTTTTTATTAAAGAGATAAAACATTATAATTTAATGAATTTAATATATATAAATATATCTTAATATAGTTTTAAATAATGTATTAGAAACCACCCTTTCTAAAAGTTATTATACATAACGATTAAAAAACCATCTTCAAATAATATACAAATAAACAATTTCTAAAATAATTTTTAAATATCCAATATAAAAGGGTCACCATGGATGAGATAAACCCACATTAGGTCAAACTCAAGGAATAACAATATTTACATACAATTATAGTGTAAACCCATTTTACCTATCCAAAAACCATCCAAAAATGTCATTCCAAACATTTCCCAAACTCTGTACCCTAGATTACCAATTTTTCGTAATGACCACATAGTGGATTTAAATTTAACAAAAATATGACACATGGAGGTTTTATTTTTCATTCCACAAATAATTCATCGGGAATTGTAAACATAAATATTAAATAATCCTCTAAAAGTGAAATAAAAATTATATGAAAATAATATATTTTAATAATGCTAAAAATGGAAATATATTTATTAAATGTTCCCAAAAAAACATTATTTTACTAAGTCATGATTCATTCATTAAAAAAATTTATAAATGATTTATGACGATAAATCATTGATGGATTCTAAAAAACATTCTTATGAACCCTCCTTCCTTAAACACGAGTCCCGTGTAAAATTCAAATAGGATCCACACTCTAAGAGGAACAATAGAGGCACCAAACATTGTTGGAAATGGTTTGGATGTTGTGACATAGGGAGGTTCATAATAATAAATTTAGCAGTATTCATTAAAGAAAATATATTTAAAAAAAGTATCCATCTAAGGTGTAGAATAGAATCCCATTTGAGTTATGTATACATAACATTAGACATAAATGGTATACTATCTATATTAACCCTCATAAAAAGTATTAGTGGCTATTAGTATGTTCTTCCATTAATGGATAAGAATCTATAAAATAAATCATTGGATAAATTTCGAATTTGATTATTTTTATTCACATAATATATAGAACAGTAGAATAGAACACATTCTAGGGATCACTTTAAAGAACATTGTTCTAGAGACTCAAGTACATAATATGACTTGTATATTGGTTATAGATCAAGAGGGGTATTGTTTTCATACTTTTATAGTTATAGAATCATTATTAGTTTATAATGATGATCCTCTATCATGTAATGAATATGTATATCTCATGTTGTAAGGTGTTATTAGGCATTGAATTTTGAGATAGTATCCTTGTATTGGTAGATCATCTTGTATATTTAATTCATGATGGCTGTAACTAGTTATTTAGTATGAAAATATATTTTGATTTTAATGTTATTTTCATTAAGATATGGATAGTTTCTAAATGGATTAATAAAGGTCATTGTATATACTATGTATAAACTATTTCTCCTCTCATTGGGATTGTTCTGTAAAAATTAAACTCATCATATGAAGTGGAAATGTTTTTGAGAATTGGAAACTGGATTCCATAACATGTTTTAATAAATGGATTCATATAGAATACTTATATATGGAACATATAATATTTTTTTCACCCTAAACATTTCCATAATCGTATAAAACATGGATATATCAATTTACAAAAGGAAAAAATATTTATATATTGTCACATTCAACATCATGAATCCATAATAGAATTGTGTTATATAAAGTATACATTTGAGCACATTGTCTATAAATGAATCTATTGTGCATAATTTTATTTCAATTAAATATATATTAACGACATATTAACAATTTTAAAATATATACCAAAATTAAAATAATATTATACAAGTTTTACAATGTCCTTGTCTATAGAAGACTTATATGAATAGGACAGAATTTTAGGGATCATGAATATTAATAAAATATAAATGTGTATAAATTTTATAATTTATATTACATTAAATGAGAGGATATTAATTATATTAAGGACAAATAATTCAAATAGGATATTTTTTCTTATGTCACATGGTATATATCACTCTAAAAAAATGTATCACTAAAATGAGAGGATTGAAATAGTTATACGAAATTTCATTACGAATCAGTGAGAATATTTTATTTATTTATTTATTTATTTATATTTATTTTGCTTGATTTGGAAAATACCATTATCATGGTACACTGGTAATAAAATGATCTAGGAGACAGTTGTTATGTGGTTTTCATGACTATCCTATTCTAGATGAGGAAAACTAATTACATGATCCAAGTCTATTTTCAATATTGGGATATATTAATTATGGGATATAATGAATCTATTCGTTTGAAACTGGGATGAGATAAAATAAAATTCTAAAAATTTATTCACCCTCGGTGGAGTTTAAGTGAGCTAAAAGAGACTGAAGTAGAATGTTTCCATCAGTTTTATAGTAGTTTCTGAATGAATTAGGGATTCTAATGTATCTAGACATCTATAATGTATATGAATCAAAATCCAAGAGTATGAGGTAACTACTCATAGTAAAGAACATATCCAATTTTATAGTGATTATACTCTAGTAGGGAGTCGTAAGTTGGAGTCATGGCTACTTCAATGGATGAAGTATATAATTTTATTCTATCCATGTATGATGTATATTTCTAAAAAATGAAATTATAGAGTGAAGAGTTTTTATAAAGGATAATATGATGAAATATTTATTAAATAATTATCTTATCATATATATATATATATATATATATATATTATTTTAGAGTTTGTTGATATAAATTTATTATAACATTAATATTGTTCATGTGGGAATATTATAGAGTAATTTTACTAGAACTAATGAAATTTTACTTTTTATTACATTAATATTAATAATCATTAATACTAAAATATATTTTATCATAAATGGAGTCTTTATCTATATGACATTAGTTTGATACTGTCTATAGAATATTTATCCAATTGAAAGGTCATAATTGTTACCTAAGATGAATGGAACCAAGATATTATATGATTATATTCATTAATATGTATTATATTTTCAAATGAAATCTATCTAAGTTGAAGTTAATGATTCATGATAAAAAGTTTTGGAAGATTATAATACATTATGACTTATTATCGTTAGGTTTTCCCTTGGTATCCTCCAACCAATGAGGTTTTGAGAACAGATCTTTCCATACAGTTATATATGTTACATGGGTTATTGGATATTCCTATATTTTTGAAATATTTTTTTTCATTGGAATATAATAATTATTAATTTATTTAAAAAATCATATAATTAGACATATTGATAAAAATATTAATGATATATCATTCATACAGTGACCCAAGCCTTAAAAATATGTTATTTATAAAACACTAACATATATTTCTAAAAAATTAAATCTGAGGATATTCATGTCAACTGTATTTGAAAGATAAGACAGATAAAAAAATCATACATAATGTAAACCCATCATATTTATTTCAAACTCATTATAGTTCCCCAATTTATAAAATATATTCTAAAACTGCATTGGATACCCTGAGGAAAATTCATAAATAAATGTGTGATTTTGATAGTATTTTAAGGGAATTGACATGTAAATAGAGTTTATCATGAGTTTTATAAGGAATATCATGATATCTTATAATGTATTATCCTAACCATTGATACTTGGAATATGTAAATGATGTCACAATATCACTGAATCTGGGAATTTGTTAAAACAACATATGAGATGACTTCATAAAAATAATTCAAAATAACATCCATGTCTATAATCATTATGTTTTGAAAGTAACATTGTATATTTATTTTAAATCCTTAGACTATAATAGAAATAAAATTGGACATAATTATTTACCGAATAAATTAAGGGGATATATAATACTTGTCCCACCCATCAGATAACATGTTGTACATATATGTCTTATAAGGGTTCATAGATGATAACTCATGAGATTAAAATAATAAAAATTAATTACGTGGATATATAATTCATGTAAAAAATAATATAATGAATGTAACACTTAATTTTTCCACATGAGGATAGTAAACAATTAAAAAATCATAATCATGAAGAGACATAAGAGAAGGAAATGGATTTCAGCATTCTAATTTAGTCCATAACAAATGATAAATTTTAATAGCCATAAATGGAATACATATTTAAATATATTAATATATTCATTATTTAAAACGTAATATATATCATCCACATGGATATATATTAATGAAAACTCATGAGAATGATTTGGAGATGATTGAATAAAAATAAACCACTTGGGGAATCTTTTATGAAATAATAATAAGATATTAAAATGAAAGAAAAGAATTATTATTATACATAAAAATAATAAATGAACAATTTTATACAAAAAAAACTGAGTTTTATTATAATATATTAAATTTTCAAAAACATTTTAGGGGGTGATTACTAACACGATACTTGAAATAGGAAAGTTTCACATATTAAATTTACATAAATTTGGGGTGTTAGAATTGAACATAAAACTTCTATAACCATTGAAATAAATAATATATATTAATGTCTATATATTTAAGGGAAACCTATATAATAATATAGTAATAAATGTGAATAATATTTTGAAAAAATAAAAAAAACAATGAGAACATGCTACAAATATTTAATGATGGCGACATGGATGATCCCTAAACACATGTTGGAATCCAGTCTACACATGTTCTTATCATTCAATGTAAATAAATCATTATTATTATATATATACTAGAGATCCATATTCATCTAAATTTAAATTTTTTAGCTCTATTTTTCATCAATTGATATTTATTTTTTATATCATTTATTCTTATATTTTTTAATAAAGGATGATTGGTCAATTTTTCCATGAGAATTTCAGTTTCTTGACCATGATGAAATGTCTTCAAAAAACATGATTATATTTAATATTATTTAGTATTACATAATTTATTATACCATTATGACATATAAACATAATTTTCAATGGATAGTTCAAAAAATACCCAAATTGAGGATGGTTCTTTGGTAAGTCCATTGGAGGTATTCAATGATAATTCGAAAATTTCTTTATTATCAAAAAATGTTAAATTAATTATAATATTATTTTAGAATATTAATTTTTTTTACAAATATCATTTCTCATTGTAAAGAACAGGAAATATCAAGGAAAATAGTTTCTTAAATACTTTTGAATTTTACGAGTCCGCAGTTCCTAATGCCACTTGATTCCGAGGCCCGGTGTTCCCGGAATCAATTTCTGATTTTTTGTTTGGGTACATTCCGCAAACAGATAAGCGGGTTTTTCTATATTTTGAAATGGTGCTCAGAATCGAAATCTGAGGGCACCGATGAACTCGCAGCGCTGGTAATTGCTTGAGGGGACATTTACCACAGTTGTATTTTATGCGGGTTGGAAGTTAATTTTGGGGATTTAGATAAAATTGTAGAGAACAATTTTATTTTATATCTGGTAGCTATATCCTACATGGGGGAGGTTGTTGATGGGTCCCACACCATCATAACCTCCCATGAGAGGGTATTTGTGTGGTGGGTCCCACACAAACCCCTAATTTTTCACCTTCCCTCAACTCCCCAATTAATTCCCCTTGCATTTATTATGACAAATCCTCTTTTAATTGTGACTCTTCACTTCCTCCCCTCTCACCCATTAATTTGTGCCAACTCTTTTAATTAAAGACATAATTAATTAATTAACTTAGTTTGAATTATTTTTAATTGGTTGACATTTATTTATAGTGGGAGAAATCATTTTTGATATTGGGATAGCTAATATTATTTGTGTGGGAACCTATGGAGAAATAGAAGAGCTCCCTCCTTCCACAAAGAACGGATTTCTTCCTCAACGAAAAATACTCTACGATTCGAAGAACACGATGTCGCCAAAGACACTTCTTCTTCGGGTATACGCCATCTTCGAAAAAATTGACAACATTATTCTACGATGCCATCTACTGTGACACTCTTCTTCCACAGCTCGACGACGTGTGACGTCTTTTCGAGGTAGGGGTTTGTTTTAATTTTATTTGAATAAAATTTGTCTTAGTCCTTCGTTGAAATCGTGTTTTACCTTTGGCCATTTGATACCTCCTAACACGGAGGGATCGGGCCGAACGAACACGGCCCAATGACCCTTTGATTGTTCTTGGATACCTTGGCGGCGACAATGAGAGGCGGTAGCGACAAATAGGAGCAGTGATCGTGCGCTGACCGCATGCAGAAGAATCGTGGCCCTAAACCATGGGCCTATCAAAAAGGGAAGAACTGGCCGGCTATTATCAGTCGGGCCGAAGGGATGAACCGTGACGTCCCACGGTGCCGCACAGTGGAGAACAGTGGCCCAGACAGGGTAGGCCACATTAGAGAAAGACCGACTAGCTCGTTTGCTGGCTAGGCGGAGGAAGGTCGCGGATCCCACGGTGCTCCGCAGGGAGACCGCGGCCCGCCCGAGCAGGAATCTTGCACAGAGAAGGTCGGCCGGCTTCGGCCTGTCGGTTTCAGAGGGCGTAGCTGCTTGGCACCGCCAGTTCGAGCAGCTTCCCACCCCCACACGGACCGCTCGGGCCTTCGGGCCCAGGCGCGCCCAGGCACATCGCACCCCGCCGGGCCAGGCCGCGCCCCCTTAAGTCGGGGCCCGCACCTTCGTCCTGGGCCTCAACCCTCGAGCCAGGACCCGTGATTCGCCGTGCTGGTTCGACCCTCTTCCAGGTTTGACCTGCCATAACAGGTTGACCTGACTCGTCGGCCCACTGTCCTTAACGGACAGGGCATGATTTAACAGAAACGTAAATAATAATAAGACTGCATGTCCGATCGATGCTCCAACTACCGCACTGGGACCCTTGTGATGGGGTGGTCCTTTTGCGATACTCTATGTGTGTTTTGGTAAACATTGGAAAATGGCATAGTCTATAAAGACCATGTTTCCAATCGGGCCGTTGGAGCAAAATTACTAATAACTCTCAAACCAGGGGTCTGATTGACGGTTCATCTATCACGTGGGGTTCCTTTTGAAGAGGCAGAACATTGAAATACATCAACTCTATACATTGTGATAGTTGATGTATCTATCCCTTGGCTCGAGGAGTGGACCCTCACAGAATCGAGCATGTTGTGTGCGGGAACGCTAGATCTGGCTGCAACTACAATTACTACTTTACTAGAATCCTCCGTGGGTTCAGTGACGAAGAAAACTGTACTAGAATCCTCCCTGGGTTCGGCAGTGACGACAACTGTACTGGAATCCTCAGTGGGTTAGGCAGCGAAGACAACTGTACTGAAATCCTCCATGGGTTCAGCAATGATGACAACTGTACAGGAATCCACCGTGTGTTCGGAAGCGACGACAGCTTAACTATAATCCTCAATGGGTTTGGCAGAAATGATGAATCTATGACTTAATCTGATCACCTCTATCTCTATACGAATGATGTGTACTTATATGAGCTGAGTCATGAATTTCAATAATTACCATCAGAGTGATTGACTTTATTCCTCTGTGGACTAGGTTGTGCTTGGGCTCGAGATTTGGAGCCGAACTAGGATTGATAACTTTGGTATATGTATGGACATATACCTAAGTAGAGTTGGTTGATACTTCATGATTGTATCTTTTCTTTTTGGTTTATCCTTTGTGGATTCTGGAAAACCTTTGCGGGTCTCGGGGACTCTACTGAGTATTGTTATACTCACCCCAGCATAGGCTACGCCCGCACTACATAGTGTTGGATTCAAACGACTGACATCCCTGATCGTAGTAGATACTAGAGGTGTTGGATAGTACCCGGAGGTGGACCACTTGGCAGAACGTACACAGAGTGGACGGACAGACCCGATGTACCGAGGAGACTATATGTACCCGCCCTTCAGGTGTGATTTCCGGAGGACAACTCAGTGGTTTCTGTTTTACTTTACTACAATTGTACTAGTCTTTCAGTTGTACTGTACTTTTCAGTTCGGTTTGTATTCTGGCCGATTTACCTTTTAGCACTTACTTTGTGTTCAGTATTACATTGTTCATATATCAACTTGTGTACTCTATTGTGTTTGTTACTATCATAAAAGAAAATTACTTCAATTGTATTGGTATTTATGCCTTTGGTTCTAGTCTCAAGCCCCTGGCCTATGGAAGGCAGGCTTGGGGTAGTCACGGTGCGGGCCCTGAGGATGGGTCATGAAAAATTGATATTATTGGAGTTGTTTCTACCGGAGAACCTAGGACTCTGATAATTCCTTTCTATGAAGAAATAGTGTTATGTGTATTGAGCGTGGTTTTTAGTCAAAGGAGTCCAGTGTTGGTAAGGCGGCCAACGTATCCATACACTAGCACCCTGACCCCTGATTTTTGACTCAGTTCATGAAAATACTGATTTCATGTGTGTTTCAAAATTTTCTTTGTGAATAAATTGTGTCATCTCACCAGGTATACTAGTTTGACCGTGGCGCACCTGTTTCTTTTCAGAATGGCCCCACAAATTCATCCAGCTAGGGTTCCGAGTCACAAATGAGATGGCATCCCACCGAATGAGGAGGCCTTGGTGCATGGCCCCATCATAACAGAGGCACCAGCGGTACCACTACCTGCTGAGCCACCGATACTACCAGCCCCAACATCAGAGATTGCATGCCGCCAGAGTGCGTAGAATGAGTTATAGTGACCGAGGATGCCCAGGGTCCGTGGAGATATGGAACCTTCGGAAGCCGAGGATTCGCTGGAGGCAATCGTCACGGTTTTCATATTCTTAGGGACACCAGCTGATCTTATAGTGAACCTTTCTACGAATCTCATGCACACAGCAACAGATAGATGGTGGATCTTGATGCTCTAGGTGCACGATGAGGCATATCTTTTTTTTTTTGGACAGACTTCGAGATTCTATTCCACTTGGAGTTTTTTCCCACCACCCTTCATGTGGTGCGGATCTAGGAGTTACTTGATCTACGACAGGGCATCATGACAGTAGCTTAGTACACAGTGAGGTTTACTGAACTCTCACGCTACTCCACTGATATGGTATGAGACCTATTCTTCAGGGTACATACCTTTGAGCAGGGACTGAGGCACGAGATCAGAGATTCGACGATTCCTCTCAGCATCCCAACGTAGGCAGGGGTTCTAGAAAGGGCCCTTCTAGTGGGGAGATTTCTCCCTGAGTAGTCACCGATAGAGAGACCCACCACAGGGCGACACGTATTGGATTTTTCTATAGCCGATAGTAGAAAGTTGATGTAGATGTCCATGCGGTCTAGGCCATCAGGTGGGAGACCTCAGGATACAGGGTCGGTTGTGTGGGGAACCCAAAACAGACCCTGCAATCCTAGGAGATGGATGTGCTATGCATGCGGTGGATAGGGTCACATGGCTCGAGGATGTCCAACCTGCCATGCTGACGAGTAGCAGAAAGTAGAGGGACCTCCTAGGCAGAGGCAGAGGTTCAACCATGGCGGTCCATCCGGAGCGGGCGGGCGAGGAAGATGAGCTGGCCAAGCAGTGGGTGGTGGACGACGTTTCGAGGCTCTACCTCCACCACAACCAGTAGGTCCACCCTGACCACAAGGAGCAGGCAGACAGAGGTTGGCTCAGCTCCAGGTAGTGGAGGATAACAACCACGGTGCACCTGAGATGATTTGAGGTACTATCTTTGTCTAATACACCATTGATATTGTACTTATAGACACATGAGTGAGTCATTATTTTATTTTCACTGCACTTGTTCAGAGCTCGGAGATTCCGACGGAGCCATTGTCTCAATCCTTACGGCTAGAGAATCCTACGGGAGTCGACTCGACAATTATGAACTGGTTCCGGCAGAGTGAGCATACTCTAGGAGGCGAGAGCTTCTGCTGGGATCTTTTCTTAGCAGCATCGAGGCCTTACGACGTCATCTTGGGTATGAACTGGTTATCTATAGTCCATGCTCAGATTGAATATATTAGGCACAAGGTGCGGTGTATCCGCACGGATGGGAGCAGGTTCACCTTCACTGGCGAGAAGGGAGCCTTTGCAGCGCAGGATGGACTTTCGTAGAGGAGATGGCAGCCGATCACACTTCATTTTGATAGTATCATCCTTGGAGTAGTTGATGTGCGGAGTCCGAGTTTTCCTATTGTGGTGGATCAGTATGCAGAGATTTTTCCTGATGACATTCCAGGACTACCTCCTCACAGAGAGGTAGAATTCTACATAGACCTTTACCCCGAGACATCACCGATATCTACTTCAGTTTATCAGATTTCTCTTGTTGAGCTTCATGAGCTGTAGGTAAAGTTGGAGGACTTCTAGGGAAAATGATTCATCCAAACCAGTGTTTCACCCTGGGCTTCTCCGATTTTGTTTTCCAAGAAGGCGGATGGGAGCTAGTTACTGTGTTTCGACTACCACCGCCTGAATCAGGTGACCATGAAGAACAAGTACCAACTCCCGATGATTGATGACTTCTTTGATCAGCTCAATGGAGCATGATGGTTTTCAAAAATAGACCTCCGGTCAGGCAATCATCATCTTAGAGTTCGAGATGAGGATGTGCAGAAGGCAACCTTCAGGTGACGGTATGGCCACTATGAGTTTTCGGATATGCCATTCGACTTAACCAAAGCACCAGTAGTGTTCATGATTATCATGAACATGATATTACAGCCTTACCTCGATCATTTTTTCATATTCTTCATTGAGGGAATAATAATTTACTCGACTACTGAGGAGGAGCACACCTACCACTTGCGGGTTGTACTCGATACACTCTGAGAGAACCAGCTTTATGGTATGCTCTCTAAGTGCAAGTTCTGGATTAGATATGTTCCCATCTTGGGACATTTATTCTCAGAAGTGGGAGTTCTACTGGATCCAGCGATGATTGAGGCAGTTCTTTCTTGGGAGCCACTGAGGAGAGTGACAGAGCTGTTGAGTTTCTTAGGTCTACCTGGGTACTATCAGAGGTTTGTTCTAAACTTCTTCCGAGTTTCCGCACTTCTTTAATCTTTGACGAAGAAGCGAAAAACCTTAGTGCGGTTTGATAGATGTCAGCAGAGCGTTCAATATATGAGATAGAGATTGAATAGTGCATCCATCTTGAGGCTACAGTAGGAGGTAGTATGGTACGTAGATTTCTGTGATACATCAGGGACCAGACTCAGGTGTCTCTTAATGCAGGAGTGATCAATGATCGCATATCGTTCATGACAGATGAGACAACACGACCAGAACTATTCTACCCATGACCTGGAGTTAGCAGTAGTGGTCTTCGCCTAGACGATGTGGATGCACTATCTGATGGGTGAGTTCTTTATAGTCTACTCTATCCACTAGAGTCTCAGGTACATCTTCTCACAGAAGGACCTGAACCTGAGACAGAGGAGATGGCTTGAGTTCCTCTAGGACTATGATTTTAGATAGTCTATACTCCTGGGAAGGGGAACGTTGCGGCTGATGCTCTCAGCCTGAGATCATGAATTCAAATTCTAGGAGAGGTGACAAAGAAGCTAGCCACATTGCAGATATCATTTTTTGATAGAGATCGAGCAGCCTTTCTACTGTCACTCACAATCACTCCTCCACTCCTTCAATGAGTGAGAGAGACACAGCGTGGGGACGTTGACTGTGAGATACGACGTGCTCTGATATCCACAGGGCAGGCACCTGATGGATCTTCTGAAGGAGGGGAGCACATCAGCCTCTTCAGGGGACATACGATGGTACTAGTTGCACTACATGAGGAGGTGTTGAGGAAGCTCCACACTTCCCATCTAGCGGTAAATCCAAGAGTCGTGATGATTTACCAGGAACTCAGACGACATCATTGTTGGCGAGGTATGAAGAAGGTTGTAGCAGAGTTCGTTTCATGATGCCTCACTTGTTAGCAAGTGAAGGTGGAGCACCAGGTACCAACAGGCTTTGTAATACCCTTATAGGTCCCAGAGTGGAAGTGGGACAGAATATCCATGGATTTCGTGACGGGGCTTCCACATACATCTTGGGGACACGACTCTATCTGGGTGATAGGCGACTGACTCACAAAGTCGGCCCACTTCCTACCAATTAGAGATCAGGGCTTAGTAGAGATCTTGGGATGCCTCTACGTTCAGTAGATCTTACAGCTTCACAGTGTTCCATCGACTATAGTTTCAGATCGTGATGCTCGATTCACATCCCGACATTGGAAGGGGTTACATGGGGCTTTTGAGATATAGTTACGTATCAGAACCACCTTCCATCTTCAGGAAGACGGTCATGCTGAGAGGACCATTTGGACACTTGAGGATATGATCCATGCAAGTGTCCTTGACTTTGGTCGCAGTTGGGAGGATCACCTACCCTTGGTTGAGTTTTCATACTAGAACAGTTACCACTCCACCATAGGGATGGCACCATACGAGGCACTATACGACCAACCATGAAGATCACCTCTATGCTGGACAGACCCTGGGGAGTCAGTACTAGTAGGACCATATATGGTTCCAGATACGATGGAGAAGATTCAGATCATCCAGGAGTGGATGAAGACTTCCCATACCAAAAAGAAGTCCTATGATGATTGGAGATAGAGACCACTAGAGTTCGAGGATGGCTACACCATTTTCGTACAGGTCTCACCACGATGAGGTCTACGAAGATTTGGCGGGGGTGGAATGTTATCTCCACGGTTCATCAGAACTTTTCATGGTTCTCAGCAGAGTAGGGGAGGTGGCTTTCTGCATAGCCCTTCCACCTCAATTGTACAGGGTGCATGACCTTTTCCACATATCTCAGCTTAGGAGATATATGCACGACCCGAACCACATCATCGATCACGGGGAGCTAGAAATTGATGATGGGGATACGTTTGTAGACGTTCCGGTAGAGATCGAGGATCGACAGGAGATGGTCCTATGTGGGTGGTCGATTCCTCTAGTGCACATCCGATGGAAACACGGGAACCTCCAGGAGAGAACCTAGGAGCGGGAGGCTCAGATGAATGTACAGTACCCACAATTTGTTTCCCTAGTGTGTGTTGTAGCTTTATGGGGACGTAAATCCCTGAGGTGGGAGTAATGTAAAGACCCTAAAATTTCAATGACATTTTTTTCTTAAATACTTTGGAATTTTACTAGTCCATGGTTTCTGACGATACAGGATTCCAAGGCCTGGTGTTCCTGGAATCAATTTCTGAAGTTCTGTTCGGGTATATTGAGTAAACGTACGAGTGAGTTTCTCTATCTTTTGAACCGGTGCTCGGAATTGAAATATGAGGGCACCGATTAACTCGCAGTGCCATAAATTGCTTAAGGGACCTTTACCACAATTTCATTTTAGGTGGGATGGATGTTAATTTTGGGGATTTATAATAAAATATACAAAATTTTGGAGTAAAATTTTATTTTATATCTGGTAGTTATATCCAACAAGGGGGAGGTTGTTGGTGGGGCCCATGACCACATAACATCCCAGGAGAGAATATTTTTTAGGTAGGGCCCACAGGAACCCCTAACTCCTCACCTTCCCTCAACTCCCCAATTAATTCCCCTTGCATTTATTATGAAAACTCCTCTTTTAATTGTGACTCTTCACTTCCTCGCCTCTCACCCATTAATTTGTGCCAACTCTTTTAATTAATGGTATCTTTAAATAATTAACTAAGTTTGAATTATTTTTAATTGGATGGCATTTCATTAATGTGGGAGAAATCATTTTTGATATTGGGATAGCTAATATTATTTGTGGGGGAACCACTATAGAAAATGATGATCTCCCTCATTCCAAAAAGAACTACATTCTAACTCGACAAAGAACACATTACAATTAAAAGAATGCGAAGACGCCAAAAACACTTATTCTTTGGGTGCACACTGGTTATGATGGAATCGACACTGTTTTTATGTGACACCATCTACCGCAACACTCGTCTTCCGCGGATCGATGACGTGAAATGACATTTCGAGGTAGGGGTTTGTTTCAATCTTATTTCAATAAAATTGTTCTTCATCCCTCGTTGAAATCATGATTTACCTTTTTCCATTTGATACCGCCTAACGCGGAGGGCGGGGGCCGAATGAACACAGCTCGAAGACCGTCCGATTATTCGTGGATTCTTTGGATGCGACAACGAGAGGCGGTAGTGATGAATGGGAGCGGCGGCCGTGTGTCGGCCGTGTATGGAATACCATGGCCCACAACCATGGGCTGCTCGACCTGGGAAGAACCGGCCGGCTATAGCCAGCCGGGATGTAGGGAGGGACCATGGAGGCCCACGGCGCCACGCTGTGGAGAAACGCGGCCCGCACAGGGCGGGCCGCTTCAGCGGAAGGACCGGACGACCGGGAGGAGGATGGACGCGACACAAAGGGTGCCTCATAGGGAGACCATGGCCAACCCGAGTGGGACTCTTGCACCGAGAAGGCCGGCCAACTCCGGTAGGCCGGTTTAGGAGGGCGGTGCCACTTGGGGCCGCCGGTTCGGGTAGCCCCCCCCCCCCCCCCTCGGACCTATTTCCCCTTCGGGCCGAGATACGGCCCACCGGGCCGCGCCACGCCCCATCATGCCGGGCCGCGCCCATCGGGCTAGGCCGCGCGATTCACCAGGCTGGTCTGACCCTCTACCAGGTCGGACCCGCCAAAACTATGTTGACCTGACCCGTTGGACCACTGGGCTTAACGGGCCTGGCCTGATTTCACTTAAAAGTGAATAACAATAAGACCGTGTGACTGATCTACGCGCCGTCTATGGAACTGGGACCCTTTTAATGAGGCGGTCCTTTTGCGATACACTAAGTGAGTTTTGGTCAACTTGGGAAAATGGCCAGGATTGGATAGAGCGTGTTTCTAACTGGGCCCCCTGAGAAAAAATAATAATAACTATCAGACCGGGCATCTGATTGACGCGTCGTCTACCACGTTAGGTTCCTTTTGGCGTGACGGAACATTGAGATACATCAACTCTATACATCATTACATTTGATGTATCGACCCCTTGGCTCGAGGAGCGGACCCCCTGGAATCGAGTTTACTATGTGTGGGAACCCTAGAGCTGGGTACGACTGCAATGACTACCGTACTAGAATCCTAAGTGGGATCGACGACGATGAAAAATGTATTGGAATCCGCCGTGGGTTCGGCAATGACGACAACTATACTGGAATCCTCTGTGGGATCGGCAGCGACGACAAATGTACTGGAATCCTCTGTGGGTTCGGCTGGGAGGACAACTGTGCTGGAATTATCAGTGGGTTCGGCAGTGATGACAACTGTACTAGAAT
This sequence comes from Viscum album, assembly GCA_963277665.1. NCBI lineage: Eukaryota > Viridiplantae > Streptophyta > Magnoliopsida > Santalales > Viscaceae > Viscum > Viscum album. The sequence goes on along the minus strand of OY728135.1, from coordinate 1,586,978,603 downwards.
CCTCCATGTCTTCGTCAGCAATAATGAATTATTGAATTCATCTGACCATCTCTATCTCTATATGAATTATGTGTACATGTGTGAGATGAGTCTTGAATTTAAATCATTACCATCAGTGTAATTGAATTTTTTCTTGTGTGGACTTGGTTGTGCTTGGGCTCGAGAGTTAGACCCGAAATAGGATTGATAACCTAGATATATGTATGGGTATATACATAAGTAGGTTTGGTTGATACTTCGTGATTGTATCTTTTCTTTGTGGTTTATCCTTCGTGGATTCTAGGTGACCTTCGGGGGTCTCAGGGTCCTACTGAGTATTTTTATAATCACCCCTGCATAGGCTATGTCTGCACTACGTTGTGTTGGATGAAGACGATAGACATCACTTATCATAGAAGAGACTAGAGGAGCTGGACGGTACCTGGAGGTGGACCGCTTGTAAAAACGTAGACGGAGTGGACGGACGGACCCGAGGTACCGAGGAGACTGTCTATACCCACCCTTCATGTGGTATTTCTAGAGGACGACTCGGTGGTTTCTATTTTACGTTACTTCAGTTGTAATAGTCATTCGGTTGTACTGTACCATTTAGTTGGGTTTGTATTCTGGACCATTTACCTTTTAGCACTTACTTTATATTCAGTATTACATTGTGCTTACTTCAGTTTGTGTACCCTGTTGTGTTAGTTACTATCATAAAGGCAATGCATTCCATTTTTTTGGGATTTATGCCTTTGGTGCTAGTCGCGAGCCCCTGGCCTATTGAAGGCAGGTTTGGGGTTGTCACAGAATGGGACATGAGGACGGGTTGTGACATTAATATAACCGTCTTTTTAAAAAGCGACCATGATAAGTATTTTTGGAAGACAAAACTTGTCATTCCTTGAATTCAGTAGCGCACACATATGGTTGGAGGAACCATTCATTTTCAATGGAATTAGAGGAGTAATCAAAAATTAAATAATTAAAATTTAATAATTATATTCCTATTGTAAATATCATTTATGTTAATTAAATTAAAAAAAATTATCATTCAATTTATTGTGTCGATGAAAAATTGATCAAATTTTCATGTAGTTGGTAGTCCAAACAAATGCAAGAAGACATATTCATTTTTTAAATTCCTTTATAATAAGTTATTGAATGAATATTATATTATTGTAGTAAAACTAAATCATAGTATCAATTCATTATTTATAAAAACTTCATATATATATATATGTTACTTGAAGGTTGTTGAATAAGAATAGATATCGGGAAAGTTAGGGTGGTCATACAACCTCACCCTTGGATGTTCTCCCATTGGTTACACCAAACAGATCATTATCATTTTAATTTGGTGAAAAAATAGACAACCAACACAATAGAATCCTAGATATGTTTTCTACAATATTATATTGTCACTAGGAATAAGTAGTCCGTCTGGATGAAACAATTTTGTAGTCTTTTAAAACTAGATATTTTATTTCATCACTCCTTACATTGGAAAATGTAAAATGAAATATATGATTTTATCTGAGAACATTATTATTCCATCTTGTATACCCATTAATATTAGATAGGGTAAAATTTATTCCACCCATTTTTTGAATAAAAATTATACAGCTGAGCTTATATTTCTAGTAAGAGATTTTTTTTGGTAAAAGATATCATATAATAAATATTCCAGGAAATATTTTCAAGATAAAAGGATAATAAAAATAGTTGAACATAAATAATATCATGTCATTGATATTTATCCATCAATATCTTAACTATTTTAATAATCTAAAGGATATCAATAACTAATTTTATAATGGTGTAAATAATTTTACTGTATATGTAAAACAAGACATATAAGACTCATACAAATACATCATAAATAAGGGGGTAGGGTATATTCCAGATTTCAAAAATTGTTTGTTGTGAGAGAAATACTAGTGCAACAACAATATATGCTATTTAGAGACCCAAAAATTATTTAAAAAAAATTCATTCATCATATGAAAAAAAATATGACTTAATCAACAATTATTATTATCCAACAACTATAAACATTTGATGAACTATCATATATAACGATAATAAATTACCATGTTAGAATTATCATGTCATCTAGAGAAATATGTTTGATGTTATTAATTTATTATAACACTAATTAATCATTATAATCAACAAAGGTTGTTAACATATATGAAAAAAATATTTTACATATTACCAAATCATTTCTTAAGAAAAATAATCTTTAACTTTTCAAATCAGTTATTTATAAAAATTCAAAAACATTTGGGAAACAATTTCACTGAAAATGAAATAATAATAAATTTAATGAAGCATTATGTAATATAATATTCAGGATAATTGGAAATGTGTGTTGTATAGTAAGAATAACAAACAATGGATTTTCACACATTTGTAAAAAAAGACTCATTCGAAGAACCAAAAGAATATTTCATATAATAAATTTACTTTAATATAAAAAAGTAAAAAACATCTTTAATATTTAAATAGTGAATAGTAATTTAATAAATTGAAATATTATAAGTCTAAAATGGATATGGAAGTAAAATATTATTGAACAAATTGAAAAATTAATTTTTTTAACATAAAACATTATTTTACATTTTTGAGTAAAAAGATATAAAAACGAAAGAAACACTATAATTAAAAAAATAATAGTTCATAAGAAAATATATGTTATGAAATATATAATTATAATTTAATTCCTCCAATATAAATTGATGAATTAGAAATCTTTGATTAAGAGTATATTTTTAAAAAATCACTTACCTCAAGTGTTACATTCATTGTGCGTTCTTTACACCTCAGGTAATGTAAATATAAATTTTTTATAAAACAATTCCAGAACAATAATGTTATTTATAAGATCATATATTATCCACTTATCACATTTCAACTCTAATTTATTACGTATTATTTATTCGTATAAATATTTGTGAGTCATAATGGTATAATTTTTCATTTATGTTTCAATAAGGTAGATTTGATAATTTTATATTTCTTCCATGTTTATTCATATCTAAAAGTATATTCATTATATAGATATCCTATATATCAATTTTATTGATATATAATATCAACCATTAATTGAGGACATTAATAATTAATATCATTAATTTATAGAGGTTTTAGATGACGTGTACGTATGTGTGGTATTATAATTATATAATGGGTGTATGTATAAGAAGATAAATGATATATCATATTCATATAACCATAATTAAATCATAAATATCATATTTAATAGATATCTCAATCTTCAAAATCATACATATAAATAGGTTATTAAAAGAAATTTCATTTCTACATAGAGACTATAGGCCTTATGTACACACATCAAATACGTCATTTTCCATAGGATGTTGAAGATATGTATTCAGGTTGTTTTACTAGAATAATAAAATTTAACTATATTTAAGAAACTTATTTTATAATATAATCAAGTAATATAATATTTTAAACATTATTATGTGGAAATATAATGAAAAAACTCATTTAAGTATTATATTTTTTCATCATAAAACTATTATTATCATACCACAAAATCCTTATAAGATAGTCCATTTGTGATACAAGTGACACTCAGTCATATGGAGGATACATGGGATAGAATATTAGTAAGACTTGGTAATTCTAGGTGGATAAATTGGTTAGAATTAGAGATGATATGTTTCCCCCTTATAAGTGAGGGAAAGGACACACTTGGAATTACTTAAAATAAATTAAAAATACAACGTTATTTTCTTTTAATCAGGGATTTTATTTTTATTTATTTGAATATGATATCTGTTATTTAAAAATAAAACTATTCAAAATTGTTTTAATGTTATTTATATGCATTTCATATAATTTTAATTTTAACACATTTTCCACACTTTACCCTCATTCTTGGTGACACATATTTACCATGGTTACCATCCATTGTGAATAAATATCAACAAAACATTATTAGAAAATATTAATTAGGAATTTTCATAATATGGAGTAAATTATACAATTTTAAATTTGTAAAAGTGGAATAAATTAATTTTAATAAAACTGTGAAATAATAAATGTAGCACATTTTTTGAAATATTTTTAATTAGGAAACAATTTTCATAGAAAATTAAATTATATTGTTGATTAAAATTTATTTAATATGATTATTTTAAATAAATTTATTATTAATAGTATTTAATACAATATAATAATAAAAGGAACATATAAACTTGATTATGTGAAAAGAAAAAAAAATCAAAGTTTTATTTGAACAAAAAAATATTATCATTTCTACAATTAAATGATTATATTGTTAGGGAACTAATATTGATCAAATTTAACAAATTTACTCCATGTTCTAAGGATATAAAACCCATTAATTTTTTATTGATACTTTTATTGAAACATTTCACCATGTCCTTTTTGTATCTACAACATTCATCTATAACTTATTAAAATTCTTGATGTTTTCTGATTTCTTCCAAAGAATAGATAATCAGAAACATGAGAAAATCATCAAAATGATGAGTTATCTATGTTGAGAATTTAAAATTTTAATATAGGTACTTGAAGAAAAATTATACATGTAATTTCTATGTCAATGGAATGTATACATTGAAGTCGCTTATTTTAAAGAATTACACATGTGAGAAATTAGTTACATTGATCAAATAACTAATTGAATTGGTTACATGGTGTAATAATGTACATTATTTTGACACACTAAAAAATTATTTATGTGGTTACAGATAGAATAATAATTCCTTCTTCTATGTGATAATTCGGTACATAGTGAAGAATTATTTGTGAATAATTTAGATAGATGAAGAACATATATAGAGATAAATTCAGCTATGTGAATTAAATATATTAAAATTAGGGTATTTGGTGATCAAGAATCTAATACTTCATTTTGCACTACATTATTAATTACCATTTTTTTACTTTAATATGATATTAATAAGAAATTGGATACATTAAATATATCATTTCTTATACATGGTATAATTCATTATAAAAATGTTTAATGTATGAAGAAAATAAATGATTACAATACTAATATAATGAATAATCTTGTCTCTATGGTATTTTTCTGAAAAATGATATTCAGAATTTGATACAAATAATGCATTTTAGATATATATTTCTACAAAACATTGAGTGTTTTTCATCATGATTTTTTGATAATAATGAAGTAAAGAAATAGAGAAAATAAAAAATAACCAAATCACTTAGTCTTTCAACTCTCTCTCCCCCAAATAAAGCTTAGTGTAATACTATGTTCCATATTGAAATGTAATATAATGTTAAAATCACTATATTTGATATTCATAGTTCAAAATTATTATGCCATTATAATTATCTCCACGAGTTTTACTTAGTTAATATGTTAACTTTTATATATCTCATCACTTCAAATAGATACATATTGAAACTATGATCTTCAACTGTAAATAATCATGGTCATTTGATGGTTCCTGAAAAAATATCCTTCGTGGATACTATTTTCTAAATCCGTTTTGTATCCCATTAAAAGAAACTAGTATTTATCTATGTGATGATTTATTTCACTCATTCATGTAATCCCTTGTAAAAGGTAAAGTATTCCCTTGTAAAGGGACTAGTATAGTGAAAATTACCCTGATCAAGATGTTGAGTATTATTAGAGTGCACGATGGGTCATTTGTTCCCTAAACCCCATAAATATATTAGGTATGATATTTTTTCATAAATAATTATGTTACACAACTTTCATGTTTTAGGAAAATATCAGAAAATATTTTTCTTTTAAAAGGGTGGTTTTGAATACGAAGAATATTTTAAGAACTCAATTCACCCACTATTATGTATTATTACATTGTTACCTGATAAACTATTATTATCATGGGATGTTAGTGTAATGTTACCATTTTTAAAATATTGAATTCTTATGACCATCATGAAACTGGAAACTATTACAGAAATAATATGGTAAATAATTAGTAATATCTCTATATTTCAATGGATAAAATTATTAATTTTGGAATGAATTGATATAAATTACATTATAAAAGATTTTATAATGGTGCATCTCAAATATATTAATCCATATATTATTCTAGAAGGTTATCAAGAGAAGTGGGATTCCACTTTTGAATGAATACATGATCTAAAATATAATTATATGGATTCTAAAATATGGGGATTAAGACCTAATGATTTCAATCAAGACCCACAATGTGAAAAAATATATTAGATGTGGACAACAATAATAGGTTCTTAAAAATGAATTTTTGATGTGTAATCTCTCTGAAATAATCATTAATGATTAGTTTTTATTCTTTTTGAATGATTAATTTAGAAATAATTAGTTAATTAAATTGATGAAACTCAGAGGTCGTAATGATGTTTTTTTGAGAGATAATATGACAACTTTATCATGTTATAAAATTCCATAGAATCTTACCACTCAGATGGATTGGAATTTCAATTTCTATTTGGAAATTAACTCCTAATAAAGTTTCAAAAACAATAAAATTATTAATATAGTTATTATATATAAAGCTAAAATAGAATCTGGTTAAGGTGAGAATAATCTTGTGGGAGAGGAAATTACTTCATTGATAGTTTATAATAATTTTATGACTATAAGATAAAAGGTATACTAATTTATGAATCATATAGAATAAGATAACACATTTAATTTTGTTTCAAATGATGTACATTCATAGTTTCCATTAATATTTAAATGTTTATATAACAATATAAGTGGTATTAAAAAATCCTTAATTAATTATTAAAAGAGTGAAGAAAATCTGAATGATGTAAGATTCTATGAGTGTAATAATATTTTGTATATAAATCTATATTTCCCTAATTTTTAAAACACTAAAATATCTACGAAAAAGTATTTAAATAAGGTCAAATATGAGAATAAATAAAATAATTCCATATATGAAAGTTGAAATACATAAAAAAAATTATCATAATGATACATCCTCATACAAAGAAGTGTATATTTATGTTCAATTGGATAATATGCTCTTTATGGAACATTTTCAAGAGGTACATTCTCTATACTCATATTAATATGAATTTGAATAATAATATATTCAAAATTTTTATTCTTAGCAATTAAATAAATATATTTCAAATATCGATACAATTTATGAAATCCAAAAAAATAAAACCAAATCCCACAAGAATTCATAATGTTTTTTTAATTGATAAAGTGGAAATTAAAAAAATGTTCGTATGAAAATAAATATGTAATTTTCTTATGATTTCTATATTTAACATTATATGAAGTTTGTTAACATATAAAAATATTTTTATAGGCATGAATTTTCCAGTAGTTATTTCCCCATAAGTGAAAATTACATGAATCACATTTCTGGAAATATTATTGTCTGAAAAAAATAGTGGAAGATGAAGTAAAGGTGGGTAACGGAGTCATTATAAAAGTTATTTTCATACCTAGTTATAAGTACAAATACATTGGAAAAGATATATTTTTATATTATAGATTATCATTTAAATATTGTAATAATTTAATTTTATAAAATCCCCTATTTTTTAGGGAAAAACAATATTTTCCATCAAAAGGTTTTTATTAAAAAATTTATTTGATTTATAGGAAATCATACTAAAATTTATTCTCCCAAATAATTATTTTCTTACACTAATGATTGTAAATTAATATGGGTACCAAAATAATTTATTGTTTTATTGTCATTTTGAGGTAAAATGATAAATGGGTGTTAGTGATGAGTTTTATATTGAATATGGATGTTGAGGACTTATGAGTGGTAATTTCACTCATCCAAACTAATTTTAAATTGTGTATGGAGGTTATGCCACACATATAGACAATTTAAATGGATGGAGTATTAGATTTGAATAATTTGGTAGTCCATGCCCAATCATACTCAATAAAGATCCTTCTACTTATGTATTGAAGAAGAATATAAAAATTATTTCCCAAAACTGTGTTGAATGTTATATTGTAGATTTCACTAATAAATAATTACATGTTTTCGACGATAAAATTCTTAAATTTCTCTAACCTAGAATGAAGAATTCCAATACTGTGTATTTTAATTTTTTGAGTAGACCAAAGGTGAACTATTTAATTTTTTAATCAAAAGAATATTATATTTTAAATATATGATATAGACATTGTAATATTTATTAGGGGAGAATGTTTTATAAAATGAATTTATTTTCATTTCTTTCATGAAACATTTTGAATAAAAATAATATATGTGACCCATGCTAGATACTCATGGAAAAAATTAATCTTATTAATCAATTAAAGAGGTAGATATTTCTAGTACCATTTAATATATACCCATGTATTAGTTTGGGGAATCTAAATCTATAATATTAATATATAAATCATATTTTAATGTTTTAATTGATGATTTATCAAGATTTTCTTGGGTATTAATTTTTATCTTCTTAGATTGGATCATGTTCTATGCTTGTAATGTTCTAAATTTTTTTTAAAAACTATTGTGTGCCAAAATTATTTTTCTATGAAGTGAACATTAAAGAAAATTTAAAAACCACTAGTTCAATTTCAATTGTTCAAAATATTGTTTTATACATAATCTCTTAATCCTTAGGTAACCTCAATAAATGGATGTTTTCGAATGTAGGAATATGATATTCATGGAATTTCAAGGTTAATGTTATATTAATATAACAATCCCACTCATGTTTGTGATAAATATTAATGTAAATCTTGTTATCATATTAAAAAATCTTAATATTTCTATTTTATGAAAATGCCTTATGAACTAGATATCAATATAAAGAAATATTATTGATAATTCAAATAATTTGGATATATTTTTTACATTAAGATGAGTAGTTATTATCTTTAGAAATTTGGTCCAATATCTTATGATAGGATCATATATGGATATCCCACTATATCAAAAAAAACATTTTTTCTCTAATAATATGTAAAATTTTGTTGAATAATCAATTTATGAGATATATAATTAATTTTATCATTTTGATCAAAAAATTAATCAGGTTGATGAGCTAATAATTTTTTTTTCAGAATTTCAGAAATGAACGACTACTAGATATAAAAGGAAGATGATCTAGAAATTGATTTTGGAGAATGTTATCCTTGATCGATTGATGAAAACAATGAGACTAAAATTCATAGAAAACATTGAAATTTTATGATAACTCCCTTAGAAACAATTTGAGGAAGTATATATGATGGTATTAGGACTGTAATAAGTGTATCTAACCATGTATAATTTTTATCATTTTAACACAAATAGATAATAATACTATTGAAGAAAAATTGGTTTTTAGAGCTGGATCATAGTAATACAAGAAGATTTAAATGAACTCACAAGGATTAACCTATGGGAATTAGTTTGTAGACCCTCTAACTATCCTTTTATAACATCAAAATGGGATATAAAGAATAAATTTTATAATCAAGGTCTTATCATAAATAATAATTCTATAATAGAAGATAAAGTGCATAGAAAGTGGAATGTAATGATTTTGAAGCTACCTTTTAACCTATAATTATACTAAATGGTATTAGTTATATCTAGACTATTAACCACATATTTATTTAAAATTATATCATACGGTTTTAAAATAATAGTTTTTAAATGGTTTTACAATGAAGGATGTTTATGTAGATCAACATCATGGTTTTGGACACGATAATTTATTAAATTATGATTCCAAAATTAACAAGTCTATTTATGGACATAATTAAGAACCAATATATTCTTATAAAATTTTAGGATTTCTCATTAATCAAATATCTTTTTAGTAAGAGTTTATGAATTCATTATTCTCCTGAAAATATTATCTTCAAATATATTTTTGGTAAAGGTATATATCGATTATTTTATTTATTATTTAATAGAGAAAAATTCATCTAAATAATTTTCAAAACATAGGTAAAATATATTTGAAATGACAATGATGGGTGAGTTGAATTTTGTTTATAGTTTTTCAAATTTATCAAATATAATTTGGGAATGTCTTTAATCAAGGTACACTAATACTTGTATTATGTAAAATGTTTGTTATTGAATGTGGTAGAAATATAGGTAACTCTTATGGGTTTAATAAAGATTTTTATTTTCCTGATTCTGGGATTCTTATTGACAATAATCAATCTAGATAAAGAGTTATTTTCCTTCCTTATTTAACTACTTATAGTGAATAAATTATGTTTGATGTATTATAATGTTTTCCATTTCACAAAAAAATCCAAGGGGTTCTAATTAGATTACTAGAATGATTTAATTTAATAAATTTATATAGAAATTTGTATTTCCATACACTTCCAAAGAATTCATTATTTTTATTTAACATCATATTAAAATATTAAATATTTTTTGTAAACATGATAGTAATAATGATTTAGGAGCTACCATTTTCTTATTAAATATCCAGTATCATGGCCTACTATGAAACAAATATTTTTTTTCATTATCTACTAATAATTCAGAATATATAGCTAGTCATAATAGATATCTATCATCATAACAGATATAGGGCACCCAAAGGGATTTTCGATTCAATTATAGTCATGTATAAATGAAGTGTGATGTCACTAGTTCTATCCACATTTTAAATAATCTGATAAAGAATTCATGCACCAAGAATATAAACATGAAGCAAAATTTCTAGTGAGATCATGCTCAAAATGAATATATATCTCAAAATAATATATATTGTGAACCAATTACACGATATTTTTACTGATCCCTTTGAGTGTTAATTTTTATTTATTAAATGAAAATTGGGGTTAATTGATGTTAAATAATTATTTTTTGTCATTTTTTTTATTTTAACTGATCTCCAATTAAGAATTAATTGTGGTTGGTTGTTAATTATTTAGATTCATTGTAAAATTTATTCCTTATTTAAAATTTTGATTAGTATTTATTTAATTTTTTTAGAGTCAACCCTAATTCCTAAACAAGATATTTACCTTATATTAATATCATGTATGAATCCAATGACCACAAATCCACCACTTAATACTTACCCCTTTGACTACGTTCTAGTATCAAAAAGATGAACTGTCATCCTTTTAATTATTCAACTATCTCTATTTCCCTCATGAAATTCAATTATCTATATACAACTAGAATTTCTAATCATTGAGATGATGGTAATTAGAATTATTTTAATAAAACTAAGTATAAAAGTGCACCAATAGAGTATTATCTTGAAACGTCATAAATATAATGTGGCTAAGAAGAATATATGTTTTTCAGTAATCATTTATCCATTTTTAGGACATGTGATCATTTTTAATTATAAGTGATTATGTTTTCTATTTGAGGAGGGGGATAATTAGATCATGAAACATGTGGAATTTTATATTGATGATGTATAGGATGCTCTATAATTTAGTATGAATAGTAATGTTATGATCAATTAGTCAATGTAAATGACTAAATTCTTAAACTATACTCATGAATGCGAGTTTATGTTTTTTTCCATACTATAGTTTGTACAAGTGTTGTATTAAAAATAATTTTTTTCATATTCGTATTTGAACCTCTTTATTCATTAAGAATTCTATAAATGATCTTGAATATGAACGAATAATTCATTATATGTTTATACAATTTGTGATTTCGAATAGGGTTGGAGAGATGAATAATGTTTTTAGGATACGTACCTCGTATATGTGATAATTAAAATGATTAATATGAATTTAGATTTATATATGATTTAGTTTGTGCATCATTATTTTTCATGTGATTTTGACACTCAATTAAAATCCATGCATCCCCCTTATTCTAAATAAGAATTAAGTGGACATGAATGAGGGAGAAGATATTAAATTTGACAAGAGTAAAAACCCGTTCAAAAATGTGGTTGAATACCATTGCACTAATATTGAGATTATACATAAAATTAATTAAATATTGTTGGAAATGAATTTCTCCATATTCTGGTTAAACCACCTCATGCCTCATCATAGAGAGAGGCCCCCAAAACCACACCACCTAGGGTTTCAATAGTTGTTTAGATGGTGCCTTACTGAATGGTACATTAGTTAGTGGTGGAAAGAATAGAGATTCAATTGCGATATATCTAAGTTGTTTTGGAAGTAATAGTCTATATGTAGGAAGATGATGTTGTTGGGGAGGCTATAGTATACCATCATGTTGATACATCGATTGAAACAATTTATATAGATTAGTTAGAGAGGCCATGTGAAGACATTCCAATTTTGTAAACAATAGAATAAATAGTGGAAGATTGTCTTGAGGATCATTTAGTTTATGTAATCACTTAAAGACGATATTACCCAAGACACAAAGATAGAGATATAATCATGGAACAATAAATAATTCTTCACCATACTCTATAGGCTTTGTAATCACCACATCATATATACGATGATTAATAATATAGTAATAATGGATATTAATATTTGATTTGGAATCAAATTAATTTCTTCTATAATAGATGAATTTAAAAATCCCATTCAATATTGTAGTGGGTTGGAAAGGGATCTAATATACAATAATTATAAAATCCCATAGTTCAAAGAAATATCAATTTTTAGAGTAGATTATGAATTATTGATTGGGATCCTGACCACTCAAGTTGGATTGATAAAAAATATTTAGTTTATTTAGAAAGTGAAACCTATTACCTTTGGTATGCGTTCTCATTATGTTAATGATTTGAAATACCATGTTGATATATGTGAAAAATACTATGAAACAAATTATGAGGTAAATGAGTTTGGTGTTTTTTTATAATCTCTAATATAAATGATGTAGAATCATCCCATGGTTTAGTGGTATATAAGTCAAGATAATATCAATGAGATAAGAAAATTATGGTAGATATGTATTCAATATTAAATAAACTAAAAATATAGTTATATTATATTTGGTGTTTATCAAGAGGTTTTACACCTCTCCTAAATTTATATCACAACAATTAGTTGTTACAAAAGTTTATTATAAATTTATCATGTTATATTTATATTTTAAATGAATGTTCTCTCAAATAAATTATTTAAATTGAGATTTGTTTAGAATTATTAAATTGAAAGAGTTCAAAACATATATGTTATCTATGATCGTAGAAAGAATATAATATATTAAATGTATCGGTATTAGTAATAATATTTATTTAATGATATTATTAGATATCTTGATGAATCCATTGGTATTAAGAAAAAATAAATAATCGGAGTGTCTTTATACAATTTATGTATGATTTATCATTTAATTATTCATGTAAACAAAAATAATCAATGCTTCTCAGGTATTCTAGTCATGATATATGATGAAGATGAAGGAATATGCATAGAATATTTGGAAGAGGAATCGTGTTCCTTAGAGTCTAAAGAAACTCAAACACTTTTAATTTTACCTATAAGATGATATATAGTAGTCCACATGTTTCAAAAGCATATACCTTCAATAAACCCAAAAATACATAACCCAAATATACCTACGAATGTTTCACTGACTTCTATTGCAACTGGTACCTCGGTTACTATACTTCTTCCTATGATGTTTAAGAGTTAACTGAATTTATAGCAGGACAGGATTCCAATGTGGATCACATGCATTAAATTATATTATAACACTGATATGATTAGATGTCAATGTTTAATGATTCAAAATAATATTTATTCTGATCTATATGTTTCTTCGTCCATTGCGTAGATAGATAAAATGTTCAATAAATTTCCTATTTTTAATAAAGATCATCTTTAATAATGAAAAATAATTATAGATAATAGCATTCTATCCATTACATATATATATACATACACGCCTACAAATGCAAATATGATTTACTTAAATTATCAATCATCAAGGGGACTGATTCATTGGGGGAGGCTTTGTCTTATTATATAGTTTGAAGAGCTCTTAGATTAAACCCAACATATTTCTTTATAGGCACTATGAAATGTGGATAATTTTTTTTCCAACAATTATTTATTTGAATGGTTAACCAATGGTTGTTGCTTCCCTTATTTTTGGATAATGAAGATAAGAAGATTCATCAATGAAACCTACAATAAAAATTGTTTTTTTCTATATTTTCCTTATTAATTCAATGATTCACTATGAAATATTGATGGAAATATTAGAAAAATAGTTCATTGACAATGGGGAAAATCAGTAGTTGTATGTGATGAATGTTCTTATATAGAGGATGGGAAATTAGTGCTTCCTCTTTTAATATAACCTATTATAATCTCTTAACCCTTTATTACCATGACGAAACATATACCCTAACCTCAATATCTATTTTATAGAATCCATAATCCATGTACTTCAAACTATAGTGTTTTATATTTAATTATGTGGGTGGTGAGTGGGTTCATTTTTGTACCAATTTTGATAATTAATAAAATAAATCTTTATTTATTTCATGATTCTTAATTAGTGAATATTTTCATATAATGTAATTTTTTTTCATTGTAAATATTTAAACATAATGTTTTTCATACTGATTAATTTTTATTTGATTTGTTTCGTTATTTTTATTAAAATTTAATATGTTTAAGTGATTTTTTTATTTTATATTATGCTTAATTATTATTTTTTTCCAATGTGTTTCAAATTTTTGAGTTATTTAATATGTCTACATGTCAATTCATTTCCTATTTTAATACTTACTTTTCAATTAAAAAAAATAAATGAGAAGATAACTCATGGGGAAGATGTAACCTTCTGGGGAGTAGTTTATGATTAAGTTCAAAGATAATATTTAAATAAAAAATGAAAAAAATTAATATAAATATTTCATATCATTTTTTATTAATCATTTATATATTTTAAAATTTCATGTTTAATTTTTAACAGGTTTTTGTGATCATCTACAAGGGGATATTATTGGAAAAATATTGGTGTTCCATCATACCCCATTTAATTCATGTTTTTATGGAATCATTAGATAATAATTTTTTTTACAAATAATTTGTTTTTAAGTATGTTTAATAGGTTTTATCATTATCTAAAACATTTTTCAATTTTTCCCAAAATCTCAAAGATTTGTTGAAATTTTTATATGTTAGGTAAATAGACAGTGTGATGTAATCATCTATGAAAGGATTTAGATATATCAATCATCAGAGTAGATAAATTACCTATATGAATTAAATTCCTATATGAAATAGCTATGAATCAAAATCAGCTATATGGAAATCGTATACATTGATGAGCTACATTTTGAGAAATAAGCTACATTGATCCAACTACTATAAGAATTACTTTCATGGAATAATCAACTATGGGGTTTGGTTGTATTGAAAAATCGGTTACTTGGTTCTAAATTGAAACATAAGTCATTATGATATTTCAAAATAATTAAAATTAGAACAATGGATTTGTGACTAATATAGATATATGAAGAAATAATATGTGTGTCAAATATGCTACTTGAATTCATATTAGTTTAATTTATATTTATGGTGTTCTATAATCTAGTAAATCATTCATCAACTAGGTATAATTTAACATTTGTTTATATTTATGGGAAATTAATACTTCCATCCTAGTATTACATATTTTATTTCTTTGTTTACTATAAAATTGATTATCAAATTATTGAATATACAATGAAAAAAATAGTATATAGATAATTTAATGGTAATTCATGTTTCTAATGTATTTTCAATAAATAAATATTTCAAAATTGTATTTTACGTTAGAATTTTATGGATACCTTATTGTGACACAAATATTCTAGCTTTGAAAGCAATTTTTTTACTGTTATGATGATATGAAACAAGGAACATAAGAATGAAATAATAAAAATTCACTATAAACACTCTATGTCTCAATTATATGTGGTATACACTATTCGGTGAAGAAAAATAGAAGAAGATTCAAATACGAATAGTTGATCTTAATAGTTCAACCATGTTATTTCCTTAAAATATTTTCCTCCAGCTACACTTCATTATCATATTATCTCTTGGATAACTCTTCACTCCAATCAGTTTCATATTAAAAATTGGAACATAATCTATAAATATTCATATTCAATCTTTCTATTGGATGCACTATTCTTTATTGAAAATTAACAATGATTATTTCTTTTATGTAATAACATTTGGGAGTTTGGTAGAATCCCATGTAATGTTCTATGTGTTATCTTATTTTATTGTATCCCATATATTTTTGGTATGTAGATACATTAATATTTGCTGAATGTACTTTAGATGTATTCTTAAATTTTTATATAATTTTGGATAAATCATATCTTTGGGTATTGAGATATTTTTCCGGGGAATATAACTGAAATTACAATGATTTTTTTTGTTATGTTTTGGTATAAATTTGAAAAATTATTGATAAGATGTCCTTTGGGGTTTGGGATCAATCTGGTATATTTTTCACATTTTTTCAATAGAAACTAACTATAGGACACATTCACCTCATGAATGGGTCAAACATGATGAATACTTGTTTGGGAAAATTATATAAACAAATAAAAATAAATAATATTTAA
Organism: Viscum album; assembly: GCA_963277665.1. Lineage (NCBI taxonomy): Eukaryota > Viridiplantae > Streptophyta > Magnoliopsida > Santalales > Viscaceae > Viscum > Viscum album. Next base: position 1,586,962,142 of record OY728135.1, on the reverse strand, counting down.
ACAACATGGAATTAGATCATATCTTGAAAATTGTCCATCAATGTCCATTTAAAAATAAGTGATTAATCAGGTAGAATGTCTTGTTATTTATTTAATTCTCATTGTTTAAAAGGTTCACGTTAAGATTTTTAAGTGATCATTAATTTTAAACCTCACTAAAAAAATGATTTAATTTCATTATATTTTTCATCATTATCTCTCGACCATGAGGGTGAATCCTAGTGATTTTTAGGTGATTCATACTCATACGAATGTATGAGATGGGCATTTGATCTCCAGTGAGTTTCTCCACCTTAGTTTTCTCCTTTCATCCACAATCTCTTATTATAACATTATGATCCTTTATATAAATTTTAATTATGAATTTATCTTTCTTAGTTTGTGATCTAGTTTTTCCTTGAGATCTTATTTTCCTTCCTACTTCACCGGTGTTCACGGTTGAGAGTGTTTTTGGATCATAGGATATTGGTCCTTAGTCTTGATTTGATCCATACAAACTATTTTTTATTTGTTTAAGTGTTTGAAATTCTATGAAATAATTTTTAAACATAATCCATGATAAAAAATGGAATAATGTTTATAACATTCTATTTTTTTAATAATATATTATTTTCAATAGCGTAACCATACACAACTTCTAGCCGATATGAGTGAAATTATTATTTTTTATTGTGACCATTATAACATAGTATAAATCGAATATAATGAATATGATTAATTTTATTATGAAATATATAATTTTCATACTATTTTCAAATGTATTAATTTATTCGTTTTCAATATGTCCATGATTTTTGTAAATTCATTTTATTCATTGAAAACATATTTTCTTCCAAAATGATATTTATTACATTTTATGTAAAAAATGAAATTAATTTATATATATTTTAGAGAATTTATTTGATAAAATTAATTTTATTTTTGAAATTCTATTTTAAAACTTTCCTCATTGTGAAATTTGTATAATTTTTTAAAAAGTATTATTTTTATACGAATAGTGGAAAATACCAAATATCATAAAGAAAATTGTATTTTTCATGTATTTAGAAGATTAAATTATCTATTTGAATAGTATTAATTTTTTATTTGTTCAATGTGAATAAAAATAATCCAATTTTTTATTTTAAATGTATTTTATTCACATATTTTGTATAACAATTTTTTTTGTTTTAATAGGCGATATTTCTAAAAAAACATTTTTTTCTTTTAGAAGTGTAATAGTAAATTAAATTTTTAAAGTTCAGTGATTTGAATTAGGAAAAATTGATTCCATATTTTGAATAATAATTTCCAAATTTATTATATAAGACCGTTTTATTTTATGAAAATATGAATAGAAACCATGGTAATTTTTATTACCATGTTAAAAGATAAATTGAGTAATTAAGGGAAGTAACACTTTGATAAGAATTATTAAATGATCCATACACATGACCCCATTTTATTGGATGAGTAATGTTCTAAAATAATCATCTATGGATCAAAATTATAACTTTTTTCACCACTTGGATGAGAGTGACAATTATAAAATTTTAGTTAATAAAAATTCAAAGATGTCACACTAATACTTTTAATAATAATATAATTATTATTATAGGGTAATACATAAGATAACATCAACTATAAATAGTTATTATAAAGATAAAATATTTATCTACATCATGGTATTTTATTTATAATTGTTAGTATAGAGTTAAATACCTTAAATGTTTACACAATGATGATGCATAAATTATTTTATTAATTGAAAAAATAAAATTAATAATATTTAAACAATGATAATAAATATTTTTTGGATATATTTTATTTCATCCAGAAATTTATTAGATTTCCTTTAAATGATAGGGATGTAAAATTATTTTTGGTTTTATGTTATCTTGTTTTCATGATATTATTAAAATTCAATGCAATGAATAATGTGAAACATTACATTAATGATATTTTAAACTAAATGATAAAGAATTCCAAAAAATATTCAATTCATATATTGATTTATAGTGTTTAAAATTCCATACTCGATTCATTTATGGTCATTTGGTATTTTATAATAATTATATAAAACTTTAAAAATTAAGAATACATGTTCCCATGATAATAGTTAAAGTAGTTAAATAAAGGTTACTACAAAATGATATAGATTAAAAATAGTAAAATATTATCTAATATTAATTTTATGAATATATATATATTTTTAATCATCATATATTATAAATAAATAAGTTTTGATTCATTTGGATTAGAAAACTAGTTAATATTAATTTAATATTTTGATAAATTCCATGAGTACCCTTTCACTCTCAAATAAAAGTGAAAATCTTATAATCTTTTTATATCACCAAAAAAATCTATATTTCTTCCAATATTTTATAAAATACTCTTATATAATCTTTTCAACATTATAATGACCTTATTTTAGGTATAACACCAACCTTATTTCTCTTATGGTCTTAATCTATGAAGTATTTATAAAGATGATGTATCATTTCTGGTCGAGCATTTATATATTTTTATTATTACACGTCCCTGAAATTTTCTACAATCATGCTGAAATAATAACTAATATAACCTTCATATTCTAATATGTTATTTTATTGGTTGTGTAACCTATATCCATCTCCCCTTCCATCATATGGGAAAAAACATCATTGTTCGTGTGTACGTCGAACTATCGCGTCGTGAACCGATGTATATCATTTTCCAAAAGTATCTATCATTAATAATTTTAATGATTTAATTATTGTTAATATATTATATTTAATAATTTTTTTAATCATTGAAATATAATTTATCATCTTCATTTTACCACTCCCTTGATAGAAAAATGATAACATCATTCATGCATATGCGTGATCTATCTACTCCCTAACGTGATGTGATTTATTTTTCATCACCACATCACATGAATGGTATATACAAATAAATTTAAATTATATAAATTATAATAATGATATTATGATCATTTTGGAATGAAAAATTAATATATACCTTTTTTTGTAGTTATCATTCAATAATGGAAACGTTTCTAATGCATATGTATAACCTACAATCATCGTGATTGTAACGTAGTTCATTTTTAATAAACATATTTAATGAATGGATATATATAAGGACCTGGCCTTAAACATTACATGATATTGAATTGAATGAATAATTCACATTAAGGATCCTTTCATGTTTAGAGTTATAGAGAATTAGGCCATAAATATTACATTACATCTCACAAATTACAAGGTATACACTTCTACTCAGTTTTAATATTATTCATAAAATTAAAACCCTTGAAAAAAAGAGTCATGTCTAGTCCCATGTTTTATACAAAATGACTTATCGTTGATCCCATACCATACCATATTCATCTTTAGGTCCTGGGAAAAACAATTCAAAACTTGAGATTAGCATAAAAATCTCAATAAGGGTTATAAAACAATGAAAGGCAAAATTAGTCCATCATTTCATACCTAACATAAGTTCTTCAACATACCTCCAGAAATATAAATATTTATGAATAACACATTGATAACATAAATCATAAAGTTATCTTGTGGCATCAATATCATACTTACATTTTAGCTATCACACCTACGTGGGGAGTTACATTTGGAATACCCATCACAAAATATCACTTAAATATTTTTGGAGAGACATTCATGTTTACCCCTTCACATTAACCAATGCATTGGAGAGCTATCACAGGCTCACCTTCCCAAGTTTTATCACAGAACCACCCTTTTCCCTAAACAATACCCATGAACTATAACATATTTGTAACACACAAAATAGACATAAAGGAAAGATAAAATTTCTACATTTCAATCCCAATATATCATTTAAATATATTGACATAAATGTTCCATTATAAAAAAAATTTCAAAACCAAAATACATTAAAGATTATATGGTATTTATCTTCCTTATATAAACATTACAACTTTTTAAGGAAGGCCAAGATCAAATAATACTCGTGGCACGAGAATAGTCATTTTCACCATGTACGTTAAAAGACACATTCTTTTTTTTTGTCGTTTTGTAAAACACTTTGTAGAAAAATATTTCCTTTGAATGAAATGAAATGTCAATGGTGTTTATATAGTGTAAAAAAGAAAATTGTGTATTAAAATAAAATATGCCTCAATGAAAGGAGAATGAGACGAAGTCCCTTACCTCATTTCCGACTTATCTCGTTCGTTCTTTAATATCCTAAATAACAAAATAAAGTTAATTTCTAATTTCATAATATCCTTTTTCAAGTTTATTATTCCTTTAATATCACTTATCACCATGTTGTAAACATTATGTAATCATTTATGTTAATGATGGTCGTTTTGTCGATATTTGGTACTTGAGTCAAAAATGGAGTTCTTATAATTACAAGTTGTTCATGTGGTCAAGATTTCATTATATACAGAATTATATTCAAGATTTAGATATAATATATATCCTATATATCCAGTATATATGTGAATTTAAAATATTGCATAACATTTATAGGTAAGAAATGACATGCACCATTCATGGAGACAGTTAGTCGTACGTACGCATTAACCCTACTTTCATTTCAATGTATTATTTTAATTGAATTAAAACATAATTATACATTGGTATATTATTAATCCAGTATAATGTCATATATAATATCATTAACCCCATCCTTTATACATCCCACATAAGGCATTGATGAGTAATATCACTTTGAGGGGGCGGTAGTCCGCACTTCCTTAAATGCAATTATCACGTTTATCCATAATGTAAACAATACATGTATTATATAAATGAAAATTATATAAGAATAAAAAAAGTATAATATATATCATATATTAACAAATTTACATATTCATTTCCACCATGAGATGCCGTAGTAGATAATTAATTAATCATCATTTCGTGAGGCGTTAGTTTCCCATCCACATAAACAGTGTGTTCTTCACCAATTAAATAGAAGTATAATTAAGTGTAGATCAAATACATATCATAAAAACATCATATTATACTAACAATACATGTTTTGTTATAAAAAAATTAATAAAATTGTTTTAGGTGTGGGAGAAGTAAAATAAAAGAAAAGAAGTCAAGAGAAGTTGTTACCTTTAATTTGGGTAACTCCCTTTGGTTTGAACCAAATTGAAATCAAGAAGTGACTTCTACCTAAGGCAAGGATTCTTGGTGAAAGAGAGATATATTATGATATTATTTGGCTAGGGTTTGGAAGAGCTAGGGGGATTTAGAGGTGTGAGGAAAGAGTTAGAAGTGAAGGCATTTTATAAGGGGCAAAGGGGCTGTTTAAGAAATTGTGAAAATATTATTTTATTATATAATGATATTTAGTTTCTCAAGGACCAAAACTCATTAAAGTATAATAAAAGAAGACTAATGGTAGAAATAAAATAATCCATAATAATTGGATGGGTTTTGGATATTGGTTTAATACATTTAATCATATTTATTTAAATCATTTATTAAGGAGGAAAATATTGCATCATTATTGTGTCATAATTAACTCAATTTATTTGAGTTCTAAAAATTATTAAAAAAATTACATGATGTATTAAATTGTTTTATATTTCAAATTAATATTTATAGTAAAAATGATAACTTATATAACCCCATGTAAAAATAAATTTACAAAATGGTATTTGATTATGTCATTTTGACTTTACTTTATGTTAATTAAAATAAAGTGTCATTATCTTTCCCATGTGGCCCCATGGGGTACCGAGATCAACCTAAGGATGCTCATGGTCATATGTGTATCATCCAATATGATTAGGACACCTGTTAGGGTAATTTTATATTATTATATTAATATTTGTTTGGGCATCTTGATTCCAAATTGGAATCCATTTTCTAAATTGAAATCATATAAGTGGCAGAATTTAACTTAAAATTAATTCCCATTGTCAAAATATAAGGTTTGTTATTAAGAAATAATAAATATCAAAAGATTGAAACTTGTCTAATTCTAATTTCCAATTGAAATTAATTAAAATAATCAATATTAAATTAAATGGTAAAAATATAATATAATATCACTTACAAACTAGTTGAAAATATAATTGATATATATAAATAAATTATATTTAAAGGTAGTTTTGAATTAAAATATAGTGTTTTTCACTTTTCATAAAAAATGGAATTTTATCAGAAAAATACGAAAAATTTACTCAATGTAAATTTTAATGACCTGATTCCAAAGAATAATATTATTTGGTCAAATAAAACATATAAAAGTTAAAAAAACTATATTTAAAGAGGGATCTCCATTAAAAGGTGTTTAATTAATATTTTAAAGTAAATTATGCTAAAAATTAGATTCATTAAAATTTATGGCCTCCAAATTGTATTGGATAAATATAAAAACATTGAAAAAACATGTATAATCATATTGTAGTTAGTACAATTCATTCTCGCCAATACAATGGATAAGAATTAACTAACATTTAAAAAAATAATATATTATTATTGAGCAACGTAACATTTCAAGGAAACTTGTTGTTGTGTATCAGGTATTCCATCAAAAATAAAAACCCCTTTAAAGTAACATTAATATTTAATTTACTGATATTAATAAAAATAAAAATGCATTATTTATATATTTACCTTGGATGTTACATCGTTACCCCCATTTGGAAATAGTGTCCTCACAATTTTATTCACTTATCAAATAAATGGGGGTATTTACCCCTCATAGAATTTTGAAATTCCCACAATGCCACTTCAACCATATAGGTTATTCACATAACATTTACCTGGTAAATTTTCTTATTCCGAAACACATTCTCTCTTCAGTCTGGAATCTGGATGGGTTGTTCCTCATAGGGGAGATTCAATTCCAACTAAACTACCTATGGACTTAAAACATGATATGGATCAGGTATATACTTTCTCAACATTGAAACATGAAAAATATTGTGTACCTGGGATAAACATGGATGTAAAGCCACTCCATAAGAAACTGATCCAACTTTCTCTAGAATTTCATAGGATTCAATGAACCACTGACTCAACATTCCTTTCTTACCAAAATGCATCACACTTTTCCATGGATATACTTTTAGAAAGACATGATCACCTACCTGAAAATAATGATCCTTCCTCCGAATATCCGTATAAAGTTTTTGCCTACTCTGAGATATTATCATGCACTTCTGAATCAAATGAAAATTTTCTACCATCTCTTCTACCAATTCTAGTCCCATCAACATCCTTTCACCTACTTCATCCCAAAATCATAGAGTTCGACACTGCTTAAAATATAATTCCTCATATAGAGAAATCTGAATACTATCATGAAAAATGTTACTATAAGAAAATTCAAAAAAAGAAATATGTTGGTCCCAACATCCAAGGTAATCCATCGATAAATAATGTAATATATCCTCCAATTTCTAAAATATTCGTTCTGACATTCCATTTGATTTCGGATAAAATGATGTATTAAAATTTAATTTAGTACCCAATGAATTCTGAAAGCCTTTCAAAAAGTTATAAGTAAACTTGGGATCATGATCAGATACAATAGAAATGGAAACACCGTGAAAACTAAATATATCTTTAACATATAACTAAGAAAGTGGATAAAGAGACAAAGTATCTCCAATTGGAAGGAAGTGAGTAGATTTAGTCAACTGATCTACAATAACTCAGATTGTATTATTACCTCGAGAGGTATTCGGTAATCCCACAATGATGTCCATGGATATATTTTACTATTTCCACTCTGGCACTAGAAAATAATCAAGAATCCCATTCGGTAACTGCCACTCTACTTAAATCTGCTCACAATTCAAACACATCATAGTAAAATTAGCAGTATCGCTTTTCATTCCATCCCACCAGTAATACACCCGAAAATTAGTGTACATCATAGTACTACCTGGATGAACTGAAAACAATGAACTATGAGCTTCACATAACAAATAATTCTTTAACTATGAATCACAAGTCACACGAAATCACTTCCAAAAACTCGAAAATAAATCATTATAAATGTTTAATTCAGGAAACATACCCTTCTTCTCTAGCTCTACCTTTTTCTGCATCTCTATGTCTCATTTTTGCGTTAGATTTATTCTGTCTGATAGAGATGATTTCCCTGACATATAAAACAAAAAAAATGATTTCTTGCACCAAAAACTATTATGCCAATGTTCAACAAATCAAAACCCCAAGGATCTGGTTCCAATCCTAGCATGGTCAATGAAGCTATACTTTTTTTACTCAAAGCATCTGCCACTTTATTTTCCTTTCCTAGGTGACAATGAATAGTGAAATCATATTCCTTGATTAATTCCAACCATATCCGATGTCAAATAATCAATTCTTTCTGAGTGAATATATACATCAAACTTTTTTGGTTGGTATATATTTCAAATTTTCTTCCATAGAGATGATGCCTCCAAATTGTTAAAGAAAAATCAACAAAAACTAATTTCAAATCATTTATAGGGTAATTTAACTCACGAGGATTCAACTAACGTGAAGAATAAGCAATTAACTGAACGTTATACATACAGACACAACCAAGTCCTCTCAAAGAAGCATCATTGTAAATAACAAACTCGCCATTTATGGAGGTTAGTGTCAAAATTGGATCGTTCACCACTCTTTTTTTAATTCCTGAAAACAATCATCACATTATTTTGTCCAAATGAACATAACACCTTTTGGAGTTAACTTAGTTATTGAACTAGATAACCATGAAAAAATTCTCAAAAAACCTCTAGTAATAAACTAAGAATCCAAGAATCCTATGAATCTCTATTATATTTGTGGGTCTTGGCCATTATTCAACAACTTTTGTTTTAGTAGGATCAACAGTTATTCCATTTTATGAAACTATGTGACCAAGGAAAGAAATTTTTTGTTACCAAAACTAACACTTGAAAAATTTCCCAAATAGTTTCACTTTTTTATTTTTTTCCAGAAAACCCTTAAATGAAATTTATGCTCCTATTTAATTTTATAAAAAAAAATATCATCAATGGACACGACTATAAACATATCCAAGAACTCAAGGAAAATTATATTCATATGTTCCAGGAATACAGTTGGTTCATTGGGTAAACCAAAAGGAATAACTACAAATTCATAATGGCCATATCTTGTATAAAACTTAGTCTTTAGAATGTATGATTCCTTTACATTCTACTAATTGTACACAACCTCAAGTAAATTTCTAAAAAATACTATGCTCCCTAGAGCTGATTAACCAAATCATCAATATGAGGAAAATGATACTTGTTCTTAATAGTGATGTCATTCAATTTTCAATAATCAATGTAAAGTCTCATTAAAGAATCATTATTTTTAAAAGACAAGACAGGAGCACCCCATAGTGATGTTCTTGGTCAAATGAAACCATTATCTAATAACTGCTTTATATTCTTCTTTAACTCTAAAAGTTCAATTTGAGCGATTTGATAAGGTGGTTTTGAAATTGTCATAGCATCAGGAAATAAGTCAACTATATATTCAACTTTTTGATAATGTATAATACCCAAAAACTCATCATGGAAAACCTCAAGGTACTTATTTACCACTATCAGATCATTTATCTGAATAGTTATTTTGTTTTCAACAACATGTACAAGGTAACAATAATTTCTATCATTTAATAGTTTTCCAGTTTCCTAAAATGTTAATAAAAGTAAGGTTCGTTCTTGTACACAAATTGAAAATCATCTTGAGAAGAAACCTATTTAGATCTGCAAGCAATCATAGCATGATAAACTGAAATCCAATCCATATCCAAAATAATATCAAACTCTACTAGAGGCAAAACAATAAGGTCGATAGGTAGATTCATTCCACACACAAGGATAGGAAGGTTCTTATAATTTCTTTTTGTTTCATCATTTCCTCCAGTGGTTTTTACCATAAGTTCAGGATTCATATCTTGATATGGAATTACTAATTTACTTAAAAACTTATCAGAAATGAACAAATGTGTAGACCCTGAATCAAACAACACATTGGCATAATCTGAACAAACGAGTAGTGTACCTGATACTACTTGTTTTGATGGCCAAACAACTGCTGAATTAGTTGCAAAGGACTTCACCTCCTCTTTCTTTTATTAGTATGGTTTCATTCCCTCAGTTTAGTTTTTCATTAGACACTCATTTTCATAATGATCCATTTCATTGCACTTAAAACATTTTACTGATTGTAAATTAGATTTTGTCTTACCTTTACCCTATCTTTTTCATTTCAATTACAATCCTTATGTCCCATTTCACCCCATTGGTAGCACTTACTATAATTCAAAAGACATTCCCTAGCATGATTCTTACCAAAATTTTCGAAAACTGAAATCATATTTTTATTACCATAAGACAATTTTCAAGAGTTTTTCCATTTCTCATACCACCTTGACCAATTATTTTGTTGTTTTTTAAAGAACACCTGATCATAGGAAAACACCATTTCTACCACTGCATATCGAACAAGTTTTTCATATCTATTGAAATCATGAGATACTAAAGAACGTAAATACATTGGAATTAATATTGAGTAAAAACAAATGATTTTACTATCAATATCTCGTATCAAAATTTAGAGCATACCATTCTAGTCGAGTTAATTTTTCTTCATAAGAAGCCACTGAGTCATCCTACTTCCTCAATTCCTTGAATTTTTTTTCCTGCCTAAGACGAACCACCTTCAGAAAATATTTCTCAAAAAACATACCCTTGAATTCATCCCAATAAAGATAATCAATCTCGTCACTATCCTTGATATTTTTCACCATCAACCACCATTGATAAGATTCACATACAAAATGAAAAACAATGAGACTAAATTTTGATGTTTTGAACACACCATGACATCAAAAAAATTACAATTCTTTAATCCACCCTTCATCTAGAACAAGGTTAGATGATCCTCAGAATGAAGGGGTGTGTTGCCTCATGAAAAGATCCATTACTAACATGTTCCTATGGGATTGATCTAGATGATCTTGTTCATGGATACCACCATCATTTATAGCCTGGCTCAATTGATTCATCACTGCAACAAATTGTTCAGTTATTATTCTGACCATCTCATTTTCGGATTTGGAAGGTTATCTTCCCCCTGATGTTGTCCTAACATAGATTCTATGTTTTCTCTGCAGAAAACCATTCCGACCACAGAAATTTCATAGGCGAAGCACATGGTAATCTATAAATGCTATATCATTTCAAAATTAACATAACCTTATTTATTTATATTAATTTAACAATACCCTAACTCGTAAAGGTATCTAATACATCCTCTGATACTAACTATAATGACCCAACCATAAACATTACATAGTCATGAATTAATTGAATAATTCACATTTTGGATTTTTCAGGTTTAGAGTCTTAGAGAATTCGGCCATAACTATTACATTACATCTAAAAAATTACAAGATATACACTTCTACTCAATTTCAATTTTTTTTATAAAATTAAAACTCTTAAAAATAAGAGTCATGTCTAGTCCCATGTTATAGACAACATGACTTTTCCATGATCCAATCTTTGACCCTATTCATCATTAGGTCTTGTGAAAAACATTTCAAAACATGGTATGATCACAAAAATCTTAGTATGCGCTACAAAACAATGAATGAAAATATTATTCTATCATTGCATACAAAACATAAGCTCCTTAACATACCTCATGAAATATTTAGATTTCTGAATAACACATAGAAGACATAAAACATATAGGTATCTTGTGGCATCTATATCATACATACATTATTGCTATCACAACTACATAGGGTGTTACATTTGGAATACCAATCACATTATATTCCCTAAATCTCTTAAGTGAAACATTCATGTTTACCTCCATCACGTAACCCAATGCATTGGAGATCTATCTTGAGCTCAATCGCCCTTGGATTATAGAAGAACCACCCATATACGTAAAAATTCCCAGGAATCATAACATATTTCTAACACACAAAAAAATATAATGGAAAGATAACATTTTGACATTTCAATCACAATATATCATTTAAATACATTGAAATTAAAAATAAATTATCAAAACCATTTTCAATACCAAAATACTTAAAAGACTTTATGGTATTTATTTTCCTTTTAAAAACATTATGGCTTGTTAGGGAAGCCAAAGGTCAAATAATACTCGCAGCAGCGCAATGGTCATGGTCACCGCATACATGAAAAGAAACATTATTTTTTTGTCGTTAGTAAATCACTTCATAGAAAAAGATTCCCATTGAATTAAATTGAAATTAAAATATGTTTATATAGTTTATAAAGGAAAATTGTCTATTAAACCAAAATATTCCTCAATGAAAGGAGATTTTGATGTTGTCTCTTACCACATGTTCGAATTGAACTGTTCATTCTTTAATCTCATTATTAATAAACTATAGTTATTTTCTTCTTGATTAAGAAATTTTTTCATGTTTACTATTCCGTTTAGATCACTTATTACCATGTTATAAACATTATTTAATCATTTATGTTAATAATGGTTGTTTTGTCGATATTTGAGACTTGAGTCAAAAATGGACTTCTTATAATTACAAGTTCATCATGTGGTCAAAGGTTCATTATATATAGAATGATATTCATGATTTAGATATCATATATATCCAGTATATACATATATTTAAAATAGTACATAACATTTGGAGGTATGAAATTAAATGCACCATTCATGGAGACAGTAAGCCATACGTACGCATGCATGCTACTTTCATTTATAGTAGTCATTTTAATGGAATTAAAAAATAATGATACATATGTATATTATTATTATAGTATAATATCGCATATAATATCATTAAATCCATACTTTTTATGTCCCACATATGGAATTAATGAGCCATGTTACTTTGAGGTGGTTGTAGTATGCACTTCCTCTAATGAAATTATCGCGTTTACCCATAATAGAAACAATAAATGTATGCTATAAATGAAAAATATAGAACCATAAATAAAACATAAATATAATATATATTAAATATGAATACAGTTCAATCTTAATGTCCACCATGAGAGGCAATATGAGATAATCGAACAATCATCGTTTCGTGAGGCGTTAGTTTTCCATCGAGAGAAATAGTTTGTTCTTAACCCATTAAATGGAGGCGTGTATAAGTGTAGTTCAAATAAATATCATAAAAACATATTAATATATTTATGAAATAGGTTTTGTTATAAAATAAATTAATAAATAATAGTTTAGGGATTGGATAAGTAAAATAAAAGAAACGAAGTTAAGAGAAACGGTTTCCTTTAATTTATGTAACTCTATTTGGATTGAACCAAAAGGACATCTTGATGTGTCTTCCGACTATGATAATCATTATAGGTGGAAGATATGGATCCTTAGAGATTATTTGGGCAGGGTTTGAATGATTCATGTGGCTTGAGATTTGTGAAGAATGAGTTATAAGTGAGGGATTTTATAAGGGGGTAGAGGGTCTTTAGGAATGTGTGAAGATATTATTTTAGTATATAGTGATATTCGGTTTCTAAAGGTAAAAACTAATTAAAGTCAAACCTAAGATGACTAATGGTATAAATAAAATCATCCAATAAAAATTAATGTGGTTTTGAAATTTTTTTTAATATTAATAATCTTATTTATTTAAATCATTAATTAATGAGGTAAATACTGCATCATTATTATGTCAAAACAAATTTAATATTTTTGATGTCTAAAATTTATAAAGTAAATTACATGATGTAGGAAATATTTGTATCTTTATAATTAATATTAATAGTCGTAAATATGGCTTATATAACCCCATGTGAAAATTAATTTACAAAAAATATATTTGTTTGTCATTTTTGCCTTTACATTATGTTAATTAAAATAAAGTGTCATTCTCACTCCCATGTGGCCCCATGGGTTCTCAAAATCAACCCATGTTTTCTCATAGTAGAATATGTATCAACCAATAGGATTAGGATGGCTGTTAGGGTAATTTAATATTATTATATTAAAATTTACTTAACCTTATTTACAAGATTTACCATTTATCCAGGGTAAATAAAATATTTACTGAAGTAAATATTAATAATGTCTAAAAATTAAGGATACCTATTTACAAAATTTGGACCTCATTATTCAAAATATTAAATCAATTTTTTCAAATTCAAATCACATAAGTGGTAGAAATTAATTTAAAATTAATTCACGCTGTCAAAATAGAAGGCTTGTTTTTTAAGAAATAATAACTATCCAAAGATTGACACTTGTTTAAGTCCAATTTCAATGTGAAATTAATTACCAAAAACAACATTATAATAAATGGGAAAAATATAATCTAATTAAACTTTAGAAAAAATTAAAAATATAATCTAACCATATAAATAAATTAGATTAAAAGGCATTTTTTAATTAAAATCCAACATTTTACACTTTTTATTGAAAATTGAATTTTATCATAAAAATACTAAAAATTTACCCAAAGAAGATTTTGGAGTCCCGATTCTAAAGATAAATTTTCTACAGTTAAATAGATCATATAAAAGTGACCAAAAAGTTATTTAATGGGGGTTATCCATTAAAAGAAGGTAAATAATCATTATAATGTAAATTATGCTTAAAATTAGATTCATTATCATTTTAAGCCTCTAAACATTATTGGATAAATGTAAAAACATTTAAAAAACATGTATAATCATATTTTAGTTAGTTTAGTTCATTCCCTCCAATACAAAAACTAGGTGTTAACTACCATTTAAAATAATTATATTATATTAATATTGTGCCAGGTAAGATTTTAAAGAAACCCATTGGTGCATATCATGTACGCCATTGAACTAGAAACCCCTTTAATGTAAAATTAATATTTAATTTACAATTATTCTTAAAAATGAAAATGTATAATTTTTTTATTTACCTATGATGTTATAATATAAAATTATCATTTTTGATTAAAATTATGACTATTTAAATAATTTTATTCATCATATTTTAAACTAATTACCACAATGACTATATACGTAATAAAAGTGTAAATTATCACTCAATTACTGAATATCATCAAATCGCCGATGTAAAAAAAATATTTAGTTTTTATAACGTGATAATAATTTATATAAAAGTAATAAAAAACAAGAAAAAGGTTATAAAGAAAATAAATAATCAACTTATTTTTAATATTAATGATGATAAAGAACATAAATGATGTTACAGATTCATTGTAAGGGACTTTGAAACAATATTCTTTCATTAGGGAAAATTTTTAATTTTATGCACAAATATTCATTTCTAATTTCTATATAAATAATTATGGAATGTTTTATCAAGAGTTTATCTTATATAATTATATTCATTGTGATTTTAAATTCTACACTTTCATGTTGAATAATATTCGACTGATTACAAAGTAATAAGGGATTTCATAAACCAATTTCCATTTATTGGAACACACATCTACTTCATAGATTATGTCATTAAAGTATTATGAATGAAAAAATATTTATTATATTTTTTTGTATTTACAATTTTTTTCATTTATTAACAATTTATACACTTAATCTATTAATTTGATTAATATTATTCTCAATGATACGATCTTTATAAGGGACTCTTTAATTAAAACATCATTTTAAAAGTGGCCATTATATTTTCTTGTTAATATTTATCATTTATATTTATGTTTCGAAAAAACAATTGAATATATTTATTAGTAAGTAATTTTTTTTAAAAATTGAATATACTAGTTTTGAAAAAATTTAGTAAAAACATTATCATTTTTTGGTTTTATGTACGGGAAAGACTTTTTGAAAATCTATTTGAAACAAATATTTCAAATTTTATTTTAAAAGTAAAAATAAATATATTTTTTTATTATACAACATAAAATAATTACCCCACATTAATTAAACTCTAATATTTTAAAGATTCATTTACATTTTAAAAAATTCATTTTCAAACCCTATGTTATTATTAAGAGTGAATGATTTTTTGAAAATTTAAATTTATTTCATAATGGAAAATTTTATTTCCTCGAGAATGTTTATTTATCAATGTTTTATGTGTTCTGATTATGTTATGGTTGTTGGGAATTAATTATGAGTATTTTTTGTTCCATTGTAAATTAATGGGGGTTGATCCCATCATATTTCTTTATTTAGTTAGTAAATGGGGAATGGTTTACCGATTAGGTTTCTCATAAGTGATTATACTAATATAATACATTGGTTATTCCAAATGTTAATATAATGGGAACTCCATGAGTATCCATGAGAGCTAAAATATTCGTAAGAGTGTTATGGAAAATGATCTCCCATGTTACTTACCGATATTTTATATTAATTCTTATGATGTTTCATTAAAATCATTATATTTTAAAAAGGTATGATAATGATATTTTTGAGATAATTATTTCTTTTTCATGGTAGAAATTAATGTTTTTAATGAAATAAATTAGTGGTTTAAACAAGAATATTTATTTCCATTTTTTTATTCCCAGTACGAAGAATTTTTTGATGATAATTTTTTTTAAAAAATTCTATGGTCTTATCTATTTTTAAGAACAAAAAAGTTTTCCTGACGATTGTATACAAGATGTTTCAT
The DNA here is from genome assembly GCA_963277665.1 of Viscum album. Lineage (NCBI taxonomy): Eukaryota > Viridiplantae > Streptophyta > Magnoliopsida > Santalales > Viscaceae > Viscum > Viscum album. The sequence continues at coordinate 1,586,945,604 of OY728135.1, read as the reverse complement.
GAAATGAAATCATGTTTTATATTAAAAGGTTTTTCTTTTATGGATCAAAATTATTCAGAGTATAAGTTTCCACTTATAATGTGTTTCTATCATATGATTATTTTTCCATAATTATATAAAACTATAATCCTAAATATCATTTGGAAATAAAGAAAGTATGTTCTAGTAAAAATTTACTTGAATATGATATATTTATGTATGAGTCCACACAATTGGTATGAGAGTAGGGTTGATAATACTTTGGAGATGAGGATATTTTCATAATAATTTGGGATTTCATCATGGGTTTAAAAACATTATGTTTAATTTAATTTCAATCTCATAGAAACCACTTTTTAGAATTTTATTTATTAAATTTTATGGTGACTAACTATATTTTTGGAGACATGTATTTTTTATGTAAGTATGATTTATTACATTTGGGGATGGAAAATGAATGTTTTGAGATATATTTTGATGATAAAACATAATAAGGACTATTTCTTGAATATTTTATATTATTTTGGGAAGAATTAAAATATTTATACATGTTTTAGAAAAAAAGAAAACTCGTTGACAACTTATCATATATAGTAAGGCTAAAATAATTGAAACGAAAACTGAAGGTTGAAAAAGGTGCATCACCAAAAACTGGCCTAAGTGATTCCAAGGTTAGTATGAAATTCTTAGTTTTATTAATGTTATCTTATGAATAATGGTTATGTTCATTTGCAGAGCATATGTTTTGTTGAATAGATAACTATGAGATTATAAAATTATTTGGGGATTAAGTGATTCATGTTATTTCCGAAGATGTTCACCATTATAGGAACCCTATATATTAATGTAAACATAATACTATGAGATTTTATTTTAGGAATAAAATTTCAATTATATATTATAGTAATATTTAATTTTCTGGTGTATTTAGTGTGATTGATGTTATTTATTGAAATAAATAGCATATTTAGAGATTACGTGACTTAGGAAATAAATTATTTTGTGTGAGGCATTAAGTTTTATTGATGTTATATGGAGTTAAATGTTAATACTATATTAGAAGACCATGAGATGAAATATTTTTTATTTTTTGCTTTTAATATCGGTGTAAAATATATTTTAGGAAATTTAATGATTGTTATTTGTTAAATGATCTATAATGAGTTTTGGGTATGAATGAAAAATTTACGAGATTGAAGTAGTATTTCATCATATAAAGGATTATTATTTTGGGTAATTTTTTATATTATTCAAACCATTTTGATTTATGTTAATTTATAAATTATGTAATACTATATAGTTATACTTTTATTGATTTTTTTGATCAGTTTATGTTGACTCTAATTCTTTAGTAAGGATAAATCCACATAAAAATTAATCGTTCGGAAATAAAGAAGAGATTTTGGTTGGAATTTATTAATATATGCTACTCTACTTTTTCAATAAGTATATTTCTTTATGATCATAATCCATTTAGAAAAATAGACCCTCAACTATATAAAAAGGATAATGAAACAAAAATGTTATCTATTGTAATTTTATACTAATAAACCAATGACGGTATTACTAATAATAGATTTATGGATTTAGGGTTATTCACTTTCCCTTGAACATGTTCTCTAACTCTCTCAATAAGAACAACAAAGTAAGTATTTTCTTCCATTTACTTGTTTTTCCACATGTAATCATAGTAGTAATTTTCACCGTTGACCTTCACACTGTCCTTAATCAGTTTATAAAAGGATGTTTTATTACTCTTTTTAACGATATGGGATTTCCCAAAAGGTATTTTAAAAATTCAAACCCAAGTTACCGAGTCAATGTTTAACATTTCATAGACCAAAATTATGGGGGGGGGGGGGTGGTAGAATGTAAAATTATATGATTTTTTAAACAAATTACTATGTTTTATATAATAAATATACACAACCCAAGATTAAAAAAATCTTATTATTTAAATACGACCTTTTTAACATTGCGGTTATATTAATGGGAATGAATTTAATGAATTGAATCATTAAATATTTAATTTTACCACTGAATAATAATGTATTAATTAATTATTTTTAAATATGTATTATATGATTAGTAATGTCAATTTATTCATCAAAAAAAAATTTCATCATAAATTACTTTTATAAATTTTTTGTAAAAATAATTAAATTAATTTTAGGATATTTTAAAAAAAATATTTAATAAAGTAAACGAAATCTTTTAAATGATATTATGAATATTTTATAAAGTTAAATTTTGACCAATTTATGAAACTATTAATTTTTTTAATGAACAGTGAAATATAACATTTTTTTTAAAATATTTCATTAATTAAGTGTATAAAATAATTTTTTGGATTAGTAATAAATTTAAATTTCTTTCATGTGATTTATAATTATTAAATGATGTATTTTTAAATGATTTTTATAAATTAATTTATTATAATGAAATTTATAATTAAAAAAGTATTTTTTCTTGAAAAAAATTAATTCCTTTCCTTTTATGGTTTTGTTTTTATACTAAATTTTGAAACATCTCTGATTTAAATCATAAAACATAGATTCATTATTTGGAATCATAATTTCGAAATTTAATAAAAAATATCTCTTTTATTTTCATGAAATATGGATAATAACCTAGGAAATGTTTTCTCCAAAGTAAAGGGTAAATCTTGTTAATAAGGGTAACACTAATATTTTATGTATTAGAATATGACCATAAAAAATTCCAAATTTTTAATTTATGAGTTTATTAGGATAGTAATGATCCATATATAAAAATTATAACATTTGAGAGCAGCTTTTATGGGATTATGAAATTTATAATATTCTATTTAAAGAAAATTCAAATATGTCATACTCATATTTTAAATCATTATATCATTTTAAAAATATGGATATAATGAAGAAAAATTTAACTATAATTATTCATATGAAATAGAAATTATTTTTATACATCATTGTAATTTATTTATAAATAATAGTGATATTATAATTACCTTAAATTCATACAAAACACTGATAGAGAAATTATTTTCTTAATGGAAAAATCTACTAAATTATATTAAAATAATGACAATAAATATAAATTGAAATAATTAAAATCATTAAAAAAAATAAATTAATTAAAAGTTCATGACTGATATATTATGAAATATTTGTTTTCAATATATCTTAATTTTATGATATTTTTAAAATCAATGCAATGAATTATGTCATAATTGAAAATAATGATATTATAAAATTAACAATATTTAAATAACTGATATAAAATACATAAAAATATAAAATTCAACCAAATTATTTTTAAAATATTTATATTTTCATCCATGATCAATTTATTGTTTTTTGGAATTTTTTAGTAATTACAGTAAAACTCATATTGAAAAAATATATGTACTCACTGTAATTGTTAAAGGGGTTAAATAAGGGTTAAAAAATGATAAGGACTAAAAAATAGTCAACAAAATTTTTATTTTTATTTTATGATGTAATTTTGGGCCACAAAAATTTTCAATATGAAATAAATCAGTTTGGATCCATTTGAATTATAAATGTAATTTATATTATTTTATTATTTTGAGATATTCCCAGCGTACCCCTCCACTCTTTTATAAATGGTACATATTATTCTCTTTTAATCACATATCAAAACATATTTTATAGGAAAATATCTTAAAATATCCTTACTAGAATCTCTAACCTCCTTCTAGAGGCGTTATTTTACACAGAACATCAACTGGAGTGGTTTTAAGGTGATTAGAAACAAATGATTTATTAAGAAGAGGTGTCATTTTTAATTGAGTATTAATATTTAGATTATTATTCCACATCACAAAAAAAATAATCAACAATAAGAACATAACAAATAGAGTATATTAAATATATTTAGAAGTTATTATATTATTTCAGTGAACTATATTCAAATTCTTTACCATCAAATGTGAAAATAATTAATCATTTATCTGTACGATAGAATGCTACCCCACGAACCGATTTAATTTGTTTTCCATCACTGTATATCAAGACTATTTATAATTTTGAAATTAATTTTTATATATTATATTTAAGACACATTTATCATTATTTACACTTAATATATAATTTTCATTCTTATCATTTCGTGCACATAAAATTGATAACATTGCATATGTGTAAATTATCACTTCCACAATGAGATGTGATTCTTTTTTCATCACCTCAAAACATGAATGATATATATATATATATAAGTATATAAATTATTAATATTATATTAAATATATTAGGGTCATTATTTATGTATAAATTACTACATACCTTCTTTCTAAAATGATCAATGATAAATTGAAATGTTGCTCATGCATATATATGATCTACTATCTCCCTGATTATAATGTAGATCATAATTCCTAACCATATTTAATGGATTTTTTTAAGGTATGATTTATGTATAAAAATTAGGATAATACCATAGATTATATTGTAGAAATTATTTAATAATGATCACTTTGACTAAAGACATCATACCAATGAAATTTTGGACTTAAGTATTGAATATCTTAAAAACACCAAACACAATCATGAATAATTAATAAATTATTATAACATGATAGTTATAGATATAAATGGATTATTAAACATTAAAAAGTTTATAAATAATTTAAATTATTAAAATAAATTTATTATTCTCGATGATAAAGAATGCATGTGTTGTTTTCTACTCGAGATACAGGATTTCATTTCAATTTTCTTCTATTGTTCCATATGTTTTGATGTCATGAACATATATTATATTATGAGTCATATATAAAAACAATTATAATTTTCTATCATTAATTTATATTTTATAAATATATTTAATTTTTTTAATATGTTACACTTTAATGTTGTATACGATTCGACTAAATATGAAGCAGTAAGGGATTTCATAATGAAATTTCAATTTATTTGGTATAAAATTCACTTCATCAATAATGGAATGCTATGAATACATGTGGAAATAATTTTGATTATGTTAGGTTAAATTTAAATATCTCTTATTTTCATTTTAAAAAAAATATATAATATATTCATTCCATTAAAACATTTTTTAATGAAATTTTCTTTGTAAGGGGTTCTAAATAAAACATTATTTTAAATGTTTTAATGATTTATTCTTCAATATAATCCACATTCATGATGATGTTTTAAAAATAGTTTCAATTAATTTATTTATATAAAAATTAAAGTTTTATTGTGGAAAGTTTATAATTTCTCTTGAATTTATTAAAAAATGTTTCTAATTTAGGTTTTATATAAGGGATATTATTTTACAAACCAATATTTTAAAGTTACTCTATCAAATATATTTTAAAAAGTTTTATGTAATGGGATTTAACTTATATGAGACAAACATATGTTCTAAAATTTATGACACATAATTTTTTTGAATCTTCCTTACCATGATTACTAATTTATTTTCCAAAGGGATTTTTTCATTTAAAAGTGAATGAATTTTTAAAAATTAAAAGTGAATTTCATAAAGGAAAATGTATTTTTGTCATGAATTTTTCTTTATGAAATTTCAATCTATTGTTCTTATGTTATGGATCATAGTTATTATTAATGAAGATGGGGGTTCTATAATAAACCTTCTTCATGTGAATTCATTATAGTTCTCCCATAAATTGATTAATGGGAAGGATTTAAGCGATTAGGTTTCTCAAAAGTGGTTATTGGAATATACAATGATGATTATTTTAAATATTACTACGATGGTTACTCCTATTGTATCCAATCGAGATATAATATTTATAATAGAGATATAGAATATGAGGTCACATGTTACTAAAGTTTCTTTAGTATGCCTTATTTTATGTTTTCATGTCAATTTTATGATTCTTAAATTGTAAGATAATGATATTTAGGAAATTATCATTCATTTTTAAATTTAAATTGTAATGTTTTTAAGAAATTTTAAATGGTTTTCAATGGAATAATGGTTTCCTATATTTTATTACACGTACTACAGTATTTTTCTCATCCCAGTTTTAGAAATTTTTTTCACAGCTCTCAAATTATGTTAAGGAAAATGAATATATCATGAGGAAATTGTTAATTATGTGTCTTGAGAAAAATAATGTTTTATTTTAAAAGCTTTTCCACTGGTGGAAAAAATTCATATTGGGTATAAGTGTCCACTTGTATTGTATGGGTTTATTATGTAACTGTTTTTTATAATTCTATATAAATCTAAACATAAAATATCAATGGGATATAATAAATTTTAATTCTATTTAAAATTCACTAGAATATTTGATCATTAAGGTTAGTTAATTACAATGGGTGATGAAATCATGTTTCTGTACTACTCCTTGGATCCCTTTGGATACAACTAGGTCATGACCTATCTTGATGCTACCTATATGGTGATCATAACATTGAATTATAATGAACTACATGTTTGGTTTATAAATGAATTAGCATCACATGTTATATTTGGTGATTTCTTATGATTGTATCACATTGTAATATATATTAATACATTATTGAAATGTTAAGTGATACTTTGATATCATATCTTTATATTGAAATGATTATATAAAGGTTGAATCCTAGATTTTCTAAAATTATTATATAATGAATCGAAAAGGATATGTTTAAATTATTATATAGAGGGATTATCCTAGTAATACTAAAATTATAATATAATGGTCATGTCCAGGTTATGAAAGAATTATTTATAAAATGGATTGTCCTAATTATAATGAAATTCTTATATATTTGGGATGTCCCTTTTATGTTGAAAATATTATGTAAAAGGATTTCCACGATTTTGTCGAAATTTATATCTAGAGGGATTCTCCAATGACTTTCTCTAGTTCTATGATAATTCTATGGACATGATGTAATGGTTGTAATAATGATTCTACATGATTAATGTTATTATGGAATGATTTGGTAGAAAAGTCATTAATAAAATATATTTATCGGTTACTAATTTCTCCTTTTAAGGATTCATTTTAGGCAATTACTATCTGAGTAGTGTTTTCCAGAATGGGTGATGTCAACTACTTATATTTTACTCACACCCTATTCATGCCACCATTTTGTATCTATTAATATTACGTGGTTGTAGGCACATACAATGGAAAAGTACATTTCTATGATTATTACATAATATATATGTTGTAGATTATAGATATGAATGTCCTTGGGATCAAGACATAAGTATTTTATGTCTTTATCGAACTATTTTTTCATTTATCTTTTTTATTACATTTGAAACATAGAAATATTCCACCATGTCATTAAATTTTTAATATTATTTTTAGGTCAATTTCCTTCACTATATTTTTTATCTACTGTTTTATACTACATATGCTAATGTTGTTACTCTAATAATTATTACAATGTCAGGTCAGCTCAATGATATAGGGTAAAGTCTCCCGATTATGTTTTTTACACTCCCACTACTAGTTGGATTCCTATGGTGTATAGGAAGGAATTCATGACGTCTATTAACCATCCTGTTTTAACTATGTGAGAGTGTTCATAATCATGGGACATTATAAATAGTTATCCATGGAGTGGGTTTTTCCTTTTCTATTTCATTACTATTTTCCAAAGGTTGAAATGATATGAAAAAGATTTTGGAACATGTTAATGATATTGGTCAAGGGAGTATCTAAACGAACTCTGAAGGAAAATATGAGTACCCAAATAATGGATATGTGTTCATGTTGATCACTTATTACACTTCATATTTTTCACAATGGGTGATTAAGAAGTTGTGTGACATTTTTACTTTTTAGGATTAATACTCGTGGCCTAGTATAGCATGTGATGAGTATGAATACATCATGATAAGACCATATGGGTATGTATTAACATTCATTGTTCATGATAGGGAAAAAAATATTGAAATTTATATATCTTCGTGTATGAAATGAGAAATGTGATCCATATTACATTAGATGAAAAAGGAAAAAATGAACTTTTCTATCTAATTAATCCAAATGTTAATCCATGTTTCGAAAGACCATTCCCCATTTGTTCCCTATTCTTTTCACCTATTAGGGTTTCTTTTTGTCATCATCTGTTATAAGGAGTGTGTCTCTATTGTAGAGAAAATCCATCCTCTTTATATGAAGATGAAGAATCATGGGAATGAATATCAATATTCTTCTAACATATATAAACCGGATCAACCTGTAACTCTTCGGAATCAAATGGATATTAACCTTAATGAAAACATTTTTAGGGTCATTTTATTTATAGATATGTGTATTTTTCACCCATTACCTTCTACGGATGAGATAAAAATAGAGTTTCCACTATAGTATCGTCCTATGATCAAAGGGGAAATATTCCTTTGGGAGGATGAGTAGTGGATGTAGTCTGTCTAAAAATCATTAAGAAACATTAGAGACTCCAATATTTTAGGGGGAATCTTTCTACATATATTCTTCTTGCTCTATTTAATCAATGGTGGGAAATATTAAAGAAAGACAATCATAAAATGAGTTATCCTAGAATGAAATTGAGATGGTTTTCTTAATTAAAAACCCCCATAAAAGATAGATGTATAATAAGGATAATGATTTTATACAAAAAAAGTAATATAGATGGTCAGTTCAAGGCTATGATTGAAATTTCACTTACTTACAACACATTGTTCTTTCTTTCATAGATAATGAAATTTATATGATGATATGTTTTCATGGTTTCAATCTCATTGAGATCATGTTATATTGGAACATATCACTTATTATTATTAGTAAAAATGTGATGAATCCTGACATCATCTTGAAATGTAATTTTAGAGATTCCATGACTAGTGGAAATACTGTTTCAGTAGGGAGATCTGGGAGATCTTCATCTAGTGGAAACTAGTTCTTATATGAAATTTATCATAAAAGGAACATCAAGAAGACCTATTAGTGTTATGGGTAGACATTTCAATACTGTGTTTAGTTTGAGTGCTATCATTGTGGAATGATTTCCCGTAAGAGGACTTATTGTCTACAACCTAACATGGAGTGTTGTGCTTGTGACAATATGGTCCACCTGCAAATGTTTTGTAGGGGCATGCCATAGTAGTTTTGTATATGGGGATAAAGAAATGTAATAGTGTCATGGACGGACTAATCTACCACTTATTTTACTATTAGATGTTGTCTTAATAGACTCATAGGTAGAGGTAGGGGATGTGGTAACCCAATGTAGGAGTGGATATACCATCTACAAGGAGCTGCATAAAGGAGTCATAATGGAGCCAAGGGTTGTGGGGATAGTTCGGTGCATGCTATGCAATCTACTCTAGCTGGTTTGGGTATATGACCTTGTACTGTCAGGTATACGATTCTTGTATCACCTACCCCATCTTGCATTTTATTTTATATAGGTTCTCAACTTTATTTTATATCTTCTCTAATAAAAAATAGTTTTTAGTTAGTTTTTGAAGTCATCGATGGATTTGTGACAACTATAATGAGGTTGGTAGAATGTTCAAAGAATATTAAATGTTACAATGCATGTTTGCTAGAAATTTGTTAATATGATTTCATATAAGAACCATTTCTACTAGAACTTATAGGTTTCAATTTGATCATGGGAATTTTAAGGGTAGATCTATACTAGGCAAACATCGAGTGTTATCAGATGAGTGGTATCATTCAATATCCAGAATGAGGACTCTATTTTCACTATTGTGATTGGGGTATTCATTATAGTCATGTAGGACCAATTCAATATATATTTTATTGTATCATGTCTCAAATAGCAAGGCATTCTATATATGTTGGTGGAATTCAGATGGATGCCTTTCCTTCAATGGTAGACTATTTTCACAATTTTTTTTCTAATGTATAATAGGGATTAAAACATGAGTGGAAGAGAGAGTTCATAATCAGGTTTATATAGAGAGAATATTTAATTTATATTCCATGTTATATGGTTTCACTATCATAAATTCTATAATAGAATTTATATTTGTATGATTAAGAATCCTACTTTTACAAATGACTTAGAACATCCACTTAGTGTTCTCTCATGCTCTTCACTAAGAACTATGATGTGAACATATTCCTGTGTTTGGAAAATAAAGCATTAAACATGGATATTTTCATGAATCATTATCCTCATCCCCACATTAATTATATCATAAATCAACTAAGAGGTGCCCAAATTATCTATAAGATTCACATGATATATTAGTGTATCATCAATTTAATGTTTGAAAAAAAGGACATAACTCAGACTAATTTTAGTAATACATATTTCTTGTACAAATAATCATGATTACAATGGGTCTAAAAAATGATCATGTTGTCTTAGTGGACTTGATGTAGTTTATTTTTTATCCATTACTAGATATAATTATCATGGGTTGTTTCCCATGCATCTTTGTGTTATCTGTTTCTTCTAAATATTATTCCCAACATCTTGGCATCATCTTTAGTACACTAAGCAGTAATTGAAATTACTCTAATAATAAAAAATTTATTTTTTGTATTGATAATGCACATTTCATAGGTCATGTCAAATTTGAGTAAGTTGTTGAAGTATACCCCAAGTAAATTGTATCTTTCGTGTCCTAGGAGAGACCAAAATGTGTCACCAAGATTTTGAGTTTTCATGTTTTATTAGGGTATTATTTTTGTTTTATCATGGAATTATCACATATGAATGCATTAATATCTGGAATGTAAAATAAATTGGTTATGCTTGTTTGGTAAAACCCATTAGATAGAGTTTTTTAAGAACTAATGGTATGTCATGACTCATTACAGATTCACACTTTTCATTTTCTAGTCATGAGTTTTACCATGTAATATGAAACATCCAGAGTTGGATTAGTATTATTTTTAATGTAGGAGGATGGAGTGATGGATTATGTCTTCAGACTTCTGAGATTGCATGAGTGGAATTACTCTAATCACATCCTAAATGTAGATATAATAATTAACAAATTGATAATCTATAGAAACTGTATTTTTTGTTCGATTTTTGTGGTATAAATGTTCCGCAAAATCATAAATCATGTATTTTTAATGAGAACTAAAACATTGAATGTCGCGGTGGATTGATTATTTATTTTCTAAAACATCAAGATATTATATATAATGATAATCTGTAATGGCATTAGTGATGTATTAAGATGGATGACATAAATAGATATAGTGTATGAATATTATGAATAGTGGGGGATGATAGAAATCATTGTATATGTGTATCGAGATGTTTAGGTGTATCAGTGATGAGTAGATCTTACCTAGAAATATATATTATCATTACATTTGGAATAGATCAAAGTAGAGTAGTTATCTAATATGGAGGGTTTATCATTAATGGATAGATTGTATGATTAGGATCAACATACAGTTTAGTATCTTTTCAATGAAAATTATCTTTTTTTCCGTAGCCTATTATGGGAAGCTTCATTCTTGCATGATGCGATGATGATAGTGTTTCATGATGCTAGATGGTTGGTAAACATAGGTCATAAAAAGAACTATCATGATTTACATAGATAGTACTTATAGATAGTAAGGTGAATGGGGTAAGGGAATTCTTGGATAGAAATGTTATCTATAAATAGGTGAAGGATCAGAATTAGATTCCTATATGACTATTTCAGCCACATTCAATTCCTAAAATGAAATGGGGTGATGTCTATGTGGATGTCATAATGAGATTACCCAAGACATTGCCTAATAATGAATCAGTATGGGTGATATTTAATTGAATTATGAATTTATCACATTTTCATACCATTATGGATACCTTCACTATTCATGATATCATTAGTCTATACATGTATGAGTTATTTAAATTGAATAGTGTTCCATTGAATATCATTTCAGATAGAGATCCCTATTTCACTTTTTGGTTATGCAAGGGTATTTAGATGTCTCTAGTATTTCATTTTCTTCTATTTACAACCTATATTCCTAAAAAATGGTCAATTCGAATAGATTATTCATAATTTTAGGATATTTTGAGAGAATATGTCATCTATTTCATAGGATTGTTGTATAAGAATATGGAACAGATTGAGTTTGCATATAATAATAGTTTTTAGGAATCAACACATATGGAAACATTGAAGGTTTTTTATAGTACGATGTTTTCTTCACCTTTTTTAGATGATGTAGAGTAAGTACAGGTGATACATATCTCATATGAGATATTTCTCATCAATTTTTGTTGATCATGTTGTGGTTGGTTACTATTTAGAGTTGGTAGAAATAATTCAATGAGCATTGAAGATGAAATCTGGAGTTTGAGGTGGATCATTGTATTATCCATTAGGTGTCACCTTGGTTTGGGAAACACAATATTATGTAGTAGTGAATGGTAGTTCACAGGTGTGTTAGGATTTTTGAGATAGTGGAAAAGGTCCATCCATGTTTTTCCAATTTTCCTTTCAATGGATTTATAGTTCCATGCACAACGTGTTACTTGTATTGCAACTTCATAGATGTCACCTTGACTCTATTTATGTGAATTATCTTTTTAGAATCAAAATTGGTGTAGTTATTTCAATTTAGGATCATCTGGTATGGATTATGGTAATTAGTTAGAAGTATCTCTATGGATAGACAATTCCACTTCTGTGAGTGTAGAGATTGTGTGGCCTTGTTTAGGTTTAGAGAAAGGAGAGGGATACAAAAATGTGAGCATTATAGAAAGACTTGCTCACTGATAAACCCTATTGATTCATGGAGTTTCTCAAGGATGAGTTGTTATATCGTTTAGTGGTTGTAAGGTCCCAGCTCTTCCATGTGTGTCCCACATTAGAGTATTAATGAAATTTTCTTTAGTTGGATTCTTATTCTTTAAAATAAATATGGTTAAAACATTTGTTTATGTATGGAGGTATTTTCCACGTAAAATGACCTAATATCGGGGATTGGTGTTTATTTCAATTAATAATGCTCATAAATATATATATAGAATAATTATGATTATGCCATTTGGGGGTATGGGTTGAACAAATATTTTTTTTCGTTATTATATAGAATTGGTTTGTTGGACACATATATGTCCTAAACTTGTTACATGAAATAAATCCTTTTTTGATAAGATTCCATGAAAAGACATAAATAATGAGAATTTTACAAGAAATGAAAATGTTCCACATAATTTAAATTTTAGGTCATTGATAATTATGCTGGAGTTGATGACTTTTTCATTATATCTCTTATGTTGTGAAATTCATAGAATAAAAGGGGTTCACATCCTGAATGATTCATGATTAGAAATTCTAAACTGCATTAAACATGTGATTTCTTTTCTTTTAATTATGTTTCCTCCACTCTTGAAGACTAGGAAAACTAAAAATAATTTTGGGGTGATTCCATCCCATCTGGACATCATGGACAAGCATTTGATCTCTAGTTTGTTCATCTATTTTTCTATTACCCATTATTACTCTATTATATATTATAGTGGTTTGATCTGTTGACCACAATTGACTCTGTTTTTGATCAATTTGATTTTGTGATCTAGGTTATCATTGTGATATTCCCCATATTCCTTCTTCATTTTCATTCTAAGTTCATGTATTTTCTCTTATCTACGAATAAAGGAAGGTGGTATACAAGAAATATCGATGGCCAGTTTCAATTTTCTTAATTGTGTGAAATAATTTGAGATCATAATATTTCCACATGAAAATTAATTAATAGAATAATTGGTGAGGTAAATATTGTGTTTTGACTACTCCATAGTCCCTTCAGATCCAATAATTTTGAGACCTAGCTTTTGGATACCCATAGGGTTGTCCAACCTTTGACCATTAATGAACTATTGATTATATAGAAACATGAATTATCTTGACACTAGACCATTGGTGTAGTAACAAATGGTGGAAACTATGGCGTATGGTGATGTGCGCCTGAGGTGTAGTAACCAACATAGTTCAAAAACGTCAGCGAGTTCCACATCAGGGTACATTAAAAAAATCACTTAGTTATGAAATTACTAGGAAAATAATTTTTATTCACATATAAAATAATTGGTCTAGTTTAAACCATCACACTCTATGAGTTGATCAATGGTCCAGTGGACTATGGGATTTTTTTTCTTACTAAATTACTATATATTTCAAGTTTCTTGTCTATTTTAATTTTGATTAATTTTATATTAATTTTGTATTTTATAATAGAACAATGTTTACCATTACATAAATACGGTGGGTTTTTAGGAAATTAAAATTTCAAAAATTAAATTCACCCCACGCTCAATATTAATGGAAATATATTTTGACCAACATAAATTTTAATGTTAATAATTATATTTTTATATGAATTATATTATATAATATGTTAATATATTTTATATAATAAAATATAATAAAAAATTATTCTATTAATATAGTATAATTTTATATATGTGAGGGTTCAGGTAATGATGTATTATTCACTATTCACATAAAAGGAATTATTACTAAATAATATAAAAAATTCTCTCGAAGGTAAATTTTAAATCCTAAATTCTTAAAAGCATCATGTAATAAAATTATTCATATAAAATAAGTAATTATTCGTTTAATCACAGTATTGGGTATTTTTATTTATATTATGAAACTGTTACTATAGAAGGAAAATATTATTATTATTAACTATTGAGTGTACATTATTCCCACAATAAAAATACCATCCTCATAATTTCTAAAATATATCCTAATTATAAGTTATTTTTTGTTATTAACCATATCTTTTATAGATTCCAACATCACATATAAATCATATTATTTATCTAAACTGCATTTACTAAGTAATTTTTTTGATTCCTCACCATTTGTTCTCCATTTTCTAGAATTTGAATTTTATTTTCAACGTATGATAAATCATGTTTTAATTCTATTTACTCAATGGTGAGAACACTTTTTAAATGTATTTTCATCTTCATTAAGTGACAAAGAACAATGTTTATATAGGCTATAGGGAATATCCAAATTATAAAAAAAACATCAAATTTTATCCAGAAATTTAAAATTATTATGTGCATGGAAAATAGCACGTCTTTGTCAACATACATTATAACACCCATCCGTATATATATATATTTAAATAATATAACCCGACTGGATGTTCCAAATCATTTCATTAATAACCAGTGTATCACTTTTATCTACTCTATAGCATCTTAATATTATTTTGAATAGCATTCGCATTCATAGTGGTCTCCTCAATGGACTTCGTGCTTATAAGATTCTGTTCACCAATATCACCCAAAATGTTAGACTATTAATTTTTTCCATTCAATAATTCATAGATTACCATTTGAATGATTGAATAAAATATATTATTATATGAAAAATACTTCAATTGTATATATTTATCCAACAGATCGTGAATGTAATGTGATCACAGCCCCATCATTTCATCTAAAATTTTGATTTGTTATTTGAGAATAATTTTCAATCTAGAAATGATATGTGAAACTAAAATGTATTTGAGTTTCAATGTATTTTTTTAACCATTTAATAAATTTTAATTTAAAGAGGTTCAACATAATTCCTCATAACCTCATTAATATGAATCTATGAAAGGCATTAAATAGGTAAATATCACCTTATAGTGATGAAGTAAAAAACATTGGAATTCATTCAAAAATAACCTAGCTGTAATGATTTTTTCTTTGATTCATTTGATATATAATAATATTATCTATAGTAATATCATCTAATTTCAAAATAGGGATATGTATAGTTTACATACAACCATGGATATGTTTAGTCATAGATATCACCTAGTGAGAACCAATAATCATGATACATAGTATAATATGTCCTATTTCATATTATCTTAATCGAAGTGTTCCTTAATATATAGAAACATGATGGCATTTATATAGTGTGAAGGGAAATTTGATTTGTGGGATCCATATGATAAATATATCCCTATGTCAGGAATATATGAAACACATAACATAATTCAAAACTGTAGCACACAATGTGAATACAGAATAATACATTATCCACTTACTATCACATATAATATTCTAATGATAACTCTTAACAGTGAGTTGGGAACTTCATTTTTTTCTAAAAATAATTTATTTGAAATCATTTTGAAGTGAATTTATTTTTCTCTTTAAAAATAAGTCACATATCTAAAATTTTTAAGTCCTTGATTATATATTTATTTTCAATCATTTACTTAGTTATAATTCCCTGATATTTCCTACTCCATTATCTTGTATAATAACAGGTTTCCCAAGGTTTTAGAGCATCAACATATTATAATCCATATATGTCTATATCCATTTCCATTTAATCATGTTGGTTTATTTCTATGAAAACATGTATTTAATTATTTTTGGTTCCATATATATCTAAAATATTTCAACATTGATATAATTCATTCATATTGTAATGTATAATGTTATGGTTTCTATCTCAATATCATGGGTTAAATTGTTCTTTTCATGGATCTATAACTACATTAATTAATAATAAAAAATTTATCATTATAAATAGGGTCACATCCATGTCATGCTTTTTATATGCTACCATATATAATAAATCATTCCCTTGAAAATGGCAATGAAAACATTTTTTGAGTGATGAAACTCCTCATTAATGATAAAAAATATTCTATACATGTTTTCCCATATGAACAAAAACCCTTTAAACATCAACATGGTTACTGGGTTGGGGAATAAGAGAAATTTTTTACGCAATCATTAATAGATACCAATTAATAAAAGTAAAATGTGTTCCATGTATATTTATATACGTTTAATCCATTCACTGATTGGAATTTTTAAATGGATTAACCAATATCCCACCCATTGATATAATATATATAGAAAAAGATCTTTACTGAAGTCATATTTCATACATACTAAATTTCTTATATAAGTAATTTCCTCTATTTAACTCAAGAATAATTTATAATTGATTGTTATGAATTTCATAACATTTGTATCATATCATTAAATCATCAATGACCACAAAAAAAGAAATTGTAATGATATTTCTTATATAAACTATTTATTAGATCTATAAAAATAGAGGGTTCACTAGAAATCCTATGGTAATTACTATAATCCCATAATTTCAATATATCATTCGAAATAATTTATTTTTAATATCAACCATCGTCCCCCACAATTGGCGATAACCATAAAAACACTCATTCAATTTAAAAATGTACTCTTTGATGTTAATCCAACTGGTGATTAATACTAGAATGTGGACAATTGTTCGTCATGGTAATGCAATTTATTTCACTATAATAATTAATAGTCTAATAGCCGCTTATTTTATCTCAAACATAATAGGATATCCATTAGGTTAAACCCTTGGGAATTTGAATCCATCATCACACTAAAACTGTAGTTATCTATTATTCCCCATTATGTACTCTTTATCCATTCTATAGGGGGAATAGATAAATGACTAGATTAAGGGATTAATTTAACTAAAATAATCAACTTTATTCTCAAGAGGATTTCCAGGTATTTATTTTATAAAAAAATCAACGTATTCATAAACAATTGGAATATTTTATTTCTTAGGGTTTTGCAGTTACCTTCCATAGGATCATTCTACTACTATCGTACTAAAATTTATTAAAAATATCTATTTTTAGTTTTAGTGACTTGGTCTTATCCCTGTCTGGGATTATAATATTATTATGACTAAATCCAGAGCAAGGCACATAAGGAGCATGTGATTCTCTGGCCCAATGTTCCTGGAAAAATTTTTATAAACGTATTAATTATTTTTATAATATGCACATTGATGAAATGGGTTATCTCTCAAACATTATATCAAATCAAAAATCCAAGGGAGAGTTTATGTCTAGAGAATGCCATTTACCATAGGTGTGGTATAAGTTTTGATGGCACAGACCTACTATTGGATATTTTATTGATGGAATTTATGTAAATACATTAACTTATTATTTTTTGGACGTCACCTCATTGAACATCTGAACAGAATCTCATATCAAATTTATGATACCTCAGTTCAGTCTGGAAATCCGTGTTTACCCTAGGAATGACATAATCCTTATCGGAGCCAGCTGTAAGGTTAGAGATGAGTCAGGAAAAGGTGATAGGTGGATAATTTTTTAATAAAATTAAAAGAAATAACCCTCAACCCGCATCTCTCCCCTACCCATGTGTAGAGGAAGCAATAAAACCCTCCAAATTCCTCACTAACGAACAACCCAGAGGCTGAATCAATGAAACAAAGCATCAATGAGCTTTGATATTTATGAAGAACGCACATAGATTGCGCAGTGGAAGTAGCTGAGCATGGATGTAGCCTCCAAGCATCAGAAATCCTCCATAAGCTAGCTCGTTATTTAGTTTTAATTAATGATCCTCAATTATGCATCGTTTTTTGTGAGAATCATCTCTGTAACGATGATGAATTTTTTCTGATGTTTTCGAAATAGGTTTGAGATCATTTATTCAATAATAGGGATGTTCCTATTGGTATGTAGAAGCTATGGTAGTGACTTATGGTGTGACATGGTGGTTTTCTATGAGGCACATCTCTATTGGAAGGTTCCTTAGTGGTTTATGGTGTAGAGGTGGCAGTTTAGGGTAGTGGAGGCAGTTTTTAGCTTTAGCGCGATGGTGGCTAGTAGGCCAGTCCAACTAGTTTGGTCTGGGAGTGTTTATACCCCCGTAATAAAAAAACCAGGGGTCCATTTTCCATGTCGTATATGGAGATGAGAGCCTTTCATCATGGAGGACCTTTTGAATAAACATGGCAGAACATTGGTTATGGTCTCAAGACATCGTGACATCAAACTACTATTTATAATAATAATAATAATAATAACAATAATATATTTATTGTTATTTGGAAAACATTAGATTAGACATATCTCCTAAATTCGTTGTCCATTTGATGTGATATCAGAAATTTTTAGAAACTAGAATTAATGAGAACATTTTACGACCAATTTTAGGTTCTTAAACTAAAATCATGGTGTGGATCCAATAGGGCCTAGTTTGGTTTTTTGTGGTTTAATGTTACTATTTCACCAGGTGTCTATTTTAGATGAATGAGTAGTCGATCCTGTGTGTTTTTCTTCTAGATAGAAATGGGGAAATATGTTATATTTGTTTTGAGATCAAGGCGTGGTCCACATGAGGTCTCTTTATGATGTTCTATGGTGAAGAGAAAACATTACTCTAGTTGCGTGATTATTTAATGTAAATAGCATATCATTCATGTTTTTTCTTGTAGAACGTGATAGTGGCCTCTATTTTGGATGATGGGGAACAAGGTTTTGGGAATTGAGAATTAATCTTACAGATCAGTGCTAGAATAATGTTGAGATCGGTGGTTTGTGAAGAGAGACACTGGGTAAGGTAGTCACCTATGGAAACAGGGAGTGGGTTTACCTTACCTATCTACATAGGTATATACAGGACCCCACATGTCATGGGTGGTTGTTCAATACCTTTGGGTGTTTTCCATTAGGGTTTTTAGTCCCCTTATGGTCCATGGTGTGGGTTCCCCATGACATTCATGCAGATGGACTACTCCCCTATCGTGACCGGTTGTGGGCTCTTGAATCTTATTTTTTAGTAGAGTTGGTACTCCCCTAACATACCATGTTTTGGGTTCCTAGAGTGGATCTCCCATATTGTGGTTGTGGGCTCACATTTCTTTGATTGGTGCTACCATATCTAGTGCTTGGTCTCATGTTCCTTATTATGTTGCTCCCCTACCATGTCTGTGGGCTCATGATTCCCTGAGTGGTGATTCCCTACTATGAGTGTGGGATCACATATCTCACAGTGGTGCTCCCCTAATCTGGGTATAGCCTCATGATTATGTATTAGTTGTTCTCCCATATCGTGTTAGGGTGTGGTCTCACTTTTCACAAGGTGGTCTCCCCTGATATACTATGGCGTAGGTTCACACCTATGGATTAGTGCTTCTATATTCTTATAATGTAGTGGGGAGTGGGCCCTCCACCAGTTATGTGTTATTTTAGGTTAGGAGTTAGAGGTCCATCAATGTATTAAGGTGTAGATCCCTCTAGATAGGAGAAAACAATGTTTCACAGATTGTTTTAGGAGCTATTAATTCATTGACTATTGGTCATTGGTGAGGACTGAGGCTCTCTATTGTTCTATTGACCCTACACAATATGCATGTCAATGCTGGTGGAATCACTCGGTTGTGTGCCATCTGGGATGGTGTCTCTGGCTCATCGACTTTGATTTATCTATTATTTACCCCATCCATATAGTGAGTTATCGAGGATGGCTAGGTCATTTAGGGTTTCCAAGAGGTTGTTACCTCATGAGACCATTGTTATTGTTTCATTGGAACCTCATGTTATTCAATGTGGATAGTCTATGGTTGGGACTAAGAGTCATGGCGATAGAGATGAGTTTATTTGGGTATGTTATCGGTGTCACTGAGGCATGATTCTTTTTTTAGATGCTAGGGTTGTCGAGATTAATAGTTGAGTATTGTCGAGGATGGTCTCAAGATGGATTTTCCCATTCATTTGGGTTCCCTCTAGCTTGGATGAGTGAATTGATTCCATCCAGTTTCTAACTTTTTGTTTTGGGTTTTTTTCTGGCGCTTACTGAGTATTCATATACTAACCTATACTCGGGATTTTCCCACACATGTATTATATCTTGTGAAGACCACAGTTCCATCGATGTATTCCTAGTGGGACTAGATGCAGGTAAATCATATTAGTTGGACTGATCAGAATTTTCAAAAGAGCATGGATGAAGAGAATATTAGTAGGATTTTGACAGCGATCCCCTCCTTCAATAAAGGTTGAATGCATTTTCAATTATGTTTTTGTGGTCCATGTATTTTCCCTTTTGAACTTTTTATGTACTCTGGATCAGGATAGATGTATGCATGTATTTTAGTTTTTGAATATATATATATTTATATATATCTTAACTATTTTATAGAGGTTTAAGTGGGTGTTCACATATAGTTATGATAAGCTAAGGCATCTTATGTGGGTGATAGGCCACTCGGTGCTAGTTTCCAGCCCCTGGCCTATTGGATATGGGCTTGAGGAGTTATTGCTCGAGTCCCATTGTGAGGGATTGTGCAGAGTGGTATCATATTAGGTTCCACCATTGGGACCACATCTTGTAGTTGATCATGTCATGAGATTGGTTTGGGTTGCATAGTGTCAGTGTTAATATGTTTTATGTTTGGATTCTTGGACATGGACTCCAATATTAGTATAGGAGGCTGATGTAACCATATAAGAGGACTCTAATAACATTTTATTTGAATCGGTACATTAGGACACGAGTCACTGGAAACTAATGGTACATGAATCAAATAGGACTAGGTTTTGGTTTATTCTATCCTCCACGAGTCATCTCTCTAGATATACACATTGACCATGGTGTGTATTTAATTTTTTCAATATTTTTTCATGATAGTACAGTTAAAGGATTTCACAGATGGTTTGGGTGTATGACCTGATGAGTGATGAGGTCTCCATGCATTGTCCTAGTCCTGGGGTAGGTTCTCTTCTGGTTGTGCTGCTAGTGCATCCTGGCAGACTGAGCTGTGGATGGGTATGTTGGTGTTCGTGTTATTCAACATAGCTTCAACTATATGAGGAATAGGTATCCTTCCCCCACTAAACTGTGTTTTTGTTACATGATGAAAATTGTGCGGGTGAGTCTGTGCCACCGAATGTAGATAATATTGATCTGTTGTTGTTGAGTCCTTTTGCCTTGTGAACATGATTCTTGGAAGTGTGTTGGATGTTGAGGGCCCTGTATGACCCAGTGTGAGCGTTTGTGTAGTATTTTTTTCTATTAGTTCCCTCACATTCTCGATTTTTCCTTGTATAGGGGACACTCAAGGATTTTTTTGGTGTGGTCCATTGTGGATTGAAATCTTCATGAAAAATGGACACCTCCCCCACTTGATTTGTGTTTGAGGTGTGATCAAAAACTGTATGGGTGATTCATAGATGACCAATGAAAATTTTGTTGAGGCTTGGTGAATGATTTCCTTTGACCAATGTGTTTTATGTCGATTATATTCATTGTTGGTAGTTCCATTAGGTCTTGTAAGACATAGTGTGTACATATGGGTGACACTTTTTGTCCTCTAGGTGGAAGACCTGTTTTCCTTGAGGAGGTTATATTTTTTTCAAGGTACCGTATGGAGTGATGTCCTTAGGAGAAGGATTTTTCATAAGGTGGGGAGTACATAAACCTTCAGTGTTTTGGAATTGGAACCAGTCACGTGGAAATACGGGGTGCTGAGGTTTCCATTCCTGAGTAATTTTTTGGGTCAGAATAAACCATTCAGAGAAAGTTGAGATTTGTGGGGGGCCGTTTGGGGTGGTTTTATACCAACGAGGGTAGCCCTGGGTGATTTTTTATGAGTTCCTGTGTTTGGTTGGATTCATCAAGGGTACATAGTGTTAGTTGGGGATTCAGGATACCTAAGATATTTTTGAACCATTTCTTTCATTTTTGGGGTTTGGATTCCTCTGGGGGAGTGTGTTTATTATAGAATATGAACCATTGGTGAGAATACTGGTGTGAGAGTCCGAGTGGAGAGAAAAGTTCATTTCAATTTTTCATAGGCATTCCATTTTCTGGGACAAAAAGCCTTAAGGTGGGTTGGATATAAAAACTCTGGTTTGGTAGATTCAGACATTGGAAGAATATTTAAAATAATTCTACTGTTATGTATGGAGACGACGTGCGATTCTGTGGTCCTCTGTCCTCGGAATAAAATTTATTAAAATATTAATCTTTTTTATACAATGAACATGGTAAAAACAAGGTATCCCTAAAAAGGTCTATCGAATTAAAAATCCGATGGTGTAGTTGTGTCTGGAGTATGTATTTTACCCTAGGTGGGAGTATATGTTCTATTATCACATGCCTATTATAGAAAAAGTTATCAATGTTGTATTCATAAATGAATTTATGTATTTATTTTGGGCGGTGTCCTGAAAAAAATTCTCAAAATAGTATCAAATAGAATTTATCATATCATAGTTTATTCTAAAATGTCATTTTTACACTAGGTGCGACATAGACATTGTCAGTGCCAGATGTCAGGTCATAGGTGATTCATGCTGAGTATTTAAGAGTATATTTATATAAATAAAATTAAAGAAATAAACTTCACCCCTCATCTCTGATCACATGATCACAGAGGAAGAAAAAGGAAAATTTATTATCTTTAACGATGAACAAACGGAAGGCCTAATCAACAAAACAATGTGTCGATGCACTCTAATCATGAATGTGGTTACTCTTAGATCAATCAGTGAAAGTATAGAATCACGTATTTAGTCTCGAAGCTTTGGTGATCTTCCACAAGGTTGTCGAGTTTTTAGTTTTAAATACAAATCCCCATTTATGCTTTGTTTTTGTGTGAATCTCCATCATCACAATGAAGATCACATACTATGGTTTCTAATATAGGTTTTTGATCGTTTTTTCGACAACATGGGTGTTATCACTGGTTTGAGGAAGCTCCAATTGTAATTTTTGACTTGTTTTGGTGGTTTATAGTGGAAAGTAATGCTTTGGAGAAAGGAATCACAGTGGTTTCTTGAGTGGGATTATGGTGGTGGAGCCAATTTCTAACAATAGTGTGATAGTGGTGAGTTGACCGGTCTAGCATGTTTTGTCCATGGGTGTTTAAACCCCTATAACTCGCAACTAGGGGTCTGTTTTGTGAGCCGTTTGAGGAATCATGACCCTTTTATTGAGGAATATCTTTTAACCTACTTTGCGGTCAATTGGTTATTGGCACGAGATGTGGTGGAATGAAACATCCATTTATAATAATAATAATAATAATAATAATAATAATAATAATATATTTATTATTATTTGGAGTACCTTGGATCGTACGTATCTCTTGTGTCAGATGCCATTTTAGAACACCTTCAGCAGTGTTGAAACCCTGGAATCAATAATTTTTTCTGAATACCAATTAAAATTTCTTTAAATAAACAAGTGGTGTAGGGCCCATGTAGCCAGTTTTTCCATTTTTTGTGAAATGTGACTTTTTCATCGAGTGTTTGTTTTGCACAAATGATTAGTTATTCTAATGTGTTTTTATCTATGGATGAAAATGGTGTTATTCATAGGTTGTGTTATGGAATCACGGTGTGGACCCCATGAGGTCTGTTTCATATATATTTTAGTGAAAAGAACCATTTGCACCAGTTTCTCAATTGTTGAAGGTAAAGAGCTTGTCATGTGTGTTGTTCCTCGTGGAACAATATGGTGTCCTCTATTACCGATGACGAGACACAAGGTAGCATGAATCAAGAAAGATTATTTTGAATAGGTTCTAGGACGATGTTGGGTATCAGTGGTTCATGGAGAGAATAGTTGGGTTATATACTCCCCTGTGGAAGCAGGGAGAATGTTTCCCTTACCTCTCTTCATTGGTATAGAATGGACTCCCCACATCATGGTGCATGTTGGTTACCATTCAGTGTTTTCATTTGGGGTTCTTACTCCTGCTGATGGACTAGAGGGTGGGTTCCTTATTACGTTCATGCAGTTGGACTGCTCCCATGGCCTAATAGGGTACATGCTCTCCAATCTAATTGGATGGAAGATTATGTACCCCCCTATGTACCAGGGTATAGGTTCATAGTCTGTTGCTCTCCATATGTGGGTGAGGTCTCATGATTCTTAGTGCGGTGATCCCCTGTTGTAGTTGAGGGATCACATTTCTTAGTTTGGTGCTCCCATGATGTTGTGGTGGGATCACGTTTCACAGAGTGGTGCTCTCAAAATACGAGCACAGTATCATGTTTCTAGATTAGTGGTGCTCCCTTTCTATGTTAGGGTATGGGATCACGTTTCACAGGGTGGTACACACCTAATGTTCTAGGGTGTAGGTACAAAACTATGGAGTATTGGTTCCCCATTCTTGTGTTGCAGCGGGGATTCTGCCCCTCCAATTGTTACTCTTGATTTGTGGTAATGATTTAGTTCTCCCTTTATGTAATGAGGTACTAGCCCCTCTAGATAAGAGGGAAAATGGATTCATGGATTTTATTAGGAGATATTACTCCTTTGACTCTGGGGAAGTGGCAAGGAGTGAGGTTCTATGTAGATCCTTCAACCCATCACAAGGATTTGGTCAACATTTTTTAAATCACTCAATTAAGTCTTATCTAAGATGGTGTGGTTAGATCATAGACATCGAGTTGTCGACGATTTACACCATTTTTTTAGAGCTATCATGAATGTATTGGCTCTTTTTATTTTCATTGAGGTCGGTACCACATGAGACCATTGTTAGTGTTGCATCGGAACCCTGAGTTATTCACCATGGATACCCTATGGTCAGTACCTTGATTCTGGGTGATGGTGATGCGTATATATGGGTATGTATTTTGAGTCCCTATGGAATGTATCATTTTTATGAAATTCCAAGGGAATCTATAGGACTAGTCTTGTATTTAGAAGGATGCTCTTGAGATTTAGTTCCACAATCATTTAGTTTCTCTTTTGTTGGGTTGTGTGAACAGATGCCTTTCAGTTGTTATCTTTTTTTATTAGTGGTCTTTTGGGGCTCTTAATAAGAATTCTTATACTCACACATACATTATACTTTCCCAAATATGTATTGTGTATTTTGCAGACTATAGGTCCCTCAATAAGTTCCAAGTTGGACTCAGAGCATTTTGAGTGTACTAGTTGGACAGATTAGGGTCTTCACTAGGGCTTGTGTGAGGATCATACCAGAGACTATTTTACAATGATCCCCTCCTTTAGATACAGATAGATGGTTTTATATTTCTCTTTTTGTGGGCCTTATATTTTCCCTTTTGTACTAATATTATAATATGGTTCATGATAGATATATTCTGGCATTTTAGTTTTCAATTTTTGAATATATATATTATATTCACTATTTCATTGAGGTGTTAGTGTGTGTGTGTGTGTGTGTGTGTGTGTATAGGTATTACAGGATGATGCCTCTCATGTGTGTGATATCCTAATCAATGATATTCACCATCCCAAGTTATATTGAAGGAGTTCATGAGGATTTGTGGCTCGATCCCTATTTGGTCAGGTCGTGACATTAGTGGATCCATACATGTTTTGGATGATAAATACTCTCTTATAAAGATACAAAAGAAAACATAAGCATCGAAAATAATGATATCCTTTCCTTGGAAATAATTTTTTCATTTTTAATTTATAGTAAATCTATACCATGGATCACATCAAATCCCACCATATGTATAAAAATCAAATTTGTTAATAGTGTATATAATTCATTCATAATATAGATTGAATGATATATTTGGATTGCAATAATGTTTTCTCTATGCCCCATTATATTAAAAATTAAAATGGTTTTATAGAAAAATTATTATTTCCCTAATATATTATAGAAGATATAAAAGAGTTCTAGGGTTCATAATTTATTTTTTTCCCAAATTTTATGTTATGATGAGTGTACCTTCTAATATATCATTATAAACTTCTTCATTCAATATAGTAATTCAATAA
Organism: Viscum album; assembly: GCA_963277665.1. Classification (NCBI taxonomy): domain Eukaryota; kingdom Viridiplantae; phylum Streptophyta; class Magnoliopsida; order Santalales; family Viscaceae; genus Viscum; species Viscum album. The sequence goes on along the minus strand of OY728135.1, from coordinate 1,586,919,166 downwards.
TCAAGTAATTATCTTGTTTTCTTCTTCTAAATTATGTTCCCTCTATATTTGGGTAATTTGTTTTCAAAGTTCCCTATATCTTATCTATTAATTCACTATACTTATATGGCTTTTCCATTACAAATTAATTCTTTATAATGATGTCCTATCACTATAGAAATTAATAAAACTCATTTTACCTTCAAAAATGTACCAAGGTGTTTCCTTTCAAATGTATCACATGTTATACATTCACCTTATTTTTGTACTCTTATACAATAATTTTCACCATGTGGTTCAAAATTTTCCAATTATTTTATTTTATTCCATGGAATTCATATGACTAGGAGAATTATATGTCTTCCTGAAAGGAAATTTTATTATATATTCATATATGAGGAGAATATTTTCAACACTACATAAATTCACATGATTAGAAATATCCGCTCAAAGAAACACTCAATATGAATCTTCATATTACATATGTATTTTATAGTATTACTTATTATGCTTTAAATTATTGATTTATAGTTATGATCATTTTCATCTTCTATTGACATAAAAAATTGAATTTTATCCCCAAATCTGTGTGTTTCTAATAGACTGGGGGGATATTTTCCATGTAAAATTAACATTGAATCCATCCCAACCATGATCTCTATTTCATACATGTACATAGTGTTTTAAATCAATGACCCCCCATTTATAGGCTTTCCTGATAAGATGATAAACATAATTGAGAACCTTCCCTCATACATTACATCATAAAATGATATATATGTTTTCTATGGAACATATACATTTCCCAAATAATAATTTAATTTTTTTAGGTAACGATGAAGTCTATTATTTAAAAAAATATCTATCATTATTACACCATGTTCTAGATCAACATGATATATTACATGGAAATGGTTAATCTTCATATCATGGGTTTTTTTGAAAAGATGATGCAATTACTCATTAATAAATGTTAAATAAAAACAAGAGACAAGGAAAATAAAGGGGTCGGATATGTCATTTAGGACCTATTCATGATCAATAAATATCATAAGAACATCCGAATTATTGGACACCACATTTATAATTAACAAAATCCCATCCAGATTCATCCTCTAATGAACATAAAACATTACCTTGAGTATTTATCCCTCCTAAGATAGATATATTTCTCATATCTGTCAGGAAATGATAGTATTCCTTTATTGTAATTTTCTTATTCAATATTACTAATGAGAAACCTTAAATGTCATGCACATTTCCTTTTTCAACAACATCATTATTTGATCCTTTCTCTGGATAATATATATTATTTGTGTCTGTATAATATCACCCAATTCTGTTTAAAATTTACTTCTTATCAATCTCATCAATAATATTGGAACCCTCAATATCACCACTAAAAAGAAAATAAGTATAATGCATCGATTCACCCCTTTCTTTAAGGATCCCATGGGATTTTGACTATATGTGTTCAGTCACCCCTCTTTGATGCAGTAAAATAATGAAAACAATTTGTACTACTTTACCTGGGGACATATAATGAACTATCTCATGTGATTCCGATGCATAGAACTTATCACCAATTTGATGCATCATCTCTATCTGGAAGTGTGTCGCGTGATGCATGATTTTCACACTACTATGTTGTTGGAACCTCAGATCATGTATTTAATTAGCACTAACATAACTATTTTCCGTTTAAAATTTATCATCATTAATAATATTTATAACAACAATGCTTTCTCACTTATATTCCGGTAGGGAGGTAGAAAATTTGGACTTTGATTTTGAAAATGATCACAATTCAAATTCATTTCATTATTCACCATTTTTATATAATAGAATACACTAAATCATATCATATCATTATATATTTTCAATCATAATGTTTTATTATGAAACTAGGGAAAACATTAACTTAATTTAAATATTTACGTATTTTGATTCTCAGAAACATAGGTTTAGTATCATTGGAGAAATATTTAATTTATTAAAATATTTTCAAATAGTTCATAATTGTAATGACATGAGATTATAACATATGTTTTCCAATGATTTAGTCAAACATTTTTGATAGCATTCACCACAATTAATATAATTTTTTTTAAACCATGATATTATTAGTTTGTTAAAAATTAATTTTTTAATTACATGGTTTTTTTATAATTTATAGAATTATAAAATATATTAATATTAATATTTAAATGTTAATGTTTTATTTTATTGAAATTTAATATATTAATTTTTATTATTATGAATCTATATTTTTATGGATTTTAATTTCTGTTAAAGATAACTGAGTATATTATTGTAATAAAAGTAATTTTAATGAAAAATAACACTGATTAATTATTGATATTTTTATTGATGTTTTATATAAGTTTTTATTATAAATAACTAGTATTTAAAAATGTTATTTTCCTATTAAAATTATTTATCCTTATAAAAAATTTATTTAAAAGTTAAGATATTTAAAAATATAAATTCAAGTTTATAAATTGTAAATCAATTATTGAGCTTTGATAATAATAATATATATATATATTAATATTTTGTTTTTATTAATAATTAATTTTTTATTTAAATAATGAAAAATAATGATTTTTTAAATCCAATAATGATTATGAAATTATTCTATAAGTGTTTTTTTAAATTCAATATGATAAGAATATTTTAAATATATAATATAGTTATTTTAAAATTAATTTTTGATATATAAAATAGATAAATAATGTTTTGAAAAAAAACACGGCATTTTTTTTACAAATACTATTTTTCATCTGTTTCATTAATTAAATTTTTTGAATTTTGGTATTAGATGTTAAAATTGATTTAATGATAGTCAAATAATAATGGAAAAATAATAAAATTAAATTAATGTTCATCGACTCAATAATATTGTTTATTTTATCATAAACCGGATTCTATTACATAAAATAAACATGTTTTACAAAAAAAAATTTGTATACATTATATTCTATAATATTAAAATTAATTTATATTAATCAGGGAAATTTAATCTTATAAAATTATTCTCATACATGAAATCAGAAATTTAAAATTATTCAATAATTTTAATTAAAATTATTGCAATTAAAATTTATTTTCAATAGAGATTGTGGGCTTACCAAGGTAATAGTGAATTTAGGTAACATTGGATTAGCATACTAAATAAGAAAAAAATGTAAAAAATAATTTTGATATTAAATTATTATTGGTTTTTTAGAATATATATATTTTAACAGAAAACTATTGGCCATTTTGGGAACCTTGTAAATTGAAAAATTTTGTGATATCATTGAGAAAAAATTGCCTTATACAAAATTAACTAATTAATCACATATAAAAGGATACAACTTTTTATCATTTCCCCATTGTAACACCCCGAACCTAGTTACCTAGAGTAAGAGGATTATTTTAATTCATTTTCATGATTATAAGAAATCATGTCCTGGAGGATTAAATAGTTTAGCAGTCATGGAAAATAGATTACATTCATGAACGTTACATTAAACATTAGAAAATTAAACACTACATAAATGATCCTTTGAGAATGAAATTAATCCCCTAGATTAACCATGTATATCAATCATAATATACTTCGTGGAATCTTGGGAAATAACATAAGAAATGGGTGAGTTAAAACACTCAATAAGGATAACAATATAGTGGAATGAATCACAAATAATCATAAACATTTAAGGAAATTTATAAAACTAAAACAAAATCCCTTTAAAATTAAAAATAAAAAAAATATGGAAAATATAAATCAAATAATTCCATTTACTTATTCACATTGATGTTTTACTAGTTGAATAATCACAAGTAATATCAATAGCTAATTTCAAAATTATGGTATGCATAATGTGGGACTTCATAAACACATAGTCAATATCTTATGCCAAGACTACAAATAAGACTTTTTAAAGGCCTTGTTCCAAGACACTTGTTTGACTCGTGAAACCTAAAAATGCATTGAGGAGTTATAGCGGGCTCCACCAGTCACATACTATGTCCAATTCATTCCTCGTATGAAAAGGTTTTAACATAACACAAACATTCAAATTAAAACTAGCATACGAAATGTTAATACATTAAACATAAACCATGAATGGTATAAAAATACCATATCCATAGTAAAATATATCATTACTCATTCAATACAATATGGATTATTGTATTATAATAAATCAACCTTGATCAAGAATAATATCCATTAAATGATGTTGACATAGATGAAAATGATCAGTAAAGCACCTTGAGAGAAATATCCCTTTTCCATGAAATCATTTTTAAAATCACAAAATTTATAAAGGAATTAATTTAAAAGAGATTTTTTATTAAAATTATCCCATACCACTTTTAAAAATTTGAACAGAATTAACATTTTAAGAAATTCATGTCCATATAAATAAATCCTTAAAATCATTTTGAATACATGGACATTAATGAGAAAGGATTAGAAGAATAAATTTTTAAAACAATTTAAATGATGTTTTAGTTAAAGAGTCCCATAAAAATAATCCATTTGAAAACTATTTTATGATACATGGACATGGAAAATAAATATGTCCTAGTAAAAACTTACACATAAACAATGTCAGATAATAATGATATTGATAAATTAACCCTTACATTGCACTTTACATTGTTCGAGGGTATGTTTAACCTCCAGTATAATCACCATATTATGTTATTAAACTATAACATAACAATATTTTTATTTATTATATCATACATGATTCATTTATGACTTTATTCTACCCATTTTATAATGAGTTCCATGTTAAATTAACATTTTGGGTAACAATCACTTTCTTTATTGTACGCGTTTTAACTTGTTATTTGGGATTGTATCATTTAGATCATGATTTACATACTTCGAGAATATAACACACGATTTATATATCATATATATTTATAATATAAATATGTATATATGATAGATATATGAAATGTAAATCACATTTTATAGTGACAGTAGGCCGTATGTACGGATAAACGTTGTTTCCGTTTTCATATCGTATTGAATGGAAGAAAATGAATAAGATATATGTAAGTACATACATACATACATACATATATATATATATATATTAGCATTATTATGTAATATATTACATACTTATTATTAATATATATTTTTATAATCATTGTTGAATGGTGAATGTGGAAATTATTCTCATTGTGTCATGGAGACGGCACGCCATACGTACACACGAGCGACGATGTCATTTCCTTAAGGACTAAAAGGTGTCGAATTGGATTGTATATTGATTTTATAGAGAAATTATAATGTTATTTTTATTATTTATATACATATTACGCATCATTGTATCCATCCAAATAATATAGTGTTGAATAAAAAATTACACCATATCATGGGGACTGTAAGCCATATGTACACATGTATGGTGACATTATCATTCATAGGATGGATAGAATAATGAATATGATTGTATGATGTTTATAATAAAATCATAGTATGAATAAGATAGTGTAATTATTATTTTGCTATGGAAACTAAAAAGAATGAAGAAGTGGAAGAAGAAAAGAACTTGAAAAAGGGTGGTGAAATTATTACATCTTCTTCGAGTGTTTCCTTTTTATTTGATCAAAAGGGCTCCATAGGATGGCTTTTTGATCAAATTAATTACTCTAGGTTTTTTTGACGAAGTAGGGAGGATATTTGGGAAAGGTTTGGCTAAGCCATATGATCTGGATGTGTGATTTTGAGAGAAGGGGAAGTGCCCTTTTTTAGAGGGGTGATGGTCTCTTTAAGAAATGATTAAAATATTAATTTATTATACAATCACATTTAGTTTATAATGGCTCAAAATGAATTTATCTCAAGAAATAAGTGGTTATGGGTCGAAATTCTCTCATCCAATAGGTTTTAGGCAAGTTTTGGTTTCCATTTTATCCTTGTCTTTTATATTTAACATAGAAAAACATTTATCTAATCAACCCTAAAATGTAATATTAACCTTTAAAACTAGTGGAATTCATCATAAGTCTTAATTTATATTTATTTGAATATTTATAATATCAAGTAGTTTAATATTTCATTAACAAAGTAATTTCATCATCATCACTGCACCATTAATAAATTTAATTATTTAATGTATAAAAATTGTAATTAAAATACCATTAATTAAGAAGTATTTTTATATTTCTATGTAATATTTATTGTTCAATTTATCTTATGTATAACCCTATATCAAAAATGGTTTATTTAATAAACTTAGAATTTAACACTTTTAACAATTCTTTAAATACAATAATAATAAATGTCCTAATCTAATCCATGTGGACCTAAAGGATAAAATTGTATTCCAAATGTTGTTTTTTGTCTAATTACACTTATCCAAAAGAATTAGGACTTGTGTTTGGGTAATTATAATATCATTTTTTCCTTTAATGCCCCTATTTAATTTTAACCATGGTAATTACAAGTCAAAAGTTACGATTCACCCAAAATTATTTTCATCTTATTGATCCAAATTTTACATACAGATGTAGACCATGTCTCTAGGATTTTCTAAATTCAACTCAAAGAAGTGGTAAAATTAGGTTTTATGCAAATTTCTCAACGTGCCTTGAAGGTGGGTAAAAGAGGTTTAAAAGGTCAATAAAATTTTATAAATCTTATTTTATTATTAAATTACTCCAATGAGTAAAATTGATCTTATATAGGTATTATATATCTCCTTTGAATTAAAATAAATTTAATTAAATTAAATAATTATTTAAATAAAAATTCATTTATAAATATTAACGAAGTGTTTTCCACTGTTCATAAAAAATTAAAAGTTGTCATAAAAATAACAAAAATTCACCTTAATATAATTTTTATACTGTCAATTAAAAAATGAAGTTCATTTTAAAAAACTAAAAACATATAACTTCCATTTATTAATTTAAAATTAATTTCCATCCATAAAACCGAAAAGTGGGGTTTTAAAAAATAAAAACTATCAAAAGATTGACATGAGTTTATGACAAATTTAAATGTGATGTTACTTATAAATTCCTAAATTGTATTTAATGATTAAAATATAATCTAATTATACTTCAAAACCATTCAAATTCATAATTTAAAAATATAAATTATTTCGATTAAAAAATGGTTTTCAATTAAAACATAGTATTTATCACTATTCGTTAAAATATGAATGTTTTCAGAAAAGTACCAAAAAAATATCCATTCTAAATTTTTATGTCCCAATTTTAAAGAATAATTTAATTTTATTAAATTTAATATATAAATGTGTAAAATATTTGTTTTAAAAAGGGTTCTCCATTAAAAAGCCGTAAAACTTCATTATTTGAAAAATACTTCTTTTATCCGAAAAAAACGAATTTATTATTATATTATGTATATGAAACATATAAAATGGATTTTAAAATTATATAGAGTATATAATATTCAAAATTCAGTTAATAATATTCCTAACTATTTTTTGAACGACTAGTTTGGTAAGTTGTGGTGCGCTCGAACTCGGTGTTGTGTGTAACAAAAGCTATTAAATCACTTTAATGAGATAATGTTCTATAAAATCATGGGGTGTAACATTCTACCCTCCTTAAATAAATTTTTTCCTCGCAATTTGAAATTTTTCTTCTTAAATAAATGGTTAAATATAGAAAAATACCTTTGTGGAGAACCCACATCAGAAATTGGGTTAATAAAATTTTGTCTAAATTATATGGAAGGGGAATGAAAAAGTCACCACCAAATTATGATTATGACAAGGAGAACATTGGTTGAAATTAACGAAAAATAATTTGAGAAAAAACATAAATATTTATAGGGAGTGATTGAAGTCAACAATCACAAGCATGTGTACAATTGAGAGCCTCAATGCCATAAATCTATGATGATTTAAAATATCGTCGTTTCAACAAAACATAAGGTATTAGGATAACATGTTTTTTGTTTTAATATCTCTTCCCATAAGATTAATAATTTATTCATTAATATAATAGGAGGAAAAAAATATGCTTGACATGTAGAGTGTCATCATTTTAAAATTTCCTACCACAAACTCATCTTTCACTCTTAAAGATAACAGAATTCGAAAATATTCTATTTATCCTAATCGTATAGGGTACCAGAAATAATTAATAATTAATTCATTTTTAGACTATTTTAAAATACTACATTATAGAAACTAGGACATCAAATAGTCTAGTGTTAGGTGATGCACCCTTGTTGTCCTTCGGTTGTGGTTTCATGTTTTGCGACCTTTCTAGTCGTGACGGGTTGTCGCCCGACCTCTAGATTTTCCTTTTTATGACAATCCAAAATTAATCTCAAGAAATGATTTAACCTTAAAAATAGTATCCAATGTCTATCTTAAATTATTCCTACATTTATACATATCCAAAATAAATCTTTTCAAACTAATAGTCCAAATTTTTTAATGAAGGTACAACTACAAAGATCCTTTTTTACCATGTATTAACATGTGAATACCTTTATCATGTATTCTTTTAAAATAATGTAACACCATGAACTACAATAAAACCATATTGATTAAATTTATGCTCTCTTATTCCTTATTGATATCTATATATAATCCATAAATTGAAAAACATAGTAAAATCCAACAACGATGGAACATAAAAATCATTAATATGTTTCAAAGTATTCCAAAATATTATATATCATTTATCTAAACAAATCATATATTATTCCAAAATCACTACCTCAGTATCAATACCCTATTATGGTTTATCATAAATTCAACCATATATCTTCCAAAAAAATTAACCTGCTATTGAGTCACTTTTCATAGTTCCACACAATCTCAAGTCCTTAATGAAATAGTGTTGTAGTACAATCATTATATACCTTATAGTTCTTATAACATATACATCATTAATACAATACTCAAACGACACCATAAATTATTAAAACATATTAACTATAATCATTACACTTTATCTTCGATTGTATCCTAACATGATTAATATCTAGTAGCAGCATTTGGGGTGTACTATGATGATTTTGACATTGCTTCGCGTAGTGTCCTAACTACTTGCATGTGAAGCACTATACATTTTAAACCTTTTTTTACCCTTTAAATCACGTACTCGGTGTCATTTTTCACCACACGTATAACAAAATATTATTCCACTCATGAATTTCCCAAAGTGATTCTTTCCACAGTTATCACATATTTGAAAATCTATCTTTTCCCTCGTCCCGTTATCCATCTTTCTCCCTTCCACCCTTTTCTTCTCTATCTTCCCTTAAAATCAATAGGAATAATAGAATTATTTAATTCTCTTATTAATATATGATATTATTTCTTCTTATGAGAAGAATACATGGGAGAATATTTCCCTTGTAAATGTTGACTTAATACCATGAAAGATATGATCGTTCTTAATCATTTGATCATTGTATTACTAGAATTCTCATTCATTCTACATTGATCCATTTCTAACCAATGACATACACTAGGATAGTTTATGAATCACAATGCATAATTCCAAACATGTAAAATACCTAACATAAAATGGAAGAATTATGTATATAATCTATAATCATGAATTGTTTTATTTAAGGAAATATTTACTCATAAATCCTTCCTAATGGCTTGTAATGAAAATGTAAATTATCTTAAGAATATCCGCCAAGAGTGTTGTATCCAAGAGTGCAGCAAGGCCTATTGTTTTGTACTACGATACCCTCAATCATGCCCAAAACTCCTTGACATTGTTTTCACTCCTATGTACAATTGTGAGCGAGCTACCTCTACATGCTCGTATACATAGAGGGATATATTTCTTGGAAAATGCACAAAATCTCTACATTACCAAAATTTAAGGATGTTCTTTTATACTAATCCCCAAAGTCTCCCTTAGGGTAATGTTCCCTAATAAAAGTTTTTCTAAATCTATTTTCCATGGTTGTGGCTAATCTTCCTCTGATACCAACTGTAATTCTCTGACCCTAGTTACCCAGAGTCGGTGCACTATTTTAATACATTGGAATGATTACATGGAATCATGTCCTAAAGGACCGATCTGTTTAGAAGTCTCAGAAGACAGATTACAAACATGAACTTTACATTACACATTAGAAAATTAAACTCAATATAAATGATCCATTGATAACTCCATTAATCCCCTAGCTTAATCCTGCTTATCAATTATAATTCACTTCTTGGAAACCTGGGAAAATAAAACATAAGAAAGGGGTGATATCACACTCTCAATAACGATACCAATATAGTGGAAACATTCAAAAATAAGTATAAACATTTAAGGAAATGTATAAAACTAAAACAAACGCATTTTAAACATAAACTTCAGCATAATATGGAAATCATAAATTGTAACACCCCTGGAAAAGGGATACTTAAAAGGCTAAATGTTACTACCCATTTCAACAAGGTTCACCTTTCTTTTTGGGAGCCTAAATGATTAAAACTCCACAACATAGCATGCCTGGCCTCTAGTAGTAATCAGGATTGGTGACCTTCTAAGAAGTTTCCCAGGGTGTCTGTGAGTGAGGAAAAAACACCCTGAAAAAACATGTGTTGGCCTATGAGGACGGTCATTAGTCTGATAAGAAATCCTATTGAGTAGTTGCCTATGGTGTACTAGGAAGGCAACCAAGGTATTACCAGAGACCCATGAGGTCAGATGACAAGTTTCATGGCCCGAGGAGGAGGTTCGTGACAAATGGTAACAAATCCAATACCTAGCCGACAGTGATTAGGCACTTCCTGGTTTTGAGGCTTGGGGTCCCCAACGAGGGCTTGTGCTTTAAAAGGGTGGATAATGTAACACCCTTGGAAAAGTGAGAATTAAAAGACTAAATGTTACTACCCATGTCTTCAAGGTGCACCATTCTTTTCAAGAGCCTACTTGATTAGAACTCCACAGTTAAGCATGTTTTGCCTAATGTAGTAATCAAGATGGGAGATCATCTAGGAGTTTTCCCAAGGTGTGTGTGAGGGAGGATAAAAAACACTATAAGAACATGTGTTGAAATGTGGGGACAATCATTAGTCTGATAAGCGATCCTAGTGAGGAATAGCATATGATGTGCTGGGAAGGCAATAATGGTATTACATGAGACCCATGAGATCAGATGACAAGGTTCATGGCCCGGGGAGGCGGGTCATGTCAGAAATCAAATAATTCCATTTACATATTGACATGGATATTCTACTAGTTGAATAATCACAAGTAATATCAATATCTAATTCCATAATGATGGGATTCATAATTCCAAACATAATAACCACATAGTCAAGGCCTTGAGGCAAGACTACAAATAAGATTCTGTCAAGGCCTTATTCCGAGACACTAGTTTCTGTCATGAGACCTACAGATTCATCGATGAGCTATAGAGTGCTCCACCCGTTACATACTATGTCCAATGCATTCCCCATTTGAATAGGATTAAACATAACATATACATTCGTATTAATAATAGTATACGAAATGTTAATACATAAACATAAACCATGAATGGTATAAAAATAACACGCCCATAGTAAAACATATCATAACGAATTCAATACAATATGGAAGATGGTATTATAATAAATCAACCTCGATCAATAATAATATATAGTAAAGGATGTTCACATATTTGAAAATGATTAGTAAAAATATTTGGGAGAAATATCCCATTTCCATGAAATCATTTTAGAAGTCACACAATTTATAAAGGAATTAATTTAAAAGATATTTTTGAATCAAATTGTCCCTTATAAATTTTAAACATTTAAAAGGAATTAACATTTTAAAACATTCATGACCATATAAATAAATAATTAAAATCCCTTACAATGCACATTCCTTTGGTTGAGGGTACATTTAACATACTATATAATGATAATAGTATGTTATTAAATTATACCATAATTATATTCATATTTATTATAACACACATGATTCATTTATGACTTTATACTACCCATTTAATAAATATTTCCATGTTAAATTAACATTACGGGAAATAATCGCTTTCTTTATTGTATGTGTTTTAACATGTTATTCTTGATCGTAACATTTAGATTATGATTTTCATACATACAGAATATAACACACGATTTATATATCACATATATTTATAATATAAATATGTATATTATATAGATATATGAAAAATAATACACCGTTTATGGAGATGGTAGGTCCTACGTACGCATAAATTTGTTTCAGTTTTCATATCATATTGAATAGAAGTAAGTAAATAAGATATATGTAATTAGATACATACATATATATATATTAAGTATAATTATTATTCCATATATTACAAACTTATTAATAATATATATTTTTATAATCATTCTTGAATGGTGAATGTTGAAATGAATCGCATCACGTCATGGAGACGGTAGGTCCTACGTACACACGAGCGATGATGCCATTTCATTAATGATTAATTTTTTATTGAATTGGATGGTATATTAAATTTATAGAGACAAAATAATTTTATTTTCATTATGTATATTAATATTAAAAAATCTTTATATCCAACCAAGTAACATAGTGTTGAATAAAAAATTACACCACGACGTGGAGACGGAAAGTCGTACGCACGCATGCAAGGTGACATTATCATTAATAAGATGGATATAATAATGAATATGGTTGTATCATATTTATAATATCATAAATGTATGTAGAAGGTAATGGATTTATTATTTTGGTATGGAATCAACCAAGAAATAGGATGTGGAAAAAGAAAAGAACTTGAAAGAGGGTGGTGAAATTATTACCACTTATTCAAGTGTTTTCAATTGAGTTGATCAAAAGGCTCCATAGTTTGTCTTTCTGATCATATTAAGGACTCTATGTTGATTTTATAGATGTTGGGAGGATATTAAAGAAGGTGTTGGCGGAGCCAAATGGCTACGGTGGTGTGATTTTGAGAGAAAGGTAGTTTCCCTTTTATAAGAGGGGTGAGGGTCACTTAAGGATAAGATTAAAATATTACTTTATTATACAATCATATTCAATTTATAATGTATACAAATGAATTTATTTAGAGACTTATGTGGTTATGGGTCTAATTCCTCTCAACCAATAGGTTTTATAGAAGTTTTGGTTACCATTTTAACCATATTCTTTTGATTTAACTCTTAGTTAAATAGTATATCGTTTACCATGTCTTCTTGTATTCTTACATTATTTGGTAAATAAACATACTTTAAACATCCAAGATAACCTAAAGTGGTTCACTAATGTCATATATAATATTAGTTAATCCCTTTTTCTGAACCTTATATTTTTAAGAGTATTATTTCTACTAATAATATAGAATTTGTTTTAAAAATTTATTTTGGAAAATTTTGACACTATTTGGTATTTTTTTTTTTGAAAATAATAACAACTTTATCAATTTGAAAAAAAATTTCTAATCACCCATAACATTTCATATTAACAAAATAAATTAGTGTAATTCGTTATAAGTCTCAATTTAGATTTATTTGGATTTTTATAATATCAATTATTTTAATATTTCTTTAATAAGGTAATTATAGCATTATAATTGTGTCATAAATAAATTCAATTATTCCATGTTTAAAGATTAAAAATAAAATACCATTATGTATGAAATCTTTTTATATTTCTATGGAATATTTACCGACAAATTTTCCTTCTATATAACCATAAATTAAAAATGGTCTAGTTGATAAACATTGAATTTAATACATTTAACTCTTCTTTAAATAACCCAATAATAAATTTCATAATCTAATCCATGTGGACCTAAAGGATCATATTTTAATCCTATTGTTATTTTTATTCGAATTACACTTATCCAATAGAATTAGTAAATGTGTAAGAGTAATTATAATATCATTTTTAACTTTAAATACCCTATTTCCATTTAATCGTGGTAAATAAAAGTCAAAAGTTACTATTCACCAACAATTATTTTCATCTTATTGATCCAAATTATCCATACTGATGTCAATGGTGAATCTGATATTTTTTAAATTCATCACACAGAAGCGGTAAAAATATGTTTTACTCAAATTAGTTAATGTGCCTAGAAGGTGGGTAAAAGAGGTTAAAAGGTTCAATAAAATTTTACACATCTAATTATATTATAAAAAGAATCCAATTAATTAAATTAAATATATATATATATATATATATATATATATTTTGACTAAAACTTAATTTAAATAAATAAATTAATTATTTAGATAAAAAGTCGGTTATAAATAATAACGCCGGGTTTTTCACTATTCATAAAAAATTAAAAGTTAGGAGAAAAATACCAAAAATTTACCCTAAGATAAATTTGATATTATAAATTAAAAAATGAAGTAAATTTTTTCAAATTTAAAACATAGAAGTTGTACTTATTACTTTAAAATTAATTCCCATTGTCAAAACCAAAAATCATGTTTTTTAAAAGTAAAAACTATAAAAAGATTTATATGTGTTTATGACAAATTTTAATGTTAAATTACTTATAATGACCTAATTTGAATTAAATGATATAAAAATAGTCTAATTATACTTCAAAACCATTCAAATTTACAATTTAACACTATAAATTATTTCTATTAAAAAATATGTTTTCAATTAAAACATAGTACTTTTCGCTATTCATAAAATATTAAAGTTATCAGAAAAGTAACAAAAATTTATCCAAACATAATTTTTATGTCCAAATTATAAAGAAGAAACTTATTTCATTAAATTTAATATATAAAAGTTTCAAATATTGGTTTTTAAAAGTGTTGTATATTAAAAGGCGGTAAAATATTATTTTTTGAAAAATACTTTTTTTATGAAAAAATGATATTTTTCTTATATTATATCTAAGAAACACATAATACGGATGTTAAAATTATATAGAGTATATAAGAAGAAAAATTGATTTAATACTATACATAACTGCTTTTTGAAGGTCCAGATTGGTAAGTTATGGTGCCCTTGATCTCGGTGTTGCGTTAAGCACAAGCTATTGAATTACATTAATGAGATAATGTACTATGAAATCACGGGGGTTACATCTAGACATTCCAAATCCATTGAACTAAAAAACCTCTAACCTAGTATATACTAAACACCCTCCCCACCCTAATTATTCCTTGCTCTCTAAAAATTACCATGCTGATGAGTCACATGGTGTTACACAAATGAGATCATCTAAGGAAATATATGTTATGTTGAAGTGAAGAATACTTTCATTCATGAAGTAAGGGTTTTATCCTTAATATATTTTTGTAGGAAAATGATTACTTTTATGTATCAATTTTAAATTTATATTTTGTATATACCTTGTAAAATGAATTTTTGACTACACCCGCCATTAATGCATGGGATTTAAAAACTATATGACTTTCAAGATTAAAGTTATGATTGAATAAAAAATACTAATGTTGAAAGGGTTTCATCATAAGATTTCATTATTTTCAAAAAAAATATTTTATGCATGTAAATTATTTTCTAATTGTTTAAAATATTACAAATTACATACTTAATATCATTTATAATCCATATCTGTTATATTTTAGAAACAACTTCAATCTATTTATCTCTTTCAATGGGTTTTTAATGATATGTTTTTTAAGAAATTATGGCTCAATCACAATCAACGTTAATTTAGTAATTCAATGATATTATGAAGTAATCACCTATTTATGGTGTATCAAGAACCCCCAGGACATATAATACCATTAATTATTTCTGAACATGGAAACTCAACTTCCATTCATTCTCTTCATTGATGTTGGCTATGATCGGTGTATTACCCAAAAAAATAACGACATTTCAAAACTAAATATTATTTCTTTTGTTATAATGTACCTCATTGATTATTTTGTTTCATTTCATATGGTAAAACAAAATTCAATCTTGGGTGATAAAGTTTTATTCAAATTTAATATTATAGTGAGTTGAAATCCATTTTAAAAATGAAAATATGTTATGAATAATTTCCATATTTTTTAACAATGGTTTCCCCTCTTTGTCCATAATTTATCTTCCTTACAATGTACTAATTATAAATAAAAACCACATTTTGTCCATAATTTATCTTCCTTACAATGTACTAATTATAAATAAAAACCACATCAAGTGATATATCACATAAATAACATATTTAACTTATCATCTTCTTAAAAACAATTTCATTATAATTTTTATGATTTGGTGTATTAGTTTATGTGTTTTGTAGCATTAGTAAGAATCATTTATATCTCATATTGATAATCCAATTACAAACTATATTTTTCCACCTGTTACTTTATCTTATTTTATATATAAGATCCATATTCTCTAAAAATTTATATTATATTTTATACCTTGTTTACATAAATATTCTTTAATTTGGAAAGTATAGTTGGGTGTTCCCTTTGAATTTTTCATTTTTAAGTGATCCCAATTTATGGAAAGGTCTATATGTCTAATTTCAAATCAAATATATCCCAATATTTTTTTATTTTTCAATTTTTTTTCTAATACAATTTTATGTTATGAATTGTATTTTTATTAAAATTTTGGGGATTGTAAAGGAAAGAAATAAACCTTTAAATATAATATTCTCAGTTTAAAAAATTCACTATAGTGTAATGATATTTTTCATATATATTTATTTTTCATTTTAATTTTTTCATTATTGGAACTAAATATAAAATATTATTTTTTTCATATATGAACATCCCGATGGATTTATTGTTTTATTTTATTTATATCCTATATGTTATGGACATAAGTTATGTATTATGAAAATGATTTAAAAAACAGTTCTATGCTCTAGGTAATATCATTTATATGATTTATATACTATTTCTTTTATATTATGCCACACATAAACAAATACTTTTCAGGATTTGAAGTATGATTTTTTTATCCCTAAAAGTAATTAGCTAATGTTAATGTATCATGTGATATAACTTATTGTACAAATTCATTTGCCTATGGACATTTTTTTTGTTTCTTGAGCGGTTAGCCTAAGGAAATTATGTATGTTCCAAAAGTACTTAAACTATTTATAACATGTTATGATGAAATTTATCCTAGGAATACAATGATTATGATGTATGTTAGACTTTGTTATGTTTTCTTGGGGGTTAAAATTGACATTTTATTGTTATGTCATTTGTTATGTTGTTTCTATATGCATATTATTCCCTATTTTCTTAATTTAATTACCCTAATACATGCTTACATTGTTATTATTATTCCATTTTTTATATCATTCCATGCCTCTTACTGTTAGGTTTTTATTTATTATCGTGTTTATTCCCTAAATGAGAATTTTTTAAACCCTTTTCTTAATGTATTTTCCCCAATGTATCTTATTCATTTTAGATGATATTTGGGTGTTTCGAAAACTATAATGATTTTTAAATATAGATTAATTTTTAATTTATGATGATTTATTAATGTATATAATCATCCAAATAAAGATGAACTCTAAAAAAATTTATATCATGTAATATATTTTATAATTTCCGAATTAATGTATTCTTAATGATTAGATAGATATAATAAGGATTTTTAATGATAATGTTAATCAAATAAATAAGATCTATTTTAATTAGCTACAAAGGTTGGTAGTCTAAGCCTAATGCATCTCATATAGGTGATGATTGAGTTAATAACCAATCCATACCCATAAATGATGTTATCTCATGCTTAAAATAATCTCTAACTACATCCAATTTTGATTATTCATATAGGGATGTATTTACATGGAAACCGCACCTTCTCTTCCTAAAAAATACAGTAAGATATTATCCTACAAATAAAAAAATACACAGCATCTATCAATGGATTTTTTTTCTCTATTATATTTTTTCTTATAGCTACATAAAATGGTTTATAAAAAATTCCTTATTGTATGAACTATATCAAACCCAAAACAAGTGTCCAAGTTTTTTTAGTAACATTATTACATTCTCACTAGATACATGTGATAAAATTTTGAAAATTTTAATAGTTTCCAATTCATTGTATAATATATACTTTCTCAAATATTACATTATATTTAAATAAAAAATGGATTGTATTATATTTTTGATGGTGTTATTATTCAATCTATAATACCCATACAAATCAATCATAGTACACTTCCTAGAATCCTAGGAAATGAATTTTTTTCAAACAAAGATTCCTTGTATGGGAAATAGTATAGTAGAATCTTTAATATAATAAATAAGGAAGAAATAAAATTGAAATTTCTATTCTGATCAAATTGTTCAATTTAAATATTCTCAAGTTCATAAAAGATATCCCTGAATATCATAACTATTCTAATAATAAAATGCGGATTAAATAATAATTTCATAATGAATAAATTTATAATGTTTACCATCTTAAACTTACAGTCATGGAAACATTATATGACATAATATATAAATAGTAAACAAATATTCCTAATATGGTCATTTTCTCTATCATGAGACGTACTGGTGCATCGAGGGGCCATAAAATTTTATTCCAAAACCATTACATATTATGTCTCATTAATTATTAATATGTATAAATGAATCAAAATAAACAAAATGAAAAAATAATCAATAACTATCCATATTTGATGTGAAACATATAAAATTTCAACACATTCCCACGTCTAAATGATCATAACCCATCTAGGGAAGTATTGTGGATTGTACAATTTTAGTATTTTTTTAGTAAATAAAAAAAATATCAACTTTTGTCTCCAATGATTAATATACTATTAAATGATCACCATAACCTTTCATTTGGAAAATCATCATATTATTTTTAAATAACATAGTCCAAATCAAAAAATATAAATAATACTATGAAAAATAAATTCATTGAAATGAACAATGGAAACTAGAAAAAATGTTAAGACAATAAATAGACATGTTGTCATGAGAAGTTATAAATACAGTAAATTATAAACTACATATTCTGTTCACACCTTTTGGTAAATGTTTTATCAATTGCAATACAAAAAGGATGCCCATTTTTAGAAAAATTTAAAAAATTTAAAACATTAGTGAAAATGAATTGAATAAATATATATATAAAAATAAAAATATTTTTATGTCATATTCATGAAAATATGGATGTGTATGAGTAATATTTTTTGTCGAATAGATAATAATGATCATTTTCTATGAAAAAATATTTATGAATTTTTATTAACTATAGTGAGAGAAATGAACAGAAAAAATGAATTTATTGAAATAAAAAGAGGATAAAAAAATATATTTTTTATATAATTCTCCAAATAAATTTGTGGCCATAAACAATTTCTGAAGAAAGATGCAATTTTGAAAGTAAATCTAACCTATTTTCTGAAATTAATAGTATTTTTTTTAACCCTTATGTATAATAAATTTAAAATGATTAAAATTTTAGGAATTATTTACATATATACATATAATATCATATATTGTTCAATTGTATCATTTTAACTCCAATTTAATAATAACTATTAATTTAAATAGTCTTTTTTAAGTGTTATCAATTTAGTTTATCATATATCATTCGGTTAGGTAGTTTTGGTCCATAGATAATTTTCATGGTTTAAAAATAATTATATTTTAATCATAAATAAATATAATATAACTTCAATATGTATATATTTATAATTACCAATTAATGATAGGTGTGAAAAGTTAATCACATCACTTCATTGAGGTGGTTGTCCACACACATGCAAAAGATACATTATCATTTCAACAGGTCAAAGGATAAGATATTAAATGATATTTTATATTTATATAATAATATTTATTTAAAAAATGGAATATATATATATATATATATTAATTATATCCATATTTATACCCACCCATATTAATTGTTAATGAAAAACTGAATTACACCATTATGTGGAGACAATATGTCATACGTAATCATAATATATGTTTACACATTCCATTGAATGAAAAGGAGATTAACATAATATTTCCATAAACATAACGAAATTTTACTATGTTTATGATAATAATTTAATTATATGACAATGATTATGTAGGATTGTCTATAGGAATAATAGAAAATAAAATGACTACACTTGATTTTGAGTTAAAAGTCCTCTTCAAAAAACAATCACTGGATTATACCTTATGAAATCTAAGATGGTGAATTTATTAGAAAATAATATCTAGATCATAATTAGGATAATATATAAGATTCTAGCGTAAGTATTAGTTGATATATGTGTCCCATTTTTTTGAATAAGTGTGGATATGTGGAGCCCTTTTATAATTGAGGGGGTGGACACTTAAGGTAATACATATAATATTTTAATACTATATAGTCATTTTCATGGGAATATGGAAAACAGTTATCAAAAAATAGATTTATGTATTGTTATTAATTAAATAAAACTATAAAATGTGGTTTATAGATAATTTTTTAATCTTTAATCCATTCTTCGTTACATTTTACACTTTTAACACATTTTAATCTTAACCAAGTTCATAAATATTTAAAAAGGATATTATTAATTATGAAAACATTATAAGAATATATAAAAAATATGTATTATTATTAATAATAATATGGAATACAGTTTTCAGAATTAAAATTTTGGATAAAGAAGAAATGAATTTAGTTAATTGATTAAACACCTGAAAGTGTTTTTTCATAAAATGGATATTTTCTGTTTAAATAACATTTTATAAAAAAATGTATTATGTAAATTATATCTGAAATAATTGGAATATTATTAAATTATTATACATATATTTAATTCAAGAAAACTATGAATAAAATATATATTATATATACACGATTGATAGAAAATAGAAGATAAATGATTTTATTTGAACAAAAATAATACCATGATTAAGATGTCTTGATTATATCATTCGGTTAAAAATTATTCATATAATTGTAAAATAATAATTCAAAAAAATTGAGAAAAAGGATTAATAAAAATTTATTTTTAACATATATTATACTGTCAAAGTAGTTATAGTTTTTTTTAAAATCATTAGTTTTCACTATTTACCAAAAAATCAACTATAGAAAAAAAATCTTCAAATTTCACCATGAGAAAATATATTAAATTATGAATTTAGATATGAAAAATAATTTTCTCAAAATAAATATATTAAATTTTTTTAGTTTGGATTGTAACCAAAATATTGAATATTGTTATGTTTAGTGAGTTATTGTTTCTCTAGAAAAGTCATACTAAAATTTAACATAGGTAGTTAAAAATAATTCATATAGGGTGTTAGTTGGTATGAGGAGTTCATATAAAAGAATATATTTTTTCCAAATACATGGAAATGGTGAAAAAATGGGTAGATGGAGAGAATCTATAATTATGTAAGCGAGTTGAATCATAGAAAAATCTATTTACATTCCAATATTTTCATTCCATTATTAAATTATAATGGACCCATAAATGCACAATAATGATGTGGTGAAACAGATAACGGGATAAATCCCAAAACTAACCAACATCCTGCATGTTTTCAAAGTTTTTTACTATATTAACTGTGTTAATCCCCTTTTATCCCCAATTTATCATTACCATAGTAATTCCAATTTCATGCATAATAATAAATATCTATGTAAGAAATTAAAATTAGAATTATTTACGAATTTTAACATGATTATTTAAAATATGGAAATCAAATAATGAAATATGATTCCTATTTTTTGTGAAATTAATTTTAGTATTAACCCAGAAAATACCTAAAAACTATTATAAATAATTATTTTAATTAAATCATTCAATTTATGTGCGGGGTAATCCCATTTTCTCTTCAAGTGTAAATATTATCTTCGGTTTCTTATTCTTTATTCTTGGTTGCACTATTTGTGATTCCCTTATCATTGATGGCTGATATCACCCCCTCCATCTTGTGTGTGTGTGGGGGGGGGGTGATCAACCATTATTCACTTCTAAGTCTTGGTCGTGCTCCATTATCCCATTTTATAATAATTATTTTCAACAATGGATTCTAGAGATCTTGGTGGAACTAAATGTTCTAGATTTATTTTGAGGACCACCTATAATTACAATATAATTTTCACAGTTCACAGAAGAATTGAAACTCCAAAAAATGTCTCTAGTTTAGAAATTATAACATCACCATCCTTCATTTGAAACATTTGATATATTCATTTTCAATTTTTTTGGATTATAGGTTTGGAGATTGTGGGGAATCATAAAGAAGATACCAATTAGGATATGTTTTACATCAATGTATCATTTGATTCTTTCGTGTTCTGTATATTCATCAAAATGTAATGTGTATTATTTTTATCTATAATGGTGGAAATATTAGTTTCACATGAAATTTGATGCTCCTCCTACTGCTATTTGGGTAGGCTACCCAAAAGTCCGTCTACCCTTTCGAACCGCATATATTGTTTATATAATTTGAAATATTATAGGGAGATACCAATGTTCATAAATTAGATTGGATTCATTTAGTCATCATATTTATCCATGTATTTTTGTTTAAGTTGATATTTCCAATACACTACTAGAGTAGGTGTGGATTTCAAATAGAAAATAATTTTGATGTAAAAAAGTAGTGGATTTTGAGTCTTATAAAAACTAATGATACTTATATGGTCGATTATGTCATTTGGTTTATTCTTGTCACAATTGGTATTAGAACATGGATGAGGTGTAGGATCTGAATTTGATGGGTTCTAACACATAAAATGACCTATAGGTGGATCTTTTGGGCTTTATACAGAATATCAATTCTAATGGAATCTATAATGAATAATGAAAAACGAATCCCTATCCAAATATTACAGACATCTTTAAACAATTTTGATTGATTTGGTTGAAAAAAATATGACTAGGAAGACCCATGATAGATCAGGGGGTGTATGGGGTACATAAAAATGATTCATTGGTCCTTAAAATGGTATATTGAAGTATTCATCATGTTTAGAGGTTGTGTGGCACATTTGGATGTATTGTGTGGAAATGATCAGGGAAACATGTTAGGGTTGTCTAAACAATGAGAATAATCTAAACACATAAATGTAGGGTTCATTAATTGAGATTTGATAGGGGATGAATATAATGAATAGTTCAATAACTTTAAGTAATACAGATACTATTGAACTAGGAAAACATTTTGAAGGGATATTAATTGCGGTGCAGGTACTGGAACAAAGAGATTCAACACAAGAGAAACATTTTAGTGGGGATCATATAAGCTATGGGGTAGAGTTAGATGATAAGGGTTCTTTATATTTTCTAAAGACAATGTAGATGGGAGACAGTATAGAGTAATTCACTTCCAAATAATAAAGAAATGGAATATAAGAATTTGGAAATATGGGAGTTGTATTCTGACCAAATGGGAACAAATATAAAAAAATTATGGATTACTCATATTTTCCCAAACTAGTTGGGAAAGGGTATATAGTAATGTTAGGTATCAAGGAATGATATGTAGAGTCCATATATAATGGGAATATATAGGCTATTATCACACACTTTATTGAATAAATATTTCATTTGGCCTTATTTATTTTTTCCTCCCATAGAGGATGAAGGTAGTATAGTTGAGAGATTAATTCTAGAGGAAAAAATGAAAAGAAATTTTGGTGGTATAAAAACATGAAGATATTTTTAAAAGTGGATTCAATGAATGTAAAATAAATGTGGAGAAGTTTATTAAAATATGTGAAAACATGAGTTATATTTTTTAAGACAATATCAATGAAGTTCAAAAAATAAATTTACATGCATTGCACTATAAATTATTTAGGAATATTAATTATAATATAATTAATAATGATTTTAATGGTTCTTCTTTGCATAATGGTTTTTGATGATATTTTCCTCAGGGTTTGTGGGGGATTTGTTGAATATTGGTAGTGGAATATTGTTCTAGATTTTTGGAAGGTTTCATTATGAGAGGGGTCTCACTAATCACATAAAATTGATATTTTAAAAAATTAAATTACAATAGTTAATATTGATGTTCGGGATAATATTATCAATTTTTTATTTTCATGAAATAATATGGATTATTATAAAAAAATAAATTCTTAGTGGATTTGAAATCAATAAAAAAATGAATTTTTCAAAATTTACATTCTAATTAAATAAAAAATAAAAAAAATTAATTTATTTAAAATATATTACTATATTTAAAAAAAAGATAAACATAGGGTTATACATGTAATATAATATTTTTTAAATGAATAAAATTAATGATTAAATAAATAGTTTATCATTTAAATGGTTTTATAAATTTATATTCCTATCTTATATACTAATAATTTAATCAAAATATTCATTTTGAAATTCTATTATTTTCCCAATTCATCATAATATCAATTATTTTAGATCAATTTAAAAAACTACTCCTAATATCGTTTTCATGTGATTAGTACAAGAATTGAATTAATTTTATTATATTCAAAATATATAAGTGATATAAATTTGTTTTATATAAATATATATAATAATGTTTTAAGAAAACTAAACTTTAATGAATGAGGTATAAGAATAAAAATAATATATTAGAAAATAACCCTAAGGTGTAATTATTTATTATTATAAATATTAAAAAAATAAATTCATATGGTAATTTTATATATTTAATTTTGACATATTTACATTATTCTACCATATGATTTTTCACCATTGAAATATACACTATAGTAAATAAAACGTTGGGTTCTTTTATTTATAGTATCATCAAATTCCAATGTCTCTATATAATAATTTTTATTAAATAAAGTTCCTTTACTATGAGAGTTTTCTTTTTTGCATATAACTATGTCTCTTTGGTAAAATATCTTCACTATATTCTCTTCACAATAGAGATCATCCTCAAACTGTATAACCTATTAATTCAGTACATGTGGGGGATCTTTTATGTACATACTCAATTGGGATAACATAAAAATATAATATATATTATAATGGTTTTTTGGAATTAGTTTCCATTATTTCAATACACTACTGTGACTAAAGTCTCAAATGGACTAATGTATCTAGTACCTAGCATCACATTCTTCCAAATACCCATGAATTTTTTCCATGGTGACATATAGAGAAACACATTTTCAAAAACCTTAAACTCTATGTATCATCAATGGTACCCAAAATAACTCTTCTTTTAACAATATGAAAGTCTATTATGTCCATGATTATTCTTTCTGTTTTCCAACATTCTATTGAAAATATCATTTCATGGGAAAAACTTTCATAACATCATACCCACACATAGGTGTTCATCATCTTTATCTATAGAGTTCATTATATGGGGACATTAAAATTCTCTTTTAGAAACTAATGTTTTAGGTGAAAAATATAAATGGATGATGATGATATCAACTACCCTTGATGTCTACAGATATGATTGCTTATATCATCTTGTGTTTGGATTGTCTTTGCAGATTTTTCATCAATATGGTGTTGATATTACAAAATTATGTTAAATTATGTGTTTAGATAATACTAAAAACACTCCCATTACAATAAGTTGAAGCATATTTCTCTATGAAATACAATCAACAGTGGTTTTCCATGTATCCTAAAAACATGTCTAGTAAATATCATTACATGAAGATTACTTTAAATTCACTCTCACGTGGAAATAAAGTTAGTAGTATTTGTAATATGGTCTAACATAATCCATATATCTGTATTTCAATTCTTTTTATATCAATGAATCTGAAAAATAATACATTGTGATGATTTCCGATTTCAATGTTTATATGAGAAATGGATGTGTCATCCGTTTGTATTTTCCCTCTAATCATTTATGTTATAACATACAAATAACATTGATGAATATTATAAAATTAATTTCATTATATTATCCTACTAATTTTATTCTATGAGATATCTATACATAAAAATGATTCTAGTATGAATAGAGAATGTAGAGATACTTGCATCATTTAGTAAATCCATATTTATCTCTTTATATTATCAAAACAAAGTTCATTTATGAAATCTCACATGTCTTTAAATATAATGTTTGAACTATGATTATATTCTATTCCATATATTTTTTACCATCTCTAGTATCTCCATATCACTTTTTTGATAACTTTATTTTTTCAGGATGGTTGAAATATCAGTTTAAAATTGCAAGATTGTGCTCCATTCATTATGAATAGAATTTCAATTCATTTCATACCCAAGAAAATTTAATTATTCTTAAAAAACATCATTGATAAAGTTGTAAGATATTTTATACCCATTGGAACTTCTATATTAATCACTTGGTCAGGATTATAAATGATTGAATATTCATAGTCCTTAATTAGCTCAATCCCATATTATTGGTGAAAATTGAGAACCTTATTTGTGAATTTATATTTTATGATATTATAGTAAATATATATATATATAACATGTCTCTCTATATATATAATTACAATATATATTAAATGATAATAACACATAAATTAACAGTAGATCTTCCGTCAAATAATATTTCTCATGAAAAATCAACTATATTATAGCACAGACTGTTACATATTCATTTTTAAAGATTACAGAACCTAATTTTTTTAAGTATCACTATAAAATGAAAAATCATTCCTTAAATATGTGTAATTTTATTATAGTTTTACTATTTGTCTACTTATAAGACTCCATGATGGCCTTCTCAAATTCAAATTTCATGAAAGAATCAATCCCAATCGAGTTAGCATTGTTAGTGGGTTTTAAAATCTAAAAATGATTCTCAGAAATCAGTATTAATACCTTGATAAAATGAGGAATGTATAGATATTTGAACCATATTTTTATCTAAGAAATATGATAATAAAATAACTCTTTAGCGTATTCACATATACACTTTTACTTTTGAAAATACCCACTTATAATGATACATGCTCACGTATAACATTATTTATATATGAACTCATTTTCTCCACTAGGTAATTCTTGATTTTAAGTTATATTTTAATATTTTCAATAAATACTACGAAAAATATATCTGTGTCATCTAAAAATTATCTATTAATTAATTACATGAATATTTCTTTCTGATCCATGAGCCCAAATGGAATGACTATGATCACAAAGTTCTGACGCATAATGTAAATAGCAACACTAGGAATGTCCTCTTTCACAACATTTAACTAACGATATTTTGATTTAATATAAGAATAAAAGAAGTATTGTGGAGTATTAAACTAATCAAACAACCTAAAAAAATTTGGAAGGGGTAAAATATCATTATCATGATCTCGTTGGAATCATGATAGTCTATACATAGATACATAATCCCATCATTATTCGTAATATTTATAACTAGGTAACCTCATGGTGAAGCACATGGATGAATGAATAAATTGTATATAACTCATTCACTTAATCTATATGATAACTATTAATATACGTAGGGAATGGAAACATAAATTATTTTAAATTTAGGATGTATTAATTCATGGTCCACTCCTTTGATTCAATTGTTTTATTTTGTATGTTTAATTAAAGGGAAACAATGTCTCGTAGGATGATAAAACATTCGACGAATATTCATCCTCCTCAAACTCTTATAGAATCTGTGTATTATTCTAAACATTGTGAGTGATTTTCTTTTCATATATGTGGATTTTTCATTTATTAAAATTGTGAATCCATATAGAATTATACGTTAGTGTTTATGTAGATGAGATGTAATGATAGAACCATTTTAATAATTATAATAAATTAAACCTCCATGATTTATAATTTTTAATAGATCAATTAAACATTCTACATATATAAGAATTTATAGAACAACAATTATATAATATATTTCATTATAATTATTAAAATTAAATTTTGCATCTACCTATTTTATTCAGTTTAAAATTATTTAATAATCATTACTAATGTTTTTCATGACAATAATATAAATAATTAGCATATGAAAAGGAAGATATTAGTATATAAAGGATCACATATAAATTAAATGAATATATATACTAATGTATGAGTCTCTAAGAATATATTTTGGAGTTAATATTTAATTTTCCACTTAATTTATATAACATTAAAATATATTTAACTCTTTAATAAGGGTTTGTAATGATATTTTCAATTAACCAATGGAATATTCGCCATAAGTGTCAAATGAGGTGCACAATTCGGTCTTGTTGTTATTCACTATCAGAAAATGAAGTTAATACCCAATTTAACATATTGGTTTTATTGAACTAATGAAAATCAATACTACAGATTATAAAATAAATTATTCAGAAAGGGATGAAATTTTGGGGAAATTAACATTCTGAAAACATTAACAAAATTTAATGATGTTATCTTATATATATGATTATCTCAAAGGGTTTTCACAAATTCTATTTCATTATAGTCTCCCTATATAACATGAACATTCACCAATTACCATTATAGTTATCCATGAATAAAATTATCATTGATTGATATTTTTTTAAATTACATTTACATAAAATGGAAAATTAAAATTTATAGGTCAGTAGCCTTTTTAAGATCAGATATATAAATAAATCTCCTTAATTCTAAAATTTTTTCCTTCATTTAAAAATGAAATCTTCTCTCTTAATTCAAATTTATATTCTAAAATATTATAGAATACCTTTGGGAAAATACCTAAGTGAATGGGTGAACTAAAAATAAAAATATTATAATAAACATCAAAATAAATATTATTAGGAAATTCAATTGGTATAACATGATACCATAAAGGGAATGCACATCAGTTTGAAAACATGTCAAAAAAATGAATTATAAGATTATTCAATCATTGAATGTATAAAAACATCATATAGAATGGTATCATAAACATAATTTAGTGTTCATTCTCAAACATATCATCATGAAGTGGGAAAATCTCCATGGTCGATTAGAAAGACTCCATAATTCCATAAAAAATTACTCATGTGATATAATTCATTACCCCACTCATTGTAAGGATATATAATTCTCTAACCACCCACCATCTAACATATGGGTAATAGGGTAAATACCTCTGCACCATATATTTTATTTCAATATAAGAAAATTATTAATCTATTTAATGGAGGTTTATGTAATGATGGGAGGATGAATCACATAATTAAAATCATTCTTTTGTGTGATATACGAGGAAATGAAAGAATACCTAAATCATAATAATGATCAAACAAATAAGTATGAAGCGGGTTCCATAATTCTAATTCATGGAATTAGAAAAGGTTAAATCCTCAGGATTACCAAAAGAAAATTAATTCTCTAATTTTGGACTTTTATTATTTAGAATGAGATATAAGTCTGGATCATGTAGTTATATTTCAAAATATTAATGACATTGGTATTCAGAAGAAATAATAAATATGAACCACTTGGTTGGATATTTTATGAAACATATAATCAATAATTTATAGAAGAAAATGACTTAATATTATATATTGAACTGGAATTGAACATGGGGATTTCATTATAAAATAATAATTTTTTTCGAATCTATAGGTGGATGAAAAACATTTTATGGGGTGAATCATGAGATAAGACAAGAAATGAGAATGTTTATTTTAATATAAATTACCTTAAAGATGAAATTTTTAGGGGAACTAAGAACATGTATAACAAAAAATATTAAAATAAAATTTAGTTAGGTAAATAATAAATTGGAATATATAAATTAATATAATAAGAAAATAATAATTGTTTTTTATAAAAGGGTTAAAAAGAATGATAATGTGTGATTGAAAAGTAAAAATGGTCGTAGGGATACTACCATATATAATCTTATAATTTTCACCTTACTAGAATATAACATATAGAATAATTAAATTATTATCATTAAATACATTTCCAATACCGCTATTATTTATTTTTAGATTGAAAATTTTCATTTATCATCTTTTTTTTTATTCACTTTTAATATAGTTTCTCTTTAAATCACTTAATATGGATTGACTATTAACATTCTACATAACCCTTTTTGGGGTTTTCACTATTTTTAATGTTTTATAATAAAACATCATGATATATAAATTTTTTAGGATTATTTTCTTTATTATTTCATTAAAACAATACATAATATTTTCTACTGTTATCCCAATAATAGTCCAAAATTTAGAAAGATATCGTGATTATCCCATTTAATGTGTTCAAAATTTCTATGACCATTTCTTATTAATCACACATATAAAATTACCAAAAATTATTTTTCAAAAATATTAAAGGGGATATGAGTATATATTTTACATTAAAAATTCGTTTTTAAAATTAGCTATGTGAGGTGGTCGTGGAAAATTAATCTTGTGGTCCCATTAAAGAGGTAGTGCACGCACATATGCTCTTAAACCACTTTCATTATCCTTGAAATGGAAATGGGAATAAGAAATGATATATTTATCATCTATGAATTATAATATTTCTATAAGTACCATATAAGTTAATTTAATATTCTTTTGGAGCCTGATATTAAACAGGGTGATGAAAAACGGAACACCATGTTCATGGATGCAGTAAGTAGCACATACATGGGGAAAGAATTTCATTTTTACAAGTGATCTTTGAAGAATGAATAAATTGGATATTCCAATAGTCTAATGAATGTTATAGGTAAAAAAGAATTCATGGTTTACCAAACCATTTTTGGGTGTGTGGAAGAAAAAAATAACATATAACAGTTGGGTTGATAGTGTTGCATCCCATTTGGATAGTTTTCCATATGTAACATCATAAGGCTATATTTCAAAGACTCTTGATGAGACTAAGGATTATGTGGTATTGGGTTTATTGAAGATAATCTATTGATGCATTATTATTTTCCTGATTCTTAATAATTGGTTGATAAATGGGGTAAAGGGGGGATCCTTTTATAAGTAAATAGTGAATCAGTTTTGTAAAATATTTTTATATTTTATTAATTTCATTCCATTATTCATGGCCAATGGCACCAAAAATGTCTATAATGGTATGTAGAAAAAAATTGAGTTGAAAATCCATCCACCCCCAAATATAATACATGTTATTAAATTTTAAATCATTTTAACTGTATTATTAAACATTTAACGTAATTTACCCTTATCGAGGTAACTACCCATTCTTCCTGAGGAAAAAAGATTTTTGAAAAAATTAAAATAAAAAATATTAAATCATTTGAAAATAATTATTCAAAATCGTAAATATCAAATAATATAACTTTTAATATATTCAAAGATATTTATTGTATTACTGGTCCACAAAATGCGTAAAAATAGTTCATTGAAAAAGATTGTTTAGAGTGTGAACTTTTAATATGGGATGAAATTATCATCTTATTTTCATTTTCGTGAAGAAAATGGTTTATAATAGATTATATGTGTCTTTCAAACCAATCCAAAATAATTCTTAATTATGTTAAATGATGAAAAAACTATTTCTATTTGAATTAAAAAATAGCATCTATTTTATGTGGTTAGACACGAGCACTATAAATTAAAAAAATTATACATATATATAATACATATAAGTATTCATCAAATAAATATTTTATAAATTTTATGGTTTTATAAAATTACAAGTCTCTTTTTTATATTATCAATTTAATAAAATTCATTATTCTTTGAAATAAAATATTTTAACTTTTAATTTAAAAATGAATTATTTGATAAAAACTGAAAAAGTATTCCTATGTTAATTCTTAAATTATTTTTAAAATTTTTAATTAACATCCTGTAATTGATAAAAATTATTTTTAGATATATATATTTAAGGCATAATATTTGTTTTAATATTTATATTAAAAGAAAAAATATATCAGTAAACATATTATGATCTGATGTACTGATTAGGTGAAATTAGTTCTTGTCATATAAATTTTATAATATGAAACATGTATGAATTTATAAGGTATATATATATATATAATTCATAGTCCCTTAACTCAGATCATGTTTAGATAAATCAGGGTGGGTCAAAAGTGATACAATATTAAATAATAATTCCAAATATTATTTCCACTTCCATATTAATTGAAGTAAAAATCATTGGACATTTGATTTCAATGTCTCTATGTCGTAATTCTAAAGGAAATATCATTCTGTCTACATGTTTATTTTAGAAAATTAAAACAAATCAAGAATATGTGTTGGTAAAAAATGTACGGAACCAACACTTTTAGTTCTTAATACGAATGTATTATATTTCTTAGTGATAATATATACAAGGATTTTATATTTATATCAATAATTTAGTTAACTATCTAATCCATGAAATGCTTCAAAACTATGATTATGTACATTATTAAATCTCTCATAATACCTCTATGAATTTGGACTAGAGGATTATAAACCATGTGTATTGAGAACCTCTATAAAATTAAATTTTGAATTCATTAGAATGAATATTTTTACCAAATATCCATTGAATAAAATTTATTCCTATAAAAATGTTAATATTTATTGACTGAATAATAATGTGGTATTTATTTCCTTAAATAAAAAAATTTGTTCTAGGGTTTTATAATTGTTTATTTTCATTAGCGGTCCAAGTTAAGGGCTCACTTGAAATAATTATTAATATATTTATTTGATAATTTATATTGGGGAAACACTACTATTATTATTGTTATTATTTTTATTTTTATTTATATTTTACTTGGGGATCACATATAATTACTATGTTATTAAAGGAAACTTGTGAAATAACTAATTATATGAATAAATTATATGAACTATAATATATCATTTATATGATTAATAGTTTTTTTGGCAGAAAATAACACTTTAGAGTAGTTATTTAATCCCCACAATTCAATTTTCAAAAGCTATGATGAATTGAGATAATTGATATTCCTCTTACTCTTAACCTAAAATATGTAAATTTATTACTTAATGTTTAGAAGGAATCATATATTCAATTAGATCTCATAAGTCAAGGTTATCGAGATTCAGTATTTGAACACAAAGAACTATCTATAACATTTTTAATATTCAGAATAACAATTTTTTACCCCAATAGGGATTCTACAGTTGAATCATTCACCACAATGATTATTCAATTATATTTATTATATGACTAGATAATGAGGAAATAATTTCATACTAATATGTATTTTTTTTAAATGAAATGTGAAGTATATATGTATGATCGTTTACTACTTATTATATGGATTATAGACATCCAAATTGAAGGTGAAATTTGAATAAAATAAATAAAAATAATTTTTTGGCGTTGGAGAATAAACATCCATTACACCATAGATCCTAGAAATACTAATGCAATAAAGTTACTCAAGGTTGTTTATTGAATTTTGTAATATTAATTTTCATTAATAATGTTTTTAATGTTTTTATCAGATATCATTTTATTTTCATGGAATAAAATTTCAACTTATATTTGACTGAGGGAAGGAAATGATATACAAAGAAATTTACCCAATATGTATTCATACACCAAAACAGTAATATCTCACACTATATCAAATTTGTCACTCAGATTGAACATATTAATTGATTAATTATAGAAAAAAATTAATAAGAATTTAATTTTTCCAAATTTAGTAATCATTATCAAGATTTAAATTATTCTACTTCAAATTCTATTTTCCATTAGATTTATCCACCACCACATTTTTTATAAATACACCCATATTGTTTGAATATTTATCATAATCCATTCAATAAATAACTAGTGCAACTCCATATTTAAATAATTCCTCCACATAATTCATTTCATTTCACCCTTTATAATGATTTAATTAAATTAATATTTTTCAATGATAAGTGTTCCTAGTTACTTAAAAAATTACCATGACTCATAGATTCTGTAGAAATATTCTCCACATTTTCTTATTCTCAAATATCTATTATATATTTTTTAAACTCAAACAAAAATATTATAGATGATTTTTTATCTACATGAATCTTTTTTGCATAGATGCTAAATTAATAATTGTCATTGACTGTGTTCATCATTATTCATTCAAATATGATTTCAATTATTCCATCATATTTTTTGATATGATTGAAATTTAACCTTAATAATCAAACATTTTCTCTATAATCCAAAAATATTGATATACCATGACACATATGAAAACAATTACACTACATATATATAAATATTTTAAAATTCTAATGAATCTCAATCCCATTACGATAATAAAAAATATCTATTCCCAATTAAAAGAAATTTAGATTATTTTTATCTTTCGGATATTTTTCAAAATCATTCGTCTTAATCAGTGGTTTAACTGTAAGGCTTGTACTAATATATATAGTTGTAAATAAAATCATCATATGAGTCTTAATTCATTTTTTACTCTCTGTGTCATCATATTTCATATATATTTTAAGTGGATATTTTCCCTCCATTTATTTATCTCTAATTGAATTTACATTATATGATATTATTCTACAAAAATCACATGAATCCATGATTTACCTTATTAATAATTTTAAATTGTAGTGTCAATTTTGTTTTATTCTTGGGAAAACTGCAGAAAATGTCCAAAATTTTCGATCAATGATAACACGAAAATAGTAGTTTCCCATTTTACATATCTGTCCATCAAAAAATTCCATTAATAAAAATTCATTTAATTTTATTTGTTTTCAGGGAATAATATTCAACCATGAACTCTTATTTATGATACCTTTTGAAATCATTGATATTCAAGACACCTCAGTATTTTAATATTGACACATTATTGTATATTTAATTTTCATTCTTGGTTTTTCCATTTATCATCTCATTAACATTAATGATTTTCATGAAATGTTTGAATTGTAAACTCATAAAATATTTGACCATATAATGAATAAAATTTCATGTTAAACATTTCATAGAATATAATCATCTAATTATTTATAATTATTTAGATTTTAAAAACTTCTACATAAACATATATTGATCTAAAAAAGAAAATTACCTACATAAATAAACCACGCACCAATTTAATATCATCCACATATATATATATATATATATGAATTCATTTTTAACAAAAAAATCAATTATATCTCATTTTTTCTATTGTCATCAACTTCAATATAAGGGACATTTTTTATGGTGTTATCAATTTGAGAACACAACACACATTTCAATTTCTTATGGGAGAGTGAAAGGATCAGTAAATTCCATAGACTCCTATGAATTTCAAAAAAATTATCCTTAATTTTAAGAGATACAAAATTTAATAATATCTGTACATTATTCATGATGATTCTTTGAATGTCACATAAAACTGATTGATGATGTGAAACCTTTTTCACTATCGAGAAATGAAAACATTTTCCGTTGAAAATATTAAAACATTAATTTTTTAATGGAATTCATAGTATGA
The DNA here is from genome assembly GCA_963277665.1 of Viscum album. Classification (NCBI taxonomy): domain Eukaryota; kingdom Viridiplantae; phylum Streptophyta; class Magnoliopsida; order Santalales; family Viscaceae; genus Viscum; species Viscum album. Next base: position 1,586,884,013 of record OY728135.1, on the reverse strand, counting down.
CTAATATTTATAAATAAAATTATATAATATATCTGAAAATATGACATCCTTAAGAAAAACGTGATCTATATCAAAATTATAATCCCCACAAAATCATTATGAGAACAACTAGCGTGGAAGAATCAATGAAAATAAAAAAATACATTGGATCCACTGAACGTTTCTTATACCGGTTAGACATTTGAAATCTAGAACCACATAAATATAATGAAAATTGATAGTACGTGAACAATAATATAAAATTAAAAACCAAATCTATGTTTCATGAATAACTTTTATCAAGCGACTATGTCCTTGGTTTTCATGGAAATCTTCCCACCTCACATATTAATATTTTATTACGAAAAATAAATATATTCTACCGTGTTACAATTTTTTTATAAAAATAATTATAATAATGAATAAAAAGTTTTCAAAAATATCTATTATACATCTATAATCTTCCTCATTATCTTTTTTGTGATTTACAATGGTCGAACCATCATTAGCCTTTAAAAACATGGAAATTTTATCTTCTGAATATTTCCTGAAATTTTTTATTAGAAATCAAAAAATTTTATTACACTAATCCCATAAAAACAAATTATTATTTTATATCTTCACTAAACACGTCATAACAGTATGAATTTAATAATAATTACAAGTTAAAAATAGAAAAAAAATCAATAATTAAAATCAGATATTAAACCCATTCATATAACATACTAGATCCAAATATATATATATACACACACATGTAATTCATTTGGGTGTAATGACAAATACTCTCATTACAACCCTGTATATATTCTAGGGAATGAAGAGTAATCATTATTGTATGAAACATGAAATTTGAATTCCAAGAGAAATATAAAAATTCTATGTCCATGAAATTGTAGTGAAAATTTATTTCATACTATGATATAAATTGTTGGTTGATATCGTTCCAAAAATGGATAACAATTCATAAATATCAACTCATTATATCTTGTAAAAAATATTACCATGACTTATTATAGGACAATTTTACACAATTAATGTCACAATCACTCAACAAAAAACCATTACACAACATATGTAAGTTATAATAGTTTTTTATAAATATGATTAAAACTCTTCGTACATTTATATAAATCATGATTAGTTTCTAGGACCTCACCTATTACATGGTTATTGTCTCTAATTGTTTAAAAAATTAAAATTATTTTAATTAATTATCATTTACTTTTTTTATTAATATTTAATCATTATTTTTAAAAAACATGAATTCCCGTTTAAACCTCCCCCCCCACACACCAATTGTAAAACATTGGGATATCATTTTTTATTATTTTTTACAGACCATTAGTTGTAATTTTTTTTAACATTTACATGTTTAAAAATGATATCATTATTCAAGAATATATATTACATTGTAAATATATTTTCATGTTAAAATTATACCATTACACTTTAATAATAATAATTAATTCATAACTGACGTCAAAATTTATTTTATTTGGATAGCCTTGAATTTATTATATAGGGAAATAATATATGTTGTTTTGGGATGCCTAAGAATCCAAATATATATTGGTGTAATTAAAATATAGTAAATTATTATTAAAAAATTTATATGAATTACATATGTAATATCATAGGTATCCATGTCAGATATATGAGTGTTTGTATGTAATTATCATGAGTAATATGGTAGGTTTGACCTATTAGGGGGGTGGTTGAATTCCTAGGGGTTGGTTTCTGGATGAATGTTTAAGTATTAGGGATTATTTCAAGAAGGAAAATACAATTATATATGTATTTTCGTAGAAATCGATACATTGATGTCCCAGTAGAAGTGGGATTGATTTATAAGGTTGAATAACCACAGATGGGTATATAGATGGAACTAAGTGGGAGCTAGGTATTCCATGGATTTTAACGGAGAAAACAATGGGTTCATGTGACATTTTTAAAAAAATGATAATATAATAATCCATTATATAAATTATATAAAGGATATGGTTGTCTCATTTTGGAATGAATTAAATGGGAGCTTGACCTAAACTAACGTTATCATTATACTCTCTTACCATTTGTGGGATATTGTTCATTTCACATTTTATCATGAAATATACCATTAAATGGAGTTTATATATGGATGGATTTACTTTATTGTTCTCTATTCCCATTTTTTTCATTTCCCTGGTATGGTTCAACAAATATAGTCATTTAACATATTTTTCTTTAATTTGTTTATATTTTTTATGGGACTTAAATTTTATGATTATATTAGATAATCAATCTTCTTTTAGTACTAGGTTGGTGGATTTGTTTTTATATGTATATAAAATAAATGATATTTAGGTATGGGTGGGATTAATTTTTTGAGTAGGAAAAGAATGAAATATATACTTTATATTTTGGACTTATAAATTAGAGATGTATCATGTGGATATAACAGGTGCGGTCATGTAAGTATTTTTCTTAATTGATGGTTTACTTGGGGCGTGTTTGAAAATTGTTTACATGTGGTAAATTGATTGTTCAGGGGGTTTTCATTATTATTGTTGTCCCTTAAGATCATGATAGTTGTGTCTTGTGTGGTTGTTGGGTCTCATAGTTCATTAGTTTTGTATTGGTGGTAAAAACCACTATAATTGTTGAAAATTATGGTTACCATATAATTTATATACAGTGGAGGATTTTCATTTCCCCTACAGACGGTCAAGGAATATTAGGGTCTTGTGCATAGAGATAAAGATCCCATCAGATGTTATTGACCACATGAGGTTTGGAAATATCATTAGTAGTCACGTTCCCAAGGGTTGTATTATTGACATAAAAATGGTATATGGATATGTATTAGGTATACAAGGGAATATATGGGGAATTTTGTGATTTATTAGGTAATGTTTTATAAATGTCATTATCAATTACATCAGGTTCGATGGGTTGGTTTTGGAAAAGGATGCATTCTCATTGGGTTTTTAATTGTTCCAATATAATGATTCTATATTCATGGAGGATAACTATTGAATATAATTCGTTGAAATAATATTCACCTAGTATCCATGGGTTTAGAGATGAAAAACTATTATGTTACGAGACCATTGGTGATGTAGCATTCTACCATGGGAAATATTTCAAAAATGGTTTCTTCATCCAACCCCATAATTGGTCGACATAAGTTGGTTATTAGAAATGGTTGGTTAATCATGGACTGGTGTATGATGATATACTTTTACTCTATATAATACCATAAACGTTTCATACAAGAAAATATTAATTTTATATTATCTAGGAACTCAATTTGTGCAAGACTAATATTTTCATTGTACTTCCATTAACTAGACCTCTAATAGTCTTTAATATATTACAATTCGAAACACTGGAAGGGTAAATTTCCCTCTAACTGGATCTTCTCTAACTAGAGGGGTATTGGGTTTATAATAGATCATAAATGGATTTTTTTGATTGAATATTTGTGTTCATTAATTACATGACATATATGTCTTTATATGGTTATAGAGTATTGTTAAACACTATAATATTATGAGGGATCATGTTTTCATTTTTCCCTGATTATGTGACATTACTAATATTCATTATATATATATTTTTGTGGAATTTATGGTTGTACTCTTTATATTTCATTAGTTTTATATATTTAATGTTTATATTTTATTATTATATTATTTTATATCTGTAGGTATATACTATAAAAAATTACATAATAACCCCTTATACTGGTTAGCAGACTTGAGAAAATTTGGTGGCACACATAAGCCCAGTGGATCCCTATCATTGGAATAGTTGATTAAATTTAATTCTGGAATTCTATAATTTTATTCCCAGAAAATGAGAATATCATATTGGGTGATATTTTTTCATTTTGAACGTTTATAATATATATTAAGAGTTAATTATGATTAATTCAAAGTGTTGACATATTTTGTGCATTGATAGGAAATGTACAAGTGGATGTCGAGGTTTTAGAGGAAGTCAATATTTCTATTTTGGTTTCTATGGCAAGATATGAGTTGTATGTAATTGTTTTTGATTGTTTTAATGAGATTGAATTATTTTTAGGAATATTTTATAGATACATAGGAGGAAATATGCAGAAAACGTTTTAGACACATATGACTCACATAACTAGAGTGCTTTTTATTGGGATGACTATTCTTGTTTAGAAAAGGTAATTTGTAATTTAAAGTGTCAATAATGATCAATTTAGTGTTTATAATTGTATTATCATAGTTATATATTACTAAGTTAATTAGGATTCATGAATCATGTGATTATTAGGTATGTAGGTCATGCATGTGTGTTATGTGTTTCATACCTACTAGTACAACATATAGGTTGGGATACAGGTTGGATGATATGAAAAAATTGGAATGGTTATACATGGGTATAGGATACTAGGATTAAATTTCTATTATATCCCTCCCTATTTATGGTATCACGATTTTTATATATATTCTGACTGTGTTGTACATATCATGGTGATATTTCACCTCGATATCCCCCCATCACAACATCTTTATGGTATATAATTCATTACACTAAGGTGCTAGATAGTTATACCCCATAGTAAGTGGTGGTGATGATCTACCAATAGTGTTTTCACTAAATACCAAGCAGATAGATGTGGTATGGAAGAATATTATGATGTACCAAGGAAATGATTAATATTGGTTTGGGTGTATATGATGAGGGGTTTTTAGACTGAACATTTTTCTTTATTTAGGGGAGAGTTTTGACTTTACGAAACATTGATTTAAATCAACTCAATTCAAAATAAAATTTATGAGATTAATAGGCCGCCTTGGAAGAGGATAGAGCTTACAACATTCAAGATCAAGGGACAAGTGATATGATGTTATAAGATTGAATAAATTGAATTTATACATGAGTAAACATGTTAGAATTATATCTAGGTGAGGTATTGAAATAAAGGATTACATATGATATTGTGGGTGTATGGAGATATTGAGTTTATAAACAAGGTGTATGGGAAATATCAATCATGGGTTATGTTTATATTATCATAAACAACATTCATTTTCTTCTAAAATATGATGGAGATGATATTACTATAGTGTACTGATTTGAGTGTGGACTTTGACAAGCTATCGCTATACTAGTTCATAATTGAAAATTGACCTCATTTTTATCAGGGTGGATATAGTATACTAATTTTGGAAGTAGGAAAATGTTATTCTATTTTATTGGAATCAAGAATCTATAAGTAGGGGAATATGGTGACCAAATGTGGTTGTTGTAGGGGTTATAGAAAAATTATTGTTAATGTGAGTCCTCTATAATATGTTACCAGTATATAGAAATAGGGAAATCTTATCATATTTTAATCATTTTCCTCTAGTTTTTCAATTATAATGGCCTACAATGAATTTAGAATGCTGTTTCTAAATTATATAACAATAAGATAGAGGTCCTATATTGGGCCAATCTAGGGCATCTATGTTTTGATTATTAAACATAGTGGTAGTTATTAATATGTGTTTGACTATGAGTATAATCTATAGAAGTGAAAATGTTATTTGTAAAGGGTAATATATTTAAAGAATTGTATGAACCTATGGGGAGGCAAGTCATTATGATTCCATTCATCAGGTTAGATGAAATATTGATTTCTGCCACCTCTATATATTATCGAGAGACACTAATGGTAAATATTTTTCCATTATTATGTTATTTTAGTTTTGAATGGTTTATATTGGTGTAAAGTGTTAAATTTGTTTTCACGGAATGACCTTGTTATTGTTTATGCATAAGCACCATGAATTATTCTTGGTAATGTAATGGTAAATGGCTAGGTTATATGCGTTAGTAGAAAATAAATTTCATTTTGGGTTGATGGTTGGGTATTATAGAATTATTGTTTGGTAGCATGTTTTTTCTAAATAATTAAGTTATTACCTTAATTGTATCATTAAACTATTTTAATTATTTTCCTTATGACTCATGATTAAGGTTATTTGTAATTTTTGGATGGTTGTAGAATAATTCCCTATTTACATTTTTTAGTTTCCACAAATTTTTCTGATTTTGATCAGTGGCGGTTAGTTTCATAGTTGGAGACATATCAAGGATGAGTTATTATATTCAGGGTAGTTGTAATGGACATGTTTTTAGGTTGGGAAATATGAGTTTTGGTTCAAAAAATTCATGTATTACATATATTTTATTAGATATCAAAGGGTTTGATGATTTTATTGGTGTTATATTCAAGAAGATTACCCATGTGATTGGACTTATGTATTGATGAAAAAGAAAAATGGATACCCAATTTACTATTAACTTTTCAGTGATGGGAAACATTTTAATGGCTTGTATCTATGGTTTCCACATACCACCAATTATAATTGGAGCATATATTCACTTGGTACTTAGGTTATTTATTTTGAAAATCTAAATTAGTTAAATAATTTTTTATATTATATTAATGAGGGATCTTTATAATTCTACAACCATAAAATGGGGGTTTCCACTCTTTTTCTTCAGATATCACCCAGTCCTTCCATCAGTGGAATATCATCCTCTTTTTTATTTCCCTGAATATTCAATCTCAGGACTCACTATGAGTAGAGAATGATTTAATTTATAATCTTCTTTTGGCATTTTCCCCACTATGAATATTTTTTCCAAAATATTATACATAATTATTTTTCTATGGTTTCATTATTTGATTGGATCAAAGGAAGATCCATTAAATTGAACATGAATATTTCAACATGTACTAGTTGGTTTCCCCAAGATATTTCAATATTCATATCTGTTTTTATTTATTTAGTAACATATATATGTGGTTCAGATCATTTTTTTGATAATAAATTATACAATGTTACTTTTCCATTGTTTGTAACACACAGAGATTTTATGAGATAGTTTATTTTTTGTTTCTTTGATGTATTTTGTTTTACATTACACTGAGATTAGTTTTCTTTATATGAAACACTATATTAACATGCAGTATATGCAACACTATTCATGGCTTGTGTTACCAACAATTTTATGTTCTTTTGATAGAATTAATTTAATGCAATATTGTGTATATATATTGTTCAATGTTTGAATTAACTATGTTTGGATTATATTATATGATACACTAAATTAAGCTTTCACTACAAGAAACACCAACATGGCATGCATTACAGACAAAAGCAACCATCATTGTTAGCTTCTGTTGTACGCGATTCTAAATTTCACTAAAAATGATATATTGTTAAAATATTATTATTTAATGGGATATAAACTTGCCTTTATGAATAGTATTATCTACATTTATAATTTTATATAACATTATAAGTCATCTTACATATTATCTAGAACATTGTATGAGAACAAAATCATTTTTTTTACATAAAAGATGTTTTTTGTTAAAAAAATGTAGTTTTACCACCTTCTGATGGCGCACCAATTTTAAATATATTTTTTTGTCAATTTTATATATTAAATTTTAAAAAATAAAATTCTTAATTTTGAAGTAGGAAATCAAAATTATATTTTCATGAAATATTTTATTTTTTTAATAAAATTTATATTTTATGATTAGTAAAAAATACTGTAATTTAATTACAAAATGAATTTTAATTTAATTTATTTATATAGTTAAATTATAAATTTAATTGGTTTTAATGAATAATGGAATTATATTTTTATCATTGAATATAATTATGGTTATTGGAAGTAATTTCACTTTCAAATTCGATATAAACAGTTTTCAATCTTTTGATAGTAATTACTTCTTAAAAAATCGTTTTTTGGTTTTGTCAATGGGAATTAATTTTAAATAAATTAATTCAACTTACGTATTTTTAATTTTGAAAAAATTGATTCCATATTATGAATAAGGAGGTCCAAATTTTGTACATAAGTACCTTTTAATTTTAGACATTATTAATAGTAACATTAGTAATTATTTTCATAACCATGGTTAATGGGTATATCGGGTATGTAAAGGTAAACAAATTATATTATTATAATATTAAACCACCCTAACACATGTCCTAATCCTATTTTATGGGATATTTCCGACCATTTTCATCCGTGAGACTATTTTGGGACCCCATGGAGTCACTTGGATGTGAAAATAACAATTTTTTTTAAATTAATTTAATGTAAAGATAATTATAACCTAAACATATATCTATTACTAAATCGATATTATTATTTGGTAATATAACTGATATATATGTATATATATATTAATTAGAAATCCAAAATTATTTCTTGTATCATGTTATTTTTTTAATAATTCTTAGAAATTAGATAAATATGTTAAATTGTTACACAATATTGATGTAGTGATTACCGCATTAATGAAATATTCTAATAAATGAAATTATAAATAGTAACATAAATTTAATTTGATCATTTTGAGGAAAAAAAATTCTAGATGACACTAACATATTAGGGAAAATTTCATTCATTTTATTTGAAGGTATAAAGTTTTTATGACTTTAACAAAACTCGATTACTAACTAGTGTCAAAATTGACATAAATGTTATAAAAAATACTATTTTATTAAATGATCTAAAAAAAATAAGAAAATAATATTTGGAAAAATAACTTGGATAGTGATACCAGTTTCATAAATGATATAATTTATGTTATTTTTTTAATTTTATAGTAATGACGTCAACCATGTAGTATAAAAATACAAGAGGATATGGTAAGAGTTACCTTATTTTACCAAGGGTTAAATCTAAATAATAAGGTTAATTTAATGACCTTAACATGTCTAAAACCTATTAGTTGATAGGATTTAGACCCATCCTCATATTATCCTCTAAATAAATTTTTTTTGAGATATTATAAACTGAAAATATATTTATAATAAATTTATATTTTATAGTTTTTTAAAATGTGCCTCTCAACTCTCTTATAAAAGGGAACCTCTCTTTCCCTTTATCTCACACTTCTATAGACTTTTGGATCAGCCACACCCTTTATATTTGTCCTTCCAACCTCCCTTAATTCATCTTATAGGAATAACATTGGGCATATATCCCTCTTATGATGTAGTTTTTTCAAATCAACTGCAAATACCCTAAAAAGATGTAATCATTTTATCCATTCTTTCAATGTTCTTATCTTCTTCTAATTTCTATTTATATATTAATTCCATAATAAATTAATAAATGTGAAATATTATTCATATGGTACAACCTTATAACTCTTTTTATCCATCATACTAATAAAAATATCACCATACGTGCGTACTTATGGCTTACGTCTCCACGTCGCGGGGAAATTTCATATTCAAAAAACATTATTAGGATAGGTATAATGGTAGAAATAATTACAATATATATTTATTATAACCTGATAAAAATTATTATATATTATTAACCATAAAATTAAATATCATTCATCAACTATGGGAACTATATCGTATCTCTTTTGTATGTATGGCTTACTATCTCCATGGCGCGATGAGATTCATTCTCCCTGTTCAAAATTCATGAATGATTATAACGTATATATAATAAATGGTGATAAAATATATGAAATAATACTACTAATTGATTTATGTGTGTGTCTATATATTTAATTTACTTACATCCAATCAATTCATGAAGGAAACGAAAACAATGTTCTTGTGTTTGTACATCCTACCGTCTCAAGGAATTAGGTATTCCACATCATTTATCTGTCTATTATAAAAATTTGTATTATATACCTATTATATATTTATTTATCTATATAATATATATGATATAGAAATACTTTATTTATATTCTCTAATTAATTATATCATGATATAAGTTATAATATCAAGAATAACAATTCAAAACACATACGATAAATAAACAATTATTACCCAAAACATTTCATTAACATTGAATTGAGAAATGAACGGGTAATAAAAATTCCTAAGTGAATCATATATTTTATCATAAATATAATTATGTTTTAGTTACAAGTTAATAATATGTTTAGACCCACAATACATGATATTCCGATATATATGAAAGAAATTGGACCTAAGGTAATGGATAATTTTTCCATCTCATTTTTATATGAGATTGTTTATACGTAAGTATTTACTAGGGATATATTTGTAATCCATATCCATGATTTCAAAATTCTTTTCCTATAAGGTTTAATATTTTTCTATGTATTTTAAAAGTCATTTATACCCATTTTTTCTTTTACTACATGGAATGGAAAAAATCTCTCTTTTTTTACCTAAAAAGGTATTTTTTTACTTTTTCCAGAAAATGTACAAGGATAATGTTTTTTAATTTATATGGCATTAACAGATTTTTAATTTCTCATTACTCCATATTTAGATGAATATTATAATAAATTTTTTCTTGTTTATTTTTAAAATAAAATCTTTTCTTTTAAAATTGTGATTCATTTTTAGAAAAAAAATGTTTTTGAAAAAGAAATTATATTTTACTTAGGAATTAAGTTCAAGTATTTCATCAAAATTATGTTCTTTCTAAGATGTCATAGGTTTTTGCATCTATCCCAATTATTATTTTTATTTTTTTTTGTATTTATAAAGGAATTATTTTTATGATTGTAGAGACCCGAAGCCTTGACGTACATAGACTTTACATTAATTTTGCGGAATACTTAGTACATAACAAAAACACACACTAAAGGATCGTAATAGTTTAGTGTCTTTTGAAACTCGGAACGTAATCTTATAATCGCGGTGAAAGATCTTCAATATCTCCCATAAAGATCTTCTTTTTTTTTCTACCTAAAACCTTTTTTTATATCCTGGGGAAAAGAAAACATAAAAGGGTGAGCTCAAATGCTCAGTAAGGGTAAACAAAATAAATATCAATCACATCATATTCATAAGAACATAACATTTTTGAAATCTTAACCTGCAAAAGAAATCATAATTTCATAACATGGAATAAATCCTGGCAGTGAAATGTAATCACAATAATCATAACTTAAAACATGAAACTTTGTGGCATTCACACATAATCATAGAGAATCATTTCTTGTTAGTCAAGACTCATTTCCAAGACTATCTTAGTGGACAAAGTCCCTTTTCTGAACCGAGTAACCCTCGTTTCAGTCCTGTTTCACTGAACCGGTATAACCTACCATTCCAGCCATGTCTATCTCATGAGATATAAAATCTTTACCCAATGCATTGGAGGTAGATATAGGTCCCACCCATCTCATAATGATACCATTCTTATGTGTGCCACAAAATCATAAATCATACATCATTGCATAACCCATGTAATAAAAATGGGATTCTTAAACAACATGGCATCATAAAACCATTCATACAAGATAAAGGAATTCATAAACATAATTCCATCACAACATAGTCAAATCAATGTAAAAATATGGATAGAAACAGAACCCTTTATTATCTTAGATGGAAAATAATTTTGATAAAACACTTGAATTGAATTCTTGAGGAAAATATCCTTTCTTCTTCAAAATCAATTTCTTTTCACAAAACATCATGCAATTTTAAAAGAAAGAGATTTTATTGAAAATAGTCATGAAATCTTTTGGAGGATGCTTCATGAAAATAAGGCTTTATAAGACCGTAAAAATCCGTTCGTGCCGTATAAGTTAAAAAAACATTCTTCTCGTACTTTTGTCGGAAAGTCAAAAAGTACCTCGTATGAAAAAAACGAAAAAAGATTCCTTTCATATCCTTTACTAAAAACTCACCGAAGGGTAAAATTGTATTTAAACAATTGTAGGTGGATGGAAATAATATTACATATTGAGGAAACATGGATGTGGATGATAATATACACCCCAGTAAATACTTACGAATAAACAATCTCGGATAAAAATGAGATTGTGATATTTTCCCTTACCTTAGGTCCGACTTGATTTGTAAGTGTCCGAACCTCCTGTATAATGATTTAAATCATGTTATTGACTTATTACAGAATCATATTCATTGTTATGATATCATATATGGTTCACTTATGACTCTATATTACCCGTTCTTTTGTAAATTCCATGTTAAAGAGCGTTTTGGGTAAAATTGTTTCATTTGTCGTCCGTGTTTTGACTTGTAATTATTCATATGATTACATAGATCATGATTACATAATTCCAGAACATAAAACATGATTTATATATATATATATTCAGGATATACATATATATAATAAATCATTAAATGGAAAGAAATACACCGTTCATGGAGACGGTAGTCCGTACGTACGCATGAACATAGTTTTCGTTTCCTTATTGAATTGAATGGAATTAAGTAGATGACATACATATAAATATATAAATAAATCCAGTATCATTATTATGTCATATATTTCATTAGTACATATTATATATACTTTATAATCATTCATTAATGGTTAATCATTGAGAATGAATCTCATCGCGTCGTGGAGACGGTAGTCCGTACGTACGCACGAGCGATGATATCGTTCCCATGGTCGTGGAATTGTGTTGAAGTGTATGTATACTATTTCAGTATTAATATCACTTTATAATAATCATATATAGTTACTCATTAAACCATTATACCCATCCAATTAAGGTGGTGGCGGAAAATAGATTACACCACGGCGTGGAGACGGTATTCCGTACGTACGCACGCGCGGTGATTTCCTTTTTCCGTAGGATGGATAGAAGGTTAATTAGAGTTGTTTCATATTTATAATAACATATCAGTATGTAATTAATACTGATGTTATTACTTTATCATGAAACAACTAAAGAAGAAGAAGTTGAAGAAGAGAGAAATTGAAAAGATCGGTAATGGATATTACCTCTTCTTTGGAACGCCTCTTTGAATCCTCCACTTAGGGAACTAAGATTGGTCTTTGAAGAAGACCAGGACCTCTAGGATTATTCTAGGGAAGTGGAGAAGGGATTTTGGCAGGGGTTGGCCGAGCTTGATTGCTCAATTTGGTGTGAGGAGGAGGGGGAGGAGGTGCCCTTTTATAAGGGAGGAGAGGGGCACCTTAGGAATTCTTAAAACTATTAATTTATAATAAATCTAACCCCACTTAAAAACCTCCAAAAATGACTCATATTCGAAGATTAGATGAGATAGGGTTGTAATATCATCAACCAATCGTATTTAGACATGTTTGGATATTATTTTAAACCTTATCATTTTGATTTATCCTTATTTAATCTATTTAAGTTTATTTGTGGTAATAAAATTCTAAATTTTAAATTACAACAAATAATTACTTATTTGTTGTGAATTTTCCATAATTGTTTACTTTATAACATTATAGACCATATAAATATAAATTTATAATTTTTAAATATTTTTGTGATTTTTAAACAATTTTATAATATGTTATTTTTGTAAAATAACAATAGTGTCAATTTTGACACTATTCATTTATTTGAATTTAAATAAAATAAATACAGAAGATATGTTCGAAATAAAAGCTTTAATATATTAATAAAAGGTCATATGTATCTATAAAATTAGTGTATCACATTAAATATTTCTTATAATATTTATTTTATTATTTTTAAAACCATTTATTTGGTTTGACTCTTAATAAAATAATTACTACATCATTTTTGTATAATTATTTAATATACTTATTTGTTGTATAAAAATTTAAAATAAAATCATATGATGAATATATATATATTACCTTTCACAATAATAATTTTACTCGAATTTATCATCTTAAAATCACAATATTTAAATTGTTATATTTATTAAATTATGAAGGTGACAACTTTGGCATCATTTAAAATAAAATAATATAAGTGTCATAATCGCTTTTATAAGGCTCCAAATGGTCAAATATTCTACCATTGTATGCTTATGGTTTAACATTACATGGAAAATAAGTTTTGGTTAGGTATTTGTGCATTTTATGGTCACTATTAGTTTAATAAGAACAATATTCTTGATTTTTCACTAGATAAACAATTTCTGCATCACTATTGTTTCATAATTAATGATAATTATTTAATCCCTAAAAATTATAAATAAAATTATATGATGTAGATAATTTCATTAGATTTCTGGAGACTATTCATGTTTGAAGTTTCATGAAGTTTATCACTAAATTAAAATTAATATACTTATAAGATTTAAGAGAGTGACATGTTTTCACTTTCTTTGGTTTTAATAATAATTAAGTTATTTTCATGGACAAATGTCCATTAAATGATTCTAGTCCGACCCTTAGGTGATATGGGTCGACTTTTAGTCATCCAATAGGATTTTGACATTTGTTAGGGTAATTTTAAAATATTATATTTACCCTTAATTACCCGATTTACCTTTAACTATGGTAAATAAAATTTACCGTAGTTACTATTTATAATTCCCAAAAATAAAAAGTAGCGTATTAACATAATTTGGACCCACTGATTCCAAATATGGAATCAATTTTTTAAAATTCAAAACACAGACGTTGCAGAAATTAAATTAAAATTAATCCCGTTGTCGAAAGAAAACGGGTTTTTCTTTAAAACATTGCAAAAGATTGAATTGATTTAACCTACGAATTCAAGGTAAAATCAATGATAATGACATACATTATATTAAATGGTAAAAATATATTCTATTTATACTTTAAAACCATTCAATATTATAATTTAACCACATAAGATATTACGATGAAAAAATTTGTTTTTAATTAAAATATAGCGTGTTTTTACTATTCATTAAAATATGAAAGTTATCAGAAAAATATCAAAACTTTATCTAATGTAAATTTTTATATCCTGATTCAAAACAAGAATATTATTTTGTCAAATTTAACATATAAACATGTCAAAAATGAGATTTAAAGTGGGTGCGCCATCAAAAGGCGGCAAAACTGCATTTTTTTGAAAAATACTTATTTTACCCGAAAAATTTATTTTGTTCTTATACCATGTTCTAGAAATGTGTAAGATGAATAATAATGTTATAAAATTAAAAATTTAGTTAATACTATTCATAACGGCTAGTTCATGACAATATTATAATAATATAACATTTTTTTATTAAAACCCGGTATTGCGTACAACACACGCTATCGAGGAAGGTCGCGATTGCGTGTAATGCAAGCCAAGTCAGGGTTGCGTGTTGTGAAAGAATCCTTCGTTGTTTCGTATAACAGAATCCAACCATATTTCATTTATACATTTAATATATATATATATATATACACTCAATGTTGCGTAGAATAACTATTATAAAAATTGTGTGTAACACGGTCCAAGAATAGTGTTGCGTATACTGCAAGCTAATACGGTGTTGCGTATAGCGCAAGGTAATCTTGGTGTAGAATACAACACAAGATATTAATGAAATTAAAAGAATATTTTCCATAAAATCTTGGGGTGTTACAATGATATTCATTCATATTATATATATTTTGTTATGATTAAATGTTGTTTAAGAATCCCATTTTACTTCACGGGCTATACAATGATTAATGGTTTTTTTCACATTTAAGAATGATTTTGTTATTAGATCGGTGGGAACTATATCTCCATCCAATTCATTGGATAATGATTTATAACTTATATAATAAACATGGATTGAACGGAAAGTAAATCGTGTTTAATAATGCATGGCTGGAATGACAAGTAAATCTGGTTGAGTAATACATGACTGGAATGCCATGTAAACCCAGTTTTATAATGGAATATGACCACTATAATGGTATTGGAAACAATTCCTTGTATAATATAGACATAATATTATGTGACAATTATTTTTCACTAATTACTTGTTTTATTCTAATGATATTCTACCATGGTTAATGTTCCTTTATGATCCATTCCTTACATACTTCCATGATTTATTTCATGACTCATGGATTTGATGTTTTATGTTTATGTTTTGACATTCAAATGTTTATGGTTTGTTTAATGTTAACTATTTTTACCCATACTGATCATTTGAGCTCGCCCTTTATATGTTTTTTTCCCAATTATATAAAGAATGTTTTTAGGTAGGAATCAAAATTTGGAGATCTTTATGGGAGATGTTGAAGATCGTTCACCGTGATTAGAAGATATTGTTCTGGGTTTCCAAAGACAATATAATAATATGATCGTTGGGAATATGTTTTTGTCATGTATTATGTATTCCACAAAATAAATGTAATGTCCATGTTTGTTAATATTTGGTCACTAAAGTAGGTATCAGAATGAAGGTTCAGTCATCCTTTGTAAACCAAGATGTGAAAACTTTAGTGACATCCCAATAGATATTTACCGGGATATATCTACGGATTTCCAAAGGATATGTAATGTATAGAATAAAAAGATAGTTTTTTTATAATCATGACTAAACTAGGGTTAATCCTAAGATATCATAGATTGAAATATTATAATTAATTTACCTTATTTAGGTGTTTTAAATATCTGATATGTGTTTATCACACATTACTTTCTTATCATAGTCAATAGGCATAACTACATATAACATAGTTAACTGTTGAATGTTTTACATGTGTAAATTATGGGAATTATGGATATCGATTTCCTAAGTGGAAAAATCATGAAGAGAATCATGAAGATGGTATGATTATTTTTCATTCTGTTTAAGATAATGAGATTATAAATGAAATGTGAAAGGTATGTGATGTTCTTCAAGTATTTTTTATATTAAACCTATGTAAATTAAGTTTGAGAAACTGTAATACAAGATTCGTATTTTAAGAAAGACAAATATTATGGATTATATGTAATGGTTTAAGAATAATGTTTGATGATTGATGTGTATATGTTTCAGAATTCAAATATTATGTTATATGAATCATGAAATATATAATTGTTTATAGTATGGCTTTTTAATTAAGGAATGTAAAGGATATGTTGAATAGTTAAAAGAATCAAAAATTGATTTAATGGTATGGTGATATACTTGTAGAACACATGATTAAGGGAAAATAACACTTAATATGTCTTTTATGATAAGATAATTATGTTTTGTTAATGATATGCCGGATTTGAATAAGTAAACTGGATGATTCTTGTTTCTTGGGAACTAATTGTGGAGTTTTAGACTAGAGTTTAATTCTATCATTGATGAAGTATACATTTTTTTTACATAAGGAATAATCCACTATGTATTCTAACAAGGAATCATTCATGTTTTTAATAAGGATATTTGATAATTCTAGTATTTAACATGATTCAAAAGAATACATGATTATGGTATTCACATGTTTGGATTGTGACAACCAAGAACTTCTTTATGAGAGGTGGGAGATAAATGTTATATTGATATAGATCACCTCCTCCTAATGTTTTATATTTTTAATTGTTAGAAGAATTATAATATTATCCTTTTATGGATAGTATAAGTTATGTTTTGATTGATGTTTTCTAGATTAATTCATTATCTTAATATAGTTGATATTATCTATATTTGATAACTAGTTCTAATGTTTTTTTAGACAAATTTAATGACCTATCATTCTATCACATGATCATCTAACACTTTAAGAATAAAAATTTCAACTTCATTTCATTAAATAATAGATGATTTGAAAATTGTTCATGGAATGACCAATGGTGAGATTTTAATAAAATCAAGTATTTCTCCTGATGAAAAAATTCATCAACATTAGGAAATGGATCTTTAATCCAAAAATGTTATCCTATTACAATCTTATATGTTGAATCTAATGGTCCCTTAAACCCTCACATATTTATGGATTTATGGAAATTATCTTTTTCACAACATTATTCTTTATCACTATTCATCAAAACATGATGGTTATATTTTTCTTCCATATCCATGTTTTTACATACCTTCATTGTTAAACTATGTAGAAATCCACGGATTATTTACGTTGGGTAACTATAATATTTCTATCATTTTATATAATGATTTTTCATTATCCCTTTTTACGATGTGGGTTTCCATAAAAGAAACATTCATATAGAAAACAATTTATAACCCTAACAAATTTCAAGGGTGAAATTAATTTTAAGGGGGGTAAAACGTAACAGCCTACGATTTTATGAGATAGGTTATTTTTAATTTCTTTGTTTTCATGTTTTGTACACTACACCAAGATTAGGTTACGATATATAAAACATCGTATTATCTTGTAGTATATGCAACACTATTCGTGGCATGTGTTACACAAAATTTCATGTTCTTTTGATTGAATTCATTTCAAGAAATACTGGGTATAGATCATGTTCAATTTAATAACGAACTAAGATTGGATTATGTTATACACAATACCAAAGGAAGATTTAACTACACACAACAACAGATTGGCTTGTGTTACACGCTAGATCGACCATCCTTGATAGCCTGCGTTGTATGCGATACAAAGTTTCACTAAACAATGATATATTACTAATGTATTATTATTTAATGGGATATAAACTAGCCATTATAAATAGTATTAAACACATTTTTTATTTTTTTGAACATTATCATTTATCTTACACATTTTTAAGAAAATGGTATGAGAACAAAATTAATTTTTCAGATAAAAGAAGTATTTTTTTAAAATAAATGTACTTCTACTGCCTTTTGATGGAGCACCCATTTTAACTAAGTTTTTTTTTCACTTTTATATCTTCAATTTGAAAAAAAAAATTTCTTATTTAGAAATGGAACATCATAATTTACTTTGGATGAAATTTTGGAATTTTTCTGAAAAAATTCATATTTTTATGAATAGTGAAAAATACTCTAGTTTAATTCAAAACTACTTTTTAATATAAGTTATTTATATAGTTATATTGTTATTTTAATTGGGTTTAAAGTATAATTGGATTATATTTTTTAAAATTAATCCAATGTAGTTATTTGGATATAACTTCACCCTAAAATTGGATATAAACTGCTGTCAATCTATTGACAGTTATTACTTCTTAAAAACCTATTTTTTAGTTTTGAAAATGGGAATTAATTTTAAATTAATTACTACAGATACTTTGTTTTTAATTTTAAATAAATTGATTCCATTTATGGAATTATGAGGTACAATTTTTATAAATATGTACCTTTTAGTTTTAGAAATTATTAATAATAACTTTAGTAATTATTTAATTTCGAAAGGATAAATGGAAAATCTGGAAAATAATTGTAAAAAATAATATTATAATAATAATAGACTACTCTAACACATCTTATACTCCAATTGTATGTTATATTTCTGTCCATGGGCATCCTTGGGACTATTTTGGGACCCCATGGAGTCACATGAATGTAAACAATCAATTTTATAAGAATTAATTTAATGTAAATAAAATTATAACCTAAACATATATGATTTACTAAATCAAAATTAATATTTGGTAATATAAATGATCTATATGTATATATATGGTAATTAAAAAGAAAAATGGACTTCCTTTAAAGACCCAGAAATCCTGTGGAAAATATTATTCTTAAATGCATGGGAATTTTACGAGTCTGTGGTTTATGATGGTGCTTGATTCTGAGGCCTGGTGTGCCCAAAATAATTTTTTGATGTTTTGTTTGGGTACTTTCAGTGAACGTACATGCGGGATTTTATATATTTTGAACCGGTGCACAGAATGTAAATCTGAGGACAGCGATGAACTCGTAGCACCGGTATTCGCTTAAAGAGACCTTTACCACAGTTGCGTTTTATCAAGAGTGCAAGCTAATTTTGGGGGATTCTAAAAATTAAATAAAAACTTATGTTAGACATATTGTTTTATTTGGGTGGTGGTTATTTTCTCCAAAGGGAAGTTGGAGGTGGGGCCCACCCCCACCTAACCTCCCATGGCAAGATATTTTGTGTTGGGGCCCACACGAGCTCAAACCTATCAACTCCCCTTGAACCACCCTTTGACTCATTAACTCCTAAATTATGGTGGAGCCTTACCAGTTTCCCACTTAATGTGACAACTCACTTTCTCAATTAATTATCTCGCTTGAAATTATTTAATTGGCTCATCTAATTTGAATTATTTTGAATTCATTATGTGAGAATAATAATATGTGTTATATTATTATGGTTGGCATATTTTTTAATTATTGGGAGAGTTAGTGGAGTTTTGGTAGAACACATGGAGGAATGATATCGTCTCGACGAAGAATTCTGTTTCCACCAAAGAATGATGAATCATCTCTTTACATTCCAACCGGAGCAAGAAAATGAAGATTCCACCAGCGATGAACATCGCCAACGACAACGTCCTCCCCTACAACGTTGATGGAATGACGTCCGTCTTCTGGAATGACTGACTTCAGCGACACGTCAACGATCAACAACAAAATATGTGGTAGGGAGATTTTATTAATTTTAATGTATGAATTATATCCTCATTCGTCGACATTTGTTTTTGGTTGATGGTGACCAAGTTGTTATCACGTAACGCGGAGGGCACGTGATGAACAAACACGGCCTGGCGTCCCTCCGTTGGACCTTGTTTGTGTTGACGAGGGAGGCGGTGCCGGTAGGACGCGGTTCCGTCACACCGCGCAAAAGGAAGGGGGTGGATAGGCGGGACTGCGGCACACTTCCGTGGGCCGGTCTGCGGGGTGAACAGGCCGGCCACCTTCCGGATGGGCTGTAAAACCGAGAAGCCCGCAGGCGCTGAGGGGATGAACTGCGACCCGCTGTGAGGCCCACGTACGTCGGGTAGAACCGGCCGGCTTCAGCCGGCCGAGCAGGGGAGAGGAGGCGCCGCAGGGCGAAACGGACTGGCCTGCAGCACGGGCCGGGTCTGGAGGTCGTCCGCGCCCCACCGGGTTGGGACGACCCCCCCGGATGGGTTAGACCTACCAAACTGGGCCGGGATGACCCCCCAACCGGGTCGGACCTGCCGAGCTAGGTCAGGCCGACCCGTCAGCATGCTGGGTTTGACGGGCCTGCCCGTCTTCGCTTAAAGGCTGATAACTTCAAGACCATGCATCTGATTGACGCGTCGTCTACCAAACTAGGACCCTCATGACAAAGAAATCCTTTTGAAATACTTTAAGTGAGTTTTGGACAAATTTTTAAAAAGGGTGGGTTTGGATCGAGCGTAAATCTAACCGGGAACTTAGAACGGAAATTCCAATAACTATTAGACTGAGTGTATGATTGATGTGTCTTCTATCACGTTAGGTCCCTTTTGATGATATGGATCTATGGAGTACATCAACTCAAGAATTCATGATATTTTATGTATCGACACTTGACTCGAGGAGGAGAACCTCCCAGAATCGAGTGTGCTGTGTGCGGGAACCCTAGAGCTAGCTGCGGCGACTAATGTAACGGATTCCTCTGTGGGTTCGACAGTGATGACTACAGAACCAGAATCCTATATGGGTTCGACAGTGATGACTACTATACCGGGATACTCCCAATATCTGATAGTTTTGACTTCGGATCCCATATCCTGTTGGGGTCCGATAGAATAGGTTTCATGTATCCTCTCTGGATCCAATAGCTTAGTTGGTCCAGTATCCTGTGTGGGTCTGATAGTTTAGATGAATCAGTGACTATATCTGATCATCTCTATCACTCTATGAAAGAATTATACCTTTTTCATCTGAGTCATGACTTTCAACCATTATCATCATGGGGATTTACTTTACTTCATTTGTGGAATAGGTTTTGTTTCAGCTCGAGAGTTGTAGTCAGAATATGGCTGGTAACTTAGGTATATGTATGGGAATATACCTCAGTAGGGTTGGTTGATACTTCGTTATTGTACCTTACTATTGTGGTTTATCCGTTAAGGATTCTGGGAGACCTTCAGGGGTCTCTGCGTCCTCTACTGAGTATTGTTGTACTCCCCCTACACGGGCATCACCCGCACCTTGTTGTGTTCTGTGCAGACGACAGACAACAGTGATCGAGTTTTAGGGTGAATGATGGAGGCTTCTCAGAGATGGACTAGACAGGATACCATAGGGACGAGTTGTTCGAGTTCTCTACCTACCCTTCAGGTAGGATTCTCCAGTGTACGATCCAGGATCTGTTTTCCCTTTTTACATATACTGGTTGTTCAATTGGGTTTGTATACTGGCCCACTTAATTTTAGCACACCATATTTTTCAATTTTATTACTTTTTGCCTATATTTCTTGTGTTTAGAATGTGTGTGTGTTAAAAGTTAAAATGCAATGCCTTCTCTTTTTATCAGGGATTCACCTTTGGTGCAAGTTACTAGCCCCTGGCCTATGGAAGGCAGGCTTGGGGTAGTCATAGCACGGTCCCCGAGGACGGGTCATGACAAACTGGTATTAGAGGTGTCGGTTATACCGTAGAACATGGACTATGATTCTTTTAACGACTATTGTGTTATGTTTTTTTGGTGTGGTTATCAGTTTTGGGAAACTTGTGTTTGTGCGGTGGCCAACATATCCAAATACTAGGACTTTGACTTCTGATCTCCGACTGAGTGTAGAAAAACACTGATTGTGTGTGTGTTTCCTTGAAAAGGTTTTCTTCATGATTACATTGTGTTAGCTCACCAGTTATACTATTTTAACAGTGGAACACTGATTTCATTCCAGGATGGCCCCACGAAGGTAGCCAGCTAGGGTTCCCAGTTTCATACGAGATGGTAGCCCACCGAGCGATGAGGCCTCAGTGTCGGGACCCATCACAGCGGAGGTACCAGCGGTACCACTACCCAGTGGGCCACCGATAAAACCATCTCCCACAACAGAGAGTGCACACCACTTGAGTGTGTTGCATGAGTTCCAGCCCCAGAGGCCACCCAGGTTTCGGGGAGGGTGGTAACCACAGACAGTTGAGGATTGGCTGCAGGCTGTCTTGAGATTTTTCAGATTGGTAGGGACACCAGCCAACCTAATGGTGATCCTTTCTGCGAGTCTCTTGCATGCAGTTGTAGCCAGATAGTGGAGCCTGATTTTCTAGGTGCATGAAGAGGCATCATTACTCTAGAAAGACTTCAAGAGTAACTTTCGCTCAGATTTTGTTCCATCCATCCTTCGTGCGATGCAGATTCAAGAGTTACTTCATCTGCAGCAAGGAAGCATGATAGCAGCTCAGTACTTAGCGAGGTTGATCGACCTCTCATGCTACTCCATGGATATGGTACGAGAAAAGTTCATCAGGGTCCAGACCTTCGAGTAGGGACTCAGTCATGAGATTAGGGCTTCGATGATCTCCCTCAGCATCCCGATGCAGGTAGGGGTGCTCAAGCGAGCCCTTCTAGTACATAGTTTCCTTGCTGAGATTACACTAGCAGCGTGAACCACCATAGGGAAACACGTAGTGGAGTCTTCTGCAGCTAGTAGTAGGCAGATGGTGGAGAGGTCCAAGAGGACCAGACCATCAGGTGGGTGAACCCAGGATATATGTTCCTTTGTGTGGGGCACAAGAGACAGAGCTAGCTATACGAGGAGTAGGCAATGCTATGCATGCTGCGGGAAGGGCTACATGGCTCTTCACTGTAGGAACCACTATACATATGAGTAGCAGATAGTAGAGGGACCTACCAGGAAGAGGCTTAGGTTCGACTGTGGTGGTCCGCCAGGAGCAGGCGGATGTGGCAGAGGAGCTGGCCAAGCTGCGGGTGGTGGATGATGTTTCGAGACGCTACCACCACCACAACCAGGATGTCTACCCTGACCATAGGGAGCTGGTGGACAGAGGATGGCTCCGCTCTAGGCTGTCTAGGTCAATGACCACAGCGCACATAAGATGATTTGAGGTACTATCTATGTCTACTCCACCCTTGATGCAGTACTTATAGACACAGGTGAGAGTCATTATTTTATTTCTACTGCCCTCGTTCGGTGCTCAGAGATTCCGACGGAGCTGTTGGATCGATCCCTATGGATTTAGACTACTACAGGAGAAGACTCGATGATTACTCACTCGTTCCGACAGTGGGATCTTACTTTAGGAGGCGAGAGCATCGACTGGGATCTTCTTGTAGCATCTTCAAGGATTTACGACATCATCTTGGGTATGGACTGGTTATCCATAGTTCATGCTCAGATTGACTGTATTAGGTGTAATGTGCGGTGTATCCACACAGATGGGACCAGGTTCACCTTCACCGGTGAGAAGGGATCCTTTTCAGCGCAGGATGGTCTTACATAGAGGAGGGTTCATCCTATCACACATCTTTTGGCTAGTCTCATCCTTGGAGCGGTTGATGTGCGGAGTCTGAGTTTTCCTGTTGTGGTGGATAAGTACATGGATGTTTTCCCTGAAGAAGTTACAATACTACCTCCTCGCAGAGAGGTAGACTTCTATATTGACATTTACCTCAGGACATCACCGATATCAACTCCTGCACATCGTATGGCTCCCAACGATCATCATGAGCTGTGGGTACAACTGGAGGACTTGAAGGGGAAGATATTTATCCGACCCAGTGTTTCACCTTGGGAATCTTTGATTTTGTTCTCCAATAAGGAAGATGGAAGATTGTAACTGTTTGTCGACTACCATCGCCCGAATCAGGTGACTGCGATAAATAATAACCCACTCCCATGGATTGACGACTTTTTTGATCAGCTCAAGGGTGCACGTTGGTTCTTGAAGATAGACCTCAGGTCAGGCTGTCACCAGCTCAGAGTTCAAGACAAGAATGTGTAGACAATGACCTTCAGGTGTTGGTATAGCCACTATGTGTTCTTAGTTATTCCCTTTGGCATAACAAATTCTCTGGTATTGTTCATCAGTCTCATGAACATGATCTTCCAGCCTTACCTCGATCGCTTTTTCATAGTCTTCATTTACGACATACTGATTTACTCGAATACTAAGGAGGAGCACGCCTACCATTTGCAGGAAGTACTGGATACACTCTAAGAGCACCAGCTATATGGTAAACTCTCGAAGTTCTAGTTATGGATTTTAGAGGTTCACTTTCTACTACACATCATCTCGGAGGCTGGAGTTGCAGTGGATCTAGTGAAGATCGAGGTAGTACTTTCTTGGGAGCCACCCAAGAGTGTAACAGAGGTGCAGAGTTTACTGGGTCTGGATAGGTACTATTGGAGATTTGTGCTAGACTTCTCCAGAGTTACAACACCGCTTTCATCATTTATGATGAAGGGTAAACCCTTCGTATGGTCTGATAGATGCCAATAGAGCTTTCAAGAGGTAAGGCAGAGGTTGACCAGTGCGCCCATATTGACGCTACCAAAGGAGGGCGTAGGGTACGTATTTTACTATGATGCATCAGGGACCAGACTTGGGTGTGACCTGATGCATGAGCGAGTAGTGATCATGTATGGTTCATGTTAGTTGAGACAGCACAAGCAGAAGTACGCTACCCATGACCTGGAGTTAGTAGCAGTGGTCTTTTCCTTGATGATTTGGAAGCACTATCAGATGGGAGAGCATTTTAGAATATACTCTGACCACCAGAGTCTCAGGTACATCTTATCAAAGAAGGACTTAAACCTGAGATAGCGACGATGGATCGAGTTCATTAATGACTATAAATTCGGGATAGTCTATACTCCAGGGAAGGGTAACATTGTAGAAGACACTCTTAGCAGGAGATCAGGCATTCAGCTGTTTGGAGAGGCAAGAGAGCAGCTAGCCACGTTGTATATTTCCTCTGTGGATAGAGATGGAGTAGCCTTTCTACAGTCTCTCACAGTCACTCCTCTACTTCTTCAGTGAGTCAGAGAGGCATAGTGTGGGGACGTTTACTGTGAGACGCGACGTGGTTAGATATCCTCAGGGAAGGCACTTGATGGGTTTTCTGAAGGTGGAGAGCACTTCATCCTCTTCAGTAGACGTACCATGGTACCAGTTGCACTATAGGAGGATGTGTTGAGGGGGTTCCACACTTCCCCTATAAAGGTAAATCCAGGAGTGGAGAAGATGTATTAGGACCTCAAAAAACAACACTAGTGTCCAGGTATGAAGAAGGAAGTAGTAGAGTTTGTCTCACGATGCCTTACATATCAGCAAGTTAAGGCGGGGCACCGTGTTCTAGCAGGTCTGGTTCAGCCCTTAGAGTTCCCAGATTGGATGTCATATGGGATATCCATGTATTTCCCGACGGGACTTCCACGTACAACCAGAGGACATGACTCTATCTTGGTGATTGTCGACTGACTCACCATGTCGGCCCACTTCCTACTAATTAGAGATTAGGGCTCAGTAGATAGATTGGGATTCCTCTACGTACATGAGATCATATGGCTTCATGGTGTTGCACCGAATATCGTCTCCGATCGGGATACTCGTTTCATTTCCCGTCTATTGATGATATTGCAGGAGGCTTTTGGGATGCAGCTTCGATTGAGCACCGCCTTCCATCCCCAAATGGATGGTCAGACTACGAGGACAATTCTGACACTCGAAGACATCCTCCGTGCAAGTGTCCTTGTCTTTGGTTGTATCTGGGAGGATCACATATCTTTGGTGGAATTTGCGTACAAAAATAGCTACCACTCCATCATCGGGATGGCACCATATGGGGCACTGTATGGCCGACCATGCATCTTACCACTGTGCTGGACTGACCCAGGGGAGTCAGCACATGTAAGACTAGAGATGGTACAGGCTCGATGGAGATGATTCATATCATCCAGGAGCAGATGAAGACTTCACAGAGCAGACATAAGTCCTATGGCTATAGGAGACACAGACCACTAGAGTTCGAGGATGGTGACAACGTCTTCCTACGGGTCTCACCACGATGAGGTCTACGAATATTTGGAAGCGGCGGAAAGTTATCTCCATGGTTCATCAGACCGTTTCAGGTCCTCGGTAGAGTAGGCGAGTTGGCTTACCACCTATCCCTTTCACCTCAGTTGAACCGGGTGCACGACTTTTTCCACGTATCGTAGCTGGGGAGATACGTGCACGACCTGTCCCACATCATCAACCATGGGGAGATAGACATCAGTAAAGGGTAAAATTTCATGGAGGTTCTAGTGGAGATTGAGGATCAACAGGAGAAGGTCCTACATGGATCGTCGATTCCTCTGGTGCACATTCACTGGCAGCACGGGATCCTCCAGTAGAGCACATGGGAGAAGTAGGCTCAGATGCATGCTCAGTACCCCCATTTGTTCCCTTAGTGCGTGTTGTAGCTTAAATGGATGTAAATCCCTGAGGTGGGGATAATGTAAAAACCATGAAATCATTGGGAATTTTTTTCTTAAATACATGGGAATTTTATGAGTCCGCGGTTTCTGACGACGCCTGATTCCGAGGCCCGGTGTTCCCGAAACCAATTTCTGTAGTTTTGTTCGAGTACTTTCAGTGAATTTATGTGAAAGATTTTATATCTTTTGAACCGGTGCTCGGAATTGAATTCTAAGGACACTGATGAACTTGCAGCATTGGTATTGTCTTAAGGAGACCATTACAGTAGTTTTGTTTTATCAGGAGTGGAAGTTAATTTTTAGGGATTCTAAAAATTAAAAAAAAATATGTGTGACATAATTTTTTATTCAGGTGGTGGTTATTTTCACCAAAGGGATTTTGGAGGTGGGTCCCACCCCCACATAACCTACCATGGGAGGATATTTTCTGGTGGCGGCCACAGGAGCTAAAACCCCTCAACTCCCCTTGAACCCACCCTCCACCCTTAACTCTTTAACTTCTAATTTGTGGTGCAGCCTTACAACCATCCCACAAAATGTGCCCACTCAATCTCTCAATTAATAATCTAGATTGAAATTAATTAATTGGCTCATCTAATTTGAATTATTTTGAATTAGTTATGTGAGAATAAGAATATGGGTTATATTATTATGGTTGGCATATTTTTCCATTGTTGGGATAATGAGTGGAGTTTTGGGAGAATGCTTGGAGGAACGATATCCTCTCGTTGAAGAATGTTGTTTCCACCGAAGAACTATGATGCATCTCTGTCTATTCCAACCATAGAAAGGAAGGGAAGATGGCGCCTGTGAAGAACGTTTCCAATGAAAACATCATCCCCTCCAGTGTTTATCGAATGATTTCCATCTTCCGCAACGACCGACTTCTATGACACGTCAATGTAAAATGGAAAAATACAAGGTAGGGGATTTCATTAATTTAAAGTATGAATTATATCATTGTTCTTTGACGTTTGTTTTTGGTTGACAGTGACCAAGTTGTTATTACCTACCATGGAGGGTGCGGGCTGAAAAAAAAATGACCCGACGTCCCTCCATTGAACCTAGTTTTTAATGAATAAGGAGGCAGAGCCGGTAGGGCACGGTGCCATCACATCACGCAGAAAGAAGGGGGGAATGTGTGCCGAAGCGAATGGAAGAGGTGTCGGTGACCAGAGTTGGTGGAGGCAGTGGAAGCCACATGCTAGCTGTAAGGAGGTTCCTGTGGCCACTCGGTCCGCCTGAAGTGTAGGACGACTTGCTGGCCCTCAAGAGAAACTGCAGGGCCAGCAGGCGCCACGTGGAGCTGGGGGACGGGGCCCGCATCCACAGGCCGCTCGGCCGAACAGAACCGGTCAGCCGCCTATCGGTCGGGCTGGAGATCTGCAGCACCCACTGGGGCCACGCGGAAAAGGCCGCGGCATGCTTCCGCGAGCCCCTCTACAAGGACAACAGACCGGCCGCCTGTCGGTCGGGTTAGAAAACCACGACCCGCGATATGGGCCGCGTGCGATGGGAAGAACCGGCCAGCTACGGCCGACCAGGCTGGGGAGAGGCGGCGCCACTTGGCACTGTCGGGCAAACCTGACCGGCTTGCAGCATGGGCTGGGTCCGCATATGGGCCACACACCACTGGGTTGGGCCGACACTCTATCTGGGTCAGACCCACCAAACTTGGCTAGGCTGACCCCCCATCCGGGTTGGGAGGACCCACCAGCCCATAAGGTTTGACGGGCTGGGCCCGTCTTCTCTTAAAGGAGGATAACTTCAAGACCGTCTTCTCTAAGTGAGTTTTGAACAAATTCGGAAAACAGATGGGTTTTGATCGATCGATAATCCAACCGGGCCCATGGAACAACAATTCCAATAACTCTCAGAATGGGCATCTGATTGGCACGCTGTATGTCACGTCGGGTTCCTTTAGATGAGACTGAAATATGGGGTAAATCAACTCCTAAAATTTTGAAAGTTGAGGTATCGACACTTGCCTCGAGGAGCGGACCCTCCCAGAATCGAGCATGCTTTTTGTGGGAACCCTAGAGCTCGCTGCAACAACTACTTTACCGGAATCCTCTGCGGGTTCAACAGTGATGACTACTAAACCTGAATCCTTTGTGGGTTAGACAGTGATGACTATTGTACCGGGATCACCTGTGGGTCTGAAATTTCTGACTTCTGTTCCTATATCCTCTGGGGGTCCAAAAAAATAGCTGGTCCTGTATCCTATGTGGGTCTGATAGCTTAGAGGGTTTTGTATCCTGTGAGGGTCTGAGAGTTTTGATGAATCAGTGACTATATCTTATCATCTATATCACTCTACTAAAGTTGTATACCTGTGTGAGTTGAGTCATGTCTTTCCACCATTACCGTCGTGGTAATTGACTTTACTTCCTTTATGGACTGGGTTTTGTTTGTGTTCGAGAGTTGGAGCCAGACTGTGATTGGTAACTTAGTTATAAGTATGGGAATATACCTATGTATGGTTGGTTGATACTTCATGATTGTATATTACTACTGTGGTTTATCCTTTAATGATTCTGGGGGACCTTCAGGGGTCTTGGGGTCCCATACTAAGTATTTTTATAGTCACCCTTGCACGGGCATTGCATGCACCTTATTGTGTTCTGTGCAGAAGACGGACATCAGTGATCGAGGCTGAGGGTGATGGATGGAGGCTGCTTAGAGCTGGACTAGATGGTACGTACCGTCGAGACGAGTTGTTCGAGTTATGTACCTACCTTTCTGGTAGGATTCCCCAGTGGAAAATCTAGGAGTTGTTTTCCCTTTTTACTTGTACTTATTATTTATTTGGGTTTGTATACGGTCCAACTTACTTTCATCACACAATAATTTTTTATTTTAGTACTTTTGGTCTCTACTTCTTGTGTTCAGTCTATGTGTGTGTGTCACTTGTTAAAAGGAAATGCCTTCCCTTTTTATCAGGGATTCACCTTTGGTGCTAGTCGCCAGCTCTTGGACTACAGAAGGCGGGCTTGGGGTAGTCACGACACGGGCCCCGAGGACGGGTCGTGACATTTCCTTCATCATGGTATTTTTTTATAATTAGGAGATATTAGTTAAATATATGTATTTAAGACACAATTATGATGTAGTGATTACATCATTAATCAATGATTCAAATAAATGATTTTATTAATATTAACATAAATTTAATATGAAAAGTTTTATGCCATACATGAATTTTATAGATGAAACTTACATATTAGGGATCAGTTAATTACTTTGGAATTAATAAGTCAATTTTAAATGACTTTAACAAAAATAAATTACTAAATAGTGTCAAAATTGATGTATATGTGTTTTTAAGACCAATTCAATTTTATTAAATGATATAAAAATTCTAAAAATATTATGTTTGTAAAAATAACATGGAATGTTATAAAAATGCAATAAATTATCCAGTTTTGGTACTTTTTTAATCTTATAGTAATGATATCAACCATTTAATAAAAACATAAAAGTGGACATGATAAGAGTTAACTTATTTTTCAAAGGGTTTAATCTGAAATATAAGCTTACTTTTATGACCTAAAATTGCCTAAAACGTATTTTATTAGAGTATTTAGACCCATAAACATCTTATCCAATAAATATGTCAATTTTTATCTATTATAAATTTATAATCTCTTAATAATAATTTAATAATTCTGATTTTTTTCTAAAGTTCCTCTCATCTCTCTTATAAAAGGGAACCCATCTTTATCATTAAATCACACCTCTAAAGGATTTTGGTTCGGCCAAACCCTATCCATTTATCTTACCAACCTCCCTAAATTCATCCTAGAGGCCTAACATTGGGAATAGATCCATCTTAAAGAGCCTTTTTGTTCAGATAAATAGAAAATACCCAAACCAGAGGTAATTGTTTTATCTCTTATTTCAATGTTCTTATGTTCTTAAACTTCCTATTTCTATGTTTATTCCATAATATAGTAATAACACTGGTATATTATATATGATAAGATTCTATTATAATTATGTGAAAACCTTATTCCTCCTTTTATCAATCCTATAAATAACAATATTTCCACACGTGCATACGTACGACATACTATCTCCACACCATGGTGAAATTTGTTATTCAATAATAAATTATTAGGATGGATAAAATAGTGAATGTAATAAATATATATTATTATTATAACATGATTATAACTCTTATATATTATTCACCATCCACATAAATAAAATTCAACAACTATGGTAATGATATCATCCCTCCTCCATATGTACAGCTTACCCTCTCCATGATGTGATGAGATTCATTCTCTATGTTAAAAATTCAGGAATGATTATTAAGTATATATAATAAATAATAATAAAATATATTACATAATAATTATAATATGTTGATATGTTGATATATATATATTTCATTTAATATTTTCCTTCAATTCAATATGGAAACAAAAACAGCGTTCATGTGTATGTACGACATACTGTCCCATGAACTGTGTATTCCATTTCATTTATCTGTCAATTATATATATATTTTTATTATCTATATATTATATATATAATTATATACATAATATATATGATATATAAATCATGTTTTTCATTAATTAAGTAATTAAATCATTATATAACTAATAATATCAAGAATAACAATTCAAAACACATATGATAAATAAAAAGATTATTACACAAAATTTTGCATTAAAATGGAATTGACAAATGAAAGGGTAATACAAAGTCATAAGTGAATCATATATGATATCATAAATATAATTATGGTTTATTTATAAGTTAATAATATATTTAAATCCACTATACAAGAGTTTCAGACACATACAGATGAAATTGGACCAATGGTAAGGAATAATTTTGCAATCTCATTTTTATCCAAGATTGTTTATACAAAAGTATTTACTGGGGATATATTTATCTTTTATGTCCATGACTTCAAAATATATTTTCCAAAAATGTTTTATATTATTATATATATGTTTAAAGTCATTTCTACCCATTTTTTACTTTTACCACTTAGTATGGAAGGAATATTTCTTTCATTTACCATAAAAGGTAATTTTTTGAGTTTTCCTACAAAAGTACGAGGATAATGTTATTATTAACTTATAATACACTAATAGATTTTTATATCAACATAACACATAATGTAAATTAATATTACACTATATGATTTCATGTTTATTTTCAATATAATTCATTTCATTTAAATTATTTTTTTGTCATTTTGAGAAAATAAAATGTTTTTGAAGAAGAAAGTTTATTTTCCTCCAAAATTAAGTTCAACTATTTTATCAAAATTATTACCATCTTATATGATACAAAATTATGTCACTATCCCTATTATTAATTTTATTTTATAGTGTTTATGATGGAATTGTTTGTATAATGTCCATTTATCTAGATGGATAATGTTAAGATGAAATGATGTTTAAGAATCCCATTTTATTTCTACGGTTATTATATGATGGATGGTTTTTGTTTTCTGGAACATGTAATAATTATTTCGTTATGAAATTGGTGGGACCTATATCTTCTTCAAAATCATTGTGTAAATATTTATATCTCGTGACATATAAATGACTAGAATGACAATTAAATTTTCTTCTGTAATAAAGGGATGGAACGAAAAAATAATTTGGTTCAGTAATACAAGGCTAGAATTGAATATAAACCATGTTCAGTAATAGACAATGAACATTATGATGGTCTTTGTAGAAATGCCTTTGCTACTATTGAAATAAAATTAAGTTCATATTAGTTTTTGTTAATTAAATGTTTTATTCCAAAGTTATTCTATCAGGAATAATGTTATTTTAGGATCTATTCCTTACGTACTCCCTAGATTTATCTCATGTATTATGATTTTCAAGTTTTATGTTCATGTATTTACATTGAAATGTATATGGTTTGTTTTATATTCTCCATGTTTACCCTTAATTAAAATTTTATCTCACCCTTTCTATGTTTTCATAACCCCGGGATATAAATAAAGGTTTTTGGTAGGAAACTTAATGGTGAAGATCTTTATCGGTGATGGTGAAGATCTTTCACCATGATTAGAAGATTTTGTTCTGAGTTTCCAAATACACTAAACTAATATGATCTTTGGGAGCCTATTTGTTTCATGTATTAATTATTATGAAAGATAAATTTAATGTCCATGTACATCAATCTTGGGTATCTACATTGTTCAGATCAGATGATTTAGGGTAATAGAATGTTCATATTGATGGGTGAGGTCCTGCATTTCTTCTTATTTATTTCTTTTACAAATCCTTGATTCGATGGGATGTTCCCATGTTTAGTATATTTGTATCTTAAGGGGAATATTGGTCAATGTGGTTCCCTATGAAGGTGATGGGTATAGATTATGTGGTCATGGGTAAATGTGTCTTTTCACACCCCCACCAAATGTACTAATCCTATTCCAGATTTGTTGAAATGGATATAATGAACCCAATTACCATTCTAATTGGTAACCAGTCAGTGACAATAACTAAAGGTATAGAAATCGTACACATGTAAAACATTACCATGATATGGTTTTTGGAACAAGGTATAAGTGGATAAGAACTATCAACCAAAACCATTCACAAACCAGTAGCATTCCCAATATGATGAATGTCATATATAAGAAGAAATTTTTTAAAATAATGAACTGATATAAAAATATAAAATCCTTAGAAGTGAACACGAAGCACCAATGAATAATTGAAAATACATAGAACCTTTAATACCCAGCTCAATAAACGTATATATTATGTCTAAATAATTAGATAATGATATAAGTATGGTGATAATTACATGTAATTTCAAAGGATCCTATCCAGAACATCTCATGAAAATTTATATGAATGAAACCCAATCTATTGGAAGAAATTTAAGGAAACTAATTCGACATCTCTCCAAGAACAACTATTTTCCCCAAAGAATCAATGGTTTAATCAGTAAGTAATTCATTAATGAAAACCATTATATATATAAAGAAATTTTATAAAAATTAAGGTACCATGCTTACACTTAAAATAGTTTTGATTCTATCAATTACTAACAAAAATGTTATGTCCCTGTCTATTCAATAAATGAAGTATTCCTACATCCAATGAAATAGTACCATATCCATTGATCCATACTGCGAAACCTAACTTATCATCATTATCACCTCTTCTATTTCACCTCTATATGAGTGGATGTAATTATATCTTATGATAAATTCATTATTCCTTCAGGATTCACAACTAATTCATAATCAGTAATGTGAATCCATAATCATCAAGACCAAATAAAAATTTGAAATATACCTCAAACTATTACGACTCAAAACAAATGTATAATAAAATAGAAATACATCATAGTGAAAGCACGAACGCAACATATATCAGAATCCATTTTATAACATTTTACACTTACACTTATGTACATCTAATGGTTGGGAGGGATTTTCTTGTTATCCATATGTTTTATCATCATCCATAATGACGAAAAAATAAAACCCCAAAACATTTTTGTATTTTTCTCCAATTGAATTGGTGTTTAGGTGTATAAAATCATAAAATAAAGAAACTTTTCTTAAATGAACACACTACAAAAAATTACCTAGATTTAAACTCATCTGTCACAATCATAACATAATACCCACAACATCCACTATTATGGTCTAGATATCAAATATGAACAAATGAATAATGTTTATATTATTTAATTTTTTTCACCATTAATTTATATCATTCTATAAATATTTTCCAATATTGAAAATTTTATTCTTCTTATTCTTAGTGCCACTATATGTACATTTCCTTGACAAATTATTTCATGTATTTCATCATTATTAATCACATAGTAAAAAGTGGTTACCATTAATTCACATATTTATCAAAATAAACTACTCCTACTTAGTAAATAGTAATATAAATATAATTTTTGATTTCATTATAGATAAAAGTATTTTACAGCCAATATGGTATTGCCTAGATTTAAAAACATATACTCATTTTGGATCCCATTCATCTATCCGATTAAATTATTTTATTATTGTAATAATTATTTTACTACATTTACATTAATAGAATCTCATACCATGAATTGTTAATTAATTCATTTATCCTACATAAAATAACCCAATTATCAAGGACTCGTCCTTGGCTTATAAATCTTGATAAATTTGTGTTTTATAGAGTTTCATTATTTTTAGAATTGGGAGACCAATATATTATAGTATATGGAACAAAAAACATTTGATCCAAAATCATAAATTATCAAATATACTGAAAAGAACTCCCCCTTCTATGATTTTATGGATTATATAGGTGTTCTATATTATTCCACAGAGTACCAAATTCTATCCGATCACCACCTTCATCAACCACCACAATAGTTTGTGATCCCATCCCAATGCCAATAAATGTGTCCCAAAAAAAGTTATCACTAAGAACCCTCCAACTCTATTTAATCATAGGTAAATCATATAATAAATAATTTTGTTTTCATAAAAAGGCACTCATGGGTTGATAAGGCTATAAAACAGAGGAATACAAGCCAGCAATATCAATACTAGGATCGTTCAACCAAAAAAATTATCTTTACTAAAAACCCATTGTAATTTCTCAATTTCATTAATAAGTTTGATATTTATAGGTCTTTAGCTATAAAAATCCTATACCTTATTATCCACTAATGTCTATTAATATAACTAAAAAATATTTTACCATGGATTAAATCATTAATGAAACTCACAAATGAATAATAAAAATTCATGCCTTTTATTTAAATAACATTATAAAAATTAAATATTTGTTTTCTATTATATTTATATGACAATTGAAATTAATATAAAAATAAATAAATAATCATATCACCATTCGTAGAAAGAATCACAATCAATTGATAGTTACTGACACAGATGATAACAAAACCCTAATATAACAACCATTCTTTTGTTATGATGATGTGTTCTTGTAAATATTAAATTAATTTTAAAATTAACTAAAAGTAAAAATATTGAAATCTCACACTAAAACCTGACATAATTTAATTTCATGAATCACTAACCAAAACAAAATGATGTCATCATTATATGGGTTATAAAGAACCACAAAGCAGAAAACATTGTTAAACTATTCCACATAGAAACAATGATTCAAAAAAATTCTTTTAAACAAAAAGAATTTATAAATAACTAAAAATAATATAATGAATAGGGAATAAAAACAAACCACAGACATTAAATATAAAAATATAAATTAATGAAATAGTACTTTATGCTAAGAAAAATCACAATTCAATTAGATTTGAACTCAAGAGGATGGCATATTAAGCCACAAGATGTGGTTTGAAATTTTGTGAAAGGTACATGGGATAATAAGGGTTTATAGAATAAGAATGAAAATTTATATATTTACTATTCATCTTAAAATTTATACTGACACACTAAAATTGAATGCCACAATCTAACCTCCTTATTACATAGTAATAAGTAGATGTATCCCTATTTATACTTTGTATGAATGATATCCAAATTATAAAATATGTGTGTAAATACAGCCACTATATTATAGGACACAAATAATCACATTTCTATATTTATAAAAAAACAAGGTCAAACTCAATAAAAATAACCATGCGTAACATAAAAAATCATTCCCATACTCTGATGCCACCACACTCAATATGAAATATACAAGGAAACAAAAATTTAAACGTACATTCCATAGTCCCATTCAAAATTTCCTTAACCTAATAGGATTAATGTCCGATATAAATTCCACTTTATTGACCCATAATTCCAAATATCATACTCTTATGTTGTAAGATATCCCCTATAGAGCAAATTAAGGCTCTAAGATGTTCAATTACATTGTAGATTTTTTTTCTCATTTGTATGTATGATCTCCGATTTTTCTCACACACACCGAAAATAAACTAAAATATGGAAATGTATTAGGAAAGAATGAATCCATATATCATAATCTTGTAAAAAACATTATTCCACTGGAATTTAAAAAAACCTATGAAATAATGAAATTCGATCCCAAACTAGAACCTTTTGAGATACCTCTCCATGATATTTTGTATTTTGAAAATACAGAAAACACATTCTAGAAACATAGATTATATGTAAATATCAACATCAATTATCTTTATAAAAAATAATATTTTATATATAGAATCTCAACAATGATAAAGAAAACCTTAAAAAACATGGGTTACTGAACTCAAATATGTGACTCTTATTCCCATGTGTACTCTCCTAAGACATTGTGAATCTATATGAAATTAACGAATGGAGTAACAAACCATGACATGACCATATCTAGATAGTAAAAAATCACAATGGGAAGTTCATAAAGGGTCGAACTATCTTAACATCAAGCCCACCCTTTTTAATTATATATAAATCATTATAATGTTATCAGAAAATTATTGACACATTTTTTCATCATACATCGGTCTAATTTAAAGGTGTTGTGATAAAAAAATAACCCAAATATATAACATGATCATAATATAAAAAATAACCATCAATCAAAGGAGAATTATATCTCCCAAAAACAAACCATCACTTCCAATGATGAGGAGACACCTATAAAAACCTGTGATCAATAATTCAAAACTCTAAAGTCCTTATACTATGAAAAAAATATGACATTTCATAATCATATTTCCAATAACTTGTGTATCACCTTTACCTTCTCTTAAATTCTCTACATAGATTCAATTCCATGAGAAATTGAATATTTTACCATAGTGTAGAATATTCGAGTTCAGTATGTCTATCCATATAATGATTCAAAAATATGAATGAAAATTTGGGAGTGGTATGATTGGTTGTAAGTATACAATACTATAGTTATGAGTTTCACCAACTAATCTCCAAAATCTATAATTCACATTAACAAGATGAAAATAATTATATGTATTATTCAATCGTTCTAATGTTCTATCAATTAATTGAATATAGTGTTATGAAATAGTTAAGATTATAATACATTTTTAATAACAATATATATAATGTTTATAACATTGGACCAGGATATGAGGTGATCACCTTCATAATCCTGTAAATCCTGATTGTCACCTCCAGGTAATTCCAAGAAAACAAATCATTGGATATTGACTCCATAATAAAAAAAACGATGATGATATCAATAATCCATAAATTATTACCCATTTAAAGTCAATACCACACTGAGTATTGGGAAATACAATTAATAAGTCCATCTAAATTTTCTCCCATGTTCTACTGGGTAACATCAGGAATCTAAATAAAACCTTAGGGAATATGATACTCAAGCATCACTATTTGGAACCACAATCATTGTGATATGATGCCTATGATAGAATTTTTTATTTAGGGACACAAAAACTTACTAACTGTACTATAATAAGTATTCAACACAATAGGTTATACATATAAGGTAAAATTCATTAACTCAGACATAACAACATCACATGTTGTGAAATAAATGAATAGATTCCATTGAAATGGGACATGATGATTCCCATATTCGAGAAAAACATGTATAAAATCACTATAAATAATATTTTCATGCCAAACCTCCCCCATTTAATACCCCATCTCGTACTAATCCAACTACTACACTATGGATAATTACAACCACATTTGATTAAGAAAACCTCTTCTACAAACTACTCCTGCATTTTGGTTCATCACAGTATTCTCTTTCATCAATCTCCAAGAGCCTCATTACTCACACATAGTACCACCAGGTGACTTCTTACTGATGATATCCAGCGCAACATTTTATTCACCTAGTTTAATCGAAATAACAATTTTATACTACCCTTTAAACATCATCCACTCTCGTTAGCTAATACTCATGTCACAATGGGAGTAGATGTATGTAATAACCCAGCCCACTGGGACATGCCTAGCTAGTGAAAGACATGGATTCGACAACCCCAATTCCACCTCTATAGGCTAGTGGATATAAAAAATAATTCATAAAGAATAACTAATATCATAGGTATTTTCATAATGTATAAGTACACATGCACCCAACCATCTCTATATAGAAGTGTAGATGAATAAAAATAAAATGTAGTAATATATATAGTAAAAAACATGCATGTAATAACCACTTGGTAAATAAAAAAGTGTATTATTGGTTAATATAAAATGAAATGGTAAAAACAGAAACCCAACTAGAAAAGATGACACAACCATGGAATAACTATAAAATAAAAAAACCAGATAGATACCAACACCTAATATCCAATCCCTGACTACTGTATATGGATGAATACACCAATGTATCCCTATGATCTGATAATTCCACCCTAGAAAAGTATTTACTTGTATAAGACATGCCACAAGTAGGAACATCCCATACTAGGGTGAGTACATATATACCCAATAGGATTCACAAAAAATAGAAGATGGAGAAATAGAAAAATTGATAGAATTCATTAAATTGTCACAAAGAAATAGGGAAAATAGTCACTATTGATGAATGTATATATATAAATTGTAATCTAAGAAACATACAGAAGATAGAAATAGGATATTAATCTCACAATCCAGACGTGGATGAGAAGTCTACCTGTAGAATCAATGGGATATCATTGATTCATAATATTTCATGTGGCTTTCTTAAGAAGTGATTAGAAGAGATCTGAGCTCAAAAATAAACCACATAACAATATAGTGTAATATCATAAGGATAGTTGACACAGAAATTTGTATGATAGGTAGTATACCTCATAATGGATATATAACCAAAACCATGTAGGGTAGTACCATCTCCATATTTGTG
This sequence comes from Viscum album, assembly GCA_963277665.1. Lineage (NCBI taxonomy): Eukaryota > Viridiplantae > Streptophyta > Magnoliopsida > Santalales > Viscaceae > Viscum > Viscum album. The sequence goes on along the minus strand of OY728135.1, from coordinate 1,586,844,320 downwards.
TATCGAATATGGGGGACCTAAACCTAGTGTGAAAGGGGACTAGCATCTCAAAGGACATAGTAAACGCCCCATAAATATGTGAGTACCACCTTTGTCTTTGTAAAATGAGTATAGCGGTACTACACCTTTATGTGGTTGAGGAGTACCATATACATGGATACTATACCAACCGCGTCAATTGGGTATTGCCTCTTATATATTTGTACAATGAGTCCATATGTATCGTACCCTCATTAGATATGTGAATTCTACCTCTATGGATATCGAACCCATGTTTGGGTGAAATTTATGAGTACAATCTCTATCTGCGCAATGCATATTGAGGAAACACATCCAGGTGTTAAAGGAGAGTATTGTGTATTTGTATTGACCACCAACACCATGGTGCAGTTGGGGAGTATCATATCTATCTTCATAAAGATTATGGAGGTCCAATGACCTGGATTTAGAAGGGGGTACCAAACATGTTGATAGTGAAAATTCACCCTGAATATGGTAGTACTTCATTGGTATAAATAAATGTATGGCGGACCTATTTCGTGGTTTAAAAAGGGATTTGCAGACCATGGATAGAGGAACCATACCCTGGTACAATAAGGGACTTCCACCTATGGTGGAATCTCTTTAATGACCTTTCTTGATCATTGTCATCATTAGGAATCACATAAATAAGGATCATGTTTAGATCATCTCACATCATATACCATAAACCACTTATAATTACCATCAAATTCATGTGTGTACATACAGTTATGATAGAGTAGTATTTTACTGCAATATGAGTCAAAATTGAAGATATATTAGAGGTAGAAGTTTCATAATTAATTACAAGACATTTAATGGGGTATATATAGAATGAGACCTCCCAAGGCCTCTTAGTTGTATCCCCATTAATAAAAATCTCACTAGAAATTTAGATACACATGGGGTGTCAGGGATCAACAAAACATGTGATCTTGCCTCATCACCTAGTTTTATCCCCTATGGGCATGGCTTGATGGACTTGTTGGTTTACACAGATTGTATAAGACCCAAATGGCATGTCTTAGACACCTAGGGCCTAGTAATGTCCTCCTTTTCATACTTGTGTCCATTTGTCCATTGCCATGTACATTGTCATCTATCTATCAATGAATTGGTACACGAACTTGCATGTGTACTTGGTCATTTCTTTGTTCCATGATGTACCCATGCCATTGTACTCTCGGAGTACATTACAGACCTTCAGCACTAAGTGAAAAGATATTTGGGGGTATTATATAATGTGTGATACATATCTCAACCTAAAAGCCCATCCACTATAGAATGGTTACAACAAGGTGTGTTCTAATCAAATTACATGTCATGTAGTTGGGGTTATTACATAACTCTAGAACAATCGTGTGGTTATATATCTTCCATTCCACTACCATTTGATCCTTGTTGACTTCCTAAAGCCACCAATATAATTAGGAACCATTTCCATGTATCTATTTCCTTCCTTAGGTTTCCATAAACCGGGAATACAAATCACCAAAAAGAGTGTATACCACCTCCCACCTTCATTGCCTCTCCTGATTGAAAATTCCATTGAGTGAAACACTTATTCTGTCATGTTCCAATCCATCCACATAATAAAGATCTAGTTATTTTATGGCATATCCACCATCGATCTAAGTGTCTGATTGTGGTCGGACCTCTTGAAACTAATAATGCAATGAAAATTTGGGGGAAATTCACAACATGAAGGATTCATCAATTTTTTTCTAAGAATTATTGGACAAAGATAATTGATCAAAGATATTTGGAGAGATAAATATTCAAAGGTCAAGAATAATTATAACAAACAATATAATTTCATACCTAGGAATATGTAAATTATAAAATTAATCATGGTTAAATCAATGGAAGAGAACGAAATGTTGAATATTTTAATCGAGGGAGGGAAAAATGAAAATTCCAACCTCAATATTGGATCAATCATTGGTGAATAACGTTGTCATTAGTGGTGATGATGATATTTTGTTTCCACTTCATCTTGATTCACCTTGATTTTTCCATTAATCATCATTCAATCTTGATCTTCCAGTGAAGAATAAATAAAATTCATCTCATCGAGACCAGGGTCTGGCCGCTAACCCTAAAAATTTCCCATGGTATTATACATATATATAGAAAATAATTTTTATTCATAATTTTAATTAAATAATGAATTTAGATAACTAATACACTTAAAATATCCACCAAGGGTTGCCTCATATGAACAGCCAAAACCGAGAAACATTAGTTTACACATAGGTTAAACATCTTGATTTGGGTTGTACCATGGTCTCATATTTTTTATCTGAGACTTCATTCAGATGATATTTATTTATCAGTGCAAAAATTCACCCATATGATATAAAATATATTTTCTATTTTTAAAAAATTATTTCTAATCTCACTGGGCTATGAAATATCAATCCATCTAAGCAGATAGATCCCTAAATATTATTCAATATCTTTTATTGTATTAGAATGATAGAATAGATTATCTTTTTTTATTTTCGTGTTCAATTATTCTTTTCCCCTAAATGAAAATTCTAAAACAAATGTACGGATACTAATAATGAATCTAGATCTCTTGCTCTAAGGAGATCTATAATATTATCCCATACTGTAATAATACATAAATATATGGAATGGCTTGTCTATAAAATATCCTCCCATGTCGTTTCTAAATCACTATCGATTTCACTATAGAGGTGTCTCCATCCTCAACATCTAGCTTTCCCAAGTCTATTAATGCATAAGATCATGTAGTAATCTCATCAACTACAATACATGGAAGATGTTATTCACATGCCCTAACATTTGGGATTTGGAAAGGTTGTATGATACCTCACCAACCCTTTGTAGGATCATAAGTATCCCAATAAACCTAATCGATAGATTCCCAACCTGACCTAATATCTACAATCATCATCTTGGGGGGAATCTATTAAAAACATTGCCAGGATTATGTAACGAAAATTACTATTACCTCAATTTAGGTCAGATTTATTTTCTTTCATGATATTTCTATCATCTCTTAATAGATCCCTTGGACCATTTCTACTATCACATGCCACATCTCTGATCAAATAAGATACTCCTCACTGATCATTGTTAAACATAAGGGTAACCTATAGGGTCACCCATAAAGGGCCTAAAAATGTGTAATTCAAATAAAAGAGTGATTGCTATTATTATAAGAAAATTATATCAATGGTAAGTTATCCTCCCTTATGTATGTGAAGTATAAAATATAATAAATCAACATATCCTCTAATACCTTCATAGTGAACTCGATATTCCCATCAATCTGGGCTTGAGATAGTGTAATAGTCCTCAACATGGTCCTCAATGCCTCGTCCCCCCATCTCTAATAACATTATTGGAACCAAAAATCATCGAAAGATATACTCACTGAGGGAATAAATTGAAGTATTTTGATCGCATGTGCATAAACCATCCCCAAACCCAACAAAAAACATTACTCCCTTACAAAATGTATGTTCATCAACTTGGTATGTCTATCAACTATCCCCCATCTATCATTGAGTCCTCTCTATATCTTTGGAATCCCTATCATAATGTAAATAGATATTCCCACTCATTTACAGTATTAGATCTCACTAGGCTACAAAAATCTAATCTTAACCTACTGTTCAACCATATTTTGATGGCATGTGAGGAACCAATTGATGAGTTCAAAAACTCTCTACCTCTATAAATCCCCCCAAAACGACCATTTAAGGATTATATACATATTATATACCCTGATATATACAAAAATGATAATTCTAAAAATAATTCATCACATAATATCGCAACATGACCATAACCACAATCCGTACATAGAAAAGTATGAAATGATTTTCTCCTTTAAATAAGACATCTGGTGAATTTTTTGAGTGTATTTGGTAATCTATGATCTTATAGTCGATTTATCTATACTAAGCCCCCTTCGCATGATGAAGATGTGGTGGATTCAAATCCTTAAAATGAAAAAAAGATGTAACTGTATCTTCTACAATGGTTATCTCCAATGAAACCAATTTCATATATATATCATCCTCTAAATGTAACTATGAAATAAAGATAAGGGAATATTCCACCAGGATTTATTTACAAGGAGTATAGACTATCTCAAATTAATAGTCTTGTATGAATTCCAAAAACTACCATTTCTGTAGTTCAGATCTCTCAATGTGAATACATACCTAAGACAATAATGGTCTGAGTAAACAATCGTTATCTCTCCCATATTGAAATGACTCAAAATCCTCAGAGTGAAGACCATTTTTTCCATCTTCAGGGCATCAGTCACATTGTTTCTCTCATGGGGTCTCCACTTTTTCATCCCATATGTGATCATTTACTTCCTATGAATAAACTTGTAGCCAATCCCTGGACAATATGCATCACACTACCCCAAAAAATACACTCATGTATACAATGGACTCAATATAGGATCACTTTTCCTCCACTTACTTAACTCATCAGAGTCTCTCGAGAACTACTTAGTCTTAGTAATCAACTTACCATTCTATATTGGGGTGGGAAAAAGTGTGGAAATGCTAGAGAATTATTCCACAAACTTTCTTTAGTACCACTCCATGCTAAGAAACTGAAGCTGATTTGAAATGATATTAGCTAGTTAATTATAAAGGATTGCATCATACTTCACTGGGACTATAATAATTCCATGATCAGAAATTAAATACATTAAAAAGTGAAAATTGTAGATCTGAAAATTTTACATTGAGATCTTACTATAATTTAGGTTCTCGCAATTATTGTCTAGTACCATATTTAATGTGTTATGTACGCTCTTCCACTACAGAAAAGTAATTAATTATGACATCAATGAAGAAAGAAATTAACTCATAGTGAGGATAGAATATTCGGTTCATCTGATCCATAAACATAGCAAGGGAATTTGTATCGTATGAAGGATTCACAATGAACTCAGAGTGTCCATAGTGACTATTTAAGATGTTATATCCATGGTCGTGACTATGCATTATAATTTCATTTCATTGGAATCAGGATTCATGAATTCACACTTTCTAATGGTAGGTGTATTTTATCACATTTAACAATGATGTTTGGTCCTTGATCGAAACATGATATTGTGATGTCTGTTCCTCCTTCAAAGGATTTCTCCTTGGAGCTCAGTTCCTATTCTAGGAGTGTCTTATAAATTTGATTCATTTTCATGAAACACATTCCTAGTTCCATCTCTATGTGGATTATAGTTAATTACTCTACAAAATTCATGATAGGGGAGAAATAATTCATTCATATTAGATGGTAATGTCAGGCATGCATGAGAATCACTATATATTGTGTGTGTTGGGTACCTATGGAGTATTCCCCCTTTGAAGTTAGTGGAAATGCATTTTAGGCATCTTAGTCATGAAACCTAAGGAATTCTATGTCACCATGAGTTATTTGATGCATGGGGAATATGTCATCCCAAGATTTTTACCTCAATAATCACATAATTATACACATAGTAGTTATTGTAGACCATGTCATATGTTCTACGTCCTATGGTGATAGACTAGGATATCCTATTAATAAAGATTGGGGCACATGTTCAAAAAAATATGAGATATGGTAGTAGATTAGAACTCCCTATGGAGGAAGATCTAGAGTGGATGGATAGAAATTCCCCATAGTGGTCGATCTAGGTTAATGTTACAATACTCATCATGGAGGTAAACACAAGAGGTTCTTTCTAGGATTGATCACCTTGAATGTTTAACAATGGATAAGAACATTCCATATATGCATATCTTGGAGGTGAATCCCTAGGAGGGAGAAACTAAATTGTCTTAGAATTGATCAGAATTCCTTATGAAGGAGGATTTATGAGGTGTGTAACTATAAGGGGGCACCTGGATAGTTTACTAATGGAACAGAATGCCTCATGGAGGCTGATCGGGATTTTTGGATCATAATTTACCGTGTTGGTGAACAATAGTGGTTACTTCCAACGTACCTTGTTTATAAGACAGTGATCATCACCCACCTTATTTTTATGTAGTAATTTAAGGTCATCTGATTGGACAACTCCACATATTTTAACATCGTGCAATAAAGATGATCGTGTTTTAGTGGGAGTGCCTAAAAGAGATGTTGTGAGACTTACACGTATAAGATTCATGTTCCAATTAGATTTCTCTTTAAGGAATGGTATAAGGATTACACATGGGAGCATTCTAAGTGCTTCCATGAAGTTAAAAAGATATGAATGTGGATTTTGTGTGGAATATGCCTAGGAATTTCTAGGATTATGGATGTTAGAGATGGGTCTTATACTTGGATGTTGCCTGATTTCCTATATAGAGAAGAAATGTTGTGAATGGGACATATATGTGGGACTTTATCATCATGTATTAATCATATTAGTTCATGAGAGGATCCCATTTCCATTTCAAGGGTATGTGTTTATTTTATGGTTATTTAAATGGACTTGGTGGTTGGATATTACACATTAAGATTCACATTATTCCTTCATCATGAAGTATTTTGAGGGAATCCTCTGTTAATTTAAAGGGGAATGATTACAATTTATGTTCATGTGAAAGAATATTATTATTTTTGATTATGCCTGGAAGTTCCCTTCCGTTTATCCTCATTTTGTTTCATAAATGATTACTGATTCACTAATGTGTTTTAGGAATATGGATGTGCCTTGATTTTTATGGTTCTTCCCATGGGCGATTCTTGGGAGTAGCAAGGATAAAAGTGTGTCTCACACTCTAGGGCTTCCCGTTCATCTTCCTCATTGTGGGGCTAGGAGGGAATCATAAATATATTGTGGGATAGTGTATGTGATTGGGGATTACACCTGATGAGGAGGAGGATGGTGGATGTTTTACAACTACCTCATGGTCATTACATGAGGAATCATACACTTGACACATCATTCATTTCACTTCATTCACATTAGAAAAAATAGTCTAATTAAATAAGGTTTAATATAGTTTAATGTCATGTAGTGAGGTATAAGGGGGTTATCTTTGGTTGAGGAATCAAACACATCGCACATAAGGAATATCATGTTTAATAGAAGAGGAATCCTATGTTTTTACAAACAGTACATACTGCAGTTTAACATGGTATATCTAAGACTAATGGGGGGCATGCCATAATCATCGAATAAGGCATCATACGATAGATACATATGTAATCTTATGTTTAGAATATGAGGAATCGTGTACATTCAATATAAGGTATAATAGATTTTAAAGTCAGGTTGTAAGGACTAATACGTGAATTATACCTATCAATTGATGGTACAATATGTACAAATGAGCAACCCTTTTTGGGAATACATAATATTTGATCAACTAATTTGGATTAAGGAGATTCTTGAAGATTTTATTGACTCAAGGTACTCAAGGAATGGAATATGAGAATCACAATCATGGAATAGGAAGGGAAAAAATATGGGTAGGTTGAATCATGTTATTTTACAAACTGTCGAAGACTATCTCGACGCATGGTATTGTAGGGGGTGGATGTTGCAGTTGTATAGTCAAAACCTAATATGTCCTTGACCACATATGAAAAGTGATTAATGAAGCGGTCTAATTTTCATGATGGTATGTGATGGTAGTAAGGGGACTAGGCTAGAGGTTGTTGACTATATGATAGTAGCGAATGCATGAGGGGGTGGTGGTCATAGCCCCCAAAATATATATGAGTGATAATATTTCTTGGCACTGTTGTAAATATCTATAAGAATGATCGGCATCGTTTCACCCAACAATGCATATGGGAACAAAACATAGAAATTTTTGGTTAAAATATGTAGTTTTTTGAAAAAAATGAGTTGGAATAATCCATTTCCTAAAAGTGTGATTTCTTAAACCATAGTGTCACACAAATTTTACAGTTACATAGAAATAGTGTTGTGTTAAATATTTGACATTACACACAATTTTTCACCATATAGAATTGGATGTGTTCAAACATCTGAGTAAGCGATTAATACATGAGGGACCCCACTTACATAACTGATTGAAACATTAGGACTGGGGGTGGGGTTGTGCGAATCATGAATCATTGATTTGTATACATGAGAGGTCCTCCTAGAGGACATTCTATGAATGGGGATGCTTTATTTATAATAATTTCCGTGTGGTAGTGAACTGGGCATTCATGACACTGGATGTTTCCTCAAAACATCTTCAGTTTAAATCACCATATATCCGCAACTGGATAGCCAGTCGATGGGATTGAACAAAACATTACAATCTTGTGTACAATACCCCATTTGGGAATGCTTGTGTCCTGGGAAAGCATTTACATTAATAACCCTTCATATAACATCCCATCAAATTCATGTTAAACTCAATTGCATGAAAATGAATGTGTTCTGGTTAATTTTTGTAATTATTGTCTACAATCAATATTTTTAGTAGAATTCCCTTGGAAAGTTATTTTTAGCTGTCTGATTTCAAACAACAATAACATCTTATCAATAAATTCATTAATGGTATACAACTATTCGAATAGAATCATGTGAAATGATATAAGATAATAGATCAATATTATCATTAGTTTTTTCTTTCATGGATACATGTTTTGGTTAAAAAATGACCCTCTTAGAATGGGGTCAATATAGGATGATTTCAGTGAGGTGAACTATTTTTTTCAAAATTCCCAAGAAAAATGTATACCATGGGGACATACATACATCTATTGAATTTATAAAACAAAAATATAAAATATACAATCCCAGTGGGAGTCATGGTATGTTAGGAAAATAATTGAAAATAGAATATCATTCACATGTATGAATGTATTGAAAATGGGAAGGTAAGTAGGGATCAGAATGTGAAATAAATCACCTTTCAGGGTTTCTTGAATATGAATTCCATAGCTAGTGAGTGGAACAATGCACATCTGACTTTTTTATCCCATGTGGGATAGTTCATTAATGGGGTAATTCTAGGGGAATTTAATTATACACAAAAAATGGTAATGGAGGGTGTGAATCAAGAAGCTTGATAGGTTGAACACAAACCGTTTTCATAGAAAATACTTTTTAAAATAGAAAATATTTTCCAATCTTATTTCATAGAAAATTACATTAAAACATTATAAATAATAATATATTGAAACCATTTAAAAGAATTTATAAAACATAAAAACCAATTTAAAATATTTTTCCATGAAAATGAGTTTAATATGTCTTATAAAAAAATTTTGAAGTAAATTTTAGAAAACATGATTCCCGTTGAAAACATATTTCTCAACGAATATTGATATAAAGTCATATTTTCATAAAATAATTTATTAAAAATAATAACTTCTAAAGTTTTTGAAAAATGAAGCCATTAATTGATGGAATAATGAATAATCCTAAAATATTAACAGTCTTTATTTTATCGAGAGATTATTTATAATATTTTATAAATGGAAGAATAGTCATAAACAATAATAATAAATGTAGAGATTGTATCAATAAACTCGTACCAATTCGGTTACTTTTAATCATAATACCCATGAAAGAATAAAATTAAATGAATCTGATAATATAATTAAAGAATGATATTCATGATAAAATATGTCAAATTATAGTATACAAACCTCGTAATAGAATTTTTGTTCTATGAATAACATATATCTCAAAGAAGGTAAATTGAGATAAAATTCCCTTATAGATCTGGTAACATTTGAATTGTAATCCCCATGGAGATAGATCATAAAATGGATTTGTTAATATATGTAATTTTAAGGATAAATAATAAATAATTAAATAATGGGAGGTATATACGCCACACAAATTAAAATAGAATTGAATATTTAACAAGACTGCCAAAAATAAAAGTTAGCACTGAAATCCCATACTACTCAAGTAATATTTGAATCATGAGATACATGAAAGAATAAAATCATTTTAAAAATTTAATATAATTAAATAAATTAAATTTCGGAATTATAATTTCATAGTTCAGTATTTACACCACACTATAAGAATAATTCATGATTATAACATATATCTCACAAACTTAAAAGTGATATGTGAAATCCCATAGGACTTTAATTTCATCATACATGGTAAATCCACATGTATAATAAATATAAATTTATTATAAATCTTCCAAAGAACAATATTATTATATATATTACAATATATTATTTTATAATAGCATTATAATAACCACTTATCATCTATTCCGTGTTAAACATATGTTTTAGGTCATATCCACTTGCTTTTCGTATTTATTTTGACATGTTATTTCTGGTCCTTTTTCAATATCCATGGATTACATATCTCCATAATTTAAATGATTTTATAAATATCCTAAATATTCATTTTACATGTATTTATAATATTATATCAATTAAATAAATCAAAAATAAGATACACAATTCGTTGGGAAAGTAGGTCATGCATACACATGAATGTTGTTTCAGTTATCATATCGTATTGAATGAAAGATACTAAATTATATATATTTATGTATATATAAATTACTAAATTATATAATTTATATAATATATATGTTATATTTTTATTAAACCTATTCTTAATTCATTTCATTTAATTTGAGAATAAATATCATCACATTGAGGAGGTGGTAGTCCATACGTCCACAAACGATGTTATCTTATTCTCACAAAATTGGATGAATAAAGGTACGTGTAATATAATAATTAAAGAATAATAATGAAATCATAAATATGATATTTAACATATAAATAATATAATTCAATCATTATTCCAAACACTTAAATGTGATAATGGTTTAATTAACAACATTGGTTCATGAGGTTGTAGACTGTTGCCCACACGAACAATGATAACATAGCCCATTTGATGGAAGGGTGTGCAGTTTTAGTTCATAACCATAAAATAACAACATATTATTATATTTAGTATACTGAGGATATTTTATAGGTATGTAATAAGATTAATTTAATGGTTTTATAAAAAAACATAACTACTCATTGAAGAACGTTACCTTTTCTTCGAGCAACTCATTTTGGTAATATTGAAGGATGTCGTTGGATTTATTTATTACCATTGTTATAATTATAGGTTTAGATATGTGAATTTCATTTATTAATTTTTTAGTTTATGGGAAATCCAATAGTCTTAATATCTGTGGAAATGAGAGGGGTTGAGTACCCATTTATAGTGGAGGAGTTTTTGAAATCATGAAAATATAATAAGTTAAAAATTATTAAGAGGTTTCCCTTACATATTGTTCCCTGAAAAATAATAAATTTTCAATAAAGGAGGATTATTGGCCTATATATTCCCATAAAATTTTTTTTTGACAAGTTTATACGTCATTTGGTCCCTTATGATTACTATTTAGTCCCTTTGTGAAATTCACTCCTCTTAATAATTGTAATTAATTTTAACTACTTCCAATAGTATTTTTGGTTAAAAATTATGATTACCTAATTAAAAATTATATTTTATGATTTAAAAAAAATAATTAATCCATTTTCAACATTCCAATTACAAAATAGTTATAAATTACATAAAATTTTTTCCAGCAAATGGGATGAAACAACAAGTTTTTAATGTAAAAATGATCAAAATATTGAAATGTTTTTATATCCAATTTCAATGTGAAATTGATTCCAATGACCAAAATTGGATTAATATGTGTATAATATATCTAAATATATTTTATATACAATTTTAAAAAAAAATAAAGATATAAATAAATTTTATGAAGATGCTATTTTCAATTAAAATTCAGTGTTTTTCATTTTTCATCCAACATCGAAAGTCATAATAAAAATAACAAAATCACCCTTACTAAATTTTAATATTAAATTTTAAAATAAAATTTTATATTTTTCATATATATAATATAAAATTATAAAAAATTATTTTTCAAAAAATCCTTCAATTAAAATGTCGTAAAACTTCATTTTAGAATATTAATGATTTTTATGCCCAAAATTGTATTTGTTCTTATTTTATGCCAATAAAACTTATTGGATGAATATAAACACAATTGGTTGAATTTATAATATATGATTTTGGTAAAATATATATCAAAGATATTAATTAATTTAATTTATTAAGATAAACTACCTTTCTGAGCATAAAAATATATTTTAAATAAAAACATGTCATTTATATTTAATTGATTTTTATTTTCATTTATAATTAATTAAAACACCTATAAATACTTTTATAAATATTTTTAAACAATATTTTTCTAATTTATCAAATCATATTCATATATTTCATTCAAATGGATAAGTCATAACTCTAACAATATTTTAAATATAATATTAATATTATATTGTAGTTCAGTAAAACACATTTTTTAACATAAGGAATGTATCAAAGGACCTCAATAGTGTGAGTAACATTAGAAAAAATAGTGTTTCATCAACTGTAATATAATATATTTGTTTCATGGAGTAAAATAATTACTTTTTGTTTCTTATAAAGAAATCCATCAAAACAATTCAAATTATTTTTCAAAAATTAATTCATAAAAACATGTGATATTACATTCTTATCATTGAAATAAATTTAACTCTTGAATGATTTATAGGTCGTAAATGGATTAGTACATGAAATTTACTTAATAGAAAAAAAAATCATAAAAAATAATTCTATCACATCCATTAAAAGTAAATTTGAGAGCATAATGGTTACCCAAAGTCACCCATAACTTGGTTTCCACGTATGAGAACATATGTTGAAGGTGAAAACATGAAAATGGAACAGATATCCAAATATCATGTTATTATTGAGTGCTATAGAGAATATGGTCATGAGAATGTAATTTATAATAATGATATAGACCAAATAGGGTTGAAAAATGTCATTGAAATCCTCCAAAATGATGATAATTGGACATCATTTTATTTTAAGAAACCTTTTTTAATGTCAAATAAATATTAATATGAATATTTACATAATTGATTTTATTACATTTCTTATGAATTATATCACCCTTTGTATGCACCTTGATAAATTTCAAGTTCATCTCTTACTCCATGAATTGAAGGTGAATTCCTCATACCCGAAGCACTAATAGATCACAATATCCACAAATATAATGATAAATTATTCCATCTGTTTGTAGTTAACAACATTGAAAAAAATAGTTAGAATAGGTTATCCAATATACATAAATGATCATATAGTAATATTATAATATAATCTCTAAAACCTCATCTGAATTTACGCATAAACCTTTCCATAAATGGTTAACCTTGTACCACTTTCAAAAGTTGAAATGAAAAAACATTAGAAATAAGGTCACAAAATTTATCAAAACCAACATAACATTGATCCTATATATATTATAATGTTTTTTTTTCATCCCACATATTAAAAAATGTATATAAATTCCACATGTATTCTCTTGAAACATCGCAAAAACAATAATTACCATTAAACCTTATAAAAATATACACACTTCTTTATTAATTACATAGATCACAAGTTATTTTAAATATTCCATGAATAAAAAAATGCATTTACCATCATGAATTTTTACATAAGAAACATTTTATAAAATTATTTATCAGTTCTGAGGTCATCAATATTATCCAATTTACATTATCCATATCAATCATCACCAAATCCAAGATAAACACTATTGTATCAACAACTAGAACTCATTCAGGGTTATCTTCCCTTTATCATGATATCTCAATTCATATAAATAACATTTCTAGTTCAACATCACCAATCAATATTTTTCATAATTTCATAAAGAAAACATATAATTCAAGATTAATATAATAAAATTCATGAATTCCAATACATGTTCACATTAATCGCACCACTTATTTATTAAAACATTATAGAGAATTTATCATATTATTATTTTATACCCCTTCTAAAAATATGAAATATGAATAATGTATTAATAGTCATAAAACTCATTTTGATCATTTTTATAAAAATATTATTACAATAGCACATATTTATCCTATGTTGTCTCTGGTTTCGTCATCATCTTTAGAGAAACCATTACTTTTACATCCTTACTATTTTACTTCATTGATATTTTCTCCTAAGAAATTTATTTATGTATTGGCCATGATTTACAAATAGAAAACATTAAACTATTGATAATACCTTAGGGAGACCAATATTCTGATCCATTTTATTAACTGAACTTTTTTTCATTTCCCATTTTAGGATACATGGTTTTTTTACTCTTTTCCCACAACCAAAATTTCTTCATTTTCCTTTAATATATCCAAATATAGTATAAATTCATGGATGAAATTTTGTAGAATCCACTCTCTCAATGTTTTTATAAAATTCCAGGAAATGTTTCCAAAACATTAAGTAATACATAGACATATAATTTGAGATATACATAGATATATCCCCAGAAATTTCCATAGGGATCTAAATATGGTTTTCTCTTACTACATTTCAATGATTCACTAAAACATTTCTTTTATACCTACACTTTAAATGAAGGCTTAACTGACATGCACATGACATCATTTTAGATTAATATTCAACACATTAAAAAAATACGTTCTTGAGGACCATAATATTTCAGTGTCCTAGATAACATGAAAGAATAAATTCTAATCTGCTGAAATATCTTAAATGTTTACCATAAGGATCTTACCATTTATTACTACAAATCAAGATATTTCATTACAACCATGGGAATAGAAACATAATAAATGGTGATATCTATTTCATAGAAGGGGTAAATAAAGAGCATAGTTAAGCATAATAAGATCATAAGGGTTTGAGAATATGATCAAAATATTTGAATATTATACCTTTTAAATCAATGATCATCCACATGAGTTGTGCAATAAATATTATATGATCAAAATACATAAATCATACGTAATTAAAATAACATTAGTCATTCGAGTATAACATTGTAATAATACATAACCATTTTGCACACACATCATATTATAACATGGTTAACATTTAAAAATAGAAATATGTTTAAAAATTTAGTTTAGAATAAGAAATTAGGTCCTCATATAAACATATGAATATGTAAATAGGACCACACATATCATTATACTCATTAAAGATAGATCAACACATAATATTTCCAACGTGTATTCAGTTTCACACATAACACTGTGAAATTGTAACCAGGTTTATGAATAACATTGTAAACACATAATATGGTTAATTCATAACATTATTGGAAATTTAATAATGTTCATTAATAATAGTGTGAACATGAAATTAGTTTCCTACTAAACATTTTGAACACATAAAAAGGATCACTTATAACATTTTGAAAATGTTATTGGGTCCATAAATAAAATTAAGAACATGTAATTGTGTTCACACATAACATTTTTAACATATAATGATGTTCAATAATAACATTTTAAACATCTAATCAGGTTCATTCATATCATATATTATCATGATTTATCCATCCATACCTAATTAATTGTAATGATATATAGGTCATTCTTATTGCACAATGAAATCATACATATGTTTTCCAAAGGATCATAAACAATCATAATATAGTAACTAATGAAATGAAATGGGTATTATTGACATTTCAACATATAAAAAACTATTTGGAAGAGAAAGGGTTCATAATAATTTATTCGTATTGTAACCCATAAAAATAAATGGGTGTCATATGTATTTTAACATGGTATAACATGTGGAAGGAAAACAATTTTCATAATCAATGTTACATCTAAAAAACCATTAAAATAAATAATAATAATGGATTCATTGGATTATATAAATATTAATGAATAAACTGTATAAAAGGATAAAGTATTATATGGAGAGATTTTTTTAAATATCAATTAAATCTATTGTTGTGGAAAATATCCTTTGTCTTAGAAATATTATTATTACAACATAAAACATTTTGAAAACCATTTTCCCTTAAAATTACTTTGAAAACTAATAATAGATGATTTTTTTTCCATTTTTAACACATTATAAAATATTAAACAAATTAAAGTAATTTACCTGAACATTTTCTTAAAATATAATTTTACAAACTATTTGAAATAATTATTTGAAAAAATAATTTTGTTTGAAATTTAACCATCAACTGAACAGAAAAATTATGATTGATTTTCCTCCATTATTTTAATTATATTCATTATCGAAGAATGGAAAAAATTGTAGAATTAATTAATTTAATCGTTAAAAAAATTTATAATAATATTCTTGGGATATATATAGAGGTAGATCATAATATTTCATCAATAGAATCATACTTGTAAACAATAATGATAAACTATGACATTATAGAAATAAACTCGTAACACATTAGTATCAGTGAATCATAATACACACAAAAGAAAAAAATTACATGAGGCATATAATTTCATCAAATGAACTATATTAATGTTATAATATGTACAATGGTAGTATATAAACCCTGAAAACTAATGTAGGAGCATAACATAATATGAGTCCCAAAGAAAAACAATTAGGAAAAATTACCTTATCGTTTTGGTATCTTTTGAACCATAAACAACATTAATGATAGATAATCAATTAGATTTGTAAATAAATATAAATTTAAGAATAAATTTAATATAATATATTCAATGGAATTATATAAACCACAAAAAATAAATGATTAGTGAATATGGAATAAGTCTCACTGAAATACAAGTGAGTCTACAAATCCCCCAACAACATGATTATCTTTTGAATCTAGATATTTGTGAAAGTATATCAAAAATTGTAACTTTTAATATCATGAAATAAATGAAACTAAAAATATAAAATTTCATTGTTAATTATATATTCCACAGAACTGGAATATGTTGTGAATATAGTATATATCTAACTTAAATAAAAGTGAGATGAGAAATCCTTTACCTTAAGTATGGGATTTCATTATACGTGTTCAAAACTCTTGTATATAAACATAATATTATTTTATATATTCCATAGAAACATAATAATATATATATAATACCATATATTATTTTATTATGACTTTATATTACCCATATATTAATTATTCCATATTAATGTTATGTTTCATGTAATATCAAAATTGTTTTTTGTAAATGTTTTAACATTTCACATTTGGTCATTTTTCATTGATAAGAAAATTGTTTTATGAATAATTGAAACAAAGATTTAAATATCATATATAATCATTATATATATTTTTATAATAATCTATAAAATATTTGAATATAAAATGCAATAGATCGTTCATAGATATGGTATGGTGTATGTACGCATGAACATTGTTTCCATTTTCTTTTCATTTTTAATGAAAACAATTAATTGAAATATATATATTTTATTATGACATTATAATTTTTATATAATAAAAATACAATAATTTTTTTTAAACACATCCATGATACATTCTATATAATTATTGAACGAATCACATCACTTTGATGAGGCAATAATCCACACTTCTATAAACAATGTTATCGTATTCAATAACAATTTGAAAGCATGACAATATTTGTTATATAATAATTTCATAAGAATAAATAAATGATAAATATAATTAATATCATATCAAAATATTTTTCATTCAATATTATCAACCCTAAAATGTTGTAATTTATGAATGTACATTATCGGTTCTTGAGGCGGTAGTCCTCCATACACATGAATGATCATAGTGTATCCAATTTGATGAATGTTTTTGAATTTCTAGGACATACCATTTACATAAAGAGTATTAGTATATTTATGAAGCTTATTTTTTCATAAAATAATTTATTCATAATAATTGATCTGATGGAGAAATAAATAAAAAAACTCCTTGTTAAAGAATGTTACTTCACAGGGCCACTCTTTTTGGTTTGCAGAAAGGACTTCAATGGATTTAATTATTCTAAAATTAAGGTTTATAGGATGAGAGGATGGAAATTTTTATCTTGTTTGGTCATGGTATGTATGAAACAATGGTAATGGTATGTGTTAATAAGTAAGGGGGTGATTTCCCTTCTATAGTAGAGGAGTGGAATTCTTGTAAATACAAAAATGTAAACACAATTGAGAGGTCTTACTTAAATACAATGTCTAAAATAATGTTACCTTTAACATAAAATAAAATATATATTGAAAATATTTCCTTAAATGGGTCTTGTACATTAGTCTAGGTCATTTGGCTACATAAGATGAATTTATAGTCCCTTGGTAAACTAGTTTTTCTCTAAATAGTTATAATTATTTTTAATGGATTTCACTAATATTTTCTGTAAAAATTATGTTTAAATTAATATGTATTATCAATAACATTAATTAAAAATAAATATCAATTTTTTAAATTCCAATATAAATAAATTGTGAAAATTAATTTTGAAAAACCATTCATTTTAGATAAAAAAATAAGGTTTTAATAGGGAAAATATTCAAAAGTACCAAATTATTTTATAAAAAATTTAAATTTGAAATTGATTCCAATGACCTACGTGGGAATAATTGATGAAATAGGCATATAAATATACTTCAAAAAAATAAAAAAATAATTTATCTATTTAAATAAATTATAATAAGATGAAGTTTCATTGTCAAATTTATTGTTTTAAGTATTCATCAAAAACAATAATTCTCAGAAAAGTACCAAAAAATCACCCAAATTAAAAAAAAATCATATATAAAAAATTAAGTTGATTTTTTTAGATAAAGATTAATAATGTTTCAAAAAATTAGTTTGAAAACCAATCTTCCATTAAATGGAAATAAAAAAATATGTTATAACAATACATATTATTTTACCTAAAGGTGGTTTTCCCTTATATTGTGCCTATAAAACTTGTAGGATGAATGTAAAATAATTGGTAGAATTTATAATATATAAATATTATTATAACTACTCAGTAATAATAATTAATTTAATTTATCAACATAAAATACCTTTGTTAGCATAAATTTTGTTTTCATAAAAACAAATCCTTTATATATGATTGGTTTTTATTTTCACTTAAAATTAATTAAGATAAAAAATTAATTTTAGAAACATGTGTAAAAAATAGTTTCATAATTTATATAATATAATTTATAGAATTATTCACTATATCTATGTCATAAATATAAAAATATTTAAATATTATTATTATTGTTATATTGTAGTTTGGTAAAACATGGAATTGGGTTTAATGCAAGTCATTGAAGGAACTCGATGTGAAACCTCGTACCGAAGATTCTATATTAAGTGCAAAAAAATATTTCGCATTTAATACAAATATGTGAGAAATTCATAGAGAATTTAAAAAACCATGACCTTTACCAGTATAGTTTTCAGTTAATATGAATAATTTATTACATTTATAAAATTTATACACAAATAAAATAAAATAGCTAAATTTATTCATGTGTGCTAAATCTATAATAATAGAAAACACCAATGGAAAGTAATACTAGACCTATGAAAAATAAATGTAAAATAAGGGATGGTCATTAAATTTCAAAATAATAGAGTTTAAAACTATTTATAATTACTATGGCCTTGAAAATGCTATTGTACATTAAAAAATACATATGATTGGTAAAATTATTTACAAATAATACAATGATTTTTTTAAAAAGAAAATTATGAATTATTTGGAAGACTAAACACTGAGGAAACATCAAAACATGATGGATATCTGTGTATACCCACTTTTGTGGGTGATGTATTGACACCACATTTCCCTACAATATTTACAATCTTGAAGTGCCTAATTTTATAAAAACATTTTTTGTATTCATTTCATATATTGGAATTTTTCACTGAAGTTTTTTATTTAAAACATTATCAATCGTTAAATACATATTCACAAATTTATTTATAAAGAAATATGGAAAATTATTGGAAATCACTTGTGAAATTTGGTATAACCAAAACTCAGAACATATGACATTAAAAATAATTATCATCAATATATTCACAATTCCATTCATAACCTCATAAAATAAATTTTATTAAATGTTAAACACTATCATTTAAATACTCATCCATAAGTAAAGATATTATGTATTCATTTACATGGTAAACAAATGTGTAATTTTTGAATATTAATTTATGCATATATTAATAATTTAAATTATAGAAGCCTTTTCATAATGGAAATTTTAATTTGACAATATGAAGAAATAATGGATGAATACTCATAATACAAACCAATTATATTCATAAAACAATAAATGTAACATCCCATCCTTTCTCATCTTGGAAATGAAAGATTGAGTAAAATTAATGATTTGAAATGAATGTTTTATTCATATAAAATCATATAATAGAATAAAAACATGCATATATGTGAACATGAATCATAAGTATTGAAAACTCAATTAAATATAAATTAAAATTAATAAAATAATTATAATTATATGACTATATGTTTTTATGAACATAATCATGAAGATGTTTATTAATACACGTAAGTACATAATTATAAAATTGATACTATAATTCAAATGATTTTGATAGTTATATGAAACGTATGTGAATATATATGTTTGAATAATATAACTTGTTCATCATAATAATACTCCCATTAAAATACATTGATAATTTTGATGTAAATAATCATAAAGCACAATAAATAATACTTAAATATGTATGAAAAATATAATCTAAAAATTATTTATATATATATAAAGAATTTTATATTTTTATAATAGACATATATGAACAATAATTTTTTTTCATTAATTTCACATATATAAAGCATGTAATTATTAATACACATTATAGTTTTGTTAAAAACAAAATCACCCTTATTGTAGAAAAAAATTTTATTTAACAAAAAATTCAATTAAAAAATATAACCCACTTCATTAATATAAAAATGTATTTAGTTTTCCCACTATGGAAGCTTGGATGCAACAGATGAACCGAAAGGAAAGTAGAGTGTGGATTTTATTTATAGGAAAAAGGTAGTGCCATAGTGCACCTCTTTTTACTATAAGTATTGGGGAATCTGGAATTCTTTAGTCGACTGTTGTATATCAATTTATTTTTATCCATGTATTTATATATTTGTAATAGTATATAGATGAAAAGGATCTAAACATATGTGGTTCAGATGAAGTTTTTTTAAGCAAAGTTATATTGAGAATTTATTATATAAATGTTGTTATTAGTTGGATATCAAAAGAAAGTAAGAAACAAAGGTTAGTTTACACAAAAAAAAAATTGTTCAGTGGTATCATGATAATAGAAAATTTATATATATATATTTTTATTTTGTCTAAACGATGAAAACCAACCAAAATCAAAGTTGTTTAATAAAAAATCAAACCAGCAAATGATTTTAGGAAAAAACTGTAGAAAAAAATTAAAATTGAACCACATTACAGTGACAAAGGGACATTCGATATAGATTAAGGTAGAAAAATATTATCAAAATTAAACATAATACTACTTCCTGGAAAACGATCCTAAAAGATTAAGTACCATTCAATAAATATAAAAACTACGTTAGATATGAAGATAACGAACAGTTTTCATGCCTCATCAGAAACCCCCATTAAGATGGAATCCCTTATTCCAACATTACTTGAACTCCCCCATTAGAAACAATACACCTCACCCGGGTTCAAACCCCCACCTATTGTGGAGACAGATTTGGTCTTCCTCAACAACACTTGGTCCATCATATAGGTTAAAGCTCGGTTGAGATCCCTGATGATGAACCCCTCTACAAGATGACCACAAATTTAACCTCGTGGAGAAGAAGCTCCCCTCCTGATCGACTCCTCTAAAAAACAATCCCGAATAGTCTCATCCCATAATTCTTATAATGATAACTTGTTCAATTTTTTATAAAGTCTAATATTTTCCATAAATTTTTTATTCTATTTGAGAATAATAAAATAATAAATATTTAAATTCTCATAATTTTCATAATATTAGTATACTTATAATATTATCATTAACTGAAATATATTAATTAATTTATGTTTAGATATATTTTATTACATTCTCTTATAAAACCAATTATGTTTATAATTATAAAATTTTGAAATATTAACATTCATTATTGATTTATTATTATATTTTTATATCGTATAATTAAAATAACTTTCATAACATAATTAATGATCCTTATTCTAATTTTTTGTAATTTTAAAATTAATATATTTTATAAAATAATTTACTTTTAACTATAATTTATAGACTTTTATTTATATCATCATTTTTTAAAATTTAATATGTAATTGAAAAATTATAGTTGTAAAAATTAATTCTGTATAAAAGTAATTTTTAAAGGTACATATAATGTTTTATTTTATCAAAGTGTTGTTTTATAAATTATAAATTAATATGTTTGGACAATCTTTTTTAAATGTAAATATTTAATTGGAAAAAATAAATTATTCAAAATAATAATAAATAAAACATTTTCATTTTTAATGTGTAATGAAAATTTCATTATTTATCTATTTGCATTCTTATTGATTATTTATTATTGAATAAAAAATTTATTTACCATTTAGTTATTTTAACATAATTCCATTTCCATAGTTGTTTTGTTTACATAATCATATTTCATAAAATATTAAAACTATTCATTGTTTGATTAAATTATAAATTAATCCATGTAATAAAATATTTATATAATTATTCTTACAATTTCTAAAATGATACATTCATCCCACTTAAAATAATTACTCCCTCACAAATAATATGGACATTAGAATATTCTACATTTCTATGTTTATAATTTGGAAAAACTAAATCTTTTAAACTCATAAACTCTTCCCCTTTAGATTTTTATCAGATAAAAATAACTAATCTCCAAAGTCGTCTAGACCATATCTGTAATACAATGTGTGAATTTTGAAACCCATGCTTCAAAATTTAGACCCTAAAAATACTTTATATTTTTTAAAAAATAATTCAAAAATAAACAGATTGTTCAAAAACCAAGAAATTTACCAATCTAGGTATTGGAGATATAGACGAATACATTTCATGTGTCAAATTTTTACCAAAAAAATAAATTTGAACAATTCAATTTAATTGTGTGTAGTAACTCCATATGTGTTGTAAATTCCTTAAAATATTATACAAGACCTGAGAAAAATAAATTTAAAACAAGGTATGACAATTAAATTTCCTATTAAGGGGTTTAAAACCATTCTAAAATAATATTATTTTGAAAATAATATACTACTTGGAAAAATACTAATGCTTTGTAAAATATTCAAAAATAATTTAATTATTTTTTGAACAATACTATACATGCTTCTAAAAACAAAACAATGAGGGAAAATGAAACGATGATGGTTGTCTAAGACTACACGCATTCATATGGTATGGGTTCACATCCCATTTACCTAACACATTTACAATGATCAGTCACATAATTTTTATAACAGTTTGTATGTTTTCCATACATATATATACATTTTTCACAGGACTTTTTCTTTTAAAACATTATCATGAGAAAAATACACACACACAATTTTATTTTCAAATAAATATATAAATACGATCATTCGTTGGAAATCAATTGTGAGGATTGGTACATCCAAAACTCATGACATATGGCATTAAAAATAATTAACACCTATAAATTCACACTTTAAATCATAACAAAATAATGACCATTTATAAAATGTTAAACATTATCCTTTAGATATTCATTAATAAATGATGATATTATGAATTTCATTACTTGATTCAAATAATAATAATTCGACCATATCATTTTTTATGAAAACAAATAATGTAAATTCCTGAACCCTTCAAATATTATCAACTGTAATTCTACATTCTAAAATAATTATATATAAATAAAAATATTTATTATTAATAATTTACATAAAATTATAAAAAGTTACATTTCATCTATGATCATCTTGAAAATGAATAATTTATTAAAGTTCAATATTAAAAATTAATTTCTTATTGGTTTCAATTCATTTAATAATATCAAAACATACAAATATTTACAATTGCATCAATAGTTTGAAAAAATGTACTTAAATATAACTTAATAGTACTAAAATAATAGTATATAAATACATATATGTTTCGAGAAGAATAAACAAAAAATTATTTGTAAATAAACATTTTTACATAATTATAAATGTGAAAATATAATTCAAATGATCATGATAATTGAATAAAAAATATATGTATATGTTTTTGAATAATATAACATATAAATAAATATAATACCCCGGTAAAAATTCTTTTATAATTCCGAAGTAAATAATCATTTTGTATAAAATAATACGTACATAGGTATGAAAAATTATAAGGACCCAGCCTTAAACATTACATAATCATGAATTAAATGAATAATTCACCTTGTGGATATTTTTAGGATTAGAGTTTTAGAGAATTAGGCCATAACTATTACATATCAACTTGAAAATTACATGTAGACACTAAAACTCTTTTTGAATTTTTTAACAAATATAAACTCATAAAAAAGATACATTTCTAGTTCCATGTTTTAGACAACATGAATTTTCCATGATACCATAATTGACCCTGTTCATCATTATGTCATGTAGAAAACATTACAAAAACTTGGGTTGGGCATAAAAAGCTCAGTAAGGGTTATAAAATAAGGAAAAGAAACATTAACCCATCAATAAATACAAATCAAAGAAACCAATACTTTTCAACCATAACATACCTCATGAAATCATAATATTTATGAATAACATACAGAAATTATAAATCATAAAGGTAACTTAAGAAATTCATAACATACTTACATTGTAGTTATCACAACTACATAGGGATTCACATTAAGAATACCCATCACAGTATATTCCCTAAATCACTTAGGAGAAACATTAACGTGTACCTTTTCCACATTACCAAATTCATTGGATATATATCTCGGGCTCACCCACCCTAGGTGTATCACAGAACCACCCGTATACGTAAACAACTCCCAAGAACCATAACATATTCATTTCACATAAATAAAATATAAATGAAAGATAAAATTTCCACATTTCAATAAAAATATATAATTTAAATATATTTTCATAAAAAATACATTATCAATACCATTTTCTATACCAATATACATGAATAGAGTATATGGTATTTATTTTCCTTTTAAAAACATTACGGCTTGTTAAGGAATCCAATGACCAAATAATACCCGCAGAGGCTGATAGGTCGCTGTCATTGCTTACATTAAAAAGAAGCATTCTATTTTGATCATTTATTAATATTATTTGTATAAAAAGATTCGTTTTGAGTAAATGTAATAGTCAAAGGGGCTTATACTGCGTATAAAAGAAAAGAATGTATTACAAAAATATGCATCAATGAAATGAGATTGAGACAAAGTCCCTTACCTCGTGTTTGACTTTACACGTTCGTTCTTTAATCTCTTGAATAACATAATAAATTTAATTTCAACTTCCTTAATAACCCTTTTCAAGTTTATTATTCCATTAATATCACTTATTAGCTTGTTATAAACATTATGTAATCATTTAAGTTTCGTTTAATCGATAGTTGATACTTGAGTCAAAAATGTACTTCTTATAATTACTAGTTGTTCACGTGGTCCAACGATCATTATATACAGAATGATATTCATGATTTAGATATAATATATATCATATATATCCAGTATATACATATATTTTTAACAGTATATAACATTTGGTGGTAAGAAACGAAATACACTATTCATGGAGACGGTAAGTCGTACGTACGCATGAACGATAATTTCATTTCTATTTATTATTTTAATGGAATTAAAGCATAATGATACATAGGTATAATATAATTCAATTATAATATCTTATATAATATCATTTACTACATCCTTTATACTTCCCACATATGGCATTAACGGGTCATATCACTTTGAGAGGCGGTAGTCCGCACTTCCTCAAATTAAATTATCGTGTTTACCTATAATAGAAACCATAAAGGTATTCTATAAATGAAAAATAAAAAAGAATAAAGAAAAAATAAACATAATATATATCATATATAAATATAGTTCCATCATAGTGGACATCATGAGAGGCGATAGAAGATAATCAAACAATCATCGTTTCGTTAGGTGTTAGTTTTCCATCCTCAAAAATTGTATGTTCTTCACCCATTAGATAGAGGTGTGTGTAAGTGTAGTTTTAATACAAGTCATAAAAACATCATTATATATTGGGGATATGGTTTTTGTTATAAAATAATGGAATAAGAATAGTTTAGGGGTTGGAGTGGAAAAATAAATGAAAAAAAATTAAGAGAAACAGTTACCTTTAATTTGGATATGTCCCTTTGGTTTGAACCAAAAGGAATTCTTGATGTGCCATCTGCCTAAGTTAAGGCTTATAAGAGGATGATAGGGATATTGAGATATTATTTTGGTAGGGTTTGGATGAGGAAAGGGGCTTGATTGGTGTGAGGACTGAGTTAGAAGTGAGAGCTTTCATTAGGGGGTGGAGGGGCTCTTTTGGAAGGTCTGCAAATGTTATTTTATAATAAACATATCATCGGTTTATAAAAATCCAAAACTCATTAATGCTGAATCAAATATGACTCATGTTTGAAATAAAATCATATAATAAGAATTGGAGACGTTTTGGATATTGTTTAAATATTTCTAATCTTATTTATTTAAATCATTTATTAATAATGTAAATAAAACATCATTACTAGGTAATAAATAATTTAAATTATTTAATGTCTACAAATTATAAACTGAATACCATAATGTAGGAAATCGTTTTACCTTTCCAATTAATATTTATAAAAAGAAATAGAGCTTATATAACCCCATGTAATAATTAATTTACTAAAAGATATCTGTTTATTTCATTTTTTCCTTTATGTTATATTAATTAAAATAAAATGTCATTATCACTCCCAAGTGGATCCATGGGGTCCCAAAATATACCCAAGGATGCCCATGGTCAGTCATGACTCATCCAATAAGTTTATAATAATTATTATGTTAATTTGTTATTATTATATTCTTTTTACTTTGAATTACCCTATTTACCTTTAACCACATTAAATAAAAGTCAAAAGATACTATTTACCAAAAAATTATTTTCTTCTTATTGATCCAAATTTTAGTAACTAATACCAACCATATAATTCATATTTTCAAAATTCAATTGATAGAAGCGGTAAAATCTCATTTAAAAATCAGTTTTTTTAACTACTACTTAGTGTTTTCACAATTCATCAAAAATAGAAGTTTTTCAGAAAAATACCAAAAATTAATCAGATGCAATATTTGATATTATGAATTCAAAAATGACATAAAATTTAAAATTTCATAAAATAATAGTTTAATTAATTAATTTAATATTAATTTACATTGTCAAAACAAATAGCGTGTTTTCATGAAACAATATCTGTCAAAAAATTGACAATTGTTTATGCCCAATTTCAAAATGAAATTAATTCCCATGACAAACATTGGAATAAATGGTAAAAACATAACATAATTACACATTAAACCGAATTAATAATGATAATCAATCCACATAAATAAATTTTATTAAAAGGTACTTTTGAATTAAAAAACTGCATTTTTCACTCTTCATCCTAAATTTAATTTTATCGTAAAAATACCAAAAATTTAACCAAAGTAAATTTTTGTATCCCGATTATAAAAAAGAATTTTATTTGGTAAAATAGATCATATAAAAGTTATCAAAACTAGATTTAAATTGGGTTCTCCATCAACTGGCGGTAAAATGACCTTTTAAAAAATATTAGAGTATTTATGTTTAAAATTAGATTAATTCACTTCTTAAGCCTCTATCTTTTATTGGATAAATGAAAAACCATTTAACCAAAATGTATAGTCATGTTGTAGTTAGTTCCATTATTTCCCACCTATACAGTGGCTCGGTGTTGACTACAATTTTAAATAATATTATTATATTATTAGTGTGCAATGAAAGATTTCAAAGAAACATGTTGTTGCGTATCAGGTACGCCATCGTACATAGCAAAGCCTTTAATGTAAAATTAATATTTTATTAAAAAATAAGAATAATTATTGAAAATTTATTATTCTGTATTTACCTGGGATGTAACACCCATCCCCCCTTTTAGGAATTGCATCATAGAAATTTTATTCACTTATCAAATTATTGGGGGTATTTATCCCTCATAGAATTTTCTGATTCCCATGTTGCCTCTTGCACCATATGGTTTTTCTAGAAAACATTTACCTGGTTAATTACCTTATTCCTCAACAGTTTCTCTTTACGGTCAAGAACCTGGACTGGTTGTTCCTCATAAGAGAGATTCTATTCCAACAGAACTACCTCTAGACATAAAAAATGAGATGGATCTGGCATATATGTTCTTAAAATTGAAACATTAATAATTTTTTTTTACCTGGGATAAACATGGAGTTAATGCCACTGTGTACGCAACTTATGCAACTTTCTATAGGATTTCAAAAGGTCCCATGAACTCAGACTCAACTTTCCCTTCTTAACAAAATGCATCACACTTTTCTATGGAGAATCATTGAGAAACACCTGATCACCTACTTCAAAATAAAGATCCATCCTCTGATTATCTGCATAACTTTTTTTCCCTGCTCCAACCTGTTCACATGTTCTTCTGAATCAACTAATACTTTTCTTCTATCTCTTCAACCTATTTTGGTCCCATCATCTTCCTTTCACCTACTTCAACCAAGAAAGGTTGTGGTTTCCAACTCCTTCCATATAATGCCTCAAAGGGAGCCATTGGTATTCTGGAATGAAAACTGTTATTATAAGAATTTTAAACAAAATAAATATTTTGGTACCAACATCCATGGTAATCTATTGAACAAACACATATCAAGTCCTCCAAGGTCTGAATTGTTCATTCTGACTGCCCATCTGATTACGTATTAAAAGTTGTACAAAAAAATTTATTCAGTACCTAACATCTTCTGAAGTTCTTTCCAAAAGTTAGAAGTAAACCTGGGATCATGATTAGATACCATGGAGAAGGGAAATCTGTGCATCCTGACAATATCTTTAACATTCAACCTAGAATGTTGATCCAGAGGAAACGTATCACAAAAATCAATGAAATGAGCATATTTTGTAACACCTGAGATTTTTATGAGAAATATTTTGTTTTTATACATCACCAAAATAATCTTTAACTAAACACAACACTATCTTGGATTGCATTACATGCAACCACGACCTTCCTCGATAGGTTGCGTTGTACACAATACCGAGTTTCACTAAACAATGATATTCTATTAAAATATTATTAAAACTATCCATTATGAATAGCAATAACCACTTATTGAAATTTTATAAATTTTATTTTTTAAAATGGACTTCATTTTTGGATTCGGAATATCAAAATTAGCCTAGGGTGAAATTTTTTTTTTTCTGAAAATTTAAATTTTTGATGAATAATGAAAACACTCGTTTACAATTTAAAAACAATCTTTTTATTTAAATAATTATTTATTTTATTTAAATTTATTTTAGTTTAAAATTGATACATAATACCTATATAAGTTAAATTTGATTTATTGGAGTAATTTTATAATAATTTTAGATATATAAAAATTTTATTGAACTTTTAACTGTCTTTTACCCACCTCTTAGGAGAATTTGCAAATTTTCATAAAACGTAATTTTACTGCATTTGTGAATGGAATTTCAAAAATCCGAGAGACATGGTTGATGACATTAAGTAAAATGTGGTTAAATGAGATGAAATTAAATTTTGGTGAATATTAACTTTTTACTTTAATTTACCACGGTTAAAAGTAAATAGGGTAATTAAGGGTAAACATTATATTATTATTACCCTAACACATGTCATAATTCTATTGGATAAGTGTAATTCGACCAAAAACAACATTAGGGATAAAATATTACCCTATAGGTCCACTTGGAATAGATTAGGACATTTAATATTATTTTATTTAAAGAATATTTAAAATAGTTAAAATCAATGTTTAATAACTAAAACATTTTTAATATTCGGATATACATAAGATAAATGAGACTATAAATATTCATTATAAAGATAAAATAATTTAATACATAATGGTATTTTATTTATAATTTTTAGACATTAAATAATTTAATTTATTTATGACACAATATTGATGCGGTAATTATCTTATCAATGAATGATTAACATAATTGAAGATTTAAATATTCAAATAAATGTAAATTGAGACTTTTTATGAATTTAACTAATTTTATAGGATAATATGGAATGTTAGTATAGATTTAATTATCTTTTTTAGAACTAATAATGTTGTTTTGATTTTCACAAAAATCATTTACCAAATAGTGTCAAAATTGACATAAAATAGTTTTTTAACAAAATATTATATTATTAATTGTTATTTTATTCCAAAAAATCTATGGTTCTATCAAATTACATAGATAATGTTATATATATTAATAATAAACTACTTGGGGTTCTTATGGCTTGTTATAGTATGTTTATTAATCTTGTAGTGTTAGAAAACATGGAGACACGTTAAAAGTAAAATTATTGAACTTAAAATTAAATCTAAATGATAAGGTTCAAATAGTAACCTAAACTTTTCCAAATTCTACTAGATAAGAGGATTTCAACCCATCCCCACCTTTTCATCGAAATAAATCAATTTGGAGCTATTGAAAACCGAATATGACTTTATAATAAAATAATATTTTTAGTTTTTCCAAAGGTGCCCCTCTCCTCCCTTATAAAAGGGAACCTCCTCCCTCTCCTCCTCAGACCACTTTGAGCCATCACTATCGTCCAAACCCTGCCAAAATCCCTTATAAGCTTCCCTAGAAACATCCTAGAGGTCTTGGTCTTCTTAAAAGACCATCCCTAGTGCCCTAAGAGGAGGTTAAGAAGAGGCGCATCAAAGAAGGGAAAATATCCATCACTGATCATTTCCAATTTCATTCTTATTCAACTTCTTCTTCCTTATTTGTTTAATTATGAAGTAATATCATAAGTATCCCTCATATACTGATATTTTATTATAAATATTAAACAACCCTATTTCACCTTCAATCCATCCTATGAAAAATTAAATCATCGCGTGTACGTACGTATGAAATACTGTCTCCACGCCGTGGTGTAATCTGTTTTCCACCACCACCTTACTTGGATGGGTATAATGGTGTAGAGAATAACTATATATGATTATTGTAAAGAGATGTTTATTCTGAAATAGTATACTTACACTCCAATACATTTCCATGATCATGGGAACGATATCATCACTCATGCGTACGTATGGAATACCGTCTCCACGATGTGATGCGACTCGTTCTACATGATATTCATTGAATAATGATTATATAAATGAGTTGAATGAATATATATGATATATATTATACTAATACCATTCTGGAAATTAGGTATATATAATCTAAAAATAATAATAAGAATTTATTCGACAAAACACGAATAAGAACAAAAAAGAAATAAACACAAGAATAACATGTAGCAATGAAATATTACTAATACGAAGCTAAGAATATTACCATATATGATATCATAATAATGAGTAAAATTATGTAATAAGTCAATAACATTATTTAAATCATTATACAGGAGTTTCGGACACGCACGAAGAAAATTGGACCTAAGGTAAGGGAAAATATCACAATCTCATTTTTATCCGAGATTGTTTGTACTTTGGTATTTACTGGGGTGTATTTATCATCCACATCCATGTTTCCTAAATTTGAAATATTACTTCTATCCTCCTAAAATTGTTTAAATACAATATTACTTGTTAGTGAGTTTTTATTAAATGTTATGAAATGTATCTTTTGTCGTTTTTCGTATGAGATAATTTTTGGCTTTTCTAGCCAAAGTACGAGAAGATTGTTTTTTTAACTTGTATGACATAAATGGATTTTATGATTTCATAAAACATTATTTCCATGAAGATTCCTTTACATGTTTTCATGTTTATTTTTAATCAACTTATTTTAGTTAAAATTGTATGATTTGTTAATAAATGAAAAATATATTTGAAGTAGAAAGGATAGTTTCTTCAAGAATGGAGTTCAAGCATTTTATAAAAATTATTTTCCATCTATGATAATATAGTGTTCTGTTTCTATCCCTATTTTTACATTTTTTATTACGTTATGATGAAATTATTTTTATGATGTCCTTCTATCTTATATGAATTATGTTATGATGGCATGATGTTTAAGAATCCCATTTTTATTACATGGGTTATGTTATGATGTATGATTTATGATCTTGTGGCACACATACTAATGGTATCATTATGAGATGGGTGGGACCTATATCTCCCTGAAATGCATTGGGTAATGATTTATATCTCATGAGATAGACATGGATGGAAGGGCAGGTTAAACTGGTTCAGTGATACAGGACTGAAATGAGGAGTGAACTCAGTTTAGAAATGGGATTTGTCCACTAAGATAGTCTTGTAAATGATTCTTGACTAATAAGAAATTATTTTCAATGATTATGTGTGTATTCCACAAAGTTTCATGTTTTAAGTTATGATTATTTGGGATTACATTTCACCACTATGATATATCCCATGTTAGGATATTATGCTCTCTTTTGCAGGTTATGTTTTCCAAAATGTTTTGTTATAATGAATATTATGTGATTGATATTTCTTTTGTTTACCCTTACTGATCATTTGAGCTCACCCTTTTGAATGTTTTCTTTCCCCAGGTCAGGAAGAAGTGTCCAAAGTAGAATATACAAAAACGGACTCTAGTTATGATTAAATAAATAGGACACAAAGTAGATGATTTATGAACCAGTTGTTTATGTTTCCTAGTTACTAATGACACTATACCTATACTGTCCTTTAAAGGTTTTGTTATATGTTGTAATAAGTGTACTTCAATTATGAAGTAATAACAATTTATTTAAGGTATGGGTCATTATAGTTGGTATCAGAGGAAAGGTATAATCAACTTTTGGAAACTAGGATGTGAAAGCCTTAGTAAGAACCATAAGTATTATTCTAAGCATAGAACACAATCTTAGTGTTTTAGAAATGGACATGAATAACCAAAGCTAAGACCTTATGTGTAAAATTTTATTCTTGATTATGTGGTTTTCCTATTATAATTAGTGTTGCTCACACTATTCTTCTTGGTTTTAGTCAATGGTTGGAACCCGAAGGAACCGTGTTAATGCAGAATGTGACGGGCAATGCAATGATTGTCCCCCTGAGCAACCAAATGTTATGGGAGCTGGAATTCAAAATCATGTAGCCATGCTCACACAACCTTCTCAAGATATTAATCATGAAGGACTTCCAAACGAGCAAACGAAGGAGCAACATTCTGTTGAATCCTTCATAAGGCAGCGTCCACCTACTTTCAGTGGGCCTACTGATCCATTAGTTTCTGAACAATGGATCAGTACTACTGAAAAGATATTTTCAGTTCTTCAATGTTCAGAGCATGATAAAGTTATCTTAGCAGTATATCGTTTGGAAGGTGAAGATGATCAATCGTGGAATCTTATCTAGAATATGAGGCAAAGGGATGAAATTGAATCCATGGAATGGGACGAGTTCAAGAACATATTTTTCAATATGTACTTCCCTCATATTCTTTGAACAAAGATGGATAAGGAGTTTCTTGAACTAATGCAAAAGGATGATGAATCTATTGGTACCTATGAAGCAAATTTTACGAGACTTGCAAGGTACGCTTCTAGGATTATTATCCAACTAGAGATTAAGATCGATCAATTCTTTAGTTGCGTAAAACCAAGTCTTCGAAGGGCGTTAGACATAAGGGACTTCAATAGCTACGAGGAAATCGTTCGATGTTCTCTCAAAGTTGATATGGAGATTGGAGTAACCCATCAGTCATATGAGATTGATAAGAAGAGGAAAATGGAATTCAATGTAAAATATAAAGACCACACTGAAAAGAAGATGAGTTTTCCCTTATGCTCAAAGTGTGGAAATAAACATGGAGGGAGTTGTCATAGAGGGTCATGTAAATGTTTCAAATGTGGAAAGGAAGGTCGTTGGGAATTTGAAGGCCGCAGTAAGGGGAAGAACATGTCTAGTGATGCGAAAAAATAAAAGTCTACATAGAGTCGACCTCCAACACTTGAATGTTACAAGTGCAAGGAAATGGGGAATTATTCAAATAAATTCCCTAATCCAATGGTTGTTGGTGATGATCTACGTCAACAAAATATTAAGGCTAAAGACAAAGGAAAGTCACATGCAATTTCCATCAGCAATGTAGAGGACGATAACAAAGTGGTGAAAGGTACACTTACCATCCACTCTAAAGAAGAAAATATTTTATTTGATTCTGGATCCACCCACTATTTTATTTCTGAATAATTTTCTAAGGGTATCACCATATTACCTCAACAATTAGATGTCGAGTTAGCCGTAAAAACCCTGCTGGCACAACAGTCGCCTCAAATGTTTATAATTCTTCTCCAACTAAAGTTTGTGGGAAAGTGATTCCTGTAAATCTTCTGATCCTTCTTATAGTGGAATTTGATGTGATTATTGGGATGGATTGGCTTTCTTTATATGGATCTCATATCAATTACCAAATAAGGTAAGTCACATATCATATTTCAGATCAATCTATGATAATCTATTGATGTAAGGATGAACATAACCTTCTAGAGGAAATTTCTTCCATCATATGGGTCTTGATTCCACTAAATAAAGGTTATTTATCGCAAATGGATGGAGAGAAACTCACGATTAAAAATATTCCCATTGTACGAGAGTTTATTATGTCTTCCCAGAGGAATTTCCACATCTTCCACCAAATCGTGAAGTTGAGTTTTCAATAGAAATCGTACCGGGTTATTTTTTTTCAAAGACACCTTATAGAATGGCCCCAATTGAGTTTTAGTAATTGAAGAAGCAAATCCAAGAGAATCTTGATAAGGGATTCATACGCCATAGTGCGTCACCTTGGGTAGCACCTGTTTTATTTGTTAAGAAGAAAGATGGATCAATGAGACTCTACATTGATTATCGAGAACTTAACAAGATCACTATCATGAAAAAAATAACCTCCCCCATGCATTGACGACTTATTTGAACAACTACACGGAGCTCAATACTTTTCCAAGATTGATCTTCACTTAGGGTATCATCAATTAAGGGTCAAAAGGGAGGATATACCAAAAACGGCTTTCCGTATAAGGTATGGACACTATGAATATATAGTGATGCCATTTTTTCTTACTAATGCCCCTGCCATCTTCATGGATCTGATGAATAGAGTCTCTAGAGACTATCTTGATCAGTTTTTGGTAGTCTTTATAGACGATATTCTTGTCTACTCATGGATAAAGGATGAACAGGAAGTTCACTTGAGAATTGTATTGAAGTCCCTAAGAAAGGAGAAGCATTAATCCAAATTTACCAAGTGTGAATTTTAGCTTCAAAAAGTTTCATTTTTGGGTCACATAATCTCAAAAGAAGGGATATATTTGGATCCAGCAAAAACAGAGGTTATAGAAAGATGGTTGAGACCAACAACAATAACTGAGATCCGAAGTTTTCTTGGTTTGGGAAGATATTATCAACGTTTTGTGAAATATTTTCACGATTATCTAATCCACTCACCATGTTTAATAAAAAAGGTGTTAAGTTTGTGTGGACGAAGGAATGTGAAGAGAATTTCAAGGAGTTGAAAAGATGGTTATCCAGTGCACCTGTACTCACACTTCCTTGTAGTGGAGAAAGGTTTGTGATCTATAGTGATTTATCCAAGAAGGGGTGGGGGTGTGATCTTATGAAAAACAATATGGTGATTGCTAATGCATCATGACAGTTGAAAATCCATGAGCAAAATTACCCCACTCATGATTTGGAGTTATTAGTAGTAATATTTGCATTAATGATTTGGAGTAATTATTTTTATGGTGAAAGGTGTGATATTTATACTGATCATAAAAGATTAAAGTATATTTTCACACAAAATGAGATGAATAAGTGTCAAAGAAGATGGTTGGAGCTGATTAAGGATCACGACTTCTCAATTCATTACCACCCTGGAAAACAAAACAAGGTGGCCGACGCATTAAGTCAACAAGACCATGCCATCTTATCCATGATGAGGATCACAAAAGATCCAATATTTATGGATTTACAAAGGATGGATCTTGGAATTATAATGGAAGGGGGAAAATATAATCTTTCTCAAATGAATGTTCAACCATCTATACATGTGAAGATTAAAGAGGCACAGAAAGATGATGTAGAGTTACAAAAGAAAGTGAGAAATGTTCCTGAATTCAACCTTGATTGTGATGGGATAATAAGGTTTAAGAATCAGCTTTGTGTTCCTCCCTTCCCAGAATTAAAGAAGGAGCTGCTGGATGAGGCCCATAAATCTTCATTCTCTATTCATCAAGGAATCATGAAGATGTATAGGGACTTGAAAGAGTACTTCTGGTGGGATGGCATGAAAAGAGATGTTGTTGAATATGTCTCTCGATGCTTGGTTTGTCAGCAAGTTAATGTTGAGAGACAGAAGTCTAAGGGGATGTTACAACCATTACCCATACCCAAATGGAAATGGGAAAACATCACTATGGACATTGTCACTGGACTTCCCAAAACATCCAAAGGCAATAATTCTATATTGGTTATAGTTGATCATCTTACAAAGTTGGCACACTTCATTGCTATTATAAAGGATTTCTCTCTTGATCAGATTGCCAGGATATATATAAAGGAAGTGGTAAGATTGAATGGAGTACCACTTTCCATTATATCAGATCGGGATCCAAGGTTTACCTCAACATTTTGGCAAGGTCTTCAGTATACCCTAAATAGAGAGTTGAGCTTCAGCACTACCTATCATACTCAGACAGACGGTCAGTCTGAGAGAACAATTCAAACTGTAGATGAAATTTTAAGAGATTGGTCTATGGACTTAAAAGGTGGTTGGGATCAACAACTATCTTTAGTGGAATTTTCTTATAATAATAGCTTTCACAAAAGTATTTATATGGCTCCTTATGAATCTCTCTATGGAAAGAATTACCGAACTCCAACTTGCATGGATGAAGTTGGGGAAAGAAATATATTAGGAACTGATCTTGTTGATGAGATGGCATAAAAGGTCTGATCTATTCAACAACACATAAGAGTAGCTCAGAGTCGAAAAAAAATATATGTCGATAACCGAAGAAAAGACCAAGAGTTTGAAGTGTGTGATAAAGTGTTCTTACAAATATCTCCTTGGAAGAGAGTAATGGGATTTGGAAAGAAGGGAAAGCTAAGCCCTAGGTATATCGGTCCCTTCCAAATACTGGATCGTGTTGGGAAGGTAGCTTAAAATTGGCACTTCCACCGAATCTCTCTCATGTTCATTATGTGTTCCATGTATCTCTCCTGAGAAAGTACATACTCGATCCTTCACATGTACTCAGCTCAGAAGTTGTACCGCTGGAGCAAGATCTTTCTTATGAAGAACAACCGACAGATATTCTAGATCGTAGCGAAAAAGATCTACGAAACAAGACCAGTCACTTGGTGAAAGTTTTATGGAGGAACCAAAAATTAGAAGAAACTACGTGGGAGCTTGTGGATATGATGAGGGAGAGGTATCCTATTCTGTTTGTTAAGAAGTGAAGAATTTCGAGGGCGAAATTCATTTTAAGTGGGGTAGAATGTAACACCCGAGATTTTTATGAGAAATATTTTGTTTTTATACATCATCAAACGAATCTTTCACTACACACAACACTAGATTTGCTTGATTTACATGCAATCACGACATTCCTCTATAGCTTGTATTGTACGCAATACCGAGTTTCACTAGACAACGATATGCTATTAAAAGTTTATTAAAACTAGCCGTTATGAATAGTAATAACCACTTTATGAAATTTTGTAAATTTTATTTTCTCAAAATGGACTTTATTTTTGGATTCGGAATATCGAAATTAGACTATGGTGAAATTTTGGTATTTTTTTGAAAACGTTCATTTTTTTATGAATAGTTGAAACACTGGGTTACTATTTAAAAACTGACATTTTATTTAATTAATTATTTATTTTATTTAAATTTATTTTATATAAAAATTGATACATAATACATATATAAGTTCAGTGTAATTAATTGGAGTCATTTTATAATAATTTTAGATATATAAAAATTTTATTGAACTTTTGACCGTCTTTTACCCACCTCCTAGGAGAATTTGAAAATTTACATAAAACATAATTTTACCGCTTTTGTGAATGGAATTTCAAAAATCCGAGAGACATGGTTGATGTTAGTAAGTAAAATTTGGTTCAATGAGATGAAAATAATTTTTGGTGAATAATAACTTATTAATTTTATTTACCACGGTTAAAAGAAAATAGGGTAATTAAGGGTAAAAATGATATTATAATTACCCTAACACATGTCATAATTATATTGGATAAGTGTAATTCGACCAAAAACAAAATTAGGGATAATATATTACCCTTTAGGTCCACTTTTATTAGATTAGGACATTTAATATTATTTTATTTAAAGAATAGTTAAAATAGTTAAAATAAATAATTTATAACTAAAACATTTTTAATATAGGGTTATACTTAAGATAAGTACGACTATAAATAAAAATATAAAGTTAAAAATATTTCCTACATAATTTTATTTTATTTATAATTTTTAGACATTAAATAATTTAATTTATTTAAGACACAATGGTGATGGATTAATTATATTATTAATGAAATATTAACATAATTGATGTTATAAATACTCAAATAAATGTAATTTGAGACTTTTTATGAATTTAATTAATTTTATAGGTTAATATGACATGTTAGTATAGATTTAATTTACATTGTTCGAAGGAATAATGCTGTTTTGATTTTCACAAAAATCAATTACCAAAAAGTGTCAAAATTGACATAAAATAGTTTTCAAAACAAATAATATATTATTAATTGTTATTTTATTCCTAAAAATCTATGTATCGGCCAAAGGACATAGAAACGGTTATATATAATAATAATAATAAACCACTTGGGGTTCGTTTTGATTGTTATAGGAAGTTTATTAACCATATTGTGTAAGAAAACAAGAAGACACGGTAAAAGTAAAATTATTGAACATAAAGATAAATCCAAATAATAAGGTTAAAATAATAACCTAAAGTTGTCCAAATTTTTTTGGATGAGAGTATTTCGACCCATCTCCACCTTAGCTTAGAAATAAATCAATTTGGAGCTATTGAAAATCGAATATGACTTTATAATAAAATAATATTTTTAGTTTTTCCAAAGGTGCCCCTCTCCTCTCTTATAAAAGGACACCTCCTCCCTCTCCTCCTCACAGAACTTTGAGCCAAAAATCTCGTCCCAATGCTGACAAATTATATTCTACACTTCCCTAGACACTTCTTAGAGGTCTTGGTATTCTTAAAAGTCAATCCCTAGTTCCCTAAGAAGAGGTTTAGAAGAGGCGCATCAAAGAAGAGGTAATATCCATTACCGATCCTTTCCAATTTCGATCTTCTTTAACTTCTTATTCCTTAGTTGTTTCATTATTAAGTAATAACAACAGTTTCAATCATATAATTATATTTTATTATAAATAAGAAAAAACCCTATTTCACCTTCTATCCATCCTACGGAAAATAAAATCACCGCGCGTGCGTACGTACGGAATAGCGTCTCCACGCCGTGGTGTAATCTGTTTTCCACCGCCACCATACTTGGATGGGTATAATGGTGTAGAGAATAAATATATTTTATTATTTTAAAGTGATATTTATTCTTAAATGTTATAATTACACTCCAATATAATTCCACGATCATGGGAACGATATCATCACTCGTACGTACATATGGAATATCGTCTCCACGATGTGATGCGACTCATTCTACATGATCTTCATTGCATAATGATTATATAAATAAATTTAATGAATAAATATTATATATATTATACTAATAACATTCTGGAAATTAGTTATATATAATATAAAAATAAGAATAAGAATTTATTCGACAAAACACGCATAAGAACAAAAAAGCAATAAACACCCGAATAACAAGTAGCAATGTAATATTACTAATACGAAGCTAAGAATATGACCATATATGATATCATAACAATGATTAAAATTATAGAATAAGTCAATAACATTATTTAAATCATTATTCAGGAGGTTTGGACATTTACGAAGAAAATCGTACCTAAGGTAAGGGAAAATATCACAATCTCATTTTTATCTGATATTTTTTATACTTTGGTATTTTCTGGGGTGTATTTATCATCCACATTCATGTTTCCTCAATATGTAATATTATTTATATCCTCATACAATTTTTTAAATCCAATATTACTTGTTGGTGAGTTTTTAGTAAAAGATATGGGAGGAATCTTTTTTCATTTTTCGTACGAGGTAATTTTTGACTTTTCCGACCAAAGTACGAGAAGAATGTTTTTTAACTTATACGGCATGAATGGATTTTATGATTTCATAAAACATTATTTCTATGAATTTTCCTTAAAAAGTTTTCAAGTTTATATTTAATCAACTTAATTTAGTTTAAAATTGTATGATATGTTAATAAAGGAAAAATGTTTTTGTATTAGAAAGGATATTTTCCTCATGAATGGAGTACAAGCATTTTATCAAAATTATTTTCCACCTAAGATAATATAGGGTTCTATTTCTATCCCTATTTTTACATTGTTATGATTATGTTATGATTAAATTATTTTCATGATATCTTTGTATATTATATAGATTGTGTTATGATGGAATGATGTTTAGGAATCCCTTTTTTATTACATGGGTTATGTTATGATGTGTGATTTAGTATCTTGTGGCACACATATGAATGGTATCATTATGAGATGGGTGAGACCTATATCTCCCTCCAATGAATTGTGAAAATTTTTATATCTCATTAGATAGATATGGCTAGAATGTCATGTTAAACCAATTCAGTGATACAGGACTGAAACGAGGAGTGAACTTGGTTCAGAGTTGGACTTTGTCCGCTAAGATAGTCTTGGAAATGAGTATTGACTAATAAGAAATGATTCTCTACTATTATGTGTGTGGGCCAAAAAGTTTCATGTTTTATGTTATGATATATTTGGGATTACATTTCACTACTATGATATATCTGATGTTATGATATTATGATCTCTTTTATAGGTTATGTTCTCCAAAATGTTATGTTCTTATAAATATGATGTGATTGATATTTCTTCTGTTTACCCTTATTGAGCACTTGAGCTCACCCTTTTGTATGTTTTTTCCCCAGTTCAGGAAGAATGGTACTAAGTAGAATATTCCAAACGGGACTCTAGATATGATGAAATAAATGGGACATAATGTAGATTATTTATGAACCAGTTTTTTTTGTTTCCCAGTTTCTAAAGACACTATACCTATATGGTCATTTCATGGTTTTGTTATATGTTGCAATAAGTGTGCTTCAATTATGAAGTAATAAAAATGTATGTAAAGAATGGGTCGTTATAGATTTAGTCAAACGATCAACAATAACTCAGATTTCATTATTAACACGAGGTGTCTTTGATAATCCCATAACGAAGTCCATGGATATATTTTCTCATTTCCAGTATAGCATCGATAAAGACTGAAGCAACACTTTCGGTTACTACCGCTATGCATTAACCTACTGACATGTCAAACACTTCCTAGTAAATTCAGCAATATCTCTTTCTATTCTATTCCACTAGTAATACTCACAAAGATCTGTGTACATCTTAGTAATGCGCGGATGAACTAAAAAAGTAGAACTATGAGATTCACATAACAACTAATTCATCAACTATGAATCACAAGGCATACATAAACTCTTCCCAATCCTCAAAACAAAATCCTTATCAATGTTATATTCCAGAAACATACCATTCTAAAGAAACTCTAACTTTTTTTGTAACTCACTGTCTTTCTTCTATGCTTTCTTATTTATATCTGATAGAGATGATTACACTGGCACCTGAAACATAAAAGAAGAATTTCTGGCACCAAAAACTTCAATTCAAATGTTTTTCAAATCAAACACCAAAGGATCTCATTCCAAATATATCATGGTAAATAACTAATTACTTTTTTGAGTCAAATCATCAACCACTTTATTTTTTTCCATGATGGTAATAGATCGTGCAATCATATTCCATGATTAATTCCTACCATCTCCTTTGTCTCATTTTCAATTATTTCTGAGTGAATTTATGCTTCAAACATTGGTGGTTAGTATTTATTTCATATTTTACTCTATAAAAATTATTCCTCCAAATTTTTTATGCAAAAACAACATCAGCTAATTAAAATCAAGTGTAGGGTAATTTAACTCATGTGGTTTCAACTAACATGAAGCATAAGCAATTACCTAATCATTCGGCATAAGAAAACAACCATGTCCTTCCAACGAATCATCAATGTAAATAACAAAGTCACCATTTCTAGAATATTGTTCCAAAACCGGAGTTTTCTCCAATCATCTTTTCAATTCTTGAAAACAATAATCACATTATTTTGATCAAACAAACTTAACACCTTTTTGTGTTAACTTAGTCTGTAGACTAGATAACCATGAAAAAGGTTCAACAATCCTCAGCTAATAACCTAAAAAACCAAGAAACCTACAAATCATGGATTTATTTTTGGGTTTTGTCCATTCTTCAACAACTTTTCTTTTAGTTGGATCAATAGTGATGCCATTTTTTGAAACAATGTGACTAATGATTGAAATTTTCTATAATCTGAACTCACACTTTCTTAATTTCACCAATATTTTTTTTATTTTAATATTATAAAGACTACCCTTAAATGATTTTCATGCTCCTCTTTACATTTATAATAAACCAAAATATCATCAATGAACAGAACCCAAAGCTTATCAAAGAACTCATGGAAAATTCTATTCATAAGATCCATGAATACATAAGGTGCATTTTTTAAACCATGAGGCATAACCACAAATTCACAATTTCTTTATCAAGTATGAAACATAGTTTTCAGAATGTCAGCTTCCATTACTTTCAACTGATGGTACCCTGACCTCAAATAAATCTTTAAAAAATACTAATCTCTCTGAAGCTGATCAAACAAATCAACGATATGAGGAAAAGGATAGTCTTTCGTATAATTGATATTATTCAATTCTCTATAATCAATGAAAAGTCTCATTAAACCATCATTCTTTTTAACAAACAATACAGGAGAAACCCATCATGTTTTTCTAGGTTGAATGAAACCATTATCTAATATCTCGTGCAATTGCTACTTTAACTCTAAAAGTTCAATTTGAGCTATTCGATAACGGGGTTTGGAAATTGGATTAGAATCAAGAACTCATTGAACAATAAATTATACTTCTCGATCAGGTATAATACAATGAAACTCATCATTAAAATCATCAAGGTACTTATTTACCACTAGCACATCATTAATTTCATTTGTTCCATTATTTTGAACAATATGTGCAAGGTAACATTAATTTCCATCTTTTACTAGTTCTTGAGAGTCCTAATTTGCAAAAAA
The DNA here is from genome assembly GCA_963277665.1 of Viscum album. NCBI lineage: Eukaryota > Viridiplantae > Streptophyta > Magnoliopsida > Santalales > Viscaceae > Viscum > Viscum album. Next base: position 1,586,800,926 of record OY728135.1, on the reverse strand, counting down.
AATAAAGGGTTCATTTTTTACACAAAATGAAAATGTTTCTAAAAAGAGACCTCTTTAGGTCTGTAGTTAATCATAAATTGATAAATACAATTCCAATACATATACAAAATAATATCAAACTCTATTAGTGGTAATACACTTAGGTTTGCCGGTATATTCTTTCCACACACAAGGACTATAGGGTTCTTATAATTTCATTTTGTGAAAACATTTCCTCCAGGTGTTTTTACCAAAAATTCTGTATTGATATCTTGAGATGGAATATCCAATTTACCAAAAATATTCTTATAAATTACGGATTGTGTTGTCCCTTAATCAAATTACACATTGGCTTAATCTGAACAAACAAACAGTGTACCTGATACTACTGTATTTGATGGTCCAACATCTAATTAAGTAGTTTCAAATGTCTTCACCACCCGTTTCTACTGGTAGACTTGCTGCTTTCCCTTAGTTGAGTTCTTCATTGGACACTCATTTTCATAATGACCCATTTCATTGCAGTAAAAACATTTTTCTGATTGTAAATCGTATTTTCTTTTACAAATACCTTGATGTTTTTTAGTGCAATTACAAGTGTGATGTCCCATTTTACCACATCGGTTTCACTTACCAGAAATTAGAAGACATTCCCCATCTTTCTTTTCACCAATATTTTCACAAACTATAAACATAAGGTTCTTACCATCAAACATTTTTGATGATTTATTCATTTTCATCTACCACCTTGAACACTTATTCCATTGATTGTAATAGAAAACATGATCATCAGAAAACACAATTTCCACCTTCATCGAACAACAAAATAGTTTTTCATAACATTCAAACTCATGAGAAGTAAAAGAACTTTGATACATTGGATTTAATCTTGAGTTATAACAGTTGATTTTAGTATTAGGATGTCCTATGATATTTGTAACATGCCTTTCTAGTAGAGTGAATTTTTCTTCACAAGCTACCATTGAGCCATCCTCTTGCCTCAATTATAGGAATTTTTTTCCATATGATGATGAACAACCTATGAAAAATATGTCCCAAGAAACATACCTTTGAATTCATCTCAATCAAGAGCATCAATCTCCTCCCTTTCCCTGATATTTTTCACCAACGACCACCACTGATCAGCTTCGAATTCAAAATGGTAAATAGCATGACTAACCTTTTGATGTTCTAAACCCCCCATGACATCAAATAAATCATGTGCTTTAATCCACCCTTTTTCTAGAATGGGGTAAGATGATCCTCTGAATGATTAGGGATGTTGCCTCATGAAATGCTCCATTACTGACATGTTCCTCTATGGATGATCTGGCTGATCTTGTGCATGGTTACCACAACCATTTATATCCTGATTCAACTGTGCCATCACTACATCAAACTGATCAGTTCTGATTCTATCCATCTCAAGTTGCATATTTGGATGGTTGTCTTCATCTTAATGTCATCCCAATATAGCTGCCATGTTTCCTTTGCGAAAAAACATTCTGAACAAAGAAATATATTTGGCAAAGAAACATGGTAATCTGTAAATGCAATATCATTTCAATATAATTTAAATTACGGATATAAATATAAAAATACCCTAACTCCTAAATTTATCTAAACCAAACTCTTATACAAACTATTAGGACCCGATCTTAAACATTATAGAATATTTAATTAAATGAATAATTAACATTGAGGGTCTTTTCATGTCTTCATTTTAGGGAATTAGGCCATAACTATTACATATCATTTTAAAATTGCATGTAGACACTCCTACTCAATATCCATTTTTTTTAAATATAAACTCTTAAAAAAGAACATTTATAGTTCCTTGTTTTAGATAGCATGACTTCTCCTTAATCCCATGCTATATACTATTCATCTTTATGTCAGGTTGAAAACATTAAAAAACATGGAATGAGCATAAAAATCTTTGTAAGGGTTATAAAATACAGAAAGGAAACATTAACCCATCAATAAATATAAATCAATGAAACCAATACTTTTCAATAATAACATACCTCGTGAAATCATAAGATTTATGAATAACATTCTAAAATCATAAATCATAATGGTAACTTATGGAAATCCTAACATACTAACATTGTAGAAATCACAACTAAATAGGGAGACACATTTGGAATACCCATCATAGTATATTCCCTAAATCTATTGGGAGAAACATTAATGTTTACCTCTGTCATGTTACCCAATACATTGGAGTTCTATCTCAAGCCCCCCCACCCGAGGTTTATCACAGAACCACCTATATATGTAAACATTTCTCAAGAACCAAAACATATTCATAACACATAAAACAAACATAATGGAAAAATATCATTTCAACATTTCAATCACAATATTTATTTAAATATATTGTCATAAAAATCCATTACAAAAACCATTTTCAATACCAAAATATGTAAAAATAGTATATGGTATTTTTTTTCTTTTAAAAACATTATATCTTGTTAAGGAATCCAAAGATCAAATAATACTGACGGCGGAAGAAAGGTCGTTGTCAACACATACGTTTAAAAGAGACATTTTTTCATTTAGTAAAACGCTTCATAGAAAAAAAATTCTTTGAATAAATGTAAAATTCAAATGTTTTTTATAGCATATAAAATAAAATCGTGTATTAAAAGAAAATATGGCTTCATGAAAGGAGACTGAGATGAATTCCCTTACCTTGTGTCCGACTTGACTCATTCAGTCTTTAATATCCTGAATAATAAGGTAACATTAATTTATACTTTCTTAAGAACAATTTTCATGTTTATTATTCCTTTTATATCACTTATTACCATGTTATAAACATTATGTAATCATTTATGTTAATTACGTTCGTTTTGTCGAAATTTAGTTCTTGAGTCCAAAATGGACTTCTTATAATTAAAAGGTGTTGAAATGGAAAAATTTCATTATAACCAGAATGATATTCATGATTTAAGTATCAAATATCTCATATAAATTTCCATTATATATACTTATTTATAATAGTACATAACATTTGGAGGTAAAAATGAAATGCACCGTTCATGGAGACGGTAAGTTGTACGTTCGCATGAACGTTACATTCATTAATATTTATTATTTTAATGGAATTAAAACATAATGATACATAGGTATATTATACTTCCAGTATAATATAATATATAATATCATTAACTCTATCCTTCATACATCCAAAATAGGGCATCAATGAGTCATATCACTTTGAGGGGGCGGTAGTCCAGACTTCCTCAAATTAAAATTATCGCGTTTACACAAAATGGAAACCATAAATGTATTCTATAAAAAACGATAACAGAATAATAAATAAAACATAAAAATAATATATATCATATGAAAATACAGCTCCATCATAATGGCCACCAAGAGAGGTGGTAGGAGATAATCGAACAATCACAGTTTCGTGAGGCGTTAGTTTTCCATGCATAGAAACATTATGCACTTTACCCATTAGATAGTGGTGTGTGTAAGTGCAGTTTGAATACATATCATAACAACATCCTAGTATATTGAGGATACTTCTGTTTTAATAAAATAAATGAATAAAATGAGTTTAGGTGTTAGAGAGGTGAAATAAATGAAATAATGTTAAGAGAAAATGTTACCTTTAATTTGGGGAACTCCCTTTGGTTTGATCCAAATTAAATTGTTGAAGTGCCTAATACTTAAGGAAATACTTTTAAGAGAAGGAGAGGGATATTTATAAATTATTTTGGAAGGGTATGGATGATCCAAGGTTCCTGAGAGATGTGAGGAATGAGTTAGAAGTGAAGGCTTTTATATGGGGGATGAGGTCCTCTTTAGGAATGTTTGCAAATATTATTTTTTGATAAACATATATTCGGATCATAAAGATACAAAGCTCAATAACGTTGAATATAAGATGACTAATGTTAGAAATAAAACCATAAATTAATAATTGGACATGTTTTGGATATTTTTTTAAGATTTATAATTGTTTTAATCTATATCAATTATTAATGAGGTAAATACTGCATCATTATTGTGCCTTATATAATTTAATTTATTTGATGTCTAAAAATTATAAAATAAATACCATAATTTAGGAAATAGTTTGATCATTCCAATAAATATTTACTGTTGAAATGATAACTTATATAACCCCTTTTGATAATTAATTTACAAATGGATCTTTGATTATGTCATTTTTGTCTTTCCATTGTGTTAATTAATATAAAGTGTCATTATCACTTCCATGTGGCTCCATGGGGACCCAAAATCTACCCAAGGATGCCAATTCCCAGCCATGACTAATCTAATAATGTTAAGACAAGTCTAAAGATAATTTTCTATTATTATAATATTCTTTTTACTTTGAATTACCATAATTTCCTTTAACAATGGTAAATAAAAGTCAAAAGATACTATTCACAAAAAAATTATTTTCATCTTATTGAACTAAATTTTACTTAATAATAACAAAAATGTATTTCATATTTTCAAAATTCAATTCATAGAAGTGGTAAGATTTATTTTAAATGAAAAAGTCGGCTTTTTTAATTACTACTTTGTGGTTTAACTATTCATCCAAAATTGATGTTTTTCTGAAAAATACCTGAAATTCAGCATGAGATATATTTGATATTACCAATTCAAAAATGATGTGTATAATAAAAAAATTCAAAACATAGAAGTTTCATTAATTAATTTAAAATTTATCCCCACTGTCAAAACTAATAGTGTGTTTTTAAGAAACAATACCTGTCAAAAGATTGACACTTGTTTATTCCCAATTTCAAAGTAAAGTTAATTCAAATGACCAACATTGGATTAAATGGTAAAAACATAATATAATTGAAATTTCAAACCATTTAAAAATATAATATGACCATATAAATATATTATACTAAAAAGTCACTTTTGAATTAAAATACAGTATTTTTCACTTTTCATAAAAAAATGAATTTTATCAGAAAATTACCAAAAATTTACCCAATGATTATTTTGATCTCCCAATTATAAAGAAGAATTTAATTTTGTCAAATAGATCATATAAATTTGTCCAAAACTATATTTAAATAAGGTTCTCCGCTAAAAGGTTGTAAGTTGACCTTTTCAATAATATTACAGTATTTATGCTAAAAATTAGCATAATTCAAATTTTAAGCCTCTAACGTTTATTGGATAAAATTAAAAACATTTAACAAAAATGTATAATCAGATTATAGTTAATTCAATTCATCCCCACCATTACAATGGCTAGGTGTCAACTACAATTTAAAATAATATTATTATATTATTTGTGAGCAACAAAAAATTTCAATGAATCTCGTTATTGCGTATAGGGTACGCCATTGAACTTACCAACCCCTTTAAAGTGAAATTAATATTTAGTTCATAAATATGAATAGTAATGGAAAATATATTATTCGTTATTTACCATGGATGTTACAAAAACAGAAACATAAAATTACTTATATATATACAAACTATGATTTTTTTAATAATATATATTAACCTAATGTTTGTCTTAAATATCAAATATATAAAACCTGGATTTTTTAATACACATAATAGATTTATAAAAAATAAAATTTTTCGTAGAAAAAATAAATACATTTTTAAAAACCAATAATGAAAAAATAGAATCATTTACATAAATAGGAAAAATATATTTTTGTTTCCCACTACTGATGATTTGATAAACCGGATAAACCAAAAGGATCACAGATTGTATATTTTTTTTACTGATCCAAGGCAGTGCCAAAGTGAAACCCCTTTTATTGAAAGTATTTGGGAGTAATGATTCATATATTCTACTCTTCAATATCACTTTACAATATACATATATTTATATATATATAATAGGATATAAATGAAAAGGATCTAAACATATGTGGTCCCGATTAAACACTTATTGATGAAGCATAGAATGAAAATTTGTTATATTAAAATTGCTACTATTTAGATATAAAATGATATAAAAAATAGAATGTTATTGTAATCCACATCATAATGTTCCTACGCAATCAAGATAATGGACAATTTATATAAATTTATAACTATCCAAAATGAATAAAAAATAAAAAAAAATTAATCTGTTCACAATCAATAAACAAACCAGATAATGGTTGTAGGGTAAAACTTTTAGTATATTAATAAAATCAATCCTCATAACAACGACCAATGGATTGTCGATACTGATCAATGTTGAAAAAAGTAAAAAAATAGACAACATATTTTTTTTTGGAAAATGATTCTAAAATATTCGATAGCTAACTATAAAACATAAAACTACCTCATATCTGATGATGAATAGTAGTTTCCCTACATCATAGGAACTCCCCTTTCAGATCAAAACCCCATTCAGACTTTTCTATGACTCCCCCACTAGATATGATCCCCATCTTCATAGTTCTAACTCCCATCAATAAACTAAACTCATTCAGTATTCCTCGTAGGTGCTCGATCCTCCCTCTTGGATAATGCATGGATGGGACCACTAATGATGAAATTGTATACCTAAAGACACCAGCTTTTTCCTCTGGGTGATGAAGCTCCCATATCGGTCTACTACTCTAAAATACTAACCCTAAAAATATCATCCTGAAATTCTCATCCTGATATGGATTATCTATTCTTTTATAAACAATTATCTCTTATATGACATTTTTATTATGGTTGATAAGAATAATATAATTAATATTTATATTTTCATAGTTTTTACTATATTAGTTTAGATATAAAATTATAATTAACAAAAATATATTAATTAATTTGAATTTATATTTATTTTATAACATTTATAGTTATCCTAATTTCTATTCATAATTATAATATTTTGATATATGAACATTAATTACTTGTTTATTAATATATTTATAGTTCTTATAGCTATCTTAATATTGAAAATTTATTAAGTAAACCAAATTATAGTTTTTTCATTTAAAAAAATAATATATATTATAAAATAAAATAAATATAAACAGAATTTCGATAGTTTTTATAATCTATCCATTTTTAACTGTTATCTGTAGGAAGAAATTTTTAGTTAAAAATATTCTATATAAAAATAATTTCTAAATTTACATAGAAGAATTTAATTTATCACAGAATTTCATTCTTAAAGTAATTTTAATATTTATGACCTATGATTTTCTTAATGTATAAAATTAATAATTAAAATTGAACTATTAAAAAAATAAAAAAAATTCGTCGAAAGAGTGTCATAATTAAATCTTTATTTATCTAATTTCATTTTTATTGAAAAAATAATATTCATTATAACATTAATTAATCCTAAAACTATATTAACTTAATTTCATTTCTAATGTGTATTTTATTAAATAAAAACACTTTATAAGATATTGAAACACCCCTTAGTTGGATTAAATTATAAAATAATCCATTTAATAAAATATCTATATAACTACATTTATAATTTTTAGGATGTTAAATTATCCCCTCTTAAAACATCAGCCCCACCAATTCATTCGTAGTTAATAAATTTGGTAGTTCAATCATCATAATTATGAATACCTAGAACTATATAAATTATATACTCTACCGCTATGATTTTTCTCGATGGATAACATCTAATATTCAAAATTTTATAAACCATCACTGTGATACAATGTGTGAAGCCCCGAACCCTCACTTCATGATATAAAACATAAAAGTCTTTTATATATATTTTTTTAAAAATAATGAAAAGTACATATATAATTTCACATACCATGACCTTTATCGGTCTAGGTTTTGTAACATTTGATGAATCAATTAGATTTATCACGGTTCTACAAACAAAAAAAATACAACTAAATTTATTTGTGTGTCCAAACTCAGTAAGAAAAGAGAAATCATTCAATAATTTCTACAAAATCCATGTAAAATAAATTTAAAAGAAGGGATGCCCATAAATTTTTGATTATGGTGACTTGGAAAAATTTGATAATACTAATCCTTTTAAAATACTATAGTACATTAGAAAATAATTTTTCTCTTTAAAATTATTTAAAAATAATCCAATTATTTTTTTAATACACTTTATGCAATATTTTAAAAACAAATCCATGAGGCAACATGAAATGGAAAAGGAAGTATGGGCCCACTCATTGTCTTGGGGGATGGTTTCACTATACTTTTCCCATCCATAATCACATAGTTAAAGTGCCTAGATTTATACAAACATTTTAAAGAATTACTTATATATTTATACCATTTTTATTTAAAAAAATCATTAAAATATAATCATGTATTATATTCACATACAAATAATTATTTATATATAAATATATAAATATAATCATTCATTGGAAATCACTTTCAAGAATTGGTACAACCCAAACAAAAAAAATAAGCATTCAAAAATAATTAACATCAATTTATTCAGATTTTCATTAATAACATCATAAAAACATTTTTTGAAACATTAATCCTTAAAATTTAAAAATTCATCCTTAAATAAAGACATTATGTATTCATTTACATGATTCAAAAATGAATAATTTGAAAATATCATTTTGTAAATAAAAAATAATTTAAATACATGATCCTTGTGGATACAAGGAACTATAATTTTATATTCTAAAAATATAATGGACAAATAATTATATGAAGAAACCACTATATATAAAATATTATAAAGTAACATTTAATCCTTGATCAACATGGAAATGAAAAATTGGGTAAAATTCATAATTTGAAATGAATTGCTTATTCATTTAAAATACTAATATAATTTCTAAACATATATATATACATATATTTATATATATATCCATGCATTAATAATATGAAGAAAACCATACGTAAATATAAATTGAATGTAATACAGTAATTAGAAGTACAATGATATATTTTTTGAAGAATATATAATTGACAATATATATAAATATTCATATGTAAACAATTATAAAAATGAAATTTGAATTAAGATGACCATAAATAATGAATAAAAAATATTTGTATATATGTTTGAATGAAATAACTTTTACATAAATATAATACTCCCATAAAAATAATTTTATAATTTTGATGTAAATATTCACAGAGTATGAAAGATAATACTTATATATATGTTAAAATATAAACATAAAATTACTAATATTTTCCAAAATTATAAATTTAAATTTAATATATATATTAATGAACTTGAAAATTCCAAAAAATATCACATATATAAAACATTAAATTTGTAACACACTAGATAGTTTTGTTAAAAAGTAATTTTCACTTAAAATAGAATAAATTCATATTAAACAAATTTTAAGAAAATATAATCCCTTACCATAATGTGAAAAATGGATTTAGGCTTCCCCATATAAACTCTTGGATATAAAATATGGAAAAAACGAAATAAGATTGCATAAAGTTTTACAGAATGATGGAAAACCCATAGTGCATCACATTTTAATGGAAGAATCTAGGAGTCAGGATTTATATTGAATAATCTTGTATATTACTTTAATATTATACATATATTTATATATATGTAATCTGATATCCATGAAATTGATCGGAACATAAGTGGTTAACATGAAATGCAAGTTGAGAAAGCTCATATTGAGATTTTAATGTATAAACATTACTGTAAGTTGTATGTAAAATGGAAAAATGAAACAAAGGTTAATATACTTCATATCATAATTTTCTAGCACAATCATGAAAATGGACTATATATATATATATATATTTAATCAGATGAAATGCACAAAACAAACCAAAATAAATAGGCTCAATATCCAAAATCCAAAAAATATAATGATTATTGGGGAAAAGGCCAAAAATTAATACAATAAAACCACATAATAGTGGCCAATGGAATTCTGATAGTGATCAGTGTGGATAAAATTCCTACAATAGATAGCATAATGGTGTTGAAATGAAAATGTCCATGAAAGAATCATTAACTAACAATAAAATAGAAACCTACCTCAGATCGAAATTAAAATAATAGTTATCCTAAATCATTGAAACTCCTCTTTCATATAGAAAACCCCATTAAAAATTCACTCAGGCTCCCCCATAAGAAAAGGTAATTTTATCATTGTTCAAACACCCATTTACAGCAAAAAATATATAGTCTTCATTACCCATTCATGATCCTCCTTCTACGTTGAACCTGAACCAATATCCTTGAAGACAAACCCCTCTACTAGAAGAGACCCACTCTGAATTCATAGAGATTAATCTCCCCTCTTGGTTGATTGCTCTGAAAACTATGCCCCAAAATCGTATCTCGAAATTCATACAATAATATTGTTTTTCTAATTCATTAAAAAAGGCTATTTTTTGTTAAGCTTTTTTCTTCCGTTTGATAAAAATAAAATAAATAGAATATATTTTTTCACAATTTTCAAAATAATAATATACTCATAATATTATCATTAAATAAAAAATATTAATTAATTAAATTTTTTATTTATTTCATAACATTTAGAGAAATAATCAATTTTAATCATTATGTTAATATTTTAAAATAATAACATTCAGTATTGGGTTATTCATATATTAATATATCTTATAATTAAAAAAATATTAATAACTTGTTAAATAAACCTCAATATAATATTATTAAATTAAAATTTCATATATTTTATAAAATACATTAAATTTAATTATAATTTATATATTTCAATTATATCTTCATTTTTTTCAACCGTTATCTATATGTATAAAACTAATTACAAAAATTAAATTACATTAATTAATTTATTAATGTGTTTTTTTCTTAATGATAATTTAATATGTATGACCACACTTTCTATAATTTATGAATCTACATTAAAAAATTAAATTATTGAAATATTTATATTTAATACATTTTCAATTTAAGAGCTTTATATTAATTTCATTATATATCTATTTACTTTCTTATTGAAATATTATTATTAATTATAAAATTAATTTATCAAGGAATTATTTTAACCTAATTTCATTTCCAATGTTTATTTTATTTAAAAAATACTTTTCATAATATAAGAAAAACACATATTTGTATGATTATATAATAAATTAATTCATTTAATAAAATATTTATATAAATAAGATTATTATTTTAGAGATGATAGAGTTGACCTTGTGGGTGTAATAAGACAAACATATTTTTGGTTGTACTATAATCTAATTTATGTTTTTCATGTATTTAAATCATTACCTACTATTGGGTATAAAGTAATCCATAAAATAAATTTAACTTATCCAAAAATAATAATTCATATATACTCATGCTATTATAATAATGTGTTGATAAAGAGGGTTGAGTATCTCAATAGTATATGTTCAGTTATGATGTTTAAAAAATCCTAAAATAATTGAGGTCTAAAGAGTCCCAACACCCCACAACACATTTCTAGGATTAATTTCCCACATTTTAGATTCATGAATCATGGTCATGGACTCCATGTTTTTGTTTATAATGTTTTGACCACTATAAAATAGTTTAAGTTCGTAATTCTTTGACTGTGGTGAGATTTATATAAGTATACTTATATAGCACAAAATCATTAAAACAATACATGAATGGGTCCAAGGAGGCCCTGCATCACAAAAATAAATCCTGGATCCAGTTTCACATTGTTTACTATTATACGGTTTGGAGCACATGAAAAGTTTAAATTCATTTTTCTTTGACTAAGGGGGATTAGACTACATTCTGAATTAATGAACCAATGTGGTAAGTGGAACCTTTTATATTCATGATTCCAGGAAATGGGGAATCATTGATCTCAAGGGAATTATTTTCAAATAGAAGAGGTTCCCAATGTTAAGTGTCTAACGAGGCTCACATACAACATTTATACTATGAGATTATATGAACGCAGTTTAACATCTTTATTCATGGAATTTAAAGGGGGCCTATCGAGATGATGGGATGATGAGTCTATGATTTTTCTTAAAGATGTTTTTTTGGGAATATTTATGTTTCCTATAAGGCTGGGAATCCAGAAACATGTAGTAACAGAATCCGGTTTGGTAGAAGACTGACACCATTGTAGGAAATCCACTCTGGAAAGGGAATTAAATAATCTCAAAATATTTATGGGGGAATCCCATGTCTATTGAATGGTGTATGATTTTTAACAATTGAATACATATATTATAAGTAACCCTAACATCATATTTGTTAATTATCATATCATATTAAGATACATCCCAGTTTTATATAGGTAAAGACCATAGTTTAACGTCATGTGTTAAAGATGATGATATTTTTAGATTAATTTCCTATAACTAGAACAATATGGGATTAATACTAACTAGGTTCATAATTCATCAACTTGTTGAATGAATTTTTGGGTAATTTTTTATGGAAAATGCATTTCATTTTGATATCATACATATTTGACCAATTGGATCTTCTTTTATGGTCAAAGAGTTTGGACCAAGGGAAAACTAGTTTATGTTCATAGTGTTTGACCCAAGGGGTTCTTAGTTTATGGTAATAGATTTTGGACAAGTTTTGAGTGATGACTCAAATGGATATACATAGTGTGGTAGATTGATATAACCAATGTGAATAGTGGTCCTAGTAGTCCCACCTCAACACAAAACATTATTGAGAAGACCCACACAGAGTTTAGAGTTGTTATTAACAGACATAGACTCATAGTTTAGGTTTTTATTGTTTTGACTATGATTCTAAATAATTTAAATTATTTCACCTGGATCAAATGTTTTTCAATTATATTATTGGTCGAAATCTTACACCATACATCTTTTTAAAGCCCAATGATATGGGTACACATCCTACTGAGACACTTAAGCCGATCTGAGTAATGATCGATGTGGTAAAGAAGGATTGGTGAGGGTAATACCATAAAAAAGAATCACAATGAAGTCAGGTTGAGAATATCCCTGTAACACCAATCAACAAACTCAACGTGCACAGTAGCCTATAGGGGTAACACAAAATGAGTTGGAACTTCACCATGACATAGGGAGGTAGAAATTAGGTAATCTGAGAATTTATTGGACCGTATAAGGGGTTGGGAAATGAGATGGTATTCACTCATAACCTAGTTCAAAAAAAATCCACAATTTAAATAGTACAAAATGGGTTGACAAAATTGATGGATCAATTATTGAGAAAGTTTGAAACATATGATCCTATATTTTTCAAGAGATCCATTAAGATGTTGGTCTAGGATATGAGTATTATAATTTATTCCAAGACCCATCACCATTAGGGGGTCTGTTTGGATTTTATGTATGATAGAAATCAAAACCAATAGTGACATAAAGTGTGGGGATGAAATAAGGAAATCTCCCTGTGGAATTCTAAACCATAGGTTCAATTCCACAAGAATTCAATCACACTGGTGGGATATATATAAAACTAGGACTCGAACCCATTATCAGGGATGAGGATACTTAGGTAAGATAAAGAAATTTATGGATGTTTGGTTAGGTAATCATATGTCTCCTTATATCCAATAAAACTATGAATCAAGATGACTGTTTTTCTCTAATGAATCATAGTAAGATACCCGTGTTGAATGTTGAGTGATCACTCAGGAGAGGTTCAGGTCATTATATTGTATTAAATAATTTCATAAGTATTTTGAGTAGTCATATGATTTTCACATGAGATATCATGTGTTTTACACATAGGGTAAAGCTACTATTTAACATCATGTGTTGTGGATGTTAGTCTCAATAGTTTAAATTCCTAAAACATGGACTATAAAGATGTTTACAGTTTGAGGCTAAAGAGTTTGGACCTATTGTATATAGATTAAGGTCATTATTATTATTCCAATGATGCTATGAAGTTTAACATTATGTGTTGAGGATGATGGTTGTAGCCATTTTTGTTAAAATAGACTTGACCACGTTTTCATACATTTTAACATCACGTGTCAATGATGTGTTTTTTTTCTATTTAACACTAGGGAATGAGAAAATAGTACATTAATTTCATGTTCATGAAGATATTGACATTAATTATAGAGAATTTAATTCCTTACAACTATAATTCTTGAGTTATGTTTTCTCAAATAGTGCCACAAGTTTGGGATATGTCATAATGGAATGACTCGGGCCTCAACAACATTCATATTTTAGATCATCTAGAATGAGATCCCTTAATTATTCCAGAGATCTGACACCAAGGATGGTGGTCAAATAATATTTTCCATATCAACCCAAACATATTGGTTTCTGATCCATGGGGATCATGTGGTATGGTAATCCTACCATGGGATTGTCCTAAAATCCTCCCAAGAATATGCACAAGAATCCTATAATCACGAGTTAGGCTATGTTTATAGGAAAGTTCCATATGATAGTGTTCGGTCCCCAAGGAGGACCCCAATAGTAAATATTTATCCAAATAAAAACCTTCATTATTTTTATTAATTGATCAACAATTATATATATTCAATAGTGTAATAGCACCCAGAAGGAATGGATGCATAGATCGTCTTTTCGATGGGGCTATGATACATAGAATTTGTGGAATCCTAGATCAGAAATTCAATTGGGATATGGTTCCAAGGACGAGAATATGCCTTGATTGTTAGTTTGATGGTGGTGAAAAAACATGGATGTTGTGGATGGATGGATCATCATTTAAATATGATGATATCTCCCTAGATTATTGTCTCTCAAGTTTGTTGGTTCGATGGGGGTGATTGAACATAGGTAGAATGGAATTATGGATTTTTGGTAAGATGGGGTGATGTCTCCTATGAGGATTGGAATCCATGATTTTTGGTACGATGGGATGATAGTTCCCAAGAGGCATTATATCTTGCATCATCGATATGACATCAAGATGCATCTGAGGTGGTGTGGGAAAAATGGTCATTAGTTCAATTATATGATGGAACCCAGAAGTTGTGGGAGCCTAGAATGTCAGTTTTATGTGGTTATGTCACTTAGGAGGCAATGAGGCTAGAAATTTTGGTTCGAAGGGGTGATAACACATGAGAGGTGTTGAAGCCTGGTTTATTGGATTGATTGATCAATGGTAACAAAGAGGTGTGAAAACCTTTATTGTTGGTACAATGGTGTAATGTCACCTATGAGGTATGAAATCCATGGTTATTGGATTGATGGGGTTATAACTTAGATGAGGTGTTGATGCCATGATGAGTGATTTGGAGGGGAGATGACACCTGGGTGGTAAGGGAGACTAAATTTTCATTTTGAAAGGGTGGTGGTTCCTAGAAGGTTTGTTAGTATATCTCAAAAAAATATTAAGAAGCTTGATCCTAGGAGCTATGGATTCCTATTCGAGTGAAATATCACAGATTAGATAATATGAAGGTGGGAAAAATTCATTCTTCCACAAATTATTTTGTGGGAGAGTGTGTACCATAGACACTGGAGAAGGAATATGATCATCCTACCCCAGTAAAAGCATCGAGGACCCTACCTTAGCAAAGATGTACCTTCAAATAAAGGAATCCCTTCAACACATGTTTGACCTTTGGGTTGGTTGTCAGCAGTCTGGGGAGGACCTCCACAATGGATGATGACAGAGATAGGATGTACATATTTTAAAATTTATGGAAGTATAGCTTGGACCTATGTAGTGGTTGATGATGGAGATTGGGAGGACAGATGTGCCTTTTGGGGGGGGAGGACCTCTACAGTATATGATGATGATGATGGGGAGGAGTTCTATTCCTATTTATGGATTTTTGGTAATGATAGATATGGGAATGAACTCCATGAATATTGATGGAAGTTCAATTATGACTTACTCTCTAACTTGATATGGAGATAGGGAGGACCTCAGTGTCTGTTTATGGTAGTTAAGCTAGGACCCTCACACCAACTGATGATGTAGATAGAGAAGACATTTGTACATTATGATGATAGTGATTACTAGGACCTCCACCATGAGGAAATGTGACATCCAAGTGAATTTGTGACCATGTTTCCCTTCCCAGAAATATAAAATATATCATAGTCACTATCCAGAAGGAATTCAAACAATCAATTCTTTCTCTAGTTCAGAGATTTTAATGTTAATTTAGAGAAAATACACTCTATGTTAGAGTAAAATCAAATTCTCTATCCTAGATTATAGTGCCTCAGAATCCTCTGTGTGAAGATCACCACAACCAACATCAATTCAGTAGTCACATAGTTTATCTCAGGGGTCTGGACATCATAAAACCATACACAATCATTTCCTTCATCAACAATTACATTATTTCTATACCCACTCTAGATTCATTAAAATACACCACATAATATACCCCCTCCTCTACTAGTATAAATATTAGATTTCTTATCAGCATTATAATTAACTAGTCACAGGCTCTCTTGAAGTCCTTGGTCATGTTTTGTGTCATTCCATTAATTATCAGGGTAGTAAAAAGGGTTTCAGTCACATTTATGTTTTTCTAGTACCCTCCTTGGTACCTCCCTATTCCAAAAAAACATTTCACCTCTAACACACTCTTGGGTGGATCATACAATAGAACTTCATTGGTCATCATGGTTTCCACAACAAATCCATTCTCAAAAATGATATTCACAAAAAAAAATTGAACATCTAAGATCATGATATGGAAATTCTAGAGATTACCATTGAAGTATTTTATCTCAATGAATGTATAGGACCTCCCTTAATGTGCTCTTTATTCTCATCCACTGATGTAGATTTAATGAGTATGTTGTTAAATATGAAAAAAAACGGTTGAAGTTAGTCTATAATATCCAGTTCATTAGATCCATAATCATAGCATGAATATTATTCTTCCAAAAAATAATCAAATAGAACTCATAGCATCAAGGTAGAATGTTTCTGATGGTTTTGTTGTTGCCCTTCCTGTGCCTCTTTATTTCAATGTGTTCTCTTCATATGGGCCCTCACACCAACTATTCATAGGCAGGTGAATTTCATCACATGCATCATTAATGACTTATCCTTGTTTAAAATTGGATAATGGGATTTTTATACCTCCTTCCATATATTCCTCCTAGTATCGTGCTTCCATGATCAAGTCTACCTCAATGATTTGATTCATTTCCATGAAACTTGTTCTCAATTCCATCTCTCTGCAGAGATTGGTTAATTCATTTTCTTTCGTCTTGTGATGTCATTACCTTTTAGTCAGAGTAGATGGTATTGTTGTGAATGTATGGGAATAGCTGGATGTACGGTGAATTTGGAAGCTACATGTTTTATTAACCTTGATGTCATAGGAATATTATATGCGGAAAATTAATCATTGAACCTACGAAATCCCATGTTTGGAAGAAGGTAGTTAACACCTAGGGAGATATCCTCGATTTTTTTCTGCATCCGGGATCCCATAGTTATACACAAGGTATGTGTTATAAAGAATTTTAAAATTTCTATATCATAAGGATATAGATTAAAATGTCTTATTATGAGAGTTTGGGGAAAGAGATTAACCTCATTCGGAGATTTTTGGTGAATCATAACACCCCATGGAGGTGGATCTTGAGTGGAATGATCCAAACACCCCATTGAGGCAGATTTTGGATTGTGTATTATAATTTAAAGCTATGTCAAACCCTAGAGGTGAATCCCTAAAAGGGAGTGTCTGGATATTATAAAAATTAATTATAACATACAATAGAGGAATATACGGGAGGTACATCCCTGGGATGGAGAACATTAATAGTTTACTATAGAAAATAACACCTAATAGAGGTGGATTTAGGAGGTGATTCTCTTGGAGTCAGTACCCTGATAGTTTATTAATGGATCATAACACCACATGTAGAAAGATCCATTCTTGGGGATATTAAAAATTTTTGGAGTCGGGCTCATGTTGTAGTGACCCTCTCTTTTAAAACTATAAAAATACATCAGCATTTTAAAATTATCAAAATGTTATAAAAATAGAAACCGAAATACTATTTTAGTTAAGTGGCATTAGAAACGTTTATCAAAATTCACCTAACTCAATGAAATTCCATCAAATTTTCCCACAATGATATTCACACTAATAATTATATTTTAAAAAAATACTTCATAACCTGGTGAATAGAAAAATAAAAAAGGTGTGAGCTCAAATGTTCAGTACGGGTAAATAAAAGAAATGAATATTCATATCATATACATATGGGTATAAGAATGTGGTCATGATCATTCGAATATCATACCCTGTATATCAAATATCATAAACATGAATCATTGAATAAATATTTATAGGACATATGAAATGAATCATAACAAAATAAGTAGCATAATCCATGAAAGAATAAATTTGGAATATGACATGGATTAGTTTAATACACATCAATTTATTTCATAGTGAGTATATATAAGTAGAAAACATTTCACACAATAAGTTAAGGATATGAAACAATGCCCTCTAATATACTTATTTCTATGAAACCATGTCCACACATAATGTTTTGAATCTGAAATCAAGTTCATGCATAAAATTTTGAACATGTAATTTGGATCTCACCTAAATCTACGAACATATAATAATGTTCAAACATAAAATCTTTGACATCTAATCAGGTTCAAGCATAAACTTGTGGACAAGAAACATGGTCAACTAATAAAATTGTGAAAATGTAATTAGGTTCAAGAATAATATGTATACTCATGATTCAACCATCAAAAAACAATTCATTGGAGGGATATATGGGTCCCAACCACCTCATAATAAAATCAATAATTAATGTTCCCAATGATAGTAAAACATTCCTCATATCATGACCCATATAAAATATATGTTTTATAAACATCTTATTGTAACCCATGAAATGAAATGGGTATCATTAACATTTCATCATATCATAACATATGGAAAAGGGATATGTTTCATAATCAATTTCCTCAAATCATAACTCGTAAAATGAGTCCATTTCAAAATGATATAACATGTGTAATAAAAATGGGTGTCATAAGCATCATTCTATGAAAACATTAACCAGTCAAAAAATGTTAGGAATGGATGATTTGGATTATTTCATAGAAGGTTATGAGTAACATCAATGGATGTCCTCTTATTTTGAACACAGCTTGGAAAGATCATTTCAAAACAAAGTTTTTTGAACAATATCCTTTATTCTTTTGAAAAAGAATCTTTAAACCATAAAAAAAATTTGAAGACATTTTTCATGGAAATAAAAATTAAATCATATAAATAAATAATTAAAAATGATTATGAAACAATTTTAATTAATATTATATAAAGATATCCTAAAATAAATTCCAAACCATTTCATTTAAAATACTTGCCTACATATGGATAAGGCTTGAAAATAATTTGAATACCATTTTCCTTGAAAACATATAAAGGAGAATAAAAAATTTTCAACACATTTTTCCTCGAAAAATACATTCAAAACATATAAATATTTAACACTATTTGGAAACCATTATTTTTAAAATTAATTTAAAAAAATCAAAAAATTTATCCTTTTAAAAATGTAAACGACTCATCATAGAATTAATGGTGGGTATATCCATATATGTCGTATGAGGAATGGATACTATTCTTTTTGAATGGTAAATGTTTAGAAAAATGTATTTTTCCGAAAGTGATAAAAATATTCCTTTGAACACATAGGTAAAAGACCAAAATATGTAAAAAATTTCTATTAATGGTTATCATAGAATAGTATAGTTTTCTTGGAGGACCGTTATAGAAAACATGGTTTTGAGACAATATATATTTCTGACTAAAGAGATAGTAAATTTTCGATTTCTTTAAAAACATACTTATTAAGTATCTTACGTACAAAATAGTAGAAAAATGGTACAAATACATTAATAAATAATGAATTACCATTTGATATGAGGATACATGAATTTTCTTTAGAGAAGGATCATATTATTTCTTCAAATAAATCTTAAACAAAAAACCATATCGAAATGTGATGATATTGTTTCAATAAACTCTTAAAACGTAGTAATGTTGAACCTTACTCCCCCTGTATGGAAATGAAATTAAATTATTCGGAAAATATCATGAAAATAATGATATTCATTATATAACATTTCAATGTTATTATATATGTATAATGGGAAAATATAAGTTCATAACCTGGAATGTGTCCCAAAGAAGGAAAATTGAGACAAAATTATTTATCGATTTGGTATCTTTTGAAACATAAATCCCATGGAAGAAATTTCATCCATATTTTAGGTAAATACCAATAAATTTAGTTATTAAAACCATATAATACATCCATGGGTAGTTCAAAAACCACTCAATATAAATTGGTGGTGAATAAAGTATGTTTATCACAAAAATGAAAAGTGAGAAGAAATCAACTGACCTTGTGTCTTGAAACTTTTCATACACATTCAAACCACCTATATAATAAATTTCAATTTAATATAAATATTTTAAAGCAGCATATTCTATTAACTAATTCAATAATTTTTCTTATTATGACCTTCTATTACCCTCTTGTTAACCATTCTATGTTAATGTTTCTCTTTGGGTAATATTCCATTCATTCGTCACATGTGTCTTAATTTGTTATATCGTTGATTTTTATACTTATATCAGTATTGGAAAAATCAACCTAATAGAATAATTATAAATTATATTCAGTATATTTTAATTATAATAATCACTATAGTATAGATGTATTAAATCGAATACAT
The DNA here is from genome assembly GCA_963277665.1 of Viscum album. Lineage (NCBI taxonomy): Eukaryota > Viridiplantae > Streptophyta > Magnoliopsida > Santalales > Viscaceae > Viscum > Viscum album. The sequence continues at coordinate 1,586,780,399 of OY728135.1, read as the reverse complement.
AGTCCATTGAGATAGTAATCTGTACGTAGGAATGAACGTTGTTTCCATTTTCTGTTGTATTTTTAAAAGAAATAAGGATAATTAAATATATATATATATATATATAATAGTAGCATTATAATATCATATATATCATATATTTCCACTAAAACCATACATTATACATTCAAATTAGGGTTTTAATGACTAGCATCGCTTGGAGGGGAGGTAGTCCACACATCCTCAAATGGAATTAACATATTTACAACAAATGGGAAGTATAATGGTATGTGTTAAAAAGGATTAAATAATATTAAAGAAATAATAAATATAATACATAACATATATAAATCGTGTGTCAATCATATTTCCCACCATGAGTCGAGATGAGTAGAAATTAACAATCATTTTTTTGTGAGGGGGTAGTTCACCTTACAGAAAATGTGTATTTTTGTTACCCATTTTTTTGAGGTGTGTGTATGTTTATGTGTAAAAATTAGAATAAAAACATAATTTTTTATTTTAGATATTTTTCTCTGTTAAAAACTAATTTAATGAATATAGTGGATGGGGTAGAGATAGAAAATAAAATAAATAATCTTGAGAGAAGTCGTTACATCGGTATCAGGTAACTCCTTTTGGTTTAGGCCAAAAGGATTTCGTTGATTGATTTAAGTTCATTGGGAGGATTATAGGATAAATATAGGGATGTTGGGAGATTATTTGATATTATTTTTTGGTGATCCAAGGATCATGAGAGGTGTGAGAAAGTGGAAGGAGGGACAACCTTTTACAGTGGAGGAGGAGTGGAACTCTTGTAATATTTTGACAATGGAATTACATACACATTTTCCACAAAGCTTGTAGATCCAATAAAAGGACCAAATTAAATAAAATAGTGTATAGATTCTAAATATGGAAATCCATTTCCACTTGGACAAGTTGCTTTTTCGTTTTAGTCCTTAAATTTAAGGACTAGTCCATAGTTAATCTTAAGTTTACCTTAATCGGTCTAATTAATTTTAATTACATTAATTAATAGTTTTGGTAAAAAACAATGTTTAATTTTTATAAATTATATATTTTTATGACACGAAATTTGGAATCCATTTTTTTCAAATTCCAATAACATAATGTTCAAAAATTATGTTACGTTTAATTTCACTGACGATGCGACATTGTGGGTTTTAAATCATACAATGATCAAAAGTTTTTTATGTATTTTATATCAATTATCTATGTGATATTATATCCATTTTAATAGATTGAAAAACTTGATAAAAATATTATCCAATTAAACCTATAAACTAATTTAAAATTTGTATCCCTATAAATAAAGTAGATTAAAAGTAGGTTTGAAATAAAATTCATTATGTTTAACTATTCATTAAAAAAATGAAACCTTAAAAAAAATCCTCAACTAATTCTTATGTTTCTCTTAAAGAGATGAATTTTAATTTTTCATATTAAATGTATAAATGTTTCAAAATTTTAATGGTAAATGGGTTCTCTATTAAACAATAGTAATACTACCTTTATAAAAAATATAGTTTTTATGCATAAAATTGGGTTTGTTCTTATTTTAGGTATATATAATCTATAATATTAATATAAAAAACCTTTGATAGAATATATAACAAATTTATTACATTAATATCACTCATTAATTATAATTTATTTAATCTATTAGGGTAAAACAATTTTGTGACCACAAAAATAATAATATTCGTCTTTATATTTAGTATGTGTTCATATTCATTTCTAATTAATTGGAAACCTATGAATTCATATTTTATATGCGTAAATAATATATTTTCAAAAATTAGTTAATATTATTCATAAAAACTAATTTTACATCAGGGTTTTATTTTATTATATTAAATCATAATATTTTAATAATATATTATTGTTTGGTAGTCCTCGGTCATGTATGTTATGAAAGTCAATGACGAAAGTCATTTTTGCATGTAACACAAGATAAGAATGGGGTTACATGTATAGAAAGTTAAAATTTGTTTTTTTTGTAGTGAATAATTAATTTGGTGTTGTGTATAACACAATAAAAACATTGTAATTTAATGTAAAATAAATTGTTTTCTGTGTTTTGTTAATAAAAAAATATAAAAAAGATTAATTTGTTTTGGAAAATAATAATTCAAAAAATCATATTGTGTTATATTATACCACCCTCAAATTGAATTTCTCCCTTGAAATTCATCAGGGGAATCAATGGTCTAATACTTGAATGTTGCATTCATCGAAACCCACCTTGTAAATAATTACTAAAAATTCCCTTAGAAGGGAATTTTGGAACCAAAATGGTTACCCAAAAAAAATATAACAAGGTTTCCACATATTTGGACATATGTTATAAGTGAAATCATTGAAATGGAGGATAAATGAAACAATCATTCTCTAATGGAGATTGATAGAGAAAATGGATTAGATGATGTGGGTGATCACAAAAACATAAATCTAGAAAGTTTTAAGGGAACATTTGATTCATCAGAAATGAAGGTGCTATGATAAATCATTTTAAAATCTTTTTCCCAATTTTTAGGATTCATTTTGTTGTCAAGGAACCTAGGGAAACATATTTTCATTATTTCAATATTTTTAAATAAAAATGTGGGGATATATTACATTAATATCACAATAATCATTTAACATTTAACTTATGCACTTCCATAAATGGTAACAATATAGCTCTTCCAAAAGATGAAAATCAAGGGAATTTGAAAGAAGGTAATGAAATGAGATTATCATTGATCCCTAGTTTATCACAAGGTAGTACTTGGTTGTCACATTCCAGATATGTGAATACCCTCATTGTATATTCACTTGAATCATGGTAATACCCTAAATTAAAATAAATCTTTTTTGAAAACATGAATGCTTCATTATTTTAAATATTACTATATATATTCCTTAAATCTGAGAATTTGTAAACATAATCTAGGATTAAATATAACACTATTTCAATAATCAGTTCCATGATAATCCATACTATCAAATTTACTAAATCAGATCCAATAGATCTTTATCCAGAAAATATTATCTCAATGTCATGCATTATTTAAAGGTCACCATTCCTTAATCAAAATATTACCATTCCGTGAAATCACTTTTATATGTCTTTATCACCAGTAAACATGTCGTTTTAAATCCATACTGAAAAATAATTCTAAAAATACACATATATTTCATAATTCATATAACATAATCATTAAAATTCCAAAACATAAAGTCATTATTATTCCAATATTATTCATATACCATTAATCAGGCTTTATCAACTTAGTACATAATGCATCTCTCCTATAATGTGAATCATAAATCATGTATTAAGGTTCTTCTTCCTCAATATAATCATTATTCTTATGTTTATTGCATGAAATATTGGAATAACATTAAAAACCATCCACATGTCATTTGGAGCCTCTTTCTCATTACAAGTATAACCAATACTCATACCAACATCATAATTTTTCTTTTGAGATTTCAACTTTGGATTTTTATTTTCATTAAGACCATGATTTACACATAAAAAACAATCATTTTTAATGATGTTTTTTTTGCTTCACTCTATTGATTACACCAGAAATCACATGGTGAGAAACAAAAAACATCGACGAAAACCATATAATCATGAAAAATTATTTATATAATGTACAAATTGTGACATCTTCCATAATATATTACACAATAGGTCTATATTAGGATATTTATTTCCATCTAATATTTAAATGCTTTATGATGGCATGTGAAGAGATTTTGAATTCAAAAGAAATGTCCCCCCGGAGTGTCAAACTAGGTTTTCATTAAGGCCCGTTATGGTCTACCAGATTACCTAGAGTAAGGCATAGAACATCTTATTAGAGTTGATAATCCTAGTTATCTGTTCCAGATCCATATCCACTTGTAGTATCCTTACATGGATGTATTTCTAGGAAACCACTCATTCTACCCTTTACAAACAAATATAGGGTATTTTCCTATACATATATATTTCCTTAAACTTATCATTCAACATGTCCTTAGGGATATCACAAATGGTTTATCATACTAGCTTCCAAAGGATAAATAAACCTTTCCTATGATACCAACTACAATGAACCGATATTTTTATGAAATAACATTATGTCACTTATGCAGAATATATAAAAATTATACAAATGAAACCCACATACAATATTAGTTTTGTTCATGTGGAAACATGAAACAAAAATCTTTAAACTCTATGAACGTTTTTCAGTGTTTCCCACAAAAATATTTCCCCTTAGAAATTCAAATAGAATACATTTATTCCTAAACTTTGGAAAAGAAGCATTAGAAAGGGGTGAGCTCAAATTATCAGTAAGGGTAAATAAATGAAATATGTATTCATATTATTAACATAAGGGTAAAATAACATGATCAGGTTCATTAGAATATCTGTAAGAACCCATTTTTTCGATGAAAGACTTTCGAATATTTCTTGATATTATTCTAGAGTAGTGACCTTAGACGACGTGCGATTCCGAGCCCCAGTGTTTCCGGAATTAAATATTCAGTGCGTTCACACTGGAAATGCCAAATAAATTGGATTACTCCTAAAAGGAGTTCTAAATCAAAGATCCGAGTGTACGGATGGGTCTATAATGGGGTGTTTACCCTATTAACGACATAAAACTTGTCGGCGCAGGACGTTTGGACCCCTTTCCCGCTTTCGGAACATTAGACGGATAATTAAATTAATTAATTATTTCGGTTATTGGTTAAACTTGGGTATCTCTTAAAAGGTGGCTCGGATTGGGAAACAGAAGGCACCGTTCAGTTCAGAGAATGCTTTTTAGCCCAGGAGGTGTGTAAGATTCATGGGTGCGGACCGTCTATGAAAAATGGCCCCATGGGCGTTTTCGTAATTTGGCGGCCTCTCGTGCTAAGTTAAATAACTTTTGAACGGGGCCTCAGATTAAAATTTCGAGACCGCCATTTTTGTAGAGACCCAAAGCATGACGTACATGGAAATTACATTACTTTAGCGGAATACTTAATACATAACAAAAATAGACATACAAGGACCATAATAGTTTAGTGTCTTTGGAAACATGGAACGTAATTTTCTAATCATGGTGAAATATCATCAACATCTCCCATAAAGATCATCCCCTTTTTTTCTTACCTAAAACCTTTCTATATATCCTGGGGAAAAGAAAACATAAAATGGGTGATCTCAAATGCTCAGTAAGGGTAATCATGGGTAAAATAAAACATACCATATACATTTGAACTTAAAAACCTGAACATAATGTTTAAACATCAAAAGCTTGAGCAATGACATAAAACATGGAAGTACGTAAGGCATAGATCATAAATAAACACTAAGAAAGATAAAATAGCATGGGAATAAAACATGTAATTGTGGCAACCATTAAGCACATGATATGATTTCCATATTAGCCAAGTCATTTATGCCAAGACCATCTTAGTGGAAAAAGTCTTTTTCTGATTCGAGTTCACTCCTCGTTCCAGTCCTGTATTACTGAACCGGTTTAAATTGACGTTCCAGCCATGTCTATCTCATGAGAGATAAATCTTTACCCAATGCATTGGAGAGAGATATAGGTCCCACCCATCTCATAATGAAATCATTCTTACTTGTGCCACAAAATAAACATACATCATTCATAATAACCCAAAGAATAAAATGGGTTTCATAAACATCATCCCATCATCACATAATCCATATAAAAGTAATGGATATCATTTCATAATAATAAAAGTGAAACCATTTAAATCATAGAGGCATTATACTTGAAAGATACACATATGAAATAATGTTATCTTAGATGGAAAAATGGTTTTGATAAAACATTTGAAATCAATTATTGAGGAAAATATCCTTTATTTTTCAAAATCATTTTCATTTCACAAAATGTTGTGTAAATTTAAAAGAAAATGATTTTGTTGAAAATATTCATGAAATATTTTGGAGGAAGCTTCATGAAAATAAGGATTTTAAAACAGTAAAAATCTCTTCGTGCTGTATAAGTTAAAAAAACATTCTTCTCGTACTTTTGTCGGAAAAGTCAAAAAGTACCTCGTAATAGAATGATTCCATATATACCATATAGTAAAAGTAAAAAATGGGTAAAAATGACATTAAACATACATGAAACAGTTTTTAGGAAACATGGACATGGATGAGAACAATAACCCCAGTAAATACTTACGAATAAACAATCCCGGATAAGAATGATATTGGAATAATTATCCCTTACCTTAGGTCGATATGCTTCGTATGTATCCAAAACTCCTATATAATGATTTAAATGAAGTCATTTACTTATTACAGAATCATATTCATTGTTATTGTATCATATATGGTTCACTTATGGCTTTATATTACCCGTTCTTTTGTAAATTCATGTTAAAGTAGCGTTTTTGGTAAAATTGTTTCATTTGTCGTTCGTGTTCTAACTTGTAATTATTCATATGATTACATAGATCATGATTACTTACATCCATAATGTAAAACATGATTTATATATAATATATATTAATAATATATATATAATGGATCGATAAATGGAAACAAATACACCGTTCATGGAGACGGTAGGTCGTACGTACGCATGAACATTGTTTTCGTTTCCTTATTGAATTGAATGGAATTAAGTAGATGACCTAAATATACATATACAAAAATCCAGTAGCATTATTATTTCATATATTTCATGATTAATTATTATATATACTTTATAATCATTCTTTAATGGAGATCATGGAGAGTGAATCTCATCGCGTCGAGGAGACGATATTCCGTACGTACGCACGAGTGATTATATCATTCCCATGATCATGGAATTGTATTAAAGTGTATGTATAATATTAGAGAATCAATATCACTATGAAATAATCATATATATTGAATACTTTCACCATTATACCCATCCATGTAAGGTGGTGGTGGAAATTAGATTACACCACGACGTGGAGACGGTATTTCGTAGGTACGCACGTGTGGTGATTTCGTTTTCCGTAGGATGGATAGATGGTGAAATATGGTTTTTTCATACTTATAATAACATATCAGTATATGATTGATACTGATGTTATTAACTCATAATTAAACAACTAAAAAAGACGAAGTGGAAGAATAAATAAAGTTGAATGAATCGGTAACAGACATTACCTCTTCTTTGAAGCACCTCTTTGAGACCTCCTCATAGGGTACTAAATTTGGTCTTTGAACATGACCAGGACCTCAAGGCTGTTTCTAGGGAAGTGGAGAAGAATATTTTTCAGGGTTTGGCTGATCTTGAAGGCTCAATGTGGTGTGAGGAAGAGAGGGAGGAGGTTCACTTTTATAAGGGAGGGTAGGGGCACCTTTGGAAATCTTAAAAATATTAATTTATAATAAATCTTACCCCACATAAAACTTCCAAAAATGACTCAAATTCAAATATAAGATGAGATAGGGTTTTAATCTCATCATCCAATAAATTTTAGACATGATAGGAAATTATTTTAAACATTATCAACTCGATTTATCCTTACTGAATCAATTTAATTTTATTTGTGGTAATAACATTCTAAATTTTAAATTATAACAAAAAATTACTTATTTGTTGTGAATTTTCCATAATTGGATACTTTATAACATTTTAGACCATATAAATTCAAATTTATAATTTTTTAATATTTTTTGGATTTTTAAAAAATTTTATAATATGTTATTTTTATAAAATAACAATAGTGTCAATTTTGACACTATTCATTTATATGAATTTAAATAAAATATATACAGAATATATGTTTGAAATAAAAGCATTAATAGATTCATAAAAAGCCATATGTATCTTGAAAATTAGTGGATCGCATTAAATAGTTCATATAATATTTATTTTATTATTTTTAAAACCATTTATTTGGTTTATCTCTTAATAAAATAATTACTACAAACTTTTTGTATAATTATTTAATATACTTATTTTTTGCATACGAATTAAAAAAAAATCCTATGATGAAGATAAATCTATTAAATTTTACAATAATACTTTTACTCGAATTTATCATCTTAAAATCACAATATTTAAATTGTTATATTTATTAAATTATGAAGGTGACAACTTTGGCATCATTTAAAATAAAATAATATAAGTGTCATAATTACTTTTATAAGACTCCAAACGGTTTTATATTAGGTCATTAGATTATTATGATATATCATTACACTAAAAATAAGTTTTTGTCAGGTTTTTGGGCCTTTTAATGTGTAATATTATTTCAATAAAAACTATATTACTGATTTTTCACTTAATAAATAATATCTGCATCATTAATGTATCACCTTTAATGGTAATTATTTAATCCCTAAAAAATCTAAATAAATTATCATGATGTATATGATTTTATTATCTTTCGGGATACTATTCATGTTCGATGTTTTATGATGTTTGTCACTAAATTAAAATTATTATACATATAAGATTTAAGAGAGTGACATGTTGTCACTTTCATTGGTTTTAATAATCATTAAATTATTTTCATGGTAAAAAGTCCATAAAATGAATATAATTAGACCCTTAGGTGATATGGATCGACTTTTAGTCATCCAATAGAATTTTTTCATGTGTTAGGGTAATTTTATAATATTATATTTACCCTTAATTACCCGATTTAACTTTAACTATGGTAAATAAAATTTATCGTAGTCACTATTCATAATTCCCAAAAATAAAAAGTAGCCTAGAAACATAATTTCCACCCACTGATTCCATATATGGAATCCATTTTTTCAAATTCAATACACAGAAATTTCTAAAATTAAATTAAAATTAATCCTGTTGTCGAATGAAAACGAGTTTTTGTTTAAAACATTGCAAAAGATTGAATTGATTTAACCTACGAATTCAATGTAAAATCACTGCTAATGTCATGAATTATATTAAATGGTAAAAATATATTCTATTTATACTTTAAAACCATTCAATATTATAATTTAACCACATAAGTTATTACGATGAAAAAAGTTGTTTTTAATTAAAATGTAGCGTGTTTTTAGTATTCATTAAAATATGAAAGTTATCAGAATACTATGAAAAATGTATCCAAGGTAAAATTTAATATCCTGATTCCAAATAATAATTTTATTTTGTAAAATTGAACTTATAAACATGTCAAAAACTAGATTTAATGTGGGTGTGCCATCAAAAAGCGGCAAAACTGCATTTTGAAAAAAATACTTATTTTACCCGAAAAATTTATTTTGTTCTTATACCATGTTATAGAAAATGTGTAAGATGAATAATAATGTTATAAAATTCAAAATTTAGTTTATACTATTCATAACGGCTAATTCATAATAATATTATTATAATATATCATTGTTTAGTAAAATCTGGTATTGCGTACAACACACGCTATCGAGGAAGGCTGTGATTGCGTGTAATGCAAGCCAAGTCAGGGTTGCGTGTTGTGCAAGAATACTTCGTTGTTTTGTATAATAGAATCCAACCATATTTCAGTTATACATTGAATATATATATATATATATATATACTCAATGTTTCATAGAATAACTATTATCAAAATTGTGTGTAACACGATCCAAGAATAGTGTTGCTTATACTGCATGCTAATACGGTGTTGCGTATAGCGCAAGGTAATCATGGTGTATCATAAAACATATGATATTAATGAAATAAAAAGAATATTTTTCATAAACCTTCAAGGTGTTACATTCAACCCCCCTTAAAATGAATTTCACCCTCGAAATTCGTTGGGGTTATAAATTGTTTACTACTCGAAAGTTTGTTAAATAGAAACCCACATCGTAAAAAGGAATACCAAAACATGGCTTTAAAAACTAATGTATGAAATGTAAAGGTTACCCAAATTAACTCATCACTGGGTTTCCACATAGGAGAACATAGGTGAAAATATGGATATGGAGGAAAAATTTAACCATCATGTTCTGATGGAGAGTGGTAGAGAACATGGCTATGAAATATCCAACAATCACAAAGCCATAGATTTGCGATGATCTTAAGTACCATCTGATTCATCAGATATAAGGGAACTAAGACAACATTTTTGGTTTTCAAGATCATTTCCCTAAAGTTGATGAAATTGGAAATATAAGAAATACTTTCTTGATTTTGGTACAGTCTCACCGTTGTTTTTTCCTTGGACAATTTCCACTTTATCTCTTAATGAAATGAAGTTGAATTTGTCATTCCTGAAGTGTTAGTAGCTCATGTGATAGAATGATGGGTCATTCCATCTGTCTCAAACAAAAGGTTATAAAAGTTATCAAAAATACATAAGTCTATCTATAGTGAGATTAATCATATATGATTTCTAAAATGGACTTATACTTCATATATCATACTGCTTAATATAATAATACATGTTTCTACTAAACAGGTACTTCCTGTAGGACAGTGGTGGGCAATAAAGGCCAGTCGCACTTCGGTTGTGGGTTCGATTCCCACAGCCTTGTCCGACGCGATGGGTTGTCACCCATCCTGCAGGTTATCCTTTTTCTAAAACTACATTAATATAAAATCCCATCAATAATATCAAAAAAGTTTTATCCTTAAACAATACTAACTTATGTCCAACATAATCCATTCCAATCTTTAGTCTTATCTAAAATACTTCGGTCCAAGATCATAGTATAAAGAAAATGATTACTTGAAATGTCATCAACCAAGCATGTGAATACCATCATTTATCCCCCATATATCTTATTAGTCACATTCCAATAATGTGAATACCTTAATCATGTATTCTCTTGAAAAATGAATACCCATTAAACCTTAGTGAAATCATGAATGCTGTCCAAAGTTAACTCTTTCCACATACCAAATTCGAAAAATTCTATATACTCAAACCATCATATAACCTTCTCCTTATATCAGTCATGAGCTCATGAATACTATCAAACATTTAATTTTCTCCTTATCCCTTCATTATGCACATATCATCTACATTCCAAAAATATCTGAATAACCATTCATGGATACTGGTACCATTAATCATACACTTTCAAAACTCAAGGAAAGAAAATAGTGTAACAATAATTAGATGTCGCTTTGTTCCATAGTACAATGAGATTACTTATACAACATTACACTTGATAAACATGTAATAATTCCACTACCTTATTAAACCATTGACTGAGATTCAACAATTCTTTCATCTCACATATCATTTGTAGTCTCTTCATCATCATCAACATAAATACTACCCATACGGTAGTACTTATTCTCTTAATGATACTTTACCTTAGGGCATTGGTTTTCATAATTCCCATACATTCCACATTTAAAACATTTAACCATTGTTGATGTCGTAGAAATACCATTATCCTCATCCATGGTGTTAACTGAACCTTTTCCATTGCACATATTGGCTTTGTGTCCTTTTCCACACCCAAAGCATCTTCCAGTTCCTTTGAAACAATCTCCCTGATGCCTCTTCCCACATGATTTACATGAGGGAAATTGAACTTTCTTTCCTCTATGATCATCATGAAACTCCATCTTTCTCTTATTATCTGAGTCAGGAAACATACCAATGTTGAAATTATTAATCATATTATGAGATTTCTTATTAGGAATAACAATGATGTTTAGACTTCCAAATCCCATTTCATTTGGTTTCTCATGAAGAATATCATTCCATTGTCCGTTAGATCCTCCATTATCATGAATCTTCCTGTTTCCAGCCATTTTCTAAAACCCAAAAATAGTAGTGTGAGAGGAAAATATCATGATAGGGAAAACAACATAGTAAAGGGGGATCACCCTCAATATCTAACATCTTAGGTTAAATTCTAAGATTGTTACCATAGTTCTAGGACTATATCTTATACATATACTTATCCTTAGGGACATCCCTAGACATACCTTAGAAATATCTCTAGGGATATCACTAACATTTTCGCATCCTAGTTTCCAAAGGTTGACTAAACCATTCCTCTAATACCAACTGTAGAGACCCAAATATTGACGTACATGGACATTGCATTACTTTAGCAGAATACTTAATACATAACAAAAACAGACACACAAGGACCATAATAGTTTAGTGTCTTTGGAAACATGGAACGTAATCTTCTAATCATGGTGAAAGATCTTCAATATCTCCCATAAAGATCTTCCCCTTTTTTCCTTACATAAAACCTTTCTTTATATCCAGGGATAAGAAATCATAAAAAGGGTGAGATCAAATACTCAGTAAGGGTAAGAAAGGATAAAATAAAACATTCCATATACATTTGAACATAAAAACCTGAACATAATGTTTAAACATCAAAATCTTGAGAAATGAAAGAAAACATGGAAGTACGTAAGGAATAGATCATAAAGAAACATTAAGAATGATAAAATAGCATGGGAATAAAACATGTAATAGTGGAAACCATTAATCACATGATATGATTTCCATATTTTCCAAGGCATTGATGCCAAGACCATATTAGTGGACAAAGTCCCTTTCTGAATCGAGTTCACTCCTCGTTCCAGTCCTGTATTACTGAACCGGTTTAACTTTCCGTTCCAGCCATGTATATCTCATGAGATATAAATATTTACCCAATGTAGTGGAGGGAGATATAGGTCCCACCCATATCATAATTAAATCTTTCTTACTTGTGCCGCAAAATAATCATACATCATTCATAATAACCCAATGAATAAAATGGGTTTCATAAACATCATCCCATCATCAAATAATCCATATAAAAGTAATGGATATCATTTAAAAATAATAAAAGTGAAACCATGTAAATCATAGAGACATTATACTTGAAATATACACATATGAAATAATGTCATCTTAGATGGAAAAATGGTTTTGATAAAACATTTGAAATGAATTCTTGAGGAAAATATCATTTCTTCTTCAAAATCATTTTATTTTCAAAATATGTTATGCAATTTTAAATGAAAAGGATTTTTTTGAAAATAGTCATGAAATATTTTGGAGGAAGCATCATGAAAATAAGGCTTTATAAAACAGTAAAAATCTGTTCGTGCCGTATAAGTTAAAAAAAACATTCTTCTCGTACTTTTGTCGGAAAAGTCAGAAAGTACCTCGTAATAGAAATATTCCATACATAACATGTAGTAAAAGAAAAAAATGGGTAAAAATGACATTAAACATACATGAAACCATTTTTAGGAAACATGGACATGGATGAGAACAATAACCCCAGTAAATACTTACGAATAAACAATCTCGGATAAGAATGAGATTGGAATAATTACCCCTTACCTTAGGTCCGATATGCTTCGTACGTATCCAAACCTCCTTTATAATGATTTAAATAATGACATTGACTTATTATAGAGTCATATTCATTGTTATTATATCATATATGGTTCACTTATGACTTTATATTACCCATTCATTTGTAAATTGATGTTAAAGTAGCGTTTTGGGTAAAAGCGTTTCATTTGTCGTTCGTGTTTTAACTTGTAATTATTCATATGATTATTTAGATCATGATTACATACATCCATAATGTAAAACATGATTTATATATAATATATATTCAGAATATATATATAATGGATCGATAAATGGAAGGAATACACCGTTCATGGAGACGGTAAGTCGTACGTACGCATGAACGCTGTTTTAATTTCCTTATTTAATTGAATGGAATTAATTAGATGAAATAAATATATATATACATAAATCTAGTAGAATTATTATGTCATAAATTTCATGATTACTTATTATATATACTTTATAATCATTCTTGAATGGTTATCATGGAGAGTGAATCTCATCGCGTCGTGGAGACGGTATTCTGTACGTACGCACGAGTGATGATATCATTCCCATGATCGTGGAATTATATTAAAGTGTATTATTAATATTACATAATCAATATACCTTTAACATAATCATATATATTCATTACTTTCACCATTATACCCATCCATGTAAGGTGGTGGTGTAAATTATATTACACCACGGCGTGAAGACGGTATTCCGTAAGTACGCACGCGCGGTGATTTCGTTTTCCGTAGGATGGATAGATGGTGAAATATGGTCATTTCATACTTATAATAATATATCAGTATATTATTGATACTGATGTAATTACCTAATAATGAAACAACTAAAAAAGAATAAGTGGAAGAAGAAATAAAGTTGAATGAATTTGTAACAGACATTACCTCTTCTTTGAAGCGCCTCTTTGGGACCTCCTCTTAGGGTACTAAAATTGGTCATTGAAGAAGAAAAAGCCCTCTAGTATGTTTCTAAGGAAGTGGAGAAGAGAATTTGGCAGGAGTTGGCCGATCTTGAAGGCTCAATGTGGTGTGAGGAAGAGAGGGAGGAGGTTCCCTTTTATAAGGGAGGACAGGGGCACCTTTGGAAATCTTAAAAATATTAATTTATAATAAATCTAACCCCACTTAAAAACATCCAAAAATTACTCATATTCTAAAATACGATTATATAGGCTTTTAATCTCATCAATCAATAAAATTTAGACATGTTAGGAAATTATTTTAAACATTATCAACTCGATTTATCCTTACTTAATCAATTTAATTTTATTTATGGTAATAACATTCTAAATATTAAATTATAACAAAAAATTACTTATCTGTTGTTAATTTTCCATAATGGGATACTTTATAAAAATATAGACCATATAGATTCAAATTTATAATTTTTAAATATTTTTGTGATTTTTAAACAATTTTATATTATTATATTTTTATAAAATAACAATAGTGCCAATTTTGACACTATTCATTTATATGAATTTAAATAAATTATATACAGAATATATGTTCGAAATAAAAGCATTACTATATTCATAAAATGCCATATGTAGCTTTAAAATTAGTGGAGCACATTAAATAGTTCATATAATATTTATTTGATTATTTCTAAAACCATTTATTTGGTTTATCTCTTAATAAAATAATTACAACAACATTTTTGTATAATTATTTAATATACTTATTTGTTGCATAAAAATTAAAAATAAAATCCTATGATGAAGATAAATATACTAAATTTCACAATAATACTTTTACTCGAATTTATCATCTTAAAATTACAATATTTAAATTGTTATATTTATTAAATTATGAAGGTGACAACTTTGGCATCATTTAAAATAAAATAATATAAGTGTCATAATCACTTTTATAAGACTCCAAACGGTTATATATTACGTCATTAGATGATTATGGTATAGATATACACTAAAAAAAAGTTTTTGTCAGGTTTGTGGGCCTTTTAATGGGTATTATTATTTCAATAAAAAACTATATTACTGATTTTTCACTTATTAAATAATTTCCGCATCATTAATGTATCACCATTAATGTTAATTATTTAATCCCTAAAAAATCTAAATAAATTATCATCATGTATATAATTTTATTATCTTTCTTGAGACTATTCATGTTCGATGTTTTATGATGTTTATCACTAAATTAAAATTATTATACTTATAAGATTTAAGAGAGTGACATGTTGTCACTTTCTTTGGTTTTAATAATAATTAAATTAATTTCGTGGTCAAAAGTCCATAAAATGAATATAATCAGACCCTTAGATGTTATGGGTCAACTTTTAGTCATCCAATAGAATTTTTTCATGTGTTAGGGTAATTTTATAATATTATATTCACCCTTAATTACCTGATTTACCTTTAACTAGGGTAAATAAAATTTACCGTAGTTACTATTCATATTTCCCAAAAATAAAAAGTATCATATTAACATAATTTGGACCCAATGATTCGAAATATGGAATCCATTTTTTCAAATTCAATACACAGAAGTTTCAGAAATTAAATTACAATTAATCCAGTTGTCGAATGAAAACGGGTTTTTGTTTAAAATATTGCAAAAGATAGAATTGATTTAACCTATGAATTCAATGTAAAATCAATGATAATGACATACATTATATTAAATGGTAAAAATATATTCTATTTATACTTAAAACCATTCAATATTATAATTTAACCACATAAGTTATTACGATGAAAAAAGTTGTTTTTAATTAAAATATAGCGTGTTTTTACTATTCATTAAAATATGAAAGTTATCAGAATACTATGAAACATTTATACAAGGTAAAATTTTATATCCTGATTCCAAAGAATAATTTTATTTTGTAAAATTGAACTTATAAACATGTCAAAAAATAGATTTAAAGTGGGTGTGCCATCAAAAGGCGGAAAAACTGCATTTTTTTAAAAATACTTATTTTACCCAAAAAAATTATTTTGTTCTTATACCATGTTCTAGAAAATGTGTAAGATGAATAATAATGTTATAAAATTCAAAATTTAGTTAATACTATTCATAACGGCTAGTTCATAATAATATTATTATAATATATTGTTGTTTAGTAAAACCCGGTATTGCATACAACACACGCTATCGAGGAAGGTCGTGATTGTGTGTAATGCAAGCCAAGTCAGGGTTGTGTGTTGTGCAAGAATCCTTCTTTGTTTCGTATAACAGAATCCAACCATATTTCATTTATACATTGAATATATATATATATACTCAATGATTCGTAGAATAACTATTATCAAAATTGTGTGTAACACGATCAAAGAATAGTGCTGCGTATACTACAAGCTAATACGGTGTTGCGTATAGCGCAAGGTAATCATGGTGTATCATACAACACAAGACATTAATGAAATCAAAAGAATATTTTTCATAAAATCTAGGGGTGTTACAGTTGTGGTCGGGAGGTGGTGTTTACCCTAGGGGAGGTTTAACCTCGACCCTGCTGAGGGTTCGAGTACGGGACCCATGGGCGGGAGTTTCAATGTTTTGTTTTTAAACAATTCTCCCCCCCTCTTGGTGGGTTTACCTATAACAAGAAGCTCCCCCTTCCTCCCACATTTCCACTCCGGTGAGGGCGATCCGTTGAGGCGCGGCACAACGACGGACTCTCCGTGAAGCTTCGGGCATCTCCCAAGAGGTAGGAGTTCGTGTTCTTCTTCGTTTTCACATCCGCAACTCCCTTGAATTGTTTTATTTGCATCGAATCTCTGATTTCCTATCGAGAAAAGTGCGTAGTTGCGTAGGATTCAATCTAGGGTTTCTGTCGCACTTTTCAGATCAAAATTCTGAGTCTTGTGGAGATCGCAGGGATCCGATGAAGATCCTGGAGGTTTTTGGTGTTTTTCAGCGGGTTCTATTGGCGGTCCGGCGAGCTCCAGCAGCGTCGGCGGCTTCCCAGCAGCGGCGGCGGCTTCCCAGCGGAGGTCTGGAGGCCTTCCAGGCGGCGGAAGTGGGGTCCCAAGCATCGGCGGCACGGCTCATAGGAAGCGGGTGCAGCAGGTCGGACGAGCGGGGCTGTCGGCCGGGTGAACCGGGGTCGCGGCGCGCGACCCCAGGGAGGGAACCGAGACCCGCCAATGGCGGGTCTCTGTGTGGAACAAAGACCAGAAACCAGGGCCGGTCGCCAGGTCGGTGGACCACGGGACCGCGGCCAGCCCGCGTGGCCGAACCGAAGGCCGGGCCCGCCAGCACGGCCCAGCCCAGGCCAGTTCAGTCAAAGGGGCTTTGCCCCTTCGCTTTTGAACACCCGTAACTTTTTCTACGGATGTCCATTTTGTGCGTCGTCTGTGGCGGCGCGGACCTGATGTCAAGGAGGACTCTTTGAGGTATTTTTGGTAGATTAACTTTCAAGATGAGGGGCTCTAGGGCACGGCACGTTCGTAAAGCAACTAAGCGGGCTTCTTGAAATTCATGTTTTGGATGGCACAGACATGTCCGACGTCCGTTTTTAGCAATGTCAGTGGCGTTGGGATCCTAGCACCGAGGCGGAGCATACCAGGGTTGGTTCAGGTGTTGAGGAAGAAGTTGAGGTGTGGGCCCCACGACCAGTCCTTTGAGCTATGAGCATCGTTTAGCGACTTTTTCATCAGGCATCTGTTCGGGGCGTGCGAGCAGTCAATTCTGGTTGTTTTTCTGAGGGCGTTGCATTGGTGCAATCTTCCCGCGTTAATTCGGTATGATGGTGTGGGGCCCAGAAGGTATGTTTGGGCATCGATGGTGATTTTCAATATCTATCACTGGGCGACCATTTTGCACAAGTGAATAGTCCACCTTGTGTGCTTTTTTGAGAGGATCACAACGGTATATCCGTTTATTGTGTTTCGGGACCGGGATGTGGGTCACACGTAGCACCGCTCGTGTGAGGTATGCCGAAATTCATCTTTTTCTCCGGATATCCATTGCGCTCTAGTGAGCAGTCTTTCTGTCCTGTTTTCCCGAGGGGATCGCAATGGTGCGATGTGCCCGACTATTTTCGGGGCCAAGGCTCGGGATCACGGTACGTCGTTCGGGCGGGAGGCAGCTTTGGTGACTTTTCCGTTGAATATACTTTAGAGGCGAGTAAGTAGTCGATCTCATGTGTTTTTTCGTGAGGATTACAACAGTGCGATCCATCTGGTAGAGTGGAGCCTCATACGTGATCTTATTATATAAGGATGCATAAAAGGTGCTCTGGTGGTGGTTCATCCTACCTTGTTTGTAGTGGACCCTTGGTGTGTGATCACGCACTCTTGGGAGAGAGATGTAAATGGTTCATAAGATGTGGTTGGTCATGCCTAGTCCTTTGCGTTGTATTTCATACGTAACGCCTTCGCATTGACGTTGGGTGTCGTGGGCATGATGGCCTTTAGGATGGAATGTGGTATACTCTGGGAGTATACAAGAATTCTTGGAGGTACATGTGGTTGTTTGTACCCGAGAACGTTTGTTTGTTCGGTTGGGGTTGACTTGGGGCCACACGTCATGTGGGCCCCATGTGCGTTCCATGTTCTGATTTGTATACATTTTACCTCTCGTGACGTGGAGGGTCCCTTTGTTCTCGTTTGTTGACTAGCGGGGTTGAGTTTTTCCCATGGCTGTATGCTCAGACGATTTAGATCAGCAGGGTTGAGTGGTTTCCCCTTATTTTCTTCCGGAGTCGGGTGGTTGCACGATACCCACTCCGTGTTCGGTTTGTCGGTGATGTACCATCCAGTAAAGGTGGCCATAGAAGTTCTGGGATTACCCTCCAGCAGGGCTTGTAAGTGGGTTACTCATATAATTCTTAGGTATTATCCTCCAGCAGGGCTAGGCAGTGGGCCGCCCATGAACATCTCAGGGTTTACCCTCTAGTAGAGACTAGGCAGTGGGTCACCCGATGACTCTTACAATTTACCCTCCAGCAGAGACTGGGTAGTTGGTCACCCGACATGTTAGGGTCTACCCTCTAGTAGAGACTGGGCAGTGGGACACCCGACGACCTCTTAGGGTCTACCCTCCAACAGGGCTGGGTAGTTGGTCGCCTGATGATGTATTAGATTCTACACTCCTGCAAGGCTGGGCAGTGGGTCGCATGTTGACTTATTCCAGGTCTACCCTCCAGTGGAGCTGGGCAGTGGGTCGCCAGATGATGTATTTGTGTCTACCCTCTAGTGGAGCTAGGCAGTGGGTCGCCTAATGATGTATAGGGGTTTACCCTCCAACAGGGTTGGGCAGTGGGTCACCCGATATCTTGTTAGGGTTTACCCTCCAGCAGGGCTGGGCAGTGGGTCACCCGATATCATATTATGAATTACCCTTCAGCAGGGCTGGGCAATGGGACACCTATTGACATTACAGACTCAGTCCTTTATACTAGGCTAGTCTATTTCCTTCCTCTGTGATTATCGGAGCAGGACCCTTGTTTGTACGGGTCTGTGATGGAACGATCTTGACTTTGAGGAGACCTCTCGACTGCGGGGTAGTGACGAGTTGTGGTTTGACGTTTCCCAAGAACTCTCAAGTACAAGTAGCACACTCCCCACTGAGACGCGTACTTGTGACAAAACCCAAAACTATGCGGGCGAGTCAGTGCTGCCCAAAGTAGATAGTGTCGAGGTGGAGTGATTGAGCCTCTGACTTGAAGTTCAGGGCAGACGTGTGGGATGTTGGGAATCAATAGTGTTTCTTCAAGGACTGTTGGCTACTTTTTTCGTGGGCTGATCTACGGGATGGATATCCCCTTACGATCTTGTTTGTGCTTCTTGTTTGAGCATATGGACTTGTATATACCTTGTTCTGGTACCCCCTTCTTGGGTTTGGATACTCTCCTTCCAGGATAGGTGAAGACGCGTGGGGTATGCCACGTGATTTCTGTGTCTAGCTTCTCATGGTTGGACGAGTCTACTTTCCTGCTATAGGTAGAAAAGACTCGATGGAAAGTTCATCTTCTCACCGTTCCCAGCTCCTTGTGTCTGGACAAGTCTACCTTCCTTTCTCTTGTTGGGTTGTGTAGGACTCTTTACTGCACTCTCTATTGTACTTCTGTTTTACTCATTGTTTGATCTACTGCTCAACCTTCAGAACCTCCTTTGTTGCTCCCTCGATCCTTCGGGGTATCCTACTAAGTATTTTTATACTCACCCCTGCATGGGATTTTCCCGCACTTGGTGTTCCCTTGAAGAAGATAGACAGGTGGAGCGTGACTTCCGAGGAGCTTGGGAGCTTGGGAGCATAGACAGCGTGCAGCAGTCAGATTCAGGTTCCAGGTGGGGGACCCTTCCATCTGTTTATTTTGTTTACCTATTGCCAGGTTGTGGAACTTTTCTGGTTGGGCGCGTGTTTTTTGCCTTTTCTTTTGAGTTTTCTTTCAGCGCTTTCTTTGTACTTTTAGAGGTCAATGCACATTCGGTGGTTTATATATATAGCAGCTTAACTTTAATCTTATTGTCTTTTCTTTTACTATGAACTTATACATTGAGTGTGCTGCGTGTGTGTGTGTGTGTATAGGTACTTAGGAAAAGGCATCCCCGAGTTGTTGTGCGTTCAGCGCTGGTCTCTAGCCCCTGACCCATGGAGGCGGGCCTGGGGGAGTTGCGGCTTGAGCCCGGGTAGGGTCAGGTCGTGACAAAGTGGTATCAGAGGTGGTTCGTTCCTTGGGAAGTTGTTTGGACGTCCCTAAAATAAAAGGAATTGGTTGGGATTTATGGAAATGGTTTCAACTTGTCTCGAGAGCGGATCTCAGGATAGGGAGTCCAGTGATGGTGCAGCGGTCGACGTATCCATCCACCAGGACCCTGATAACCCACTTCTTGACTCGGCATGCTGATACACTCGTTGCAGGTAAAATTTGGTTTTTTCATAACATATGATTGAGTCTTTGACTTTCCTTCTTGAGTCATCTCCCCATCGTTGTTATTGGTATATACATATATTCCGATCTGACCACGACACTCCTTGATAATATTCAGGATGTCTTCGCGAAGGAAGCCAACCATGATACTAGCTTTGGTGCGTGGTGAAGACCTTGTGAGTAACGAGGCCACAGTCCAGGACCCATCTTGTGAGCCCCTTTCTCTGGGTGGGCCGGTAGCAGCACCACCACCTGTTGAGTAGCTAACCATTTCAACAGAGAAGGCTGAGATTGAGCGCAGGTTGAGCACACTCCATGAGTTCTAGTGGCAGAGACCGCTATGGTTAAGTGGTAAGAAAGACTCTCAGGAAGTAGAGGTTTGGCTAGAGGCTGTGGTTCTCCTTTTCAGGCTTGTGCAGACGCCGACTGATCAGAGGGTGGATTTGGCAGCCAACCTTTTTTGTGGAGCTTCTCTCCATTGGTGGAGTCTGGTGACTTAGTTTCTTGAAAAGTCGTCGCTTTTGTGGGACGACTTCCAGTTGCTGTTTTGTGAGGAGTTTTTCCCCTCCTATTTACGCTCCATTAAGATTCATGAGCTCCAATAGTTTCAGCAGGGATGGATGACGGTGGCGGAGTGCACAGCTAGTTTTGCAGATCATGCACGCTTTTACCCGAACATGGTCCATGACGACAACATCCGAGCGTGGAAGTTTGAGCAGGGTCTCCACCGAGAGATCTGTGCTTTCATAGTATCCTTGGTCATTTCCACATATGTTTGGGTGCTAGAGCAGGCGTAGGTGACAGAGGGCTTCCTATCACGTTCTAGAGTTGGTGGAGGCAGCAGGCACATTAGAGGCGAGACGTCTACTGCAGATAGTGGGTGTCGACAAGCAGGACCTCGACACAGGTGGCCTTTCCACTGCCAGTTTCGGAGACGTGGTCGTATACCACTGTGGCGGAAAAGTGTAGGGCCTCAACCGAGGGTGACCTTCTGTGAGTGGGATCTGGGCCATGGTCGTACACCACAACGACGCCGAAGGGTACCAAGACAGCTCAGGGAGCGGCGGTGCTATGCTTTCGATGGACGAGGTCACCTGGAATGGGACTGCCCGACCAGGAATGTAGAGAGCTTCGGGCAGGCAGTAGGTGCACCACCACGACAGAGGCAGCGCCGTGATCGGAGTAATACCTAGAGAGGTGGTGCTAGCAGAGGAGGGGGAGGAGCTGGAAGTGGAGGACAACCTTACGAGTTCTTCCCATCACTACTAGGCGGTCCACGTCGGGCTCCAGGAGCTGACAGTTGGGCCCGCGGACAGCCGCGAGCTTTGGATGTCTACGATCCTGTAGAACATGAGGTGATGATAGGTATGATTTACATCTCTTCTACTTTCTACAGTATAATTGATAGACTCTGCGTGTCAAATTCTTTTCTCCCTACTCCTTGTTTGAGTTGTCACCAGGGTGACGCATGGCGTCGGGTGTAACCATGTGTTGGTAGAGTAAAAGGTGTGTAACCATACTCTTTAGTTGATGGCATCCACTCCATAGCTCCCTGAGCGTGTAAGAGATTCTTGGTTGAGAGACATCGACTGTGGAATCTTGTGTGACCAGATATCCATGAGTGATTCACCATATGGATGTTCTGAAGGAGGGAATCACAGGACCTTGATCCCGGTGCGGGTGGTGATTCTAGTCACAGTGTGCTACGTATAGGTTTGATCGGGGAGGTGAGCTACCCCCGAGATACTTTGGGTAATCTAAGACCATGCGAAGGGATGGCGAGGTTGTCTACCTCCTTTACCTAACACCAAAGTCTTTAGTGGGTGCACGACGTTCCCCATGTGGCTTACCTGAGAAGATGTGTGCATGCTCCTATGCATGACATCGGCAAGAGCCAACCTTGCGTGAACAGATCAAATCCTTTGGTCTGTGTGCGGTAGCGTAGAGTTGTGCGAGAGTTATTCTGGGTACGAGAGAGCCAGGTGTGTGCTTAGTACCCTAAGTTGTTCCCTGGTTTTTCTTTTCGAGGATGAAAATATTTAAGGAGGCAATGATGAAAGAACACGGTGTTTGCTGCGAAAGACTTTGGAATATTTATTGATATTATTCCAGAGCAGCGACCTCAGACAGAGTGCGATTCTGAGCCCCGGTGTGGCCGGAATTAAATTTTCAGTGCGTTCACACTAGAAACACCAAATAAATGGGATAAATCCTAAATGGAGTTCCGGATCAGTGTTTCGAGTGTACGGATGAGTCCGGAATGGGGTGTTTACCATAGGAACGACATAAAACATGTCGTTGTAGGACTTTTGGACCCCTCAACCGCATTCAGAACATTAGACTGAAATTTAAATAAAATAATTATTTTGATTAATTGTTAAACTCGAGTATCTCTTAAACGGTGGCTTGGATTGGGAACCTGAGGGTACTATTGACTTCAGAGCGTGCCATTTACCTTAGGAGGGGTGTAAGTTTCACGGGCATATGCAATATGTGAAAAATGACCCCATGGGCATTTTCATAATTTGGCGGCCTCGGGTGCTATGTTTAATAAAATTTGAACGAGGCCTCAGATTAAAATTTTGAAACCGCTGTTGTGCTCGGGAGGTGGTGTTTACCTTATGGGAGGCTTAACCTCGACCCTGCTGAGGGTTCGAGTACAGAGACCACGGGCGGGAGTTTAAGTGTTTTGTTTTTAAACACTTCTCCCCCCTCTTGGTGGTTTTCTCTGGCGTAAGAAGCTCCCCATTCCTCCCTATCCTCCTCCTCTCCGGCGAGGCAGCTCCGGTGAGGCACGGCGTGGCGGCGGACTCTCCGTGAAGCTCTGGGCATCGCCCAAGAGATAGAAGATCGTGTTCTTCATCGTTTCCATATCTGCAACTCCCTTGAATTGTTTTATTTTCATTGAA
The DNA here is from genome assembly GCA_963277665.1 of Viscum album. Lineage (NCBI taxonomy): Eukaryota > Viridiplantae > Streptophyta > Magnoliopsida > Santalales > Viscaceae > Viscum > Viscum album. Next base: position 1,586,756,367 of record OY728135.1, on the reverse strand, counting down.
TCTCTGTTTTCCAATCGAGCGAATCCTATAGTTGCGTAGGATTCGATCTGGGGTTTTCGTCGCACTTTTCGGATCAAAATTCCGAGACCGGAGGTGATCGTAGGGATCCGACGATGTTCTGGAAGGTTATCGATGTTTTCTGGTGGGTTCCAACGGCGGTCCGACGAGCTCCAGCGGCGGCGGCGGCTTCTCAGAGGTGGTCCGGCGGCTTTCCAAGTGGCGGCAGTGGAGTCCGGGGTGTTTGCAGTGCTGCATGTAGGCGGCGGGTGCGGCAGGTCAGCCGAGTAGGGCTGTTGGCCGGGTGAACCGGGGTCGCGGCGCGCGACCCCGCGGAGGGAACCGAGACCCACCGATGGCGGGTCTCTGCGTGGACAGAAGACCGGCCACTAGGGCTGGTCACCAAGTTGGAGGACCAAAGGACCACAGTCGGCCTACGCGGCGGAACCACTGGCCGTCGCTGCATGCCGGGCCAGCCAGCGTGGCCCGGCCCAGACCGGGCGAACGGGCCGGCCCATGCCGGTTCAGCCGAAGGGGCTTTGCCCCTTCGATTTTGGACATCCATAACATTTACTACGGGCATCTGTTTTGCGTGCCGTTTGCGGCAGCGTGGACCTGACATCGAGGATGACTCTTTGAGGTGGTTCAAAAAGTTTAACTTCCGAGACAAGGGGCTCGGGGGCACGGCATATGCGTAAAGCAGTTAAGCGGGTTTCTCGGAATTCTTGTTTTGGACGGCGCGGAGACGTCCGACGTCCGTTTTAAGTGCCGTCAGTGGAATTGGGATCCTGGAACCGAGGCAGAGCTTTCCAGGGTTGTTTCAGGCATTGATGCCGAAGTTGAGGTGTGGGCCCCACGACCCGTCCTTTGAGCTACAAGCAGCCTTAAGCGACTTTCTCATCGGGCATCCGTTCGGGGCGTGCGAGCAGTCGATTCTGGGTGTTTTTCCGAGGGCATTGCATTGGCGCAATCCTCCTGCGTTAATTTGGCACGATTGTGCGGGTCCCACAAGGGCCGTTTGGGCGTCGATGGTGATTTTCCATCTCTATCACCGGCCGACCGTTTTTCACAAGTGAATAGTCCACCTTGTGTGCTTTTTCAATAGGATCACAACAGTATGATCCATTCATTGTGTTTCGGGACCGGGATGCGGGTCCCACGTAGCACCACTCATGTGCGGTATGCCAAAATGCATCTTTTTCTCTGGATATCCCTTGCGCTCTAGTGAGAAGTCTTTTTGACGTGTTTTCCCGAGGAGATCGCAATGGTGCGATGCACCCGACTGTTTTCGGGGCCAAGGCTCGGGATCCTGGAACACCGTTTGGGCCTGAGGCGGCGTTGGTGACTTTTCCGTCGGATATCCGTTGGAGGCGAGTATGTAGTCGATATCGTGTGTTTTTTCACGAGGATTACAATGGAACTATCAGTTTGGTTGAGCGGAGCCTCATACGCGATCTTAATAAATAAAGAAGCATGAAAGGTGCTCTGGTGGTGGTTCATCCTAGCTTGTTTGTAGCGGACCCTTGGTGTGTGATCGCGCACACTTGGGAGATAGATGTAAATGGTTTATAAGATGTGGTTGGTCATGCCAAGGACTTTGCATTTGAGTTGATACGTTACACCTTCATGTTGACGTTGGGTGTCGTGGGCACGATGGCCTTTAGGCTGGAATGTGGTATACTTTGGGAGTATACAGGGAATTCATGGCGGTACATGTGGATGTTTGTACCTGAGAACAATTGTGCGTTCGATTGGGGTTGACTTGGGGCCACACGTCGTGTGGGCCCCATGTGAGTTCCATGTTCTTCTTTGCGTACTTTTGAACTCTCGTGATGTGGAGGGTCCCTTTTTCCCATTTGTTGACCAGTGAGGTTGAGTTTTTCCCATGGCTCTATGCTTGATGGTTTAGATCAGTAGGGTTGAGTAGTTTCCCCTGGTTTTGTTTCGGAGTTGGGTGGTTGCACGATACCCACTCCGTGTTCAGTTGGCCAGTGTTGTGCCATCTAGTTGAGGTGGCCAGAGCAGTTCTGGGTTTACCCTCCAGCGGGGCTGGGCAATGGGTTACTCATCCACTTCTTAGGGATTACCCTCCAGCAGGGCTGGGAAGTGGGTCACCCATGGACTTCTCAGGGTTTACCCTCTAGAAGACACTAGGCAGTGGGTCACCCGACGACTCATAGGGTCTACCCTCAGGCAGAGAATGGGCAGTGGGTCACCTGACCTATTAGGGTCAACCCTCCAGTAGAGACTGGGAAGTGGGTCACCCGACGACCTCTTAGGGTTGACCCTCTGGTAGGGCTGGGCATTAGGTCGCCTGATGATGTATTTGGGTCTACCCTCCAGCAAGGCTGGGCAGTGGGCCGCCTGTCGACTTCTTCCAGTTCTACCCTCCAGTGGAGCTGGGTAGTGGGTCGTGTGATGATGTATTAGGGTCTACCCTCCAATGGAGCTGGGCAGTGGGTCTCCTGATGGTGTATTAGGGTTTACCCTCCACCAGGGTTGGGCATTGGGTCACCTGATATCTTGTTAGGGTTTACCCTCTAGCAGGGCTAGAGAGTGGGTCACCTGATAACATATTATGAATTACACTCCAGCAGGGCTGGGAAGTGGGACACACGTTGACATTCCAGACTCAGTCCTTTCTACTAGGCTAGTTTGTGGTTTTCCTTCGTGATTATCGGAGCGGGATCCTTGGTTTTACGGGTCAGTGATGGAACGATCTTGACTTTGAGGAGTCCTCTCAACTACGGGGCAGTGACAAGTTGTGGTTTGATGTTCCCCCGGAACTCTCAAGTACGATGAGCACTTTCCCCACCGAGACACATCCTTATGTCACGACCCAAAACCATGCGGGCGAGTCAGTGCCACCCAAAGCGGATAGTGTTGTGGTGCGGTGATTGAGCCCTTGACATGTAGTTTGGGGTAGACATGTGGGATGCTGGGCATCGATGGTGTTTCTTCTAGGACTGTGGGATACTCTTTTCTTGGGCTGAGCTACGGGATGGAGATCCCTTTACAGTCTTGTTTGGGCTTCTTGTTTGAGCATATGGACTTGTATATACCTTGTTCTGGTACCCCCTTCTTGGGTTTGGATACTCTCCATCCAAGAGAGGCGAAGACGCGTGGGGTATACCATGTGCTTTCCGTGTCTAGCTTCTCATGGTTGGATGAGTCTACTATCATGCTATAGGTAGAGATGACTCGACGGGAAGTTCATCATCTCACCGTTTCCATCTCCTTGTGTCTGGACGAGTCTACCTTCCTTTCTATTGTTGGGTTGAGCTGGACTCTTTACCGCACTCTCTGTTGTACTTCTGTTCTACTACCTGTTCTATCTACTGCTCACCCTCCGGTACCTCCATTGTTGCTCCCTCGAGCCTTCGGGGTATCCTATTGAGTATTTTTATACTCACCCCTGCTTTGGCTTTTCCTGAACTTGGTGTGCCCTTGCAGATGATGAACATGTGGAGTGTGACTTCCAAGGAACATAGGAGCTTGGGATCTTGGACCGCGTGTAGTGGTCGGAGTTGGGATCCAGGTGGGGCACCCTTCTAGATATTTCTTTTGTTTACCTGTAGCTAGGTTGTGGAACTTTTTTGGTTGGGCGCATGTTTTTTCCCTTTTATTTTCAGTTTACTTTCAGCGCTTTCTTGGTACTTTTAGTGGTCGATGCACATTCGATGGTTTATATATATATATATAGCAACTGCACTCTACTCTGCTTGTCTTTTCTTTTACTCTGCACTTCTGCATTGTGTGTGCTGTGTGTGTGTGTGTACAGGTACTTAGGAAAAGGCCTCCCAGAGTTGTTGTGCCTTCAGCGCTGGTCGCTAGCCCCTGGCCTATTGAGGCGGGCTTGGTGTAGTTTCGGCTCGAGCCCGGGTAGGGTCGGGTCGTGACAAGATCATACCATATATATCAAGGATCATAAACATTAATCGAGGAATATATTTTTTTGTTCATAAGACCACAATCATAAGAATAGAAAAATAATTTCCTATAAAATAATAACATAAAAATGATACATGGACTGGTGGAATAAACATTAACAAATAATATAGTGAACATGTTCAATAGAAAAATGTTTAGACAATATGTTAAGGCCATGAAATCAGGCCCTCTCATAGACTTATGGACATGCAACCCGGTCTTTGTATAATATTGTGAACATTCTATTAGGTTCACTCATTACATTATAAAAATGTAACTAGGTTCATTCATAACATTGTGAATATATAATAAGGTTCACTCCTAACATTATGACTATGCAATCAGGTTCACATATAAACTTAAGTACATATAACCAGTTCCATGCATAACATTATGAACATGTAATCATGTTCAATCATAAAATTTTTACTCATGAGTAATCCATCAATAATATATTAATTATAGAGTTATATAGGTACCAACCATCTCAAAATAAAATCATTCATACACATGACATAATATAATAAAAAATTCATCATAACATGGCCACAAAAAGATGTGTTTTATAAACATCCAATCATAACTTATAAAAAGAAATGGGTATCATCAACATTTCACCACAATGTAACCTATGGAAAAGAGATAGGTTTCAAAATAATTTAATCAATGCATGACCCCTAAAAATAATAGGTTTAAAAATCATTTTCCTCAGGGAATATAAATGGAAATCATAAGCATCATTCCATCAAATCATAAACCATTCATTAATGGATAGGAGATGAACCTTGGGATAATTTCATATAAAAGAATGTGTAACATCGATAGAATTCATCTTAGATGAAAAATAGAATGGAAATATATTTTGATAACATTTCATGAGAACAATATCATTTCATCATTGAAAAATACTATTTAAAACATAAAAATCATTTGAAAACCATTTTTATGAAAATTAAATTGAATTCTAAAAAAATAATTTGAAAAAACTAGTAATCATTTTTCTTTGAAAACATATAAAGATAGAAAGAAAAAATTATGAAAACTATTTAATAGAAAATAATTTGGAAACATATGAATAAGGATTGAAAATCATTTGAAACCCATTTTCCATGAAGACATATAAACATGCTTGAAATATTTTTGATTACCATTTTCCCTGAAAAAGAATTTTCAAACATATAAATATTGAAAGAAACAAACATTTTCCTTTGAAAATTAATTTTAAAAACATTTTCATAAAAATTAACCTTATAAACATGAAATAAAATCATCAATGAAATAATGGTGGTTAAATCCAAATTTGTCATACGAGGTAAGAATAACATTCCTTTTTCATAGAACAATGATAGAAAAATACATTGATTATAAAGTGATAAAAAGAATACATTGAAAACAATGGTAAACTAAAAAAGGGATATAATTTCTTCTAATGATAATCATAGACTAGTAGAACATTCTTACAAACCCTTTTTATAAAGCATGGATTTGTAGGAACACATATTTTAGACTGAATATTGAGTAATTTAATTATTTCCTAAAAGAATTTCATAGCTATATTATTAATTTAATTGTATAAACATTGTACCAATACAATAATAAATCATTATTAACCATAATAAAATATGATTCATGAATGTTCTTGAGGTATGGATCATAATATTTCATCCAAGGAAGTATAAGCATAAATAATCTCAAAAAGTGATAAGATTGTTTCAATAAACTATTATTACTTGGTAACATTGAACCATACTCACCATGTAATGAAATGAAATTATATGAAGCTTATTATAAAATTAAAATAAGAATATTCCTGATATTGAATTTCAATGGAAGTATATACACGTAATGGAAAAATATAGTAGCATTATAAGGCATATGTTTCAAAGGAAAATGGAAACAAAATTATTTTACCTATTTGGTAACATTTAAATTAGTGATCCTGTGAGTAAAATGTAATAATATGGATATGTAAATAACTATAAATTTATTTTCAAAAAAACATATAATTCCATAATGTTAATTATACACATCTCTCAAAAGGATTTATTGGTGAATAAATCATGTATTTCACATAAATAAAATTCCAGATGAAATCCCCTTACGTTGTGTTTAGACTCTCATCATACTCATTGAAAAAACAGGTATAATAAAAATAAATTTTATATATCTATTTTACAGAAAAAAAATTATTATATACAATACCATATATTGGTTGAATACAACATTTTTTACTCTCTTTTTAACCATACTATGTAAATGTTTCACTTCAAGAAATATTATTTGTGTTCCAAGAACATGTCATAATTTCTTATATCGTTGGTCCTTATACATATATCATGATTTCCAAAATGAACATATTTATATAAATATCCGGTATATTCAGTATATTTTTATTATAAAAATTTATATAATACATATGTATGAAATGGAATACATTATTCAGAGAAACAATAATTCGTACATACGAATTAATGTGGTTTTAGTTTTTATTTTCATATTTAAAGAGTAAAGGTAAATGACATATTTTATGCATATATATATATATAATTGTTATAGAATCTTTATTATATCATATATATCATATATTTTAAATAAAATCATTCTTAAAACAGTCCATCATGTGTGTGAATGAATGAAATCTCTTTGAGGGGGAGGTAGTCCACATTTCCTAAAATGAAATTATCATATTTACATTAAATGGTAAGTATAAATATCTGTTTCATTAATTTATCAAATAAAATTTTATATATAAAAATTTAATATATAACATTTATTAACATAGTGTCTATCATAATTTCCTCCATGATAAGTGGTCTGGAAAAATGAACAATTGTTATTTTGTGAGGTGGTAGTACATCAAAAACAGAAATACTGTGTTTATTAACCACTAGATGGATGTTTTTATTATTGTATTCTGAATCCATTGTATAAAATTTAATATTATATTTAATATACTAGTGTTTTTATAAAATCATGTAATAAGGAGAGTAGAGGGGGTGTGTAAAGTAAATAAAAGGAAATATCTTCAAAAAAGATGATACATTTTAATAGAGTCACACATATTGGGTTGTGCCAAAGGGATTCATTTGATTTCATTCGGTGAAATAGTGGGCTTTTAGGAATAGTGGAGAAATTTTGGGATCTTATTATAAAATATATTGGTCGAGCTAAGGGGAATGAGAGGTGTGAGGGAGTGGGAGGTGAGTATTCATTTTTATAGTGGTGGAGGAGTGGAACTCTATTAATACTTTGACAATGGAATTCCGTACACATCTTTCACATGTAAAGTGGATAAAATAATATAAAATATTCTATCCACGGACAGATACTGTCAAAATATGAAAAGAAAAAATATATTGCAAAAGTTTGTAAGTATTTTTTATTTTTACCTTTGTTGTTTCGTCCTGGCTTGAGCTTTAATCATGCTTACTCAATGCATTAAATTTTAATTTTTCATACTAATATTTTTTGTCAAAAACTAATTTTACCTTATTAGAAATTATAACTTATTTTTATTACAAATAAGGAATAAATTTTTCTAAATTAAATGCACATATTTAGAAAAACATAGTTTTAAATTAATTCCACAGACAGGATGACACAACATATATTTGAAGTAAAAATGATAAGATGTTTTATATGATTTTGTATATAATTTCAATGTAAATGTTGTTCCAATTACTTATATTGAATTAATCGATAAAAATAATTTCTAATTACACTCTTAATCTAATTTAATTTATAAATTAAACTTATAAAAACATTAAATGAAAAATTAGTTTTGAATTAAATTTCACTATGTTTACATATTCATTATAAATAGAAACCATACATAAAATTTTCAAAAATACATAATAACCTTATTTTTATGTTTTTTTTTAAATTTGAAGTTTAAATTGACATATTAAATATCTAAAAGTTCCAAAAATGGAATTTAAAATGAAACTTCTATAAAAACTTTTGTTAAACTACCTTTATAAAATATAATGCTTTTTTACCAAAAAAATTAGTGTCGTTCTTATCTTATTTATATAAAATCTATTGGATTATTATCAAAAATATTTGGTTGATAATATAATATATATATTACATTAATATCAATCAATAATTATTATTGTTTTAATTTATTATGGTAAAACATCGTGGTGAACATAAAAATGACAATATTTTCTTTTATATTCAATTAGATTATATATTAATTTCTAATTATTTGGTAACTTATGGATTGATTTTATATTTTATTAAACCATATATTTTCTCAAACGAGTTAATAATATTAATTAATTCTAATTTAACATCATTTTTATATATTATTAAATTAAATAATAATATTTTAATAATATATTATTGTTTTATCAACCTCGGTCATACGGGTTGTGCATGTCATTGAGGAAAGTCATTGTTGTGTACAATGAAAACTAACCTCAGTGTTTTGAGTAGAGAAATATAATGATTACTTTTCATTTAATACATGATTATCATGGTGTTTCTTATAACACAAGAAATATATAGTGATTTAATATAAAACAAACTATTTTCTGTATTGCGTGAATTAAAAAATATAAAAATGATAAAACTAATTAAACATGAAATAAATCACAAAATATAATGGTGTTACACATGAGGTGAATCCAAAGGAGGGAGTACGTGAATAGTTTACCAATGTTAGGATTGATCCTTGGGGAGGTATCCTACCTACCCATTTTGGAAGATAGTCATAATAAACAACATATTTTGATGGAAAAATGTATAGTATTGTGATAGGAAAATTACTTGGAGTGTATTGAAATGGGGTAAGGACTCTCATGTCACAATATGAGCATCTATGTTAGATGGAGTGAGGAATACCCATGAGAGAAACTGATTTATAAAATATTTCTCATAGGGGAATGGTATGTGGATTACCCTTGGGAACAACCAAGGTGCAGGTATTGGGAAAAAATATCTAAATGGGGTTTATGTGTGGGTTCTTCTAGTGAATTTATAGGGGTAGCGATGTTTTCATTGGGTCTTATGTATGTATGCTTCCTGAATTCCACTATAGACAAGAAATTATTTGAATGGGGCTTATACATTGTATATTCCTATCTTATCATAATATTTTAAATCCATGAGGGAATCCATGTGATTTTCATGAGGAAAATGTTTCTAATACTTCCATCAGGGTGTGCTTGCATGTCTGCACATGGTTGTACATGTTGAATTCTTTGTTTCCCATCATTAATACATTCTAAAGGCTGTAAAATTTCATCACATTCAATGGTGACATCTTCTATTTGATCAAAATGAGATGATGGGATATTGGTTTCACCTTCTATTCATTCTTCCTCAGAGCTCATCGCCTGTTTTGTTCCTCCATCATTGAATTAATTTAGTTTTATAAAACCAATTATTGATTCCATTTACTTGTGGATTATTGTTAATTCCACTACATCTCTTGGGACATTATGATTCCCTCATGAATGGAAATAATCCATTAGTAAAGAGGGTATTCATGTTGGAAATTATAATGCGTATTCTGATGTTGGGAGCAATGGTCACATGTATTTATCCTCTTGGGTGGGAATTTCAAGTGACATATCTTACGTCACAGATTCCAAGGATTCCCATGTTGATCAAGAGGTATTAATTCCAAAGTCTTAATTCATCCATGGATTTCACCTCATACACACCATATTTATATATGTGATATGTATTATTTTTTTCATAAGTTCCAAATCATGTGGAGATGGAATGAAAGTTTTGATGGAGATGGATTTGCAGTTGAGCATAATGACTTGTGGAGACAGATTGGTTAATCTGAATTCACCTAGGGAGAATCGATAAGGTGTGTCCTTTTGAGGGAATATGTCACACATTGAAGGATTTCTGATGGATGTATTTGTTTTCCCAATAATGGAAAATACATTAGTTATATCCCACAATGATTAGACGTCACACAATTAATATTTATCTATGGATAGATTGCAACTCTATGTGGAGGCAGGTCCAAGATTTGTCTCTCAGAAATGGATGATTTCAAACTGTGAAGGTTTAATGATGGATGGATCAGAATTCCCCATGGAGGATGATCTAAGAGGTGTGTTGTTTAAAATATATTTCTCAAACTATAATGGTTTACTGATATATGGATGAACAAACCAAACAGAGGAGAATCTTGGAGTTGTGTCCAAATTTAAGACTACATATGTTTACTGTTGGTTGGGATTTTACATCAAGTAATATTCATATGTAACTTATTTATAAGACAATGATCAATACCTATGTAGTATGAATCTTGTTGTTATGGTCTTATGACATGATAGTTCTGGGTAGCCTAACATCAAAAAGTGAGGATTCTCATGCCACAAATGGATCATTGGTAGGGGTTGTTTTGGGGACTATTAATGGAAGAATCACTTCACATGAGGATTTATCTTGGATAGAGTGGTGTGGGGATTATATATTGACATTCCTAGTTGCAGCTAAGTCCATTGGTGATGTTATTGGAGCATATTCTTGGGATTTTTAATTTGTAAGAGTATTACTATAAAGGGAAGGAGGCAGGGTTTAAAATTTTTAGTTTCCCTATATGGAATGTATGGGATCAATGATAGAATAGATGGTGGAATCCCATGATGGAAATACATTGGGAATATCCTTCTTTCAAATGAGGTAGGATGTGGGGTCATCCCATGTTTATCAAAAATTGGGGATCCTGTACATGTCGCATAGGGTAAGACTATAATTTTTTGTCATACACTGAGGATGTTGTCATGCAGTTTAGCATAGTACGACGATTACATAGAGCATGAAATTTTTATTTCTTGTAAATAAATCAAGGGTGGAGTCACTCCCCACCATTTGTGATTATGTGACCAATGGTCAAGCAAGATTGGGTGGGGCATGACTTAGGTGCTCCAAGAGTACCATGATGGGAGGTGGATGAGGAGTGGTCGATCACAAGTTCCACATTACGATACAAGTATTAAGATTAAGTAAGGGTTAAAATACCTATGGTTAGAAAAAAAGACAGGTGTAAATCTCAATCCACACTTGGAATGAAGTGGGAGGACACATGAGTTGATGGAATATGTCACACAGGAACTCACGGTATTACTTGACTTGTCCTGAATTGAAATGTGGGAATTGGGAACTCAAAATTCCAATGTAGGGTTACCATAAGTGGGGCACCAAAGAGAGGACCATGAGAAATATTTCATGAATATTTAGGCATTTCAAAGTGGTTATTCACAAAACCTATGTGTCACACGAAGTAATTGAGCATCATGAAAGGCCATGCTTTGATAAATAGTGTTCCCCTACCATAGAGGGAGGTCCTGATCAGTGAGGGGAGTGCTTCACAAAGGATGGATTCTCCACCAAGACTCATGTTCCCAATAAAGAATTACTCCATCACAATGGAGTAATCCATAAGGAAGGGAATCTCTAACATAAGTAGAGGCTCTTAATAACAAAAAAATGTATTTCATGATAATTTTATTCCATGGGTGATCCATTTCACTTTGCTTCTTGATGCTCTAGAGGTTCAAGAAAATAGATGGGGTTTTAAAGTTGAATGGTTTAGGGTTGTCTTTAAAATTTTGGAATCAGGGGTAACTTATACAAAATGGGTTACTAGATTGTTGGAATATGTTCATGAATATTTAGTGTACTTTGTGAATGTGTGGCCTTATAAGACACGTGAATACACTTTTTAGCATTCATTCATTCATGAAGTGATCTTTTACTATAACAGTTGTTTCATGGTGGGTTTTCATAAGGTATTCAAAACATTGTGATGGAAACCAGATAGTCTAGAAGCATCATGGTATTTTTCTTTTCATGATGGTAATATGATTCATGAATAATAATCCGTATAGGGTTTTTGAAGGGGTTTTCTCACATTCTCCCTAAATCCTCCATTCTATCATCAGCCGTTCCTCTTTCATACACATTATAGTATCAAAACATTCCCCACATATAATGAGAGAGGATGGTTAAATTGCGGTATTTATTTTGAGTAATTATCGAAAAAATTTGGAAACATAATCCATTTATCAATGAACTATCAAAAAGATCACCCGTGATGGTCTCTACAGCAAAGGCCATCATGAATCATGGGTCAGACGTATGATTATAAATATCCCAGGACACTAAAAACCATATTAGTGTTTTTCATAGATAATATTTTTCTATCTTTTCATGAATCTAGATGTCTCTATGAACAATTCTCCACTACCACTTCTTAGAATACTATATTTATGGACCTTTTATCTATGAACACAACTTAGTGAACCAGACACCGCAAACCCCATATGCATAAGAAAACCTCAGTGATCCTGATGTCATTTCCCAAGATTTGAAAAAACCCTTCATGTACCATAATAAAAATATCAACTATGTATTGAATCAAATGAATACCTAGAGACTCAACACTAATTTTGATCACAGGAAATAAATGTCTCAAAACATCATTATTGGTCAAAAAGTATGAAGTGTCATGGACCATGAAACATTTCTTGGATTATGAAAAGAAGCTTAGACGGAATATCCCCTATGAAAAAGGATTATTGTCTATGGATTTGGGTCCATATATGATGACTTATTATTTTATAGGAGTAGAGATGAACCAGCCTATTGGATCAGTGGTAAACCACAATATCAATGGAAATGGGATGTTCAAGGGCACATCTTGAAAGATCATACACCAATTAATGTGGAACATATCTACAAGCATATCAAAAATATTGATGGATCTATGGTGGTAGATATGGCCTACCATATATAGTACCATTCGATCATCGAGGATGGTTAGGGGGATCCTCTAAATTGATAGAACAATAACAGCGATTTTCCCTAGGATGGAATATTTATGGATGACTGGACCTATACCTTCTAGGAAGGTACATCATCCAATTAGATTGAGTTATATTTTAAGTGAGTAGTGATCTATTAAGAATCATGGGCATCATTGTTTTGTGCCTACATACCTTTAGAGATCACACTCGAGTTGCTGGGAAGATAGTCACATAAGACCAACACATTTCATGTGCACCTTCTGGAGATCAGTGTCTTCCCTTGCTACCCTCACCAATTCACTATAATCACGATAATTGGGATGATAAATGATTAATTACTCCTTGTAGTGAATTTTTTATTTGATAAATATTTGTTTTAAACATTAGCTATGGTATTTTTAAATCTAGTGAAAGTAACCATCAGAAAGAAGCCATGGAAGAGGGGCATCCCTTTAAGAATGTGTTCAGGTACTTCCTAAATGAAAAAGTATAATATCCATTTAGGGGGTGGGAAATAAACCAAATAGGATATTGATGAGGCCATTCACATGTCCCATACTCTATAAATGGTTAAAGGAGTTCTTTTACTACTGGATTCTGAATGTGTCCAGTGGTAGTTTTGGGGGTACATTGTCATGACTGATGTTCAAACTATAATAAATATGTTGAGGATCGTCATAAGATTCATATATGTTTGGATTATCCGAGTTAGGGATGTACATTTTTGGGTTCATCTAATAACCTTCATAATTTAAGTGATGCTGACAATTGGCTATCACATCAACTTGGTAGTCTTGATCCATAGTAATAGGTACATAGTACTTTTCAACATCCAAAATAGGATAACGCAACAACATGATTGTGGTCTTCTCTACATTATGTAAAACTATTTGTTTGTGAAGATGAGATACTAATAATATCTAAATCCCATCAACCCTACTAGAACAAAACCATTGTCAATTATTGTGAATTTCATGTGGAGTCATCCTTTCAAGCTTGGTATGATGTAAGTACTGGAGAAATCAAAGCTAAAATAATACTTCATATTTCACCAGTTCCCCATCCCAACTGGGGTGGTAATGTGTGATGACATAGGTACTAAGGAGTAGATATCCTACCTCATAGCCTTTCTAGGTGGGTAATTTTTTGAAAGGCGAGACTACGATACGATGTACATTCTGTATAGTAAAAATAGATTTTTGAGATAATTCAGGTCTATGAAGAGGTAAAACTGATGTTATACATAGAGGAGAGGTAGTAATTCCATCCATTAGTGATGTGGTGGATTTTTTTTATGTTTACAAGTGATTACAAAAATATATTCAATGATTTTTCACTCACAACTGATGCACACAGTCTCATCCAAGACTATTCAAATAGTTGGGAAAGAACATACCCTGGGGATATGAATATGTGGAGATAAATTAAAAAATATTAAGGGTATTCCTTAATACCTGAGTTCTGGGTCTGGTGGTGGTCATAATGCACAATCGAATAAGAGAAGGACCAAGGGGTAAGGAAGCAGTAGTGGGTCCAATAGTTTTTTCCCTAAAAAAGAAAGAAGTGTAGGTATATGAATATCATTGTGCTTGAAGCTCCATGAAGTTGGTTACATGAAGAAGGGGATACCTATGAATAATTATATAAGAAATTTGTCCAAGATGCTATGATGTAGATATAACAGATTGATATTCCAAATGACATCTTCTTCCTGAATCCTATGGTAATAAGAATTTATTTTTTCATTTTAATGGTTTCCATGGGATGTGATTAAATCTAAATAGGTATGGGATGTGTCTTTTTTGTGATCCATCATGAACGAGATGAATTCCCTTACTCATTGAATGAGGAAGTGTAAAATTTGGTTGAGCTGGTGGAGTTGGTCCATTCTCAGGTCACTTGGTGTCCACTAATAGATATGGTTTGGTTATTGTTCAACCTGACCTATCCACCCACCAATTATTGGTAGTTGAGACATATGTCATTATGCTAATTCATGAGGAGTTGGAGGATTTATTGGGAAATAGAACCCAACAAGGATCCTCCATGGGTGGAAACACTACTATTGACCTGGCCAATACCAATATATTATGTATCTTGAATATAAATTATTATCAGTGTTATTCCCAACTCATTTCTACATGTTTGTTGTATTCAAGAATAGAGGAGGTGGTAATCCATGAGAGTAAAAAAAGGATAGTGATGGGACCTCAACCCTTTAAGGGTAAATTTTTTTCCCCATCCTAGTGTTGTGGCTATAAATCATAAACCATCAGAGGCTACAACTAGGGGAACTTCTATGGGAGGAATGATACAAAAGGTACTACATGTCATCCTCCATGCGGTCCTCATTATAATGTAAAATTCACATAATCGTTATCCCCATTTATGACCTTTACCCTTTTCCTTTTTCATCCAATGATATTCTATCATATTTTGGAATGATAGTTTAAATTTTGGTCAAGAATCAACCACCAACAAAAACACCTATATTTTCGGGCCACTGAGGTTGAGGAGGAATAGTGGAATTTTCTAACCCAGTAGAGATGGCCAAGGAGATCATGGATGTTGTTTTAACAATGGAGGCTTCTCTAGAGGTGAACAATGAGAACATTCCCTCAAAGTAGGGGGTTGAAAAGGGGCATATAACCAGGGTTGATGAAGATGTTTTGGTGGAGGATCCTGTTATTGATGTTCTAGAATAGGTAGTTGTTGGGGATGAAGTATCTAAGAGAGATGTAGAAATTATGTTGGTGACTTATGTGATTATGGAGGATAAATTGGATGTTCCTATCCCAAAATATCTACGGTGGATTCTATAGGGGAGGATGTTGAGGTCGCATGACCGGATAGGGCAGTTGAGGGAATTTGAAAGTTGCATCCACCTCTGCGGCACCAAAATTGGAAATCAAAGCTTCTAATATCAATTAATAGTCTAGGAAATATGTGTTGCTTGAGATAGTTCTCCAACTAATCACATATTATTAGCTACATCTATAGGATCATTACAATAATATATTGTATTTATTTCATCTATTCAAACCTACTCTTCTTGAATAACTAAATTATTTAGATCTTGAGGATAATAATAAGAACCATATTGTTCACTACAAGGCATTGGGGTATGTGTGTGATTTCATCTTTCACAATTGGACAAATGAAAATCCAAAATTGTTGGTGCCACATTCTGTATATGTTTTATTTTTCTCAACAGAAATCAATAATGGTAAATATAAAGAAGGAAATACAGTGTGAATGGATATTGGATGAAGTGATGACACCTGGAGAATTTTTAGGGATTCATAGAATTGGATTCCACAATTGGGAAATTCTCAACGTTGTTCAAATAATACAATTGTTGAACTGATAATATGTTCAAGGAACATGTTTCAATGGTGACACATAGTTTTCCATAGTGATGTATTGTCTATTAGAGGATGATTGAGTTACATTAGGAATCATGTTCCAAAAATAAAATGAAGAAGAGTAAAATATAATGGAGTGGTCTTGGATTGGCATTTAAGGTGGTATCCATGTATGATATTTGTGTTTTATGGTGGCCATGCATTTTTACACTAGGTATGTATTTGTTTATGTGGTAACTCAAATATTTGGGTAGCTAACTGACCCACATGGCTAGCCATGGTCAAAGGTACATGTGCGACTCTAGGTCAACTGAACCCAAGGGAAGCCCACCAGGAATGTCGGCTGGATGCATGGGGGTCGTGTGAAGGCCTATAAGAGCACACGGGGAAAAGCCCACGTATAGACGGGTTGATGCTCGCATAGAGGGTGGGTGTAGAGTGAAACCACAGATAACAGGTGATGAGGTGGCACAATGGTGGGGTATGGTGTAATATGGTTGTATGTTGGAGCGGGTTGACACATAAACCTCGGCCTCCTGCATCTCTGTTCTTATGTGGGACAAATAAGAAGATACTATTCATTATTTAAGAAACACGGATGTGATCTTTGACATCCATATAATCCAATATCTCACATGACCATATTATCACCCATGACATATATATCTAATCTAGGGTGACCCATATCTCATGCCTCAAAGGCGTGAATGAGAGCCATGTGATGCGCACAAAACTGCCTCTTTTTCTTCCTCTCGCTAATGCATGACGCCGCCACTCCTACTAACTGGAGAAGATTACCCTATCACCATGGAAGATAACTAAATATCATATGAGGATTAATCTGGTCACTTAATGCCATCAATATCAATAATGGAATTTCAAATTTATGCATGCAACGAAATGGTGAATCATGAAGAAGGTCGAGTCAAACGATGATGTCGATGTCGCGTCATTTGTCCAATATTCATTTGTGATATGAGATTCATTTTTAATGGATACTAAATGTAATCCTTAAACACTTTCACATGACATAGAAGGATGCTCTCATGAAATGTAAACACCTTAGATATACGGCATATCTGAACAGGGGATTGAAAATTTTAAATAATAGAATTTCTCAGTTATTATAAGGGAATAATTCAACTGATTTAAATGAAATATTTAAAATGCGATTAAAATCCATTCCATGCATATAAAATGAGTTTCACTAATACAAAGAGATATATTTCAATTTATACACCCAAGACCACATGTTTCTCAAAAACAGAGGATGATTGTTCCTTGTTTGTGAAGGATGAGTAGGTCACCACAGGCCTTCAACAAATGTTATGCACTCAAGAAGTGTCTCACAAAGAAAGATAAATAGACCTATATGTGAAGGATCCATGATCACACAGTAGGTTTTCATAGACCTTTCATTTATTCATTAAGGGGATCCCAAAAGTACACAACTGGTGCACACACACCCTTATTGTGCTTTGCGAAGATAGACTCATGTGCTATCTGGTTATGTGAAGATGAACTACACCATCTCTTTTCAAATGATATCCATGCATCCCATACATGTAGAAGAAGACCATTGAATACTTTAGGGTCATGAAGATAAAGTAATAACTCACTTATCAACATGATATTCCTATATTATTTGTAATGGTTTGTTTTTTAGTGAAGAAGATTATTGCATGAAGACAGTCATACATGTATGCATTCAATCATATTTCATGATAAAAGAAACTATAGGTAGTGTGTGTGTGAAAATTTATTTACCCATTAGTATTTGGGTTAATACAACGAATGGAAGGAGAAGGAAAGATAAAATGTGTGTATGTGTGTTTTTGCAATGTTTTATACCCACTAGGGTTTTCACAAAATAGATAATAAGACAAATAAAGGTAGATACATTAATGATCATGTTATTTGAATATATCGAAGCCTCTAAGTGTGTTAATATTTGAATAACGATCGAAGTATTAGAGAAGAAGAAATGCATGCTTACATGTATATGTAAAAAATCTAAAATCATTTAAGAAATTACTAACTATGCCAAGAAAAAGAGAAGATAATAATAAGAAGAAGAGTTTTTTAAACTAAAAAAAATTATTATATATGGTTGTTATGATTCATATGACTCCACAGAAGCTGATCTTCAGTGATTGAACAATCACATTGGTGTTTGTGGTTTTAGAGTGGTGGAAGAATGATTTTTAGTGCATTTTTTTATTTTACTAATGTATGAAGAAAGTATAAGAAGTCATAGTGATGTTGATTATTGCAGTAAAGAATAAGAGAGAAGAATAAAGAAGTGTTTCTTGTCTACTAAATTCCATGTAATAAATCGAAGAGCATAAAATAATATTAATTGAAGAACATACCTTATCAAGAATGAAGAAGACTGTTATTTGTGGCAGTATAAAGAACCAACAAAGAAGCATCATGTTGGACTAAGTTATCACTGGTTCAAGAATAAGAATTTTCACATCCCCCCTCCAATGTGTATGGACTCACATGAGACAGATTATTGTTTAACTAGCCAAACGATAGTCAAATTTATCACATTACAGTGTTGAAAACATGCACTAGTCATTCTTATGCATGGAAAGGATGTACCTTGTATAATTGAGTAGTGATCTTTGTAAAGATATCTTGTTCATATTTTTACTACTTTGATATTATAACATGCGATATGGAAATTAGAATAATAGAATCAAAATCCTAACAGGTTAGGTTGTACAAGGATAAAAAGTTTTAATTAGTTTAATAATTCCCCAACCATAATTCACCCTCTCATAGTGTTAGGTATATCCCAAACATATCCTCTCAATTTCTATCAGAGTGTAGGGTTCACCTCTATTGGATTCCCTGTAATGAAGTTATTTTCTTTTAAAGTGTTGATATTCTTTCAACATTAACCAAGGAAGTGTAGTTTCAGTGATTATTTAGTTGACTATGAGAAGAAGACCATATCTACCATGACCATGATGAACAGTAACAAGAATGAGATTAGAAAGTTGAAGAGGAATTTACTCTTATCCAAATAAGAGGAAGTATCTAGTTCTCTATTACGTGATGATAGTGAAGAAATATGTTTCTTGGAAAGTAATGAGAAGTTGGATAAAGTTCCCACCAAGAATATGGAATACCTACCATCATTAAGTGATCAGGATGTATGTGTTTATACATTTGAAAATTTTTCTCAAGATGAAAACGACAAAACCAGTGATGATGATAAGTCTACAACCCCTCAAGACTTATCAATTTATATATTAAGAATGATTCTATATAGAATTCCCAATGAAATTACATCCCTTGTTTGTATAGTATTTCAATGCATCCAAGAAGATATCACCTAACTAGAAGAGTAAAATTATAATTTGGAGAAGGGAATACAGGTAAGCATTTGTAAAATTTTAAAGCTCTCCACACAAGATGGATCCTTTGAGGTAACAAAGAGGGAATTTGAAATGAGTTACTCAATTTTTTTCAATGAAGTTTATGAAAAGGATAGAGTCAACTGGACATTGGGAGAGAAGATCCCTACCCTTAATGATGAGCTAAAAATGAGCAGTCATGAAAATGAGTTATATTTTGAAGAAAAATAAATGAAGATAAATAAACTAGACTCTTTGTTATAATACAATCTGAAGATACATGAATATGAAGTTTGAATATTGATGAAATCATGTGATTATATGATGACTATGATTTCATATCAAAAAACCATCTTCAGTATGAAATGTCTAGGATATGAAGCTCAGTTTTTCAAATATGATAAGACCCATATTGATACTCCATATAATATTGAAATGGTTGATTCAGGTATTCAATGTTAATTGGAAGATTATAATGGTAAATTATCTCCAACATGTGATAAGAATATCATGACATCACTCAATGAACTATCAGAAGCAGATGAGATGGAGAATATACCATCCTCACCACCATGTACTAATGTTTCTAACTATGTTTCTACAAATATTCAAGGGTGGAAGAAAAACTCTAAATAAGTATGAATGATTAAATTTCTGGAGATACATACCGCTATGGCCATGGTATATATGAAGATGATGTTGTAAGATGATTACCCAAAGAGAGAAAAAAATCAAGAAGAAGGCTCAGAAACCTTATACAGAAGATATCAATTAGACAAGGATTTTTTATAAATGTTAGTTCTACAATAGATTTGGTCATTGGGAATTTTATTATTGGTACAATCCATTAAATGAAAAAGCACAGAGAAAACCTATATAAATGTGTAGAAAACCAAAAATAAAGAATAAACATCCACAAATTCAGAATCCTTAGAACACTGAAAATAGATTTGGAATGACAGAAAACATCTCTGATGTATTCAATGGCAGAAATAACAAAGTTGGTACCTTTTCATCTCAACATGTACCCAAAAATGATAAGAAATTATTATCACATAATATGGCGATGACATAAGATGCATCATTGTGAAGAAATCATAATAATGTCGTAAAAAAATTCTCCCAAGAAGATTTCATGAAGGATAGGTGAGAATTTTTTGGATTCTAAATCCAAGAAGTGGAATGGGGTTGAATCTAAAATAACTACCAAGAAGTATGACACATAGAAGAGACCGTTTTAAGATCCAATATTGATGCATCAAATTATATTGACATAGTTTTTATCAAGATAGAAGATTTGGAAAAAATTTCGGAAATAAAAGATGCACAGGATAAGGTTATTGATAAAATAAGAAACAATTTTTCACATGTTGATAAAGAAGTAATATGTGTGAGGTGAAATAAGGTTGGTCATATTTTTAGAAATTTTATGGCATTTATTCCAGATCAAGAAGAATTTCATAAGAAGATAAATGTTGCACCAAGAGGTTCTAGTGCTACAAAAGATCTTGATGAAAGAAGTCTAACACACAATGAAATATAATAAGAGATAATATCTATAGAAGAAAACAATAATTGAATATAAATTGTGAAAGTGTTAATAGGGGATAAAATGGAACAACATGGTTGTGAAAATCATCTCAACCCTACTATTCACATTGATGAAGTAAGGATGATCCACCATATTCCCTTAAAAATTATTATATTGTTTTTATATGATAATATGTGGAATTGAAGGTGATGTAATTTTTCTAGGGGAGAACCGAAGAAAAAGTGATAAGAAGTGTTCCCCTTAAGGGGGAGACAAATGAATAATTTTCTACAGATATTATTTCAATTAGTATCAACGTCAGTTGGTATCATATTCTATTTCTCTGAAGATTGTTGGAAGATAATGTCAGTTGAAAATTTATGTTTTTTTAATCTTCCATACTTGGTTAATATAAATAAAGATCATTTACAAAGGGTGAGTAACTAAATTAATTAGTGACATATGAAGAATGGATGTGCCCCCAAGGTCACTCATCCTAGCAATTTCACTTCAATGTATTTAATCCATTTTTTGAAGTGAATGAAAGAGTTTCATGTTGATTATTTCAAATCACATTTTTATCCTATGTTTGGAATAAAATTGGACAACCCTTGAATAAATTTATATGAGTTCTCTTCTCATGACGTATCATGATATATTGATAATAGAAATAAATTCTATCTAAATTAAATCCTCTTGTTTTCTACATTTATGATTTCTCAAGTGGAGATAGAGTGAAATTATTAAAGGTAAATTGCTTAAAAATAGATTGATACCCTTTTCCCATTATTTTTTTATTTGTTATAAATAAGGGGGAGGGGGATAAAGTGAAATTAAATTTCAAAAGTGATACAATGAATAGTTAAGTGGAGTTAGAAGATTCTCATTTGGATAGTGCAAAATTTATTTGAGAATTAACATTGAAGTATTTCCAAAAAATATAAAGGGTGAAATTATTGGGACCACTTTGTGTATAAGATGTAATTTTATAAATAGTCATCAATAATGGTAAATGTGAAGAAGTAACTCGAATGATAATATAATTTTTTTGAATTGATGATTCTTGGTCAATTGTTATGGATTCATAGCATTGGATTGCATACGTAGTCAATTCTCCAAGTTGTTCTAATGACACGATTATCGAATTGACCCTAGGTTCAAATAACTTGTGTCAAAGGTGACACTGTTTTTACAATAATGAAGAATCATCTAATTTAGGATGATTTAAGCACTTTGGTATTCATGATCCAAAGAAAAATTTAAAAAGAGGAAAAGATAAGGGAGTATCATGGGCGTGGAATTTGATGGTGGTAGCCATGCATGAGATTTATGATCTATGGTGTCTATTAAATTTTACACTATGTAAGTATTTTTTATGTGGTCACTCAATATATTAGGAAGCTAATAGAACCGCATGGATAGCCTCATTGAAGGGTAAATTCTTGACTATAGGTCAACCACACCCAAGGGAAGCCCGCTGGGAAAGTCAGTCGCATGCATGGGTGGTTGTGTGTAGGCCCACTGGAGACCATGAGGAAATGTTCGTGAATTGATTGTTCAAAGCCCAAGAAGTGGGTGGGCATAGATCACAACCACTGAGAACATGGTATGTGACAGTATTATTGGGGTATTGGGAGTAATCTAGCTATATGATTGAGTGGGTTGATACTTAAACTATGGAATCTCCACTTCTCAGTTTCAATGTGGGAAAATAAGCAGATATTGGTCATTATATAAAAAACTTTTATGTGATCTTGAAATTCCATCTAATACCATGAATCTCATAATCATCTGATCACGCATGAAATATTTATATAATCTTTTCAATCCATCATATCATGCCATTCATGCTTGAATGTGATCCGTTTGATGCTCCCATGGTCGTGTCGTCATCTTCATCTCGCCACTGCATGTCGCCACCACTTATACTCACCATAGAAGATGACCATATATCCAAGGATGATTAGTGTATATCATATAAGTATCATGTTGGGTTCTAAATCTCATCGAGATCATGAATACAATTTCATTTTCATGCTTGTATTGAAATGGTGAATCTTGAATAATGGAAAGGAAAATGAAGTGTCTAAGGCCGTTTTATTTGTCTGAACATCATGGTTGATTCCAGATTCATTTTGAATTGAGACTGCATGTGATCCATAAATGCTTCCATGTGACATAGAATACTGATCTCTTGAAATGGAAACAACCATGATATGAGGCGTATCTCAACATGGGTTTGAATGTTTTAAATAACCAAATAAACACTAATTCAATGGGATGATCTTGAAAGATTCAGAAGGTATATTTAGAACTTGAATAAGTTGCATTACCTA
Source organism: Viscum album (assembly GCA_963277665.1). Taxonomy (NCBI): domain Eukaryota; kingdom Viridiplantae; phylum Streptophyta; class Magnoliopsida; order Santalales; family Viscaceae; genus Viscum; species Viscum album. The sequence goes on along the minus strand of OY728135.1, from coordinate 1,586,733,060 downwards.
CTTATAAAGACATCCACACCAAGACAAATAGAGATTCTATCATTTATACACTCAAGATCTAAAATTTCTCCAAAACATAGGATCTTTTTTCCTGGTTTTCAAAGAAGGAGCATAACACCACAATCCATCAACAAGTGATCTTCACTCTTGACCTATCTCATGAAAATGAAGAACCACATATCTTTATAAAGGATACATGATCACATGATAGGATTTCCAAACTGTCACCAGGTTTGGTTAAGGGGATGCTATGGGTACACAACTGGTGCACACACACCCTTGTTGTTCTTAACAAGGACAGACCCACAATCCATCTATTTCTTTGATGAAGAACCATAACTTCTCTATATGATGAAGAATCATGCATACCATTCATGATCAAGAAGCCCAATAAATCCTTTGGGGTCATAAGGAGATGTTAAGCACTCTCTAGTCTACATGATATACATATACGTTTTGCAGGGGTTTGTTTTTGTATGAATAAGTGGATTACATGAAGATGGTTCGTACATGTATTCATGCACTCATGTAACTTCTTTAAATAAATCTATAGAATAGTGTGTGTATTCCAAGGGATTTACCCACTCAAATTTGGTTGCATACAAATAAGGTATGGAGAAGGAAGGAGGCAATGTGTGGGTGTAAAGGTTTATACCAACATTGGTTTTCACACAAGAGAGAAGAAGACAAAGAAATTTAGATACATGCATTTAGATGATTTTTGAATATATCTAAGGACATATCTATATGAACATGTGAAGTATGAAATAAGGATTATCGAAAAGGCAATGCATAATTACAAGAATATTTAAAAAGGTGCAAATAATTCAAGAAAATATCAACTACAACAAGAAGAAGAGAAGATAAGAAAAATATGGAGACTTTGACCAACTAAATACTGATGATTATTCAGGGAATATGTGATTCAGATGATTCTAAGTAAGCTGTTATTTAGTCTTTGAACAATCACATTAGTGATTGTGATTCTATCTAAGAATAATAAGTAGTTTATGTGTATTAATTTATTGCACAAAAATATTAATAAATAATACGAAGATCTAGTATAGTAGATTATTTTACTAAAGATGAAGAGAGAATAACAAAGCAGAGTTTATTTCCTACTTCTTTGCTAGTAATTAAGTGAAGAAAACTAAAGAAGATTAGGAGAAAATCTTACCTTATCTCGAAGGAAGAATACTGTCTTTGGTTTTATTATAAAGAACCAGTAAGGATGTTTCAAGTTGGATTATGTCATCACATGTTCTGGAAGACTGTTGTTTCCCTTACCCATCCAAAGTGTATAGAATCAAATTTTCTATAAGATTGATTCCCAACACAAACAAATGTAATAGTTATCACATTATTGTTAAGATTCCTTACACTATCCATTTTCATGCATTAAAAAAATTTATCTTCTCTTAATGAGTATTGATCCTTGTAAAAATATTGTGTGAATATTTTTACTGCATTTATATTATTGCATGTGATAGGGAAAAGAGAATAATAGAATCAAGATTTTAATAGGTCGGAAGGTGGGGTAAAATGTTGGAGTTTGGTTAAAAAGTCCCCAACACTGATTCACCCATTCTCTTAGTGCTATGTATATCTCAAACTAGTCCTCTATCAAAATATGGGAGATATATCGACTATTGGTTACTTATACATTGAAAAGGAGAGTTAAAGTATAGTGACGATCATGCATCGGCCCATTTTTTCCTCATCAAGAGAGAAAATTTTGATTAAAATGAGAGGAAAATGTCAGATAAGAACAAAAAATACAAGGTCACCATAGCGATTTAGGATGTTGATTAAGAGATTTAACTCTTGGAGGGGATTCCACCAAAACATACTGTATTTTCTACTACAGAAATAGATCTTTTTAACAACATAATGGCATAGTTCATTACGGTTGAGTCCAATGATATGGATGAGATGTCTTCAGAGGATGATTGTCAAATAAAACTGAACATTAAGTGTATTAGAGATTATGATGTAATCTCTATGATTGATAGAGTTAAATAAGACTTGATGGAATGACAATGGCTCTGCGAGGAAAATCAGAAATGGTTGGGTGAGATCGATCACTCGATTTATGAAAACTATATTTGAAGGAATGATTCAAATTAAAGGCTCAAATTTTTGTATAAGCCTTTGAAACATTGGATTTCATTCAACTCATAATTATAAAAAATGTTTCTTTTTTTTTCATTATATCACATTGATCAATTTTCTTATACAACCTAGAAATAATCCTTAATCATTTGTGGGGCATGATTAGTGTGAGAAAAAAGAGATAACACTATCATTTCATGTTTAGAAGAGTGTGTTCGAATATAATCAATAACATGCGGATATGCTATCGTTAACTACTTATAGAGAGTGTTCTGTATAATAGAATAAATGGATGGAGATCAATGATCTTGGAACAACTGACATGCTTTTCTAATTTTCTCTGATGTCCAAATAGGATAAATCCAACGGAGTTAAATTTAACATTACGAAAGGGTAATGCATAGTTTGATTCATAATTCCATAGGATTGGAAGAAAATATAAGTTCATTCTAGATATAGGATAAATCTATACCATGTTTGAATAAGTACATCCATATCACGCAGTAGAGAATTGGGAAAAAGGATTGAGTGTTGACCATTGACCGTGATTGAAACATAGATCATTACTCAAAAAAATTTCCAATGTCTTATGGGATGTTTCACAGGGTAGTAGGTGTGTCTCATCTAGAAACCATTCTGATAGGGTTACTTTCTTTTTTGGATGAGGTTAAGGATTCAAATAAGGGGATCGTAGGGAATAGAAAGACAGTGAGGAGTTGATTAAATGGATTCCAACACTCCTATAATTACAACACAATGGATTAAAGAGAGTTAGTGTTGGAAATCTACATGAAATGTCAAACATGTCTTGAAGGGGAAGTGTCATCTAAGATTCCTTGCAAAGGACGATGTACTGTATGACCAGCACCAGATAAATATGTATCTTGGGTGGGGACCTATGATGCCTTTCAGTTTTACATCGTGTAATGGGGATATTTGGGAACACGATTTAACATAGTATGATAAGGATGAAATTGAATAGATATATGTTATGTGACCAAGATGTATCCCTTAGTTTAATAACAATTTTCCATGGTGTGGTTTGTAGTGTGGTTGTAAACTATGAACTCTATCATTTCTACCAATTTTCGGTCAAAGAAAGCATCCTATTAATATTATACAAGGCAGAGTCAAAATTTAATTTCATTCTAAAGGGGAATAGACAGTCAATGTGAATGATAACCACCCTACCATTAGGGGAGTTAAATTCATTGTACATGGTAGGAAACCCCCAAACCATGTAATGTAATATGTGGAGGGTGGAATATATTTTATGTTCATGTTTCATACATGATACCCTTTGTTTAAGGACATAGTGCATGGAATTGCTGTAAATAGTTTAAGGTCATATTGCATGGACTGTGAGGAGTGTTTAATGATGTAATGTATATTACATTGACGTAACGTTAACTGATGTGGGTAGATGGGCCTATGAGGTGAGCTGATGATGCATTAAACATCACTGAGATAAATCGCACATAGTTTAAAGGAATGATGTTTGATATGGGGTTTCTCTTAGTTAAATGTCGATGATTTCAAACCATGGGGTCCCTGTATTTTTTTGGAATAGAATGAATGATTATTAACCCAACATTAATATTATGTTGGGAAGGCCCACATTCGATATGAAACATAATGTGTAGGATTTCTAATAGGTTATGTTCATAGTACAGGAGCATGGAGAGAGGCATGGTAGAATACTTATGTTCATAAGGGGATACCATCTAAAATGATGGTATTCAATCCTCTCATACATAGATATGATAAATCCCAATTCATGTAGGGTATGGCTAAAATGTAACATCATCTTTTGAGGGTGATTTTATTTGTTCATGATGTATTTATAATACAACGCATCCTGGTTTGATGCAGGGTAAGATCATATCTTATTTAAAAAAATCACAAGAATTTCTAGGGTAATAATGTAGTCTAACATCATCCACTAATAATTGTTCATCAACATATCAGGATATGAGGGCATCTCGACATTTTGACTATTCATGGTAATCAAATGGGATTTATCATGGAAGGATTTCACCACATTTAATTCATGGTTTTGTGGTGAATTTGAAGATGGTCCTAGATATGGAATGTTTAGGCTTCACTACATTTACAATAAATATGTGAATCAATATAGATGTTATTTTGTGAAGTGATTCACAATTATTGAGGTCATACTGTCAAGAAAACGGGTTGAAAGGGCATTTATGGATGTTCATATGATGTGAGTGTTGAAACCTTGCTTGAATGATCAAATGAGTCCCTACACCACATAATGCATTCCTAACACCAAATTCACACTGTTTAAGGACATATGTTGTGGACCATGGAAAATATTTTATAATCATGTCACTTGAAAAAATGGGAATGGTTTCTTCTGAAGGTATATTTGTGGCTCATGAATGGTACGACCCAATGTGAATGGATCGAAAAAGACTCTCACACAACCGAAGTACCAAGAATAAAATGACACATTATTTATGGTCATTATTATTGGATGAGGAGGGGCTCTCAGTTTAAAGTCAAATAGTTTGGATAGAGGGGTGGGAATAAGACATGGAGATATGTAGTACAGTGGAATGAAAAATCCAATTTGAATTTAGACCATAGAGACCTGAAGATGAACAAAAAATTACTTACCATACTCACACATAGTTTACTATATTTTTTGATGTACTAAAAGATATTAATTTAAAGTCATATACTTTGGAAATTTGGGATTTATTAAATGGGGACTTTTAGTGAGGTGGGATAAAAAAATTGATGTAAATGATGTCCAAGGATTCTGAATACCATAAAATATATTCCTAGTATGATGTTCTGATTCAAGAATGTGGACTCTTAGTTGATGATCATAGATATTGGACCATAACATCATTTTTGTTGCATGACTACGTCGGTACATACACTATAAAAACTCATAATCCCATGGTATATATTCTTGATGCAGTAAATATGGAGTGTTGAGGGTAATTCCCTAACATGAGGGAGCACCAAAGTTAGCTAAGGAGATATCTGGATGAAAATATCCTAGTGACACAGAACCACCAACTTCACATGATTAGATGCATGGAGGGGTGACATCAATATTGATGGGATTAGACCAAGATAGATGAGGTGAAAAATTGTAAACTCATGACATTAATGATCAGGATAAGACCGAGATAGATGTGATTTCATTGATTGTTAACCATGTTTTAAACATAGGTACTACAACCACAATAGTTGAGAATGATGTGGGAATATTTACGGTCAATAGTTGATCACATATGAAACATAGAATCTACTATTTTTTCTATAGATCCATTATGGAGTTTGTCAAGTAGTGTAGGAGAATCATAGTTATACACCATCACAGTTATAGGCCACTTTTGGATCTGAAGGATGATGGAAATACAGAATAAGAAATACTCCAATAATGGAAATGTATTGAGGAAATATACATGTGGGTTTTAGCACTCATAGTTTCACACCACATGTCATTTGAGTATTCTATTATGAAGTACTATAATGTATTTTTTAAAAATGAGTATTGGAAATAGTTTAAGGTTATACTTCATTGATTGAGTATATTAGTTTATTGTATTGATGTTTGGACCAAGAGATCTTAGTTTATGGTAATAGAGTGTAGACTATGGGATGTATTCAAAAAGGGGGGTATGCAAATCATGTAAGAGTGAAACAATTGATTTAAATGAGCATATAGGTTTCCTAACTCCATAGTATGAATTTCGGAGAAGGCTCACATACATTTTAATGTCATGATGCTTATAATGAGAGTGACTATTAGTTTAAGATCATTATTGATGTACCATGATGGGGATAAGGGGAACCAAATATTATAAATATGCGACAAGGTCTAAATATGCGATGATTGGGAATCAATACATATCCCATGATTATGGGAAGAAAACCACATGTAGTTCTATAAGGTGGAATACATAGTTTATTGACATATTATCTAAACCATGGTGAACTATTTAGAGTAATGTTTCATCAACTTAGTGGAATGATCTTTCTATGGATATATATATATGAGACAAAACAGGTAAAAACACAATTTGAGTAGATCGATGGAGGATATTTTACCTCATACCCACCTTAATGAAAACTAAATACTATTTAAGTTCGTAATGCATAAGACTGTAAATGAAGCCAAGGGGAGAAAGGTGTCAGAAATTTATAGTTAAGCTCAAAGATGAGATGTTATGGGTCTCTATGTTTTCTGTATGGATATGAATCGATCCATATATAGTTCTAGAACATTATTTAGTATTATTCCATAATTGTTATAGGTGATCATTTCTAATGAGGTAATTGGGTCAGCCCATGATTGTCATGAGGAATCCTACGTTTGAAGCAAGGTGTAATGGTTTTAAACCATCCCATAACTATTTTATGAAGCATCCCAAATCAGGAGATGGTAAAACCACATTTTAACATCATGTGTCTAGAAAATTTTATAATCATGTGTTTATCATATGTTTAATCATGTTTTATGCAATATAAATTCTTCTTTGTTGATGAGGCATCCTAAACATGTCTGGTTGAAGATCCCAATTTAATGTTATGCAATAGGTGTAATGCCCCGACCCTAGTTACCCAGAGTCGGTGCATTATTACATAACATTGGAATGATCACAATAAAGATCAAATCTCTAAATACCTATTGGTTTAGTATCCTTGGAAACACTAGATACATCCAGAAGTTTTACATTACATTATAAAAAAAAGTATCTTGTCTTCATATCCGCTCATACTATCCCTGCAGGTCATTCATAAATTACTTCTTCATAATCCTGGGCAAAATAAAACATTGAAAGGGGTGAGCTCAGATGATCAGTAAGGATAACATTATAGAAGAAGCTTTCATAAATAAGCATAATCACTTAAGGCAATTTATAACTAAAACAAAAGCCTTTTAAACTTGAACTTCAGCATAAAATGGAAAAGGTAAAATGAAATAATGCCATTTACTTACTCACATGGATATTCTACTAGTCGAATGATCACATGCAATATCAATAACCACATTCATAATGATGGAATTCATAATGCTGAACTTTAATTTCTTTGTCGATGCCTCGTCCCAAGACCTAGGGGCTAACTGTAACCGGAACCCAACCCGGAGTGCCTCTAATAACCGGACACCAACCAGGAGTGCCTCTAATAACCGGAGACCAAACCGGAGTTCCTCTAATAACCAGAGACCAAACCGGAGGGATTACTTTTACCGGTCCCCAACCCGGAACATACTTGTCTAACATATTCATTTGTATGAAAGGTTGAAATATAACATAAACATTCAGATTACAAATAACTTATGAAATGTCAATACTTTAACCAAAAACCATGAATGGTATAAAAATAGCACATCCAAAGTCAAACATAACTCATTCGATACAATATTTAATATTTTATTGTATAACATTAACCTCAATCAATAATAATTAAGGATGTTGACATAGAAGAAAATAATCATCAAAACTATTTGAGAGAAATATCTTCATTATTCTTGAAATCATTTAAAATTCATACTATTTGTCGAGAAGCCATTTAAAAATAGATTTTTGAATCAAAGTGTCCCATACCACTTTGAAACTTTTTAAAAGGAGTTTTAATTTCTAAAATTTAATTTCCATATAAATAAATCCTTAAAACCATTTTTTAAAACATGGACATTAATGAGCAAGATTTAGAAGAATAAGTCTTTAAAACATTTTAAAATGGTATTTTGGTTAGAGATTCTAACCAAAAGAGAGACACTTGAGTACAAATAATTGAGGTAATCAAGACATTGTAAAATCATGAGAATAAAGGGATTCATGATATAATATGTCAATGTACAATATATACACCACATAAAAGTGATTTGGTGTATATCAACAAATAAGTCCCAATTCAATGTAAATTGAGATGAAATCTCTCATAAAGGTCGTATCCTTAGGTTAAGGATAAATCAACGACATAATTATGTGTGAAAATATAAATACACTAAATATGATTGAATATTTAGTGTAAAACAATCAAAGGATATTCACATATATTCTTGTAGAAACAACACCAACGAATTGGATGTTTAACTCAACAAATGGTGAAAGAGTTAAAATTACTCTTATCAAATTCATATTAATGACTTGAGAATTATCAATAGAGTGATTATGTGTATCAAACGTATATCCACAGGACGGGGAGTGGAAATTATGACATAATCAAATGAATAGTGATTCCACACATAATCATGGAGTAATATAATCAATGAAATATGCGTAAAGCCAAATGAGTGGGAATTGAAATCTCAAATTCCCTTATCGATTAGGTAACATACGAAACGTACACCCATGAAATAAGTATCATACCATGATGATTTAAATACCCATAAATTAAAGAATATTACACAATGAATACAATCATGGGCAGTACACATACACCACATGCAATAATTAAGTGGTGAATAATGGAAATCTCACGAAATTAAAAGTGAGATAAGAAACCCCTTACCACGTTAATCAACTGAGTCGTATTGCCAAAAGTTAATATCCACCAAATGATTTATAGAATAACATGAATATAAAGAGAATCAAGATAATATATATCAAATGGAAGTACACAATACACCACTTTCAATAATTTAGTGGCGAACAATGGAAATCTCACGGAATTGAAAGTGAGATAAGAAAATCCCTTACTTGTACTTTTTCCTTGGTCGATGGTAGGTTTACCTCCTGTATAATGGTGAAATAATTGTTATTGAATAATACAAGAATCATTTACTTTAATATGATATCATATATGATCTTTTAACATTGATTTGTTAATAATATCTTAGAATTATTGTTATTTCAGGTGTTAACGGGTTCATTTTACTTTATATTCTTTGTTATGTGAGCCATATTCATTATTAATGGGATGCATATTATTCATATCCAGAATGATATCAAGTCCTTAGATACTATTTTTAAAACATCAAATGATAATTATACTTGAATGGATACGATGGAGAATGAATCTTATCGCGTTTGTGGAGACGGTAGTCCGTACGTACGCACGAGCGACCATATCATTCTTTTGATATTAAAATAATATATAATTGGATTTTATATCAAATATACAGAATCATTATCATGTTATATTTATTATTTACATGAGTTACACATCATTATTATACCCATACAAATAATAATATATTGAATAACAATTACACCACGACGTGGAGACGGTAAGCCGTACGTACGCACGTATGGTGACATGTTATTCAAAGGATGGATAGAATACTGAATATGGTTGTACCATATTTATAATAACATAACAGTATATATACGATACTGGAGTTATTATTTTATAATGGTAATAACAAAGAAAGAGGAAGTGGAAGAAGAAAGGAACTTAAAAAGGGGTGATGAAAACATTACCTCTTCTTCGGGTTCTTCCATTTGATTTGATCAAAAGGGCTCCTTAGGTTGGCTTTCTGATCAAACTAAGGCCTCTAGGTTGTAGTGAGGGAAGTTGGGAGAGTATTTGGGCAGGGTTTGGATGAGCCAAGTGGCTTGAGAGGTGTGAGGAATGAGTAGAAGTGGTCTCTTTTTATAAGGGAGAGGAGGGGCTCTTTAGGAAAGAGTGAAAGTATTACTTTATAATATAATTATATTCGGTTTATAATTGTCCAAAAATCATGGATATCGAAGATAAGATGACTCAATTTCTAAATAACATCAACCAATAAGAATTGGACAGGTTTTAGATAATATTTTAGTCATTATAATCTTATTTATTTAAATGATTTATTAATGAGGTAAACATTGAATCATTATTGTGTCATTAATAATTTAAATTATTTGATGTCTCAAAATTATAAATAAAATATCATTATGTAGGAAATATTTTTAGATTTCTAATTAATATTTATAATCGAAAATCCAACATGTATAACCCTATGTAAAATTGTTCTTCTAAAAGATGTAAGCTTATGCCATTTTTATTTTTATTTTAACTTTATTAATATAATGTGTCCCTACCACATACAAGTGGCTCCAAGGGGTCCCCAAATCGACCCAAGGATGCCCATGGTCGGGTATGTGTCCACCAATAAGGGTAGGACACGTTTTAGGGTAATTTTGTATTATTATAATATTATTTTTTAACCCTTATTTACAGGATTTATCCTTTAACCATGGTAAATAAAATATTTACCGCAGTAATTATTCAAAATGTCTAAAAATAAAAGTTACCTATTTACACAATTTGGACATCCTGATTCCAAATATGGAATCCATTTTTCTAAATTCAAAACACGGAAGTGGCAGAAATTATTTTAAAATTAATTCTCATTGTCAAAACAAAAAGCATGTTTTTTAGAGATAATAACTATCAAAAGATTGTCACTTGTTTTTGTCTAGTTTAAATGTGAAATTATGTTCATTGACCCACATTGTATTATATGGTAAAAATATATTCTAAATATACTTTAAAACCACTCAAATTCATAATTTATCACTATTAATTATTTTGATTAAAAAAGTTGTTTTTAATTAAAATTTAGTAATTTTCACTATTCATCAAAATATGAAAGTTATCCGAAAAGTACCAAAATTTTACCTTAGGCTAAATTAGATATTCCGAATCCAAAAATGAAGTCCATTTTGAGATATAGAATTTATAAAATTTCAAAAAGTAGGTATTAATATTCATAACGGCTAGTTTGATTGGTTATGGTGTGTTAAAATCTCGAAGTTGCGTACAATTTACGCCATTGCATTATTCGAAAGGAAACATACCGAGGAAGCTTGGGGTGTTACATTCTCCCCTCCTTCAATAAATTTCGTCCTCACAATTTTTAAAATTGTGCTTGGGAATATATTGTAAAGTCCCATATCGGAAAAAGAGTCAATAAAACTATCACTTTAAAAGAAAGAAAGAGAGGTATAAGGGTCATCCAAGATAACCCATACTCGGATTCCATGTAGGAAAACATGGATATCGATGATAAACTAAGTGTCATGTTTTTATGGAGAGGGATAGAAATCATGATCAGGAGAAATTTGACAATAAGAAAACCACAAACTTGTATTGGGACAAACGACCATTAATCTCCTAGTAGGAAAGTAAAGAGACAACATTTTTTTAAGTTACATTACATAAGGACGAGGAATTCATTTATGATATTGACTAATAACATTAAGAGATATACTTACATTTTAAGTAGAGTTTCATTCTTTAATAAATTTCCACCACTAACTCAATTTGTTTTTAAACGACGAGTATTCAAGAAGACTTGGTCACACTGGAAGAGCTAGAATAAACTTCTATAGAATCACATGATCCATGCAGGATAAACTATATATTTACATTGTCTTTGAAGATTAATCAAAACCAAAATGGTTAGTGAATGATCTAATGATCCCCCAAAAGGATATTCCTTGAGATAAATATGTACTAATCTTAATTTCTAAAATTAAACCAACAATACCCCAAAGTTAAATAGATACCATTCAATAACCAATTGTCCTTAAAATCCTTTAATATAATCCAAACTAATATTGAAACCCAAAACATAGAAGAATTTGATTATGTAGTCTCCCATGTTACATTGTATCTCCAAATGACATCAAATACTCTTAAAGTCACATACTTAAAAGTAATTAACATCATCACATATTCTCTGTTATAGGTTAATCATTTCCATAAATAACCCAAATCACTATAAATCAACAATAAAAACGTAGATAAAAATCCACCATTACTCTACAAATGAAACCTCATTGTATTCTATTTTCCTTGGGCATATAGTGTTCCTAACAAAACAAACATCTTCCAAAATAACATTTATCACTTAATCACCAAATCATTCTCCTATACCAAGGGTATTCATTTGATAATACATAAGAACCCAAATCATCTTATTATTGATCAATAAAATCATTTAACTAAAAAAAAGTCACACTAACCAGGGACTTCACGTAGTCCAGTGGTAGGCAATAAATCCCAATCGCACTTTGGTTGTGGGTTTGATTCCCATAGCTTTGCCCGACGCGACGGGTTGTCACACGGTCTACGTGTTGTCCTTTTTCAAAAACTATATTTTATAATATTACCAAAATGAGATAAATTCCTCAAAATACCATAACATAATTTAACCACAAATCTTATCTCATACCTTGCATTTTCATCCCAAATTGTAATAACTTATAATTTCCTCAAAACCAATGATCATGTAAGACCAAATGGTTATTTATAACTATATCTGCAAAAGAAAAGATAATTCTTCCTCAAATATCATTTTCACATGATAAATTGCAGGTTTACACATACAAGAGAAAATTATTCCAAAGTAATCCCATCAATAAAGAGCACTAACACTTTTAAACATTTCACCATCCATTTATTTCCACATAGGTTCTTCATCATATGTTCCTCAAGTTCCCACATTGCCTCTTCCATCTTATGATTTCTCCATAGATCTTTTACCAGACGAGTCATCCGGTTTCGCAAAACTTGATCTTTGGTATGAATAATTCTAATAGGCTCTCCACAATAAGATAGATCGGGTTCCAGTTATAATTCTTCATAGGTGAGTACATGTGTTGGGTCAGGCATGTATTTTGTCACTAGAGATATGTGGATCACAACATAAACTCTGGAGAGACTAGGAGGGTTTGCATTTTGGTAGAATGCGTTCATGTGTCACAATGGTACCTCAGGAATTTTTCAAAATCATCTACTTCCTTTACCCAAAAAGTCCTCATCCATTTTGGATTATATCGATGGAAGCATCGATGCATCATAAAAAAATAGGTATTTCTTATATATAATTTTGAGACATCGTCTTTAACATGTTTATTTTAGAAATATTCTCACTGATTCATCTTCAAATATTTCAAAATAAGGTTTTGGTAAATCAGTTTTCGTATATCCCAAAATACATAAATATATAATTTGATACATATAGGCTGCTCGAAGGTCTCCCTCTTCTGCAGCATCTAGAAAATCATTTAGTGCATCGTAATTTTGAGATAAAGTGAATAATTTGAAAAGACCCTGATGGTACTTTCCACGCTTAGCGTGGTAAGAAAGTTGAGAGCGCAACATTATCCCATAGTCGGTACTTGATCCTTGAAAGAATCGTGCAATGCTAGAGGTATTGGATGTCTCATAAAGTTGTTTGCATGTAACTTGGACATTTGAAAAAGTTTCAACATCGTCTGCGCATGACTTCTGGATTATAATTGCAAGTAGTTCTTCAGAAAGAGAGAGAAGAGTTGTTCGTGATCTTGCTCCCTCCATGTTTCAACTAATAAAAGAAAATACAATTAGGGTTTTTGAATACTTATCTAATAAGACTGTAAAAAAAATAGATATAATAGGATAATCTTGTAATTGAACAATATATCTTAACTTGGGGTACCCTATGTTTAAATCTAGGTTATCCACTATCTATTTGCCGACATATATTCTTAGGGGCAATTTTTTTGTATTCCTTTAATAATGGTTTATACTAATATTGTGAATTTACCAAAGCATATCCCCTGGGAGTGTCGTAACCAAGAGTGCAGCAAGGCTCGTTGTCGTGCACCAGTTCCCGTTCGAGTCTAGCTCAATGTGGTGTTTTCGGGTTTTACCCCTAGGTACATTTGTGCCAGAGCCACCTCTACCTACTCGTATCCAAACAGGGATGTATTGCTCAGAAAACTCACAAAATCTTCTATAATACCAAAATTCTAGGAAGTTCTTCTATAATAATCCTCAAAGTTCATCTTAGGTCTACCTGCTGTAATCAGAGTTTATCTAAATCTAGCTTCCAAGGTTTTTACTAAACTTCCTCTGATACCAACTGTAACGCCCCGACCCTAGTTACCCAAAGTCGGTGCATTATTACATAACATTGGCATGATCACAAGAAAGATCAAATCTCGAAATACCGATTGGTTTAGTATCCTTGGAAACACTAGATACATCCATAAGTTTTACATTACATCATAAAAAAAGCATCTTGTCTTCATATCCCCTCATACTATCCCTGCAGGTCATTCATATATTACTTCTTCATAATCCTGGGAAAAATAAAACATTGAAAGGGGTGAGCTCAGATGCTCAGTAAGGATAACATTATAGCAAAAGCTTTCATAAATAAGCATAAACACTTAAGGCAATTTGTAACTAAAACAAAAGCCTTTTAAACTTGAACTTCAGCATAAAATGGAAAAGGTAAAATGAAATAATGCCATTTACTTACTCACATGGATATTCTACTAGTCGAATGATCACATGCAATATCAATAACCACTTTCATAATGATGGAATTCATAATGCTGAACTTTAATTTCTTTGTCGAGGCCTCGTCCCAAGACCTAGGGGCTAACTGTAACCGGAACACAACCCGGAGTGCCTCTAATAACCGGACACCAACCCGGAGTGCCTCAAATAACCGGAGACCAAACCGGAGTTCCTCTAATAACCGGAGACCAAACCGGAGGGCTTACTTTTACCGGTCCCCAACCCGGAACATACTTGTCTAACATATTCATTTGTATGAAAGGTTGAAATATAACATAAACATTCATATTAAAAATAAATTATGAAATGTCAATACTTTAACCACAAACCATGAATGGTATAAAAATAGCACATCCACAGTCAAACATAACTCATTCGATACAATATGTAAGATTGTATTGTATAACATTAACCTCAATCAATAATAATGAAGGATGTTGACATAGATGAAAATAATCATCAAAACTATTTGAGAGAAATATCTCCATTTTTCTTGAAATCATTTAAAAGTCATACTATTTGTCGAGAATCCATTTAAAAATAGATTTTTGAATCAAAGTGTCACATACCACTTTGAAACTTTTTAAAAGGAGTTTTAATTTCTAAACTTTAATGTCCATATAAATAAATCCTTAAAACCATTTTTTAAAACATGGACATTAATGAGCAAGAATTAGATGAATAAGTCTTTAAAAAAATTTAAAATGGTATTTTGGTTAGAGATTCTAACCAAAAGAGAGACACTAGAGTACAAATAATTGAGGTAATCAAAACTTTGTAATATCATGAGAATAAAGGGATTCATGATATACTATGTCAATGTACATTATATACACCACATAAAAGTGATTTGGTGTATATCAACAAATAAGTCCCAATTCAATGTAAATTGAGATGAAATCTATCATAAAGGCCGTATCCTTAGGTTAAGGATAAATCAACGACATAATTATGTGAGAAAATATAAATACACTAAATATGATTGAATATTCAGTGTAAAACAATCAAAGGATATTCACACATATTCTTGTAGAAACAACACCAACGAATTGGATGTTTAACTCAACAAATGGTGAAAGAGTTAAAATTACTCTTATCAAATTCATATTAATGACTTGAGAATTATCAATAGAGTGATTATGTGTATCAAACGTATATCCACAGGAAGGGGAGTGGAAATTATGACATAATCAAATGAATAGTGATTCCACACATAATCATGGAGTAATATAATCAATGAAATATGCGTAAAGCCAAATGAGTGGGAATTGAAATCTCAAATACCCTTATCGATTAGGTAACATATGAAACGTACACCCATGAAAGAAGTATCATACCATGATGATGTAAATACCCATAAATTAAATTATATTACACAATGAATACAATCATGGGCAGTACACATACACCACATGCAATAATTAAGTGGTGAATAATTGAAATCTCACGAAATTAAAAGTGAGATAAGAAACCCCTTACCACGTTAATCAACTGAGTCGTATGGCCAAAAGTTATTATCCACCAAATTATTTACAGAATAACATGAATATAAAGAGAATCATGATAATATATATCAAATGGCAGTACACAATACACCACTTTCAATAATTTAGTGGCGAACAATGGAAATCTCACGGAATTGAAAGTGAGATAAGAAAATCCCTTACCACGTTAATCAACTGAGTCGTATGGCCAAATGTTAATATCCACCACATGATTTACAGAATAACATGAATATAAAGAGAATCATGATAATATATATCAAATGGCAGTACACAATACACCACTTTCAATAATTTAGTGGCGAACAATGGAAATCTCACGGAATTGAATGTGAGATAAGAAAATCCCTTACTTGTACTTTTTCCTTGGTCGATGGTAGGTTTACCTCCTGTATAATGGTGAAATAATTGTTATTTAATAATACATGAATCATTTAATTTAATATGATATCATATATGATCTTTTAACAATGATTTGTTAATAATATCTTAGAATTATCGTTATTTTGGGTGTTAACGGGTTCATTTTACTTTATATTCTTTGTTATGTGACCCATATTCGTTATTAATGGGATGTATATTATTCACATCCAGAATGATATCAAGTCCTTAGATACTATTTTTAAATCATCAAATGATAATTATACTTGAATGGATACGATGGAGAATGAATCTTATCGCGTTTGTGGAGACGGTAGTCCGTACGTACGCACGAGCGAAAATATCATTCTTTTGATATTAAAATAATATATAATTGGATTTCATATCAAATATACAGAATCATTATCATGTTATATTTATTATTTACATGAGTTACACATCATTATTATACCCATCCAAATAATAATATATTGAATAACAATTACACCACGACGTGGAGACGGTAAGCCGTACGTACGCACGTATGGTGACATGTTATTCAAAGGATGGATAGAAAACTGAATATGGTTGTACCATATTTATAATAAAATCACAGTATATATATGATACTGGAGTTATTATTTTATAATGGTAATAACAAAGAAAGAGGAAGTGGAAGAAGAAATGAACTTAAAAAGGGGTGGTGAAAACATTACCTCTTCTTCGGGTTCTTCCTTTTGATTTGATCAAAAGGGCTCCTTAGGTTGGCTTTCTGATCAAACTAAGGCCTCTAGGTTGTAGTGAGGTAAGTTGGGAGAGTATTTGGGAAGGGTTTGGGCGAGCCAAGTGGCTTGAGAGGTGTGAGGAATGAATAAGAATTGGTCAGGTTTTATATAATATTTTAGTCATTATAATCTTATTTATTTAAATGATTTATTAATGAGGTAAACATTCCATCATTATTGTGTGATTAATAATTTAAATTATTTGATGTCTCAAAATTATAAATAAAATATCATTATGTAGGAAATCTTTTTATCTTTCTAATGAATATTTATTATCGAAAATCCAACTTGTATAACCCTAGGTAAAAATTGTTCTTCTAAAAGATGTAAGCTTATGCCATTTTTATTTTTATTTTAACTTTATTAATATAATGTATCCCTACCACATACAAGTGGCTCCAAGGGGTCCCCAAATCGACCCAAGGATGCCCATGGTCGGGTATGTGTCCACCAATAATCTTAGGACACGTTTTAGTGTAATTTTGTATCATTATAATTTTATTTTTTAACCCTTATTTACCGGATTTACCCTTTAACCATGGTAAATAAAATATTTACCGTAGTAATTATTCAAAATGTCTAAAAATAAAAGTTACCAATTTACACAATTTGGACATCCTGATTCCAAATATGGGATCCATTTTTCTAAATTCAAAACACAGAAGTGGCAGAAATTATTTTAAAATTAATTCCCGTTGTCAAAATAAAAAGCGTGTTTTTTAGAGATAATAACTATCAAAAGATTGTCACTTATTTTTGTCTAGATTAAATGTGAAATTATGTTCATTGACCCACATTGTATTATATGGTAAAAATATATTCTAAATATACTTTAAAACCACTAAAATTCATAATTTATCACTATTAATTATTTTGATTAAAAAAGTTGTTTTTAATTAAAATTTAGTAATTTTCACTATTCATCAAAATATGAAAATTATCTGAAAAGTACCGAAATTTCACCTTAGGATAAATTAGATATTCCAAATCCAAAAATGAAGTCCATTTTGAGAGATAGAATTTATAAAATTTCAAAAATTAGGTATTACTATTCATAACAGCTAGTTTGATTGGTTATGGTGTGTTAAAATCTCGAAGTTGCGTACAATGCACGCCATTGCATTATTGGAAAGGAAACATACCGAGGAAGCTTGGGGTGTTACAATAGGGATGTTAACTATTAGTTTAAGGTGGTAGAGTTCTGGAAATTATGGGTGGGAATATCAAATTGGTATTTTTTGACCAATATTAATAATATTTTCACTTGAATGAGGTCCATGGATGAATAACAACACACAATATATACCTCTAAAAACCCACATATATTATAATGTCTGTATGATTGGACATAGAATCCTAGTTTAAGGATGTGGTTTTTGGACACTTGAAAATAATATGCGGGATTGTTTCATGGAAACATTACCCATCAGGAAATTTACTAATTGAGAAACATGGAATCAGTGGGATGATTGATACACCAGCCATACATTGTGATCAAAGAGTATGCACCATTTGAATGGATGTTGTAAATAATGTGTTGTCTTCCACATTGGATACAACATTAGTGGCTTCTTTCTCGGTATCATTAGTGTTCTAAGGGGAAGTTCCATGTAATCCTAGAGGATGGAAGGAAGCAGAACCATATTATTAGTCACTCTCACTATCGTTTTCTGGTTTCTATATAGATCTTTCAAGGCCTGGGGATTGTTCTCTTTGAGGGAATCCAACTCAGATTAAAATAATTCTTTTATTTTTCTAGTGTTTTCTAGTTTTAGATGGCTACTCTTATTTGTGGAAATTAAACCATGATGTATTGGACATGCACTATTTTGTACCCTAGGAATATGGGCTCACATGGGTGTAATTTTGTGTAATCATTTTATTATCCTAGAGGGAATTTGGCAATTTTTTCTGACATCACATCCACTTATATTCCACCATATTCCACATATTGTTAGAGTGTATTATTGAACACCTTGATCTTAGAATTTCCCAGTCAATAATAACAGGAAGTATGGTTGGACAAGATTCTATTCATGGAGTATAACCTCGTTATCATAGTAGCTTATACCTTGGTTCTGTTCTATGTGATAATGGTGTGAGGGACACCAAATTTCTGTGTGATGTGCGAGCTCATGAATTCAATAATGGATCATGACTATACTTCTATGAGGGTAATCACTTATATCAAGATGGAAATGAAATATATAGTGGTTATAATGAACATACAAAGGTGTTTTGTCACTAGTTGATATTTTAATTCAACATTATTTCCTCGTACGAGAAAGGACCCTAAATAAACAGTGTTATGAATGTTCGTATATATTCGATGCACAGAATTAGCCTGGATATCACACACATAAAAACTATTTTAATGTTAGATAATGTCATGGAACATATTGGGAATGAAGTCTCCCAACATCTAACTCTATACGGGGAGATTTATTCCCATGGCTTGTGGGAACAACATGACCCGATTCGAACATCCTATAGAACCTGTGTAATCTCCTCTCCTTGGAAGAAATAAAAGATAATTTCCATCAAAACAATGTTTGTAGAGAGACTGAAAGCAGTTTGGGCCTCTCTAAGGGTAAACTATGCTACATTCCATTCATCTCAATCATAATTGGCTCGATCAATAGGAATAATTCCATTATAGAGATACTCAATTGAAGGAGTTTTTCTTTTAGGGATTTATATTAATCTGGGGGAACACCAAGGAACATACATGGAAGCACCAAAAAATAATTGGTTCACCTTCTAACTATATTCATTACCTAGAATGAGAAGAGAAACAATAATTAATATTCCACCTTAATGAATAGTTCATCATTATTAGGGTTTGAAAGGGAGGTTCCATGACTCTCCAAGTAATCGGTTTGACCATTTTTTGACTGAGGGACATGAGTAACTTCGAACTACGTAGAGAACTAGGCCATTAGAGGGTGAGTTCACTCAAGAAGGAGAACATGCTCCAGATTTATGAATATATATTCACCATTAATCTATTTAATGAATAAGTTGGAAACTACCTTCACATTAATGCGGGGGACATAAATCTATAGTGGATGTTGGAAACCACTAATGAGATTTGATACTTCACGTTATTTATGGTGTAACATTATGAAAACTAGAACATGTATGGTAGAATGACCTATGCATGAGAGATGAAGATGACTCCCACTATAACTCTATTATTATTACTATGAATTAGCATTATATTGTTTGGGCCCTGAGAGGATACTTCAAAGTCCATATTCCAACAGAGAATATTCAAGTCCACTAAGAGTAACAAATCATTTTGGAAGTCATCATCCTTAAGAAAATATTTCGTGGATAGATGGGTATCCACATGTACATCCAATGTATGACCCTTGACAATCATCATTGGAATGAACCCAATGTTGAATTGATGTTGAATCATTTCCTAGAATGTCAGCTATTCTTTCAATAGGGGATATTAAGGAAATAATGTAGTGGGTCCACTAAGGACACCATCTATATCTTCTGATGCTAAAAATAATTTCATAACGTCGTTTATAAAAAAACCAGTTTGAAGATGATATGTTCAATAGGGAAAATCTTGTATCTGTGTTGAGGAGAATGTGAAGGAGATAGTATAATTATTTTCTATGTTATCATTTTTATTCTAGGTGAGAATGGTTCCTAGGGGATTATTCTTTGGTGGTCACAAATAGTAAAAAATGAATCCCCAGAAAGGATGGCCTTAGAATCAGTATTTGTAGTAAATACCTTTGGATTTCATTGAAGGAATTGATGCACTCCTTATACCAATGGTAAGAAATTTAATTCATTCTGAACCTTGAAAAGGGCTTACAATTTCAATCAATATTTATGATGATTTACTCTATGTAGTATATGGGGTTTTGGAGGCCACTGGGATCACATAATTATCACAGAGGAGGCATTTTTCTGATGAACATGATCTTTTATTGGTTGATTTCATTGATTATGTATCTAATGAGAATGATATGAAAACACCTAGTGGTAACCCCAAATAAACATTATGGAATGCTATAGAGGTATCAGTTGTCACTAGAGCCATAGAAGATTATGCAAGTTATCCATAATTCTCCAGGTCTTATCCCCAATGTTGGCATTTAGATAATTCTATAGGTGATAGAAGAGAAAGGGTAATTTACACTTGATCTTCTTCTTGGGGGAAATGTCATTTTTGGAATTGACTAGGCCTTGTGGAGCCCTCATTGGTGGCTACATGTAATTATTGACTACTGAGTTGACTCAGGCATCCCATGCCTACTCGGTGTCGGGAAGCGTGACATGAGATTACTATAAAGTGAGAATAATGATGTGATTCCATGTTGGAATGGGGACTCATTAATCCATGAATGACCAAAGTGGGAGACAATTTTAGTGAGGTGTTGAAGAATCTATGTCCTAGAGGGACATTTCCCCAGTGGAAATGCCCCCCTCCTGCTCATACTAGAATATGGGGATGTACATCACCCTCATCTGCATAATTTTATAGGTTGAGAAAGAGAATGGGAACCTAATAGATGATGTCATCATAGAAGTCATGGTTGGAGAGTGGTCATGTGTTATTTCCATGTCATTTTTTCTCCTTCCCTTCCACCTACTGGTGTTGGGTGTCTAATTCCTCATAGTTGATTTCCTACAAGGTTAGTGGATTCATCTATCATTATTGATGAAATGAAATTAATTTCTAGTTATAGAAAAACCATCCAACGGTCTGAAGTAGATAATAATATGCACTATTGATGTTATAGAGTAATAATTCCCAACATTAACACCCTCAATTTTTGTGAGTTCTCTGTTGGGAACACCATTTTCATTACAGTTCATGGCACCAGATCTTATAATATTATTAAATTATAATGAGATAATGTCTTGAATGAAACTAGTCTTCATAGTGGCTCTAAGAGTATCACCTCGGGTTCACCATTTCTGTTTTCAACAAATTCAATGGGTACTTCCCACATGTCCGCAAATGGTTGTATGAACTGCATAAATTGTTGACCCTCATTCCCACTATGAAATGATGGGAATATTTTATCACATGCATTGGCGATTTCCACTCCATAATCAAAACAGAATGATGAGAGGTTAATTTATCCTTCCACGGATTCCTCTATGGAGGTTGTTTCATAGTCTGGGCCTCCCACATGTATTTAATTCATGTTTGTTGAACTCATTCTCGCCAACATAAGTTTTATTATTCAAAGTAATTACAATTATTTTATAGTGAAATTATGATACCATCATGATAGGGAAGAAAACATTACTTAGGAGAGTAGTCACATTGGGAATCATTGTTCATAATTGAATGCTCGGAGCATTGGACACCTTTACTATTTTTTAGGGTATCTCATTTGAGTAATAATTCTCCACGGAAGTCAAGGAATCTCATGTCAATTGCATGATATAGATGCAAGAGGCATACATCTTCCAAGGAATTTAGCCTTTGGTATCCCAAAAATATTCCTAGTGTATATATTTCAGGTTATATCACAAGTTCTTTGTCTAGTGGAGATGTTTTGGGATGTCTAGTAGAGATAGATTAATGAATGAGTTTAACATCTTATAGAGAAGGAGTGGTTAATCTGAACACCACATAGGCATATCCAGGAGGTGTGTCACTAGGAGGGAAAACACCACCCCATGACGGTTTAGATATGGATGGATTAGAACTCCCCTAAGAGGTGGATTCAATAGTTTAGTCCCATCAAAGGAATATGTGACACCGTGAATGTTTTTGATTAATGGAATTGAATACCCCATTTCAGAAAATCTGAGAGGTGTGTCAAATAAAGGGAAGATGTCACACTGTGACTGTTTTCCATTGGATGGAAAAAAAATCCCCATGGTGGTGTGTAACACACCAAGATATTATGGAACATCTCTTTTAAATTTAAAAACACTGATAGCATATAGTTCTTGCGACATTAAGATTAAATGAACTATGATATACTATTAATCATTAACATTATTTTGGGAAATGTGATACGGCCATTATAAATAGTTATAGGGAAATTAGAACATTAACCTCCCCATTTATAGTATAAATAATTTATATGTATCTCATAAAAGAAAATATGATATATTAATATTATGGAATAAGTAAATACATTATTTAAAAATGATAAACTAAGTCTTGGTATTTTTGTGAGACATAAATTTTTATGTACAATTTTATAATTTATATTAAAATTTAAAATAATATTTTTTCTTAATCTATAATCATACTGTATGAATTTTTTTCTTCTAATTATAAGAAACTTTTATGAGTCTATTATTATCTCATCATAGTGTCAGAAAATCAGTTATAATATTAATATCGTTCTTTTTAAAAATAAATATTGATTTTATATAAAAAATAAATTTCTCATATTAGGAAATATATTTTCATAAAATTAATTTCATTTTTTAAATCAACACATCAAGAAATGTTTTGTGTGAATCCTTGGGATTTCCCTAAAATAGTTGCATTTATAATGAATAGTAAAATATGGTAATTTACAGTATTTAACATTATAGGTAAATTAATTAATTATTGAGACATTGATGATTTATAGATGAGGTAAGCTACACTTATATCGAACTATACTAATATATTTACTTTATATTGTAACAATGAGTGATATTATTGATTTTCTTGAGGCAAAATAATAAACTATTGAATGAAATAATCTAAATATTCTTGTCTCATTAACTATAAATACTAATACTTTTCACCCCTTATCCTTACACCATATAAGAGTGGGATATTTATTATATTGTACTAAATTCATCTCTGAATCCTATTCCCACATTTTGGTCTTTCTAGTATCAATTAATGGTCATTTTGAATTTCCTTAAATAGTTTCTCAATGGGGTGAGGATCAAGCGGTCCAACCATCCCCCTTTCTCTTTAATTTTATTTTAATTATATATACTTCATTAAAATCCCATATAAAAATTAAAATTATAACTTCAGAGTCATATATATAATAGAATATTGTTTTGTTAATAGAATATCAATCATCAAATATCTTCTCGTAACCTTTTATTATAAAAACAAAAACATCATTCGTGTGATGTTGATTTACCGCCTTTGTGGATGATGAGTTTTAATTTCTCATTAACTCCTGGAAGGATTGTAATAATACCAATTTAATAGAAAACCATATTAAAATATATTTATTACAATTTAATTACCAGTCTTGAAATATTATATAAATGTATTTTTAAATAAAAGGATACGAATATGTGATTGTCATAAAAAACTACTGAAAAAATTTAATCATTCCCATTAAATGTTTATTTAATAATTCATCACCATTCCACATAATGAAATGATATATGAGGTCATATAAATTTTTTTAATAATCTTAATACTAACAAATTTATCTTCTGGGGTAGTTATTCCAATTTTAAAATAACTCCCATATTTATTCAAAAGGTAACCATCCACAAAATAATGAATTGAATACTCCCAGAATAACGAAACTAAACAGAATAAGTCATTAGAATGATAATAAATGAACATAATAAAATTATATTAAATAAAATATATGTTCAATAGGTTCTGAATTATGTAATATATTAATCTAATTTTATTATCTTGGACATTAAGTACAAGTGAAGAACACATTCAAATATGTGGTTAGGGTTTTTTCATAAAATATTTACATCGTCGAGGGCACAAAAGTTGTAGTAAGGAACCCGGTGTGGTGGTAGGGGGAGGTGGTAGTGAGTTTCCTTATCCATAGTATCTATATAATGAGGTCATTGTGGCAGATCAAGTGCTCTTAGTAGTTCCCCATACTATTCCATATGAGACATCCCCAGTGGCCTCTTCGATTTCTGTGGTT
Source organism: Viscum album (assembly GCA_963277665.1). Classification (NCBI taxonomy): domain Eukaryota; kingdom Viridiplantae; phylum Streptophyta; class Magnoliopsida; order Santalales; family Viscaceae; genus Viscum; species Viscum album. The sequence continues at coordinate 1,586,708,178 of OY728135.1, read as the reverse complement.
CTAGACATATCAGAGGATGACATGGCTCTCATTTCCTTTTTTCTGAGGAGTGTGTTAGCATTCCTGGATTCCCCTCGTATTTAAGTTCATGGTAATATCTTGATGTTCTATCTCATAGGTTTTCCGAAAATAATGAAGGTCCTATGGATATTGTCTTCGTCTTCCAATGTTGAAGTTATTTAGGTTAGTAAATTAGAAGAGAAAAAATGGAACATGGTGGTGATTTATCAAATAACAGGAGGGTCCTTGGGTGGCTTTTCCTCTCCTCCTTCAACTTCTTTTACCCAGATACCTTATGATTGTTTTCCCACCTACCTATTGGGTACCAAGGAAGGTGTTATTCTTCCGCATCTTGTTTTTGGAGGAAGCCCAACATGTGCATGACAGGAAGTGCTACCTCTCTTGTGATGTTGTTGGATAAGGAATCATGGGTGTGCAAAAGAACAAAGGTTATGTTACATCACAAGAAATATCCTTCCCCATATACAAAAGATATAAGATATGGAGAATGTCCCGGGGAGATCTCTTTTAAATGATTCCCTTATTAATTTTGAATGTTGGGGGATTGGTGGTAAGGACAAATCTTAATTTTAGCCTCTAAAATTTCCTGAAAGAATGTAGGAATTATGGCTAATCTTGAACAGAAATAAAAACCCTCCATAATGGAGAAGTTCTCCAAAAAGATGTGTATGCATGGAAGCATGAAGTATGACTCAGTTAATAGGAATATATCGATCTTTTGGAATATGAGGTGCTATATGGACATAATTCAAGCTGAGGATCAATTTCTACTGATTTACGTAGCCATCAACCTTTATTATTTGTATTCTTATTTTGTGTTTGGATGTTTTGATAGGTATACATGGGAGTCCTTGCAGAAGTAGTTATTCATGTTCGACCAGGGATCAGAATCATGGATTGGGGGGGGGGAGTTAATGTTTTGGCTGATTTGGATGAAAAGAATTTTAGAGGCCCATTTCCCCGAAATTTTGTCCGTGCATTCATTCATTTCAGGGCTACAAAGGGTCTCTCAGATCTGGGATTCATCGGAGAATAATTTATGTAGTGTGTCAAGCAGTGGGGGCCATGTTGTTCATGGGGTTGTTTGGATTGTTTTCTGGCTAACATGCAAGAAATCATTGTATTCTCCGTCACGAAGGTGACCCATATGGTTTGGGTAATATCGGACCACTCCCCTATTATTGTATCAATGAATTCTTCATAGAGGCATCATGAGCTATTAAGGTATAGCCAGTTCTAGGTGGACTTATCAGGCTACCATGAATTGGTTTGATCTATTTGGTATGTCCCTTCTCAAGGAAAAAAGTGGACCATATTTCTTTGTAAATTGCATAGGATGAGACATAAGATTTATTCATTGTCTATAGACCATGTTTCCCCATAATAGTTTTTAAATCACATAATAAAGGATGATTAATTCCTAGAGAGTATCTTGGAGGAGGTGTGGGATGAAAGGGTCTACGAGGAGCTCTCAGTGAAGAAGGTTATTTTGGATGAATTAATACTCAAGAAGGAGCACCTGGCTAGGAATAGGGTTTGGATCAAATGGCTTATGGAGGGAGATAAGAACTCGAATTTCATTCATGTAAGGACCCGACCCCAGTTGCCCAGATCCGGTGCCTTATATGATAAAATTGGCATACATACAAGGAAAAATAATCCCAAAGGACAGAGTAGTTTATTATTATTGGAAAAAGTTACATACATATTTTCAAAATTACAAATGGAAAGGAAAAACAACACTAAATTATTCAACTAGCGACATCATGTCTCTTAGATTATGATTGCATGTCATTCATAATTTAATTCTTCGTATCCTGAGAAAAATGAAACATAAGAAAGGGTGAGCTCAAATGCTCAATAAACGTAAGAAATACAATAGAAGATAATATAAACAATAGACATAGTTAATTGAAAACACATTCCTGTAATAATAAACTTGAACATATTATAGCAGGAATATGACCTGAGTAAATATTAACATAATAAAACAAAATCAAGGGTATTCTACTAGTCAGATATCAACATGAACATTCAATTACTAGCTTCATAATTAGGGAAGTGAATATTATGGAAATTATGAATCATTTTTTCTTGTCCTCGGCCGATACATCTAGTGATTAAGGCCTCGGCCAAAATCCATATCTCATTGGGATATGCGTCGACCAATTCCACTTCAATTTGTCTCATGAGACCTACCGATGAATCGTGGGGCTATAGTGGGCCCCCTATCACATAATAAGTCCAATTAATTCCTAATATGAGATGGGATAAACATAAAAAATATATACATTCATATTGAATCCACCATATTAAATGTAACCAACTTTCCCCAATCATTAAACATAAAACACTAACCATTTGGAATATTATAGTGAATGGTTTTAGGATAGGTCATCCACAATAGAGTTAGTCATAAAACATTAAATAAAATATTGTACATGACTTCATAAATGATAAAACCAACAATACCATGGAGTCAAGAAGAGTGTGGAATTATACGAAAACACCCTTATAAAATCATTAAGCCATTCCTGAGATAAATACTCTTTTATTTTGAAAAGAAGAGTTTTTTTTGGAAAAATATGTTTATAAAACCATAATTGATGTAAGATACTATTTTCATAATAAAAATAGTTTTTTTAGATTAATATTGGTTTCTAGAAACAGATTATATATTTCCCTTGAAAATAGATATGAATTTGAGAAATTCCATCTTATCGTGCTCTTATTTTTTGAAATAGTTTTGAGAGCTTATTTTAAAACATGTAACTATCCAGAAAATAACGAAGGATTCAGGTTGGTGTGCATATATAGAATACTCACACGTAATTTATTAGGAGTACATAACAATACATAATAATTTAATAAAGGAAATTAGACAATAAAAGTAACCCAAAAGAAAATGGACGTTCTGGTGGAAAACCCTTACCTTAACTCCAAATGAGTTCCGCTCTTGTAATTAAGATCCATGAATTTGAAATTATAATTAATAGTAACTTATTTCATAACCTATAAAATATGAATTTTGTTTACCATAATTCTGGTTAGTTAATTTATGTATTTATTGACATGTTATTGTATTTAATTTCATCATTCTGGAGTGTTCGTTTCCTTTATTTTCATATTCAGTTCACATCCTTTTATGTAATGAAGTGGAATGGATGTAATTCACCAAAATATTATTTATGAACATACATAATTTTTAATGTCTATTTCTATCATTTGGTTACATGGAATGAGGTTGAATCATTACATGAAAACCACTTGGATTATTTGGCGATATTTGGATTATTAAGAAGTAGTTTGGAATATATCTTAATTATATGCACATATTCTGGTTCCTGAATATTATTTAGGTTATAATAAATATATTATAGTCTGGTTCAACCATTAATATTTTTTCATGACCCTTATTGAAGAAGAAATTGAATAATGAAACTTTGTCGTCCACGAAGGCTATAAATTGGAACATCATGGACGTTGATTTCATTTATAAAAATAAAATGGAGGGAGTAAGAATATATATGATGGTTCTTCCATTCACATGATATAATTCTAGTATATATATGTTACTGGAGTTATAATGATCATTTCTATAGAGGAGGTGAGGATAGGATAAAAAAAAGATAAATTGAAATGAAACCAAATGAAAAAGAATAGTGCTTTGCCTCCTAAAATAATCTCCTTGAGAAACTCCTTAAAAAGGGGGTTTTGGTATTTTGGGAATACCAGAAGAATCTTGGAAGAGGGGAGAGGCTGGGTAAGGGTAATTGGGAAGAACAATGAGGAGCTTCAAGTATTAGAGGTGTGAAGAGGATAGGGAGTGGTCAGGGGTTTTTATAGTGGAAGAGAGGGGTATATTTTGAATATTTAATTCATTATCTTATTATTTTTATAAGGACAGCCAAATAGTATTTTTTCATGTGACCCCTAATAGTATGAATTTCATGTGAGTTCGATCCAAGTGGCCTTGTATCACTTATGATGTCATTAATAGTATATTTAATAGATAATTGTTATATACGGTATTTTATCATATTTAACTATTCATCAAAAATTCTTGATTTTCAGAAAAATCCAAAAAATTTACCCTAACCATTTATCGGTGTGTAGAATTCAAAAGTGAAATCCATTTTTCAAAAATAATTTTCTAAATATTATTAATTTAATTTTTAAATAAGGTCATAGTTAATACGAAACATAACAATCTTGAAGTGCTATTAGTTTTATGTGACATTGAAAAATTCATTAAGATCCCATTACCATATTACCTTAAGAAAATAAAATAATATCATTATTTACCAATCAAAGGTTATATTACTATTCATATTACTATTCATAAGGGTATGTTACTATTCAAAAAAAATCCACTTTGTTCTATAGGACTCCGAATGACTTACTAAACGCAACTCTAGATGATCATTTCTTGAAATTAAAAACATAGAAGAGACAGAGTTTTGTTTAATGGTATGATTATAAAATTGCATTCCATATTTATTTTCAAAACCTTGGGGTGTTACATTCTCCCCTCGTTACAAAAATTTCATCCTCGAAATTCACAGAATATTAAATAAAAAGATTCGGGTATGTCTTTAACATAAACTCCTCAGGCTCCTATATTGCTTCCTTCGTCTTATGGTTCCTCCATAGAACCATCACCAGATGAGTCATCCGATTTCTCAATACGTGTTTTCTAGTATCAAAAATCATGATAGGCTCTTCACAGTAATATAGATCGGGCTCATGTTCCACTTCTTCGTAAGTGAGTAAATGTGTTGGGTCTGGAATGTACTTTCTTATCATTGACATGTGGAACACATTATGATCCTTGGAGAGACTTGGATGCATTGCCAAACAGTAAGCTATGGATCCAATTTGATCCATAATTTAAAAAGCATCGATGTACCTGAGACTTAATATTCCCTTCATACTGAATCGTATAATACCCTTCCATAGAGATACCTTTATGAAAACATGGTCACCTTATTTGAATTCCAAATCCATCCTTTGGTTATCAGCATAGCTCTTTTCCATACATTGAGCTATTTTGATATGGTTTTGGATAATCTTCACCTTTTACATTGTTTCTTCAACATGTTCTTGTCCCATAAGCTTTCTTTCACCTACATCATCCCAGCATGTTGGTGTATGACATATCCTCCCATATAATTCTTCAAAGGGTGCCATCTGTATACTTGAATGGAAGCTATTGTTGTAGGAGAATTCTACGAGAGGTAAATACTGATCCAACATTACTTGAAAATCAAGTGAACAAGACCTCAACATGACTTCTAATGTTTGAATAGACCGCTCTCATTGTCCATCAGATTGTGTGTGGAAGGTAGTGCTCAAACAAAGATCAGTATCTAGGGCCTTTTGATAACTTTTCCATAACCATGATGTTAAACGTGGATCAAGATCAGAAAAAATCGATAGGGGTACTCCATGAAGTCTCACAAATTCATTAATATATACTCTTGATAGACGTTCAAGTGGAAGATCTTCTCTTATAGAAAGATAATGATCTGACTTTGTAAGACGATCAAAAATGACCCATATTGCATTGTTCCTTCTAGGAATCTTTGTTAGTCCCATGAAAAAGTCCACCGTGATATTATCCCATTTCCACTCAGGTATGGGAATAGTGTTAAATACTCCTCCAGTTTGTTGCCTTCTTGCTTTCAATTGATGACAAACCATAAATCTTGACACCAAATCACCAATCTCTATCTTCATGTTGTCTCACCAGAAATGTTCATTCAAATATATATACATCATAGTGCTACTGGGGTGTATAGAAAAATTGGAACTATGAGCTTCATCCAACAATTCCCTTTTTATATCAGGTATATCGGGAACACAAATTCTCTTTCCAAATTTAAATATTCCATCTTCATATATGAATTCAGTCAATCTCCCATAATTCCTAGAATTAATTTTCATTTGAAACTCATCATCATCATCCTGAGAACTTTTTATCCTTTCATGTAGAGATGGTTTGGAAAACATTTTAAAAATCATTGATGTTTCACCTTCCATGTTTATTCCCATATCCATCTTTACTATATCCATGAAAATCAGATCCCTTTAAACTCTCATCTTGTACAAAACTACATGATCCTATCTACTAAAGGAATTTTCCACCTTATTTTCCTTCCCTGGGAGGTTGTGTATCATGCAATCATAATCCTTGAGTATTTCAGGCCATCCTTTTCCTCGTGTTGAGTTCTTTCTGTGCGAAAATATACTTCACACTCGTGTGATCAGTATAAATCTCACATTTTCACCACAGAGATAATGTCTCAATATCATCAAAGTAATGATTACAATAGCTAACTCAAGATCATGAGTAGGATTGTTTTTCTCATGAATTTTTAGTTGCCGTGACGCATAATAAATAACCCTATCATTTTGCATAAGGACACAACCAAGTACATTCTTTGAAGCATCACTATAAATAAAAAACCCTTCATTACCCAATGGTATAGTCAATATAGGAGCATTGACTAATCTTATCTTCTGTTATTCTAATCATTCTTCACAATCTTTTGTCCAAACAAATTTAACCCCTTTACTTGTGAGCTTCATTAGCGGGTTAGCCAGTCGGGAAAAATTCTGTACGAAATGCCTATAATAACCTACTAAGATAATAAAACTGTGTACCTCAGTTATGTTTGTTGGTGTGGGCCAATCTTGGATTGCCTCTTCCTTTGCAGGATCAACTAGGATTCCATCCTAATATAAAATATGGCCACGAAATGAAATCTCCTTAATCCAAAATTCACACTTGCTAAACATCCCATATAATTCATGTCTTTTAAGAGTGTTCAGGATAATGCAAAAATGATTTTCATCTTCTTCATAGATTTTGAAGTATAATAAGATAACATCAATAAATACCACTACAAAATCATAGAGATATTCCTTGAAAAATCTTTTCATTAGATCGATGAAGACATAGGGTGAATTATTTAATCCAAAATGCATTACTATAAACTCGTAATGCATGTACTTGGTTCGAAATGCTTTTTTCGGAATTTCTTATGCTCATAGTTCCATATTTCTTCTTAACAAAAAGGACAGGGGCTCCCCAATGATAAATTACATGGCTAGACAAATCCCTTATTACTCAATTCCTCTAGTTGTTTCTTTAGTTCCACTAGTTTTATAGTGGTCATTCTATAAGGGGTCTTCAATATGGGCCTTGAACCATGAATTAAATCAATTGAAAACTCAATTTCTCGTTCTGGAGGATGTCCAAGAAAATCCTATTGAAACACATCCATATATTCTCTCACAATAGGTACAACCTCTATTTGAACATTCCTTTCCTCACCTACAGTTATTTCATTCTTTTCCTCCCCAATAATTGAATTTAGTTGAGCTACTGAGGGTGGATCTAGATAAGAATTAGGTGGTGATGATAATTCTCTAAATAAAAGTAGTTATTTATCATCATCATCAAAAATCATAACCTCTTTCTTCTTACCATAAATTAGTGCATCGTGGTCTGAAAGCCAATCCATACCGAGTATTATATCAAATTCAATCATGGTTATGACGATGAGATCAGTAGATAATGAAATTTGTATGACCTAATGGGAACTGATTCGTAGAACTTTGTAGCAATTTTAATTCCCTTAGGAGTTTTGACTGAGAACTCCCTCGTTAAATAAAATTGGAAATATCTAATTTTCTTAGAAAACTATTAATTGGATAAACTTGAGGAAACAATTAATGTACCTACCACCACACCAATAGGAACTTAAACCTCTATAGTTTTGATTGAATAAGATTATCCCTGATCCCATTCCATTTTCTGTTGCATATTTCATTGGAATTTTGGACAATCATTAGCATAGTGTCCAATCTCCCAACAACTATATCATTGAACATCACTGGCTTCCTTATTCCCTTTGCAATCACCAGCAAGATGGCCTCTCTGACCACATTTGTAACATACTATCACTCATTTTAAGCATAAATAGGGTTGTTTCCTTCCACAGTTGTCACATGGTGGGAATTAGACTCTTCCCTTCTTCCTCGTTTCCTTATTTCATTTACCATGGTTTTTAGCAGCCCTATTCTTTTCCATCTTTCCCATAATGTAATAAGACATAGAGAATTATTTTTCTGCCTTGATGGCACACAAAACTATATCCTCATATAATGAAAATCATTGGGAGACCACTGCCCGCTGGAGGAATGGATTTAGTCCATCAACGAATCGATCAATTTTTCTCCTTGGATTTTGTATATAGTCCACAACATGTATTGTTAACCTTGGGAAGTTGGCTTCATACATGGAAACATTTTCATCCTCCTTCTGCCTTGGATTCGTGAATTTTCTCTCCATATCTGCTTGCTTCTTATGAAGAAAATATTTTTCTATGATGATTTTCTTAAAATCTCTCCATTCCATCACTTCTATCTCTTCCTCCTCCTTTGTGTTTTGGATTAATGATCACCACTGATCCACATCTCCCAATAGATGATATAATTCCATTACAACATTCTCTCTTTCATTACATCCCAATGTGAGAAATAACTTCTCAAGGGAACATATCCACCTCTCTACTACCAGCGGGATTGTAGTCTTGTTGAATGATGGAGGCTGTTGTCGCAATAAGCGATCTAGAATAGCTCCTCTACGTTGTGGATCCGGATGCTCCAAACGGGAAAGGTTATTATTCATAACCTTAGTATGTTTTCCCAGTATAGTTATGAGTTGCTCATCACTAGTCACAACACTAGATCCAACATCATTATCTTGCAACGGAGGAAAATCCCTACAAGGAACAAGTGCATTCGTGCAATTTCTATTCCTTCCACTAGGCCCAATATCTAGATAATGGCATACACTATATTAGGTTATGAATCATAATGTATAATCTTAACTTAAAAATACTCATAAAAATTGAAATCCTACGCATGGATAATCCAATATTAAAAAAAATGGTTTCTTTGAGGAATATTTATATAAAACTCCTTCATAATGGATTGTAAAGAAACTTTAAATCATACTAAGCATATCCCCTGGGTTTTTCATAACCAAGAGTGCAGCAAGGTAGTTGTCGTGCAAGAGTTCCCATTCATGTCTAGCTCAAAGTTGTGTTCTCGGGTTTTACCCCTAGATACATCTGTGCTAGAGCCACCTCTACCTGCTCGTATCTAGAAAAGGATGTATTTCTTGAATGATCCACATAATCTATTCCACACCAAAATATAAGGATGTTATTTTAGGTTTATCCTCAAATACTATCATATGTACTCTTTCCTAATTCTAATTTTGCTAAATGTAGTTTCCATGTATTATACTAAACATCCTCTGATACCAACTGTAAGGACCCGGCCCCAGTTGCTCGGAGTCGGTGCCTTATTTTATTACGTTGGCATAAATACAAGGAAAAAGGATCCTAAAGGACCGAGTAGTTTAGTATTATTGGAAACATGTTACATACATAAGTACAAAATTACACATGGAATGGAAAAACAACACTAAATTATTCCACTAGCAACATCATGTATCCTAGATTATGCTTTCATGTCATTCATAATTTACTTCTTCAAATCCTGCAAAAAAATGAAACATAAAAAAGGGTGAGATCAAATGCTCAGTAAGTGTAATAAATACAGCAGATGATAATATAAACATTATACATGGTTAATTGAAAACAGATGCCTTTAATAATAAACCTGAACATATTATGGCTGGAATATGAGTTGAGTAAATATTAACATAATAAAACACAATAAAGGGTATTCTACTAGTCGAATATCAACATGAAATTTCAATTAGTAGCTTTATAATATGGTAAGTTCATATGTCAGACATTTTGAATCATTTTTTCATTGCCACGGCCAAGACATCTAGTGATTAAGGCCACGGCCAAAATCCATATCACATTGGGAAAGGCCTTGGCCCATTCCACGTCTATTTGCCTCATGAGACGTACCGATTCATCGAGGGTCTATAGCAGGACCCACCCGTCACATAATAAGACCAATTTATACCTCATATGAGCATTGATCAACATAAACAATATATAAATTCATATTGAATCTATCACCTGAAATGTAACTAACATTCCCCAATCATTAAACATAAAACACTAACCATTCAGAATAATATCGTGAATGGTTACAGGATAGATCATCTAAAATAGATTTATTCATAAACCAATAAATTAAATATTGTAGATGTCTTCTTAAATTATGAAACCCCATTATACCCTGGAATCAACAAGAGTGTTGAATTATATGAAAACACCCTTATAAAATCATAAAACAATTCTTGATATGAATACTCATATATTTTGAAATGAAGAGTTCTTTTGGAAAAATAATTGTATAAAACCAGAAGTGAAGTAAGATAGTATTTTCATAATATTACTAGTGTTTTTATAATAATTATGGTTTCTAGAAATAGAATATAGATTTCCATTGAAAATTGATATGAATTTGAGAAACTCCCTTGTATCAGGCTCTAATTTTTTGAAGAAGTTTTGAGATATTCTTTTAAAACATGTCACTATCCAAAATATAGGGAATGATTCTGGTTTGTGTGTATATATAGAATATTCACACATAATATATGAGGAGTACATAACAATACATAATAATTTCATAGTGGAAATTATAAAATAAACGTTACCCGAATGAAAATGGATGTTCGGGTGGAAAACCCTTACCTTAACTCCAAACGTGATCCGCTATTGTACATAAGCTCCTGGAATATAAAATTATACTTGTTAATAACTTATTTACGAACCTATTATACATGTATTTAGTTTACCATAATTCTGGTTAGTTCATTTATGTCTTTATTGAAAAGTTATTGTATTGAATTTCATCATTCTGGGGTGTTCATTTCCGTTATTTTCATATTCGGTACACTTTCTTTTAAGTAATGAAGTGGAATGGGTGTAAATATCCATAATATAAATTATATATTATCTATTAACATCAAGAATTTTTAATGTCCATTTCTATCATTTTGTTACATGGAATGTGGTTGAATCATTAGATGACAACAAATTTGATTATTCGACGGTATTTGGATTATTATGAACTAGTTTTGTCATATAACATAATTATATGTACATATTCTGATTAGTTAATATTAATTAAGTTATAATACATATATAAAAGTTTGGTTAAACCAGAAATATGGTTTCATGACCGGTAATGAAAATGAAATTGAAGAACAAAACAACGTCGTCCATGAGGGCTATAAATTGGAACCTCATGGACGTTGATTTCATTTATAAAAATAAATGGGAGGGAGTAAGAATATATATGATGGTTCTTCAATTAACATGATATAATTCCAGTATATTGATGATACCAGCCTTATCATTATCATTTTTTAATTGTAGGTGAGGAGTGGATAACAAAAGTAGATAAATTGAAATGAAACCAAATGAAAAAGATGGGTGTTTTACCTCTTGAAACAACCTCCTTGAGAAACTCCTTAAGAGAAAGGGGTTTGGTCTTTTGGGAATACCAGAAGCTTCCTGGAAGTGGGGAGAGTCTTGGGAAGGTTAATTGGGAAGTACTTTGAGGATCATCAATGCTTAGATGTGTGAAGAGAAGAGGGAGTGGTCAGGGGTTTTTATAGTGGACGAGAGGGGTATATTTTGAATATTTAATTCATTATTTTATTACTTTTCTAAAGACAACCAAATTGTATTTTTTCATTTGACCCATAATAGTATGAATTTCATGTGACTTCGAACCAAGTGGCCTTTCATATCTTTTGATGTCATGAATAGTGTTTCTAACAGATAATTTGTATATACGGTATTTTATCGTATTTAACTATTCATAAAAAATTCTAGATTTTAAGAAAAATCCCAAACTATACCCTAACCATTTTTTGAAGTGTAGAATTCAAAAGTGAAATCCATTTTTCAAAAATAATTTTCTAAATAATTTTAATTTAATTTTTTAATATTCTCATAGTTAATTCGAAAAATAACAATCTTGAAGTGATATTAGTTTTATGTGACATTGAAAAATTAATTAAGATCCCATTATCATATTTCCTTAAGAAAATAAAATAATATCATTATTTACTATTCAAGGGGAAAATTACTATTCATATTACTATTTATATGGTTATGATACTATTCACTAAATATCAAGTTTGTTCTATCAAACTCCAAATGACTTACTGAACACAACTCTAGATGTTCATTTCTTGGAATTAAAAACATAGAAGAGACAAAGTTATGTTTAATGGTTAGATTATAAAATTTCATTCTATATTTATTTTCAAAACCCTGGGGTGTTACATTTCATGCGTGAATTAATGAGATGAAATGGATGGTCATGCCGAACATCCTATTGGAGGATGGATCATTCACTGACGATGGGGGAATTGTGAGAGGCATGGCTAATTCATTCTTCTTGGATCTTCTGGATAGTCCAAATGAGTTCATGTCCTATAGTTATCCTTTGTATCCCTCAGAAATCTTTAACGAGATTCCTATCCTTGCATCTGATCAGATCAATGTCAACCTGTGGGATATTCCTTGCAACCTAGAGATTAAGGATGTACTCATTCACTTGAACCCGGATAACATTGTATGTCTTGATGGGTTCCTTGCTTTTTTAATAGGAAGTCGTGGGATACGGTGAAGTATATTATGATTAATAAAATACATGTTTTCTTTCACGGGGGTATCTTACCCAGAGTTTTATGTTCCACAACCCCCATTCATCTTCCTAAGACTACGATCTCTTCTTTGATCTCGCATTATCACCCGATGAGTTTGGGTAATATCCCATACAAGATCATGTCTATTATTATAAACTCTAGAATGTAAATCATTATTCATTGGTGGATATCCCTAGAACAACATTGGTTTATCAAGGGGGATAAATCTAAGAAGCCATTGCTCTGTATCAGGAGATGCTCAATGATATCAACTTCACAACTCGTGGGTCTAAAATGGTCCTTAAACATTATATGAAGGAAGCTGGTGATTGGGTAGAATGGAGCTTCATTAATAGTTTTTTGTCATGTCTGTGTCTCAATTATTGGAATATAGATATTATCTTCTGTTTCTTCATCTCTTCGTGGTTATTAGTGAATTTTATGGGAAATTTCATGATTTGTTCAAGTATACTCAAGGCCTCAGGAAAGAGACCCCATCTCACCATCATTGTTCATTCTTAATTAGAACGTCATGAGTCGCCCCATTCATACAAGCATCATAAATGGGGGAATCATTCCATATCCTCCTCAGATGAAGGATTTGAGGATCTCTCACCTCATATTCACCGATAAAACGATTATTTTCATAATATTAAGAGTTCATCCATGCATAACATAAATAGAGTCATCAATGATTATTGTTGATAGAGAGGTAAGATCATAAACAAGTGTTAGAGTGAATTATTTATTTCTAACAGGTGCTCCATAGAGATGGGGGAGACATTAAGTAGGTTTCTAGGCATACTGAGGGGGGAGTTCCCCATGTTTTGTCATGGTTCTCCAATGTCATTGGAGAGGCTCTTGATTCGGGACTTTGATTCTCTCTTATCCAAGATTATTGATAGAGTCCTGAACATGAAAAATAATTTTTTTTCTTTTAGTTGTTGTATTGATCTGCTGAACACATCCTGGGGGATTCTTCAAACCACGGTCTCTCCTCCATCAAGGATCATACGGGTGTTATCAAATCTGTTGATACGACTCTCTCCATTTACATTTGGGTTCCTTTATTAGAGGGGAAGAAACAATAGGTGTCTTGGAACAAAATGTTGAGGCCGATGGGTGATGGAGGAATTAACATGCACATCCTGAAGGACACCCTTAACTACAAGCATGCAAGGTTATCATGGAGCATTCTAGAATGACGAACCATCTTGGGGACAAACATGCACACACATGCTTCACGCCTTCGAGACTCAGTGGGGGTGGGGGGTGGGGGGGTTGACTCTTCCCTCTGGTTGCTTATTGGTCCCATTGTCGTTATTCAATGCCCTTTATCCAGTTGTATGGATGGGACAAGTGATAAATCATTATAGAACCAGGATTACTAGGGCATAGTGCGGGGGTCCCCTAGTTTTCCAGTTACTAATATCTCATTCAAGGAAGCTATCTTTTTCCAGAAATTCATCAATGCTATATTGGATAATGAGAATAATGATTTTATTCATCTCATTGACATAATATTGAGGAAGATAAATGTGTTTTAACCGCTTCCACCTTGATAATTTACTCATCAAACGAATTCTATCGTATTTTTCTTAAGTTGGTCTAGTATAAGTGGATGGGATGTGATTATTTGGGTGAATAACATACCCACCTAGTTAAACATTCTAACATGGAGGATTTTAAACAGAGGTTGCCCGACCGACCATAATATATGAATGTGTTGTATCTACCTTGAGTCAAAATGTGTTTTGTTGTATGTTGAATAGTGAGGAAAGATATACTAATTTTTTCTTCTATAGTGACTGGGTGCGTGAGATGTGGAATGTTCTCAGATAATTATCTACGAACATATCCTCAAATAAAGCTATCATCCCATGTCATGATAATTATTTTCATGGATCATATAAGGGAGGGCTAGAGAGGGTGTTCTACTCGGTGGTGTTGCATGCAGGGTATTGGTGTCCTCGGAAGGTGCATAGAAAGTTAAAAAATGAGGTTTTGGGTGTGACGGCCTGTGTAATTATTGTCTGGGAAAATTTTTTATTAATTGACTAGATTAAGGCATTGAGGTCATTGAAGGAGGTTCTATATCTTCATCATTTTCATAGAGGATCCAGGGGTTCATCCATCCAGAAGTAGGGAAGGCAACTAGGTTTCCTGGCATCCTCCCTCAGGTGGCTTGAAACATAATACTGATGGTTCTTGTGTCCAGGGGAACATACATATAAGATGAGTGGTGGGTGATAATAATGTAATGATTTACATCGAATTCTTGACTAGGGTAGGCTGGGTTTTTTTGCATCAAGCGGGCTCAATGACAATTCTCACTAGTCCCAGACTATGGAGGAAAAATGGGTTGCCGATCTCGAAAGATGAAACAAAATCCTTGAATATTTACAATTCCTTGAAAAGGAATGTGATTCTCCATTGTTGATTTTCCATGTTATTAGAAAATTTAAAAGTATCATCAAAATCAATTCCCATTTACTTCATACCCAGAGGTAGGTGAATAAGGTTGTGTACTACATGGCCTCAGTGGATTTCACTAGCAATGTGGAGGTGTTTCTGCATACCACAGGTTGTATTAAGCCTAGAGGGACTTCCTTTATTAAAGTGTATTCACTCGAGGTGCACCATTTCTTCCACCTTAAGTTCTTTCTTGGGGGGGTATCCTCTTTTTCATCCTTTTTTTACATTATGATTTAATAAATTTACATAATTATGATGACAGTAATGGTATTCATTGTTTCATTTGGTGATCGTTAATTTTAAGGGGCATACAGTTTGACTCATTACAATGTGGTAGGGGAATTCGTAACCCAATATCAATTCATTGTGTTGAATTTTTACTCCAATGATTATGTTATGTAGTGATTTAATATAAAATAATATTATGTTATCTTTAGATGTATTTCCACATGATTATTTTTATTTAGAGATGTTCCAAATAATCAATTCATTTGTTTAAGCCTCACATATTCTTTCAAAACTACTCCATTAAATATTTATTTTTTAAAGGATATGTTTTTTTAAAACCTATACAGAAATAAAGGATTTTCATGATTTGATGAAACCTCATAGAATTGATTAATCCATTAAAAGATTAAAAATAAAATTTTAGATAATTTTTTTTCGTTCATAATTTCATGTATTATTTAAAAAAATATTTAAATATAAAATTTGCACTTGTCTAAAGATTTTTTCAATCATTTTATTAGATTATTTTGACCAATGTAAACACTATTTGATAAATCTATTTCATTTTTGAGGTTGATCTATTATGAAACAATCTAAAATATTTTAATGATTTTTTATGAAATTTATGACTATTTATGTTCTATTTTGACACCAGTCATCATATTTTAAGAGATTGTTTATGAATTGTTTACTGATTAGGGAACTTATTTACATTTATATTCTATCTATAGTTTGAATTTATATATTTATTATGATTCAACCATTTCATATGTTGAATTTTTTGGACTTAGTATGTGTGAGGTGGGTAATTATATTTCCCTTCAACACATTGGTAGGTATCAAGAGATAAACTAGATCGAGTTTTGGAAGAGGACATACCCATTTATAAAGACATCATGGCAGAGGACCTGATGGTATGTTTATGATGTCCTACATTATGAATTCCCTCATAATGATTTTATTTATTGATTTAACATACGATTATTGGACTAGTATAATAAATATTATTAATTTTTGTAATCATTTTATTATTTATATGGAATTATGAGTCCATCTATTTTTTGTTATATTATTATCATGTTTATGTTTTAATGGAATTTATTTTTAGTTATTCCCTTTTCCTTATTTATTATTTTTATTTAGTATAGCTTCCTATATATTACTACCCTTAATGGGAATCTGATCTCACCCATTTCTTATGTATGTTGGCCCCAAGGATGCCATTATATATATTATGTTTTACATGCAAGGATAATCATGGAGGAAAAGGATTTTTCCATATGAGTTTCTATGTTGTATTTAATTTTATGCAATAATATAAAACTTATTTTTTATCTATTTTCTTGAGCTACTTAACTATTCGATCCCTCAAGATATGAGTTACATTTTTACTATGAAAATGCCATAAATGTAGGCATTGTCTCTAAGATACTGGGGTTAGGGTATTTACAATACATATAAGTGGAAGACTAGTAAAAAAAATTGGAAACTAAATTTAGGAAAACAATTATTAGAAACGTATAACCCTATAATTGACACTAGGAATATTCAAAATGTAACCATATTGTGATTTATAGATTAGTTATACTTTAAGTGTTTTACTAGTTTTAAAATTGTATAACAAAATATACAGTTATCCATTGGTTAAAAAAATGTCCTAGTCATGGGAATGAAAACCATATCAATACACATATTCTAGTAGGTATTTCCCTTCTATATAAGATAATGATGTTCGAGCAAGAGAAGAAAATGGAGCTCTGAATATATAACTATGCAGCGATAATTATCCCAGTTTATTTCTAATAACAATACTTTTATGGAGAAACGCCATCCAAAACAAAACATTACAATGTGAGACCGCTTCATGAGATAACATCCTCCGTAATTAAATGGGTCTAAAAGCTCATTTCCAGTTGAGAAATAGATATATTCATTAGAGAATATATTTATCTCATTGAGAAGTAATGAAATGGATAATGTAATCGTGACAGTTTATCATCTCTTGGGAGACGTCAATAAATGGTATTCAATTCTTAAAAAAATTTGGGTCAAATAAGTAATATTAATGGATGAATTTTGAAAAAAATTTCTTTGAAAAATAATTCCCTAATGAACAAGGAGTAGATTTAGAAAGGAAATTATTGATTCTAAGGCTAAAAGTGGATGAAAACGTTGTTATTTATAATGATTACATTACATTGTTATCAAAGAATGTCATGGAATATATACATTAATTATCTTTTACAATTTATATACTAATTTATTTCATTATGAATCAAAATGTTCTTTTATAACTTACATGTTTTCTATAAAATTTATATATTACCAATTCACATTATCAATTCAATTTTTAGGAAAAAAAACTCCGAATGAAACCCTTATTGCAACAAAGATGGGTTGAGGAGTTCATATTATGAAACATAGAATTTCCCCAATTACTGATTTTATTAACATACCTATGCTTGATAATGATATAATCCATGGTATGTACTGGCATTCCAAATATAATGAAAACATTTATTCCAAATAATAGAAAATTATGTTCCATGGTGAGGATATGGAATTTCATCTCTTTATAGGGGCGAATTCATTATATGGGTCATATATAGTTCCACCCCATGTAGCAATTTTAAATGAGATTCTTGGAGAATAATGTAAGCGATGATCTTAAAAATGAGGTTATTCCAATTTTATAAGAATACATTTATTTTTTTGTAGGAATTAGATGGACATCCTCCAAAGAGTAAAGATGAGTTTTTTATGAATGTAATCCATAATGGAAGACATATACCAAAGAATCCCTATAGAGATTCCAATATATATTTAATAGAGTTAAATAAGAGACTAGATGAATAGAGTGATAATGAAAATATGTTCCATTTTGATTCACCACAGGGAGATCCTATACTTTTTTTTGGAATAAATATTGAAATATGAGCCTTAACATTGACTATAGGGAGATCATTGCAATTATAATATAGAACAGGTATATATTTCCCCGCATTGATTATTTATTTGACCAAATTCATAGAGATCAATATTTTCAATTGATGTGTCTTTTTATGAATATCATCAATTGCATGTTATGAGGAATTATATTACAATTAAGGATTTTCCAAAAAGGTATGTACATTATGAGTTGACATTAAGTCCTTTCACACTAACTAATGAACACTTTATTTTATTGGATATAATGAATTGAGTACTCAAGGAACAAAAAGATAATATTATTTTGGTTTTTAATATTGATAGATTTTTATACTCCAAAATCTATGATGATCATGAGAAACATGTGTGTACTGTTCCAAAGAATCATAGAGGGAATTATTTATGCATGTTGTTTATAAAATGTGAAATCTACCTGCAAGAAGATTCTTTTCTTGGCCTTATTGTCTCCACGGATGGAATCTCAGTTGATCCTATGATGAAAAAGGTATTCCATGAATGGAAAACATCAATGATCATTATTGAGGTGCGCAGTTCTAATGGTTTTGTAGGTTACTACCAATGTTTCATTAATATTTTTAGCAATGAGCTAACTCATTAACAAAGATTAATCATCAATGGGAAATGTTTATTTGTATAACTGGTTATGAAGAATTATTTAAAAATTAAATAGGAGATGATTGAGATATCAGATCATGACCCTTCCATCAGGAACTGGTGCATTTATTATTTTAAGACATGCATCAAATAGGGGATTCGGTTGTGTCTTTCTGAAGAATTATAGAGTTATTACCTTTCAATCAAGGTACATGAAAACTCATGAACAAAAAAATCTAACTCAGGATCTTGATTTAGAAGCTGTAGTATTTGGTATGAATATATAGAGATAGTATCTATATGGTGAAAGAAGTCGAATATATACAAATTAGGCAATTTTCTAATACATATTTTCACATAAATAACTAAACATTAGGTAAAGGTGGTGGCTCAACATACTAAAAAATTATGATTTTTCAATACACTACCACCCATGGAAGGAAAATTGGGATGTATATAAATTGAGCAGTAAGGATCATGGAGTTATGAACAAAATGAGGATTTTTATGGATCTAATGTACATTGATCTAGGAAATATGGATATGGGAATTATTAGGAAAGGTCAAGAATCACAACTTTTTCAAATGATTTCCAAACCATTTTATTAGAAATTATTTAATGTTCTTAGTCTGGTGATGAGAATTATAAAAATAAAATCAATGCCATAAATGATGTTAAATTGGTAGACTTCATATATGAAGGTGGAATTTTGAATTCTGGGGAGATTATTTTTGTTCTACCTATAAATGATCTAAAAAGGGAATTATTTTATATACTTATATGTATAAATTCTATAAACTTCATTCTAGAACTATGATGCATATATATTTGAAGTATTATTTTTTATGGGATTGTATTAGAAAGGGCATGGCTGATTATGTATTAAGATTTTTAGTTTTTGAACCGGAAAAAGCTGAATTGCAACATCCTAGAGGAGTCAGGTAACCTTTAACTATTCTATTTTAGAAATGGGATGACATTACTAAAGATTTCATACCTACATTACCAATAACTACATGGAATAATGATAAAATAAGGGTAATTGTCAATTAAATTACCAAATCTACACAATGCCTTTATATAAGGGTGGATTTTCCATTGGCTCACCCTAAATGTCTCTATAGTAATTTGGTTGTGAGAATTCATGGAACAACATGGTCGATTGTGATTGATTAAAATCCCCATTTTACATAAACATTATGTAAATGTATTTATAAGGATTTGGATAGAAATATGCATTTTGGTACTTCATACCACGTTCTATCTAATTGACAGTCTTAATGGAACGTTCAAAAATTATAAGACAAGATGAGATCATGCTCATTGGATTTCAAGGTATGTGGGATCAGTATTTACCTTTGGTATAATTTTCATATTACAACAGTTTCCATTCGGGTATTCAAATTGAACCGTATAAATATATATATGTGGAAAGATAATGTGATTACCAAATTGTTGGGATGAAGTTGGTGAAAGGAATCCTATAGGCTGAGAATATGTGGTTAAAATAACTGTAAAGGTAAATACTATTTGTGATCATATTAAAGTATCTCAAATTATGAAAATTTTATATGCTGATAATCGAAGTAGATATTTTGAGAATCATGGGAGATATCATGTCTTCAAGAAGGTATCTCCAAGTAATGGTGTCATAAGATTTGTAAATAAAGGGAATATAATCCCGTGGTATAATTTTCTTTTTGAAATTATGTAATTAAATTAGTGTTATGTCTTACTAATTAGCAAATCTACCAACTCTATCCAATGTTCATGAGGTGCTCCACATCTCTTTTCTAAGGATTTACGTGCAAGAACCATGAAATGTTATCACTTATGATGAAATATAATTTAAAAATTATTTATCTTACTATGAAGAAGCTATCTAGAATCTAGAAACTATATAACATGTTTTGAAAAATTGGATGACTCGGTTGTAAAAGGTATATAGGAAAAATCATACAATTATAGAGGTGACGTGTAAACTAGAGAAAATGAGGATGAAGAACTACCCAATTATATTTCTGAGGTTACTTAGAGGAAATTTCATGGAAAAATTTTTTTATTGAAGGGAGAATATAACACCCCATGATTTTATGATATGTATCTTTTATGATTTTCATCATTGTCATCATACACATTATACAACACCAATCATAAATGAACCATGATATACTATTACACATTAACATAATCATAAGATTAGTTATGTTACTTTTATAAATAATAATATGAATATTATAATAATAACATCACCTACGATATTAAAAAAATAGGTATCTCATACTGAAAAATATGATATATTTATACCGTAGAATAAGTAAATAAATATTTTAAAAATGAAAAACTATGTGTTGGTATTTGTGTGACTCATAAACAATTATTTAAATATTTTTAATTAGTATATTATTTTAAAATTATATTAACTTTCATAAAATACATTCATTAATTAATATTTTGGTCTCTTATGATTATATAAAAATTTTGAGACTATATGTAACACCCCCAAATGATAAAGGGTTAAATGACTAAATGATATGACTCATGTAAACATGGTGCACCTTCCATTTTGGGAGTCTATCTTATTATAACTCCACAGTTAAGCATTCTTGGCATGTAGTCGTGATCAGGATAGGTGACCTTCTGGGATGTTTGTCAGGGAGTGTGTGAGTTAGGACAAAGCACACTGGAAATGACATGTGTTGGCATGTGGGGATAGTCATTAGTCATATGACCCATTCAGGATGATGGGTGGGCCCCACTATGGGGACCGCGTTCCTACGAGGCAATTGGTGGTGGTACCTAGAGGTCTAGGACCCAACGTCCATGTTAAGGAAGGGTGGTTGTGATGTCACCAGAACCCAGTAGTTACATTTGGTATTAGAGGAGTCAGTTCTATCGCAGAACCTAGGACTCTGATCTTTTCTATGAAGAAATAGTGTTAAGGGTACTTAGTGTGGTTTTCAGTTCAGGGAGTCCGGTGTTGCTTTGGAGGCTAACGTATCCATACACTAGGACCCAGACATCTGATTTCTGACTCAGTGAATGAATACACTGATTGTGTGTGTGTTTCAACAATTTTCTTTGTGATCACTTCCAGAATTCTCACCAGTTATAACTTATTGACCATGGCGCACCTGTTCCTTTTTAGGATGCTGTTGTGTAGACTATAGAGACCCGAATCTTGACGTACATGGACATTACAATACTTTTGCAGAATACTTAATTCATAACAAAAATAGACACACAAGGACTGTAATAGTATAGTGTCTTTGGAAACTCGAAACGTAATCTTCTAATCGTGGTGAAAGATCTTCAACATCTCCCATAATGATCTTCCCCTTTTAGATTTCATACCTAAAAACTTTATTTAAATCCTGGGAAAAAGAAAACATATAAAGGGTGAGCTAAAATGATCAGTAAGGGTAAGCATGGATAAAATAAAACAAATCATATATATCTGAACTTAAAAACATGAAAATAATGTTTAAACATCAAAATCATGGAAAATGACATAAAACAGGGCAGTACATATGGAATTAATCATAAAGAAACATTAATCATGATAAAATAGCATGGGAATAAAACAAGTGATTGTGGAAACCATTAATCGCATGATATGAATTCCATAGTAGCCAAGGAATTGCTGCCAAGACCATCTTTGTGGACAAAGTCCCTTTCTGAATCGAGTTCACTCCTCATTCCAGTCCTGTATTACTGAACCGGTTTAACTTACTATTCCAACCATGTCTATATCATGAGATATAAATCATTAGACAATGCATTGGAGGGTGATATAGGTCCCACCAATCTCATAATGAAATCGTTCTTTCCTGTGCCACAAAATCATACATCACACAACATAGCATAACCCATGTAATAGAATATGATTCTTAAACATCATGCCATCATAACATAATCCATATAAAAAATGAATATCATTTAATCATAAGAAGAATCAATCCATGTAAATAATGGAGACATTATACTTGAAACATAAACATATTAAATAATGTCATTTTAGATGGAAAGTAATTTTGATAAAAAACATGAAATGAATTCTTGGGGAAAATATCCTTTCTTTTTCAAAATCATTTTCTTATAAAAAAACTTACATGCAATTTTAAAAGAAAATAATTTTATTGAAAATAGGCATGAAATATTGTAGAGGGAGATTCATGAAAATAATGCTTTATGAAATTGTAAAAATCCATTCATGCCGTATATGTTAAGAAACC
Source organism: Viscum album (assembly GCA_963277665.1). Classification (NCBI taxonomy): domain Eukaryota; kingdom Viridiplantae; phylum Streptophyta; class Magnoliopsida; order Santalales; family Viscaceae; genus Viscum; species Viscum album. The sequence goes on along the minus strand of OY728135.1, from coordinate 1,586,685,012 downwards.
AATCTCCTCGTACTTTTGTCGGAAAAGTAAACAAATTACATCGTAACATAAACAAATGTAATATTAAATTCATAACATGTGGTAAAATTAAATAATGGGTAAAAAGAACATTAAACATACATGAAAACATTTTTATAAAATAGGGACATGTATGATAACAAAAACCCCAGTAAATACTTACGAGTAAACAATCTCATATAAGAGAGAGATTGGAATAGGTATCCCTTACCTTACATCCGATATGCTTCGTATGTATCCGAAACTCCTGTATAATGATTTAAATAATGTCATTTACTTATTAAATAATCATATTCATTGTTATGATATCATATATGGTTCACTTATGACTTTATATTACCCGTTCTTTTGTAAATTCCATGTTAAAGCAGCATTTTGGGTAAAATCGTTTCATTTATCGTACATGTTTCGACTGGTTGTTCGTGATATTATTACATATATACTGATTTAAATAATTACAGAATGTAAAACAGTATTTATATAAATTATATATTCATCATATAAATATATATATGATATATTGATAAATGCAATGAAATACACCGTTCATGGAGACTGTAGGCCGTACGTACGCATGAACGCTATTTTCGTTTCCTTATTAAATTGAATGGAATTAAGTAGATGAAATAAATATATAAATATAAATAAATACGGTATCATTATTATGTCATATATTTCATTATTATTCATTATATATACTTTAAAATCATTCATTAATGGTTAACATGAAGAATGAATCTCATCGTGTCGTGGAGACCGTAGTCCGTACGTACGCACGAGCGATACTATCATTCCCATGATCATTGAATTTTATTTAAGTGTATTTATAATATTTATAATAAATATAACTTTAAAATAGTAATATATAGTTACTTATTTACACCATTATACCCATCCATGTAAGGTAGTGGTCGAAAACAGATTACACCACAACGTGGAGACGACATTCTGTACATACGCACATGCGGTGATTTCGTTTTCTTTAAGATGGATAAAAGGTGAAATAAAGTTGTTAGATATTTATAATAACATATCAGTATATAATTAATACTGATGTTATTACTTTATAATGAGACAACTAAAGAATAATAAGTATAAGAAGAAAGAAACTTGAGAGAATCGGAAGAAGAGACTACCTCATCTTCGACGCACCTCATTTAAGCTTCCACTTAAGGAGGTAGAGTTGGTCTTTTGAGAAGACCAGAACCTCCACAATGTTTCTAGGGAATTTTATAACAGAAATGGTCAGGGTTTGGCCAAGATTAAAGGCTCAAAATGGTGTTAAGAGAAGAGGGATGGGGTGCCCTTTTATAAGGGATGAGAGGGGAACCTGTGGAAAAAATTAAAATATTATTCTATAATAATGTCATATTCGGTTTTTAATAGCTCCAAATTGATTTATTTCTTATATAAGGTTGGTATGGGTCGAAATACTCTCAAACAATATATTTTAGACAGGTTTGGGTCATTATATTAACCTTATCGTTTAGTTTTAACTTTTAGTTAATTAGATTGACATTTACCATGTCACTTTGTATTTTTATAATATATAGTTAATAAACATAACATATACATCCAAGAGACCCCCCAAGTGGTTCATTAATGATACATCTATCATTATATAATTATCTTGTCCTAACCTTAGATTTTTAGGTATATAATAACAATTAATAATATAATATTTGTTTTAAAAACTATTTTATGTCAATTTTGACACTATTTGGTAATGGAATATTTTTTTAAATAATAATAGCATGATTAGTTAAAAAAAATTCTTTAATTCAATAATAAAATTCCATATTAACCTATAAAATTATTTTAGTTCATAAAATGTCTCAAATTACATTTATTTGGGTATTTATAACATCAATTATTTTAATATTTTATTATTTAGGTAATTACAGCATCACCATTGTGTCCTAAATAATGTAACTTATTTAATGTTTAAAAATTATCAATAAAATACAATTAGGTAGGAAATCTTTTTATATTTCTAATTAATATCTATATTCTAATTTATCTTATTTATTACCCTATATTAAAAAATATTTAGTTATTAAACATTGATTTTAACTATTTTAACCCTTCTTTAAATAAATTAATAATAAATGTCCTAATCTAATCCAACTGGACCTAAATGGTCATATTTTATTCCTAAAGTTTTTTTTGGTCGAATTACACTTATCCAATAGAAATAGGACTTGTTTTAGGGTAATAATAATATCATTTTTACCGTTAATTACTCTATTTAATTTTAACCGTGGTAAATAATAGTAAAAAGTTACTATTCACCAAAAATTATTTTTATCTCATTGAACCTTATTTTAGTCCTTGATATTAATTTTTCCTCTCAGATTTTCTAAATTACATTCACAGAAGTGGTAAAATTAAGTATTTTGTGAATTTCCAAATTCTCCTAGTTGGTGGGTAAAAGACGGTGATAAGTTTAATAAAAAAATTTATATATCTAAATTTATTATAAAATGAGTGAAATTAATTGCATTGAACTTATATTGGTATTATGTATCAATTTTGACCTAAAAAAAATTTAAATAAAATAAATAATTATTTAAATAAAAAGACGGTTTTTAAATAGTAACCCAGTGTTTTCACTATTCATCAATAATTGAATGTTTTCAGAAAAATACCAAAACTTCACCCTAGGCTAATTTCGATATTCCGAATCCAAAAATGAATTCCATTTTGAAATATAAAATTTATAAAAACTAAAAAAGTGGGTATTACTATTAATAACGGCTAGTTCATAATAATATTATAATGATATCTTGTTTAGTGAAACTCGGTATTGCGTACTACACACGCTATTGAAGATGGTCTTGATTGCGTGTAATGCAAGACAACTCAAGGATGTGTGTAGTGAATGCTCCTTTTGGTGTTGCATATAACATTATCAAAGCTTATTTTATTTATACATTAAAGAAAATCTATAATTAATGTTGCGTAGAATAATTTCCACAAAACAAAATTGAATTTTGTGTAACACAAGCGAAGAATAGTATTTTGTATACTGCAAGCTAATACGGTGTTGTGTATAGTACAATCTAATCATGGTGTTGTTTATAATAGAAGACATAAAAGAAATTAAAAATAACATATCTCATAATATCTCAGGGTGTTACATTCTACCCCCATTAAAATGGATTTTTCCCTTGAAATTCATCGGGGTTGTAAATGATTTACTACTTGAATGTTTCTTTCATAGAAACCCACATCGTAAAAAGTAATACTAAAAATTTATTTCAAAAAAGAAATTTAGAAATGTAACAGTTACACAGATTAACTCATCACTGGGTTTCCAAATAGGAGAACATGGGTGGAAATATAGATATGGAAGAAAAATCTAAACATCATGTTATGATGGAGAGTGGTAGAGAACATGGATATGAAAAAGACAAAAATCACAAAGCCATAAATTTGTGATGATCTAAGGTACCATCTGATTCATTAGATATAAGATCACTAGGACAACATTTTTGGTTTTCAATATCATTTCCCTAATGTTGAAGAATTGTGGAATTAAAAGAAATACGTACATGATTTTGGTACAATCTCATCGTTGTTCATGACTTGAACAATTTCCACTTCCTCTCTTAAAGATATAAAGTTGAATTTGTCATTCATTAAGTGTTAGCAGATCATGTGATCGAATGATAGGTCATTCCATCCGTTTCTATTGCAATACTTTTAGCACAATTTATTAAATACACATCAGTCCATCTATGGTAAGCTTAATCGAATATGGTTGCTAAAATGGACTTATACATCATATATCACAACACTTAATAAAACTAGTTTCTACTAACCAGGGACTTCCTGTAGGCCAGTGATATGCAATAATGTCCTGTCGCACTTTGGTTGTGGGTTTGATTACCGCATCCTTGTCCGACGAGACGCGGTGTCGCCCGTCCTACGAGTATTCCTTTTTTTAAACAATACTATTATAACATTCTATCAATAATATCGAAAAAATAATTTATAGCCTTAGACAATACAAAATTATGTTCAACATAATCCATTTGAATCTTTAGGCTTATCCAAAATACTTCTTTCCAAACTCATAGTATAAAGAGAACGATTACTAAAAAGGCCATATAACAAGCATGCGAATACAATCATGTATCCCTCATATATCTTGTTGGTCACATTCAAATCATGTTAATACCTTAATCATGTATTCTTTTAGAAAATGAATACCCATTTAACTTTATTGAAAACATGAATCCTGTCAAAAGTTAACTCTTTCCACATACCAAAATCCAAAAATTCTATACACTCACACCACGATATAACTTAGTCCTTATATCAATCATGAGCTCATGAATACTACCAAACAATTTATTTTCTCTTTATCCCTTCATTACATGCATATCATCTACTTTCCAAAATATTTGAATCACTTTTCATGGTTACCGGTACCATATTCTTATAGAAAACCACAATGGACCAATACAGAAATATTTCAATATACTATAAAAGTACCTCAACAACATTATTATTGAATTCCAATACTTAATCCATTCAATACATCCTCTTCAATGATTTTATTGGAATAGGTCCTTCCTCATTTTAGAAGTAACATATTAGGTCAGGGCATTGAGTTGGGTAATGCCCATGTTCTCCACAGATAAGACATTGGACTCCATAACAGTCTGTCACTCTATGACCCTTTTCTCCACATAGATAACATCTTCTCTTCCATTTGAGGTATTCATCAAGGTTCTTCTTCCCTTCTTTAGAAATATCAATCTTCCTTTCTCTATGATCCTCACCATGTAAACATGCATAAAATTCCATCTTCCTCTTATTTGATTACTTAGGAATACAACTAAAATTCACCTTGTTAATCATATATCGAGATGACTGATTCTGCATAATCACAATATCTTCCTCTCCAGTCGTTACATAATTTCATTGATCATAGTCACCAATTTTTCAATTGGAATCAATGTTCACCGAATTCCTTCTCGTTCCCTCCATTGACTAAGAATAGAAACCATAGTGTTAGAAACAGATAAAATAACATGGAACCCCGTAGTCATAAAAAGTCACTTATGGGATGTCTAACTTATCAAAAAAAAATTAATCCATGACACCTTAGGTTCACCCTAGTTTATTCATGATCTTCAACATAATTATAAGATTTTAACCTATAGTTATACTAATCCTTAGGTACATCCTTAGATATACCATAGAAATGTATCTAAGGATATCACTAACATTTTCGCATCCTAGTTTCAAAAGGTTAACTAATCCTTTCCTCTGATAGAAACTGTAGAGACCTGAATGTTTGCGTATATGGAAATTAAATTACTTTTGAGGAATACTTAATACATAACAAAAACAGACACACAAGGACCAAAATATTTTAGTGTCTTTGGAAACTCGGAACATAATCATCTAATCGTGGTGAAAGTTCTTCAACATGTCCCATTAAGATCTTCCCCTTTTGGTTTTATTACCTAAAACCGTTCTTTAAATCATGGGGAAAAGAAAACATAAAAAGGGTGAGCGCAAATGATCAGTAAGGGTATGAATGGATAAAATAAAACAAATCATATAAATTTTAACTAAAAAACATGAATATAATGTTTAAACATCCAAATATTGGGAAATGTCATAAAACATGGTAGTAAATAATGCATAGATCATAAAGAAACATTAATCATGGTAAAATAAAATGGGAATAAAACATGTGATTGTGGCAACCATTAAGCACATGATATGATTTCCATAGTAGCCAATGCATTGCTACCAAGACCATCTTAGTGGACAAAGTCCCTTTCTGAATCGAGTTCACTTCACATTCCAGTCTTGTATTACTGAACCGGATTAACTTACCATTCCAGCCATGTCTATATCATGAGATATAAATCTTTACCCAATGAATTGGAGGGAGATATAGGTCCCACCCATATCATAATTAAATAATTCTTTCTTGTGCCAAAAAATCATAAATTATACATCATAGCATAACCCATGTAATAGAATGGGATTCTTAAACACCATGCCATCATAACATAATCCATATAAAAAAATGGATATCATTTCATCATAAGAATAATAAAACCATGTAAATAATGGAGACAATATACGTGAAACATAAACATATTAAATAATGTCATTTTAGATGGAAAATAGTTTTGATAAAACACTTGAAATGAATTCTTGTGGAAAATATCTTCTCTTTTTCAAAATAAATTTCATTTCAAAAAAAATGCCATGCAATTTTAAAATAAAATACTTTTTTTCAAAATAGTAATGATATATTGAAGAGGAAGCTTCATGAAAAAAAGGATTTATGGAACCGTAAAAATCCTTTCATTCCGTATAAGTTAAAAAACATTCTCCTCTTTCTTTTGTTGGAAAAGTCAAAAAAGTACCTCGTAACGTAATCAAAAGTAAGATTCCTTTCATAACATGGGGTAAAATTCAAAAATGGGTAAAAATTCCATTAAACATACATGAAAACATTTTTAGAAAACATGTACATGTATGATAACAAAAACCCCAGTAAATACTTACGAATAAATAATCTCATATAAGAGCGAAATTTGAATAGTTATCCCTTACCTTACTTCTGATATGCTTCGTATGTATCTGAAACTCATGTATAATGATTTAAATGATGTCGTTGACTTGTTACAGAATCATATTAATTGTTATGATATCATATATGGTTCACTTATGACATTATATTACCCGTTCTTTTGTAAATTCCCTGTTAAAGCAGCATTTTGGGTAAAATCGTTTCATTTATCACACATGTTTCGACTTGTTGTTATTGATATTATTACTTATATACTGATTTACATAAATCCCGAATTTAAAACATGATTTATATATAATATATCTTCTGAATATATATATATATATGATAGATCGATAAATCGAATTAAATACACCGTTCATGGAGACGGTAGGTCGTACGTATGCATGAACACTGTTTTCGTTTCCTTATTGAATTGAATGGAATTAAGTAGATGAAATATATATATACACATAAATACAGTGTCATTATTATGTCATATATTTCATTTTTATTTAATATATATACTTTATAATCATTCATTAATGGTTAACATGGAGAATGAATCTAATCACGTCGTGGAGACGGTAGTCTATACATACGCACGAGCGATGATATCATTCCCATGATCATGGAATTTTATTGAAGTGTATGTATAATATTTCAGAATAAATATCAATTTAAAATAATCATATATAGTTATTTATTTGCACCATTATATCCATCCAAGTAAGGTGGTGGTCGAAAACAAATTACACCACAGCGTGGAGACGGTATTCCGTACATACGCACGCACGGTGATTTCGTTTTCCGTAAGATGGATAGAAGGTGAAATAATGTTGTTTAATATTTATAATAACATATAAGTATATAATTAATAATTATGTTATTAATTTATAATGATAAAACTAATGAAGAATAAGTAGAAGAAGAAAGAAACTTGAGAGAATCAGAAGAAGAGATTACCTCTTCTTCGACGCACCTCCTTTAAGCTTCCTCTTAAAGAATTAGAGTTGGTATTTTGAGAAGACCATAACATCCAGAATGTTTCTTGGGAAGTGGAGAAAATAAATGTTCAGGTTTTGGCCAATCTTCAAGGCTCAAAATGGTGTGAAGAGAAGAGGGAAGGGGTACCCTTTTATAAGGGAGGAGAGGGGTACCTTTGGAAAAACATAAAATATTATTTTATAATAATGTCTTATTCGGTTATTAATAGCTACAAATTTATTTATTTTGAATATAATGTGGGGATGTGTCAAAATAATCTCAACCAATAGATATTAGAGAGGTTTGGGTCATTATATTAACCTTATCATTTTTTTAACTCTTAGTTACTTAGATTGACATTTACCATGTCACTTTTTAATTTTATATTATATAGTTAATAAACATACCATATAAATCCAAGAGACCCAAAGTGGTCCATTAATGATACACCTATCATGATATAAGTATCTTTGCATAACCTTAGATTTTTAAGAATATAATAACAATTAATAATATAATCTTTGTTTTAAAAACTATTTTATGTCAATTTTGACACTATTTGGTAATGGATTTTTGTGAAAATCATAACAGCATGATTAGTTCAAAAAAAGTTAATTAAATAAATACTAACATGTCATATTAACCTATAAATTTACTTTAATTCATAAAAAGTCTAAAATTACATTTATTTGGGTATTTATAACATCAATTATATTAATAATCCATTATTTAGGAAATTACTGCATCACCATTGTGTTATAAATAACATAACTTATTTAATGTCTAAAAATTATAAATAAAATACCATTAGGTATTAAATCCTTTTATGTTTCTATTGAATTTTTATATTAGAATTTATCTTATGTATAACCCTATATTAAGAATGATTTAGTTATTAAACATTGATTTTAAATATTTTAACCCTTGTTTAAATAAATTAATAATAAATGTCCCAATGAAATCCATGTGGACCTAAATGGTCATATTTTAATCCTAATGTTTTCTTTGGTTGAATTAAAATTATCCAATATAATTAAGACATTTTTTAGGGTAATAATAATATCATTTGTACCGTTGATTACCATATTTACTTTTAACCATGGTAAATAAAAGTAAAAACTAACTATTCACCAAAAATTATTTTCATCTCACTGAACCACATTTTATCCTTGATATTAATCGTGTCTCTCTGATTTTCAAAATTCCACTCATAGAAGAGGTAAAATTAAGTTTTATGTTAATTTCCAAATTCACCTAAGAGGTGGGTAAAAGACGGTGAAATGTTCAATAAACTTTTTATATCTCTAAAATTATTATAAAATGAATCCAATGAATTTAATTGAACATATATTGGTATTATGTATAAATTTTGAACTAAAATAAATTTAAATTATATAAATAATTATTTAAATAAAAAGTCGGTTTTTAAATAGTAACCCAGTGTCTTCACTATTCATAAAAAATTGAAAGTTTTCAGAAAAATACCAAAAATTCACCCTAGGCTAATTTTGATATTCCGAATCCAAAAATGAAGTCCATTTTGAAAGATAAAATTTATAAAATTTCAAAAAGTGGGTATTAATATTCATAACGGCTAGTTCATAATAATATTATAATGATATCTTGTTTAGTGAAACTCAGAATTGCATACTACACACATTATCGAAGATGATCTTGATTGCGTGTAATGCAAGGCAAGTCAAGGCTACGTGTAGTGAAAGCTCCATTTTTTGTTTCATATAATATAATCAAAACTTATTTCATTTATACATTAAACAAAATCTACACATAATGTTGCGTAGAATAATTTCCACAAAACGAACATGAATTTGTGTGTCACACATGCCAAGAATATTGTTTTGTATACTGCAAGCTAATACGGTGTTTCGTATAGTACAAGCTAATCTTGGTGTTTTGTATAATAGAAGACATCAAAGAAATTAAAAATAATATATCTCATAAAATCTCGGGGTGTTACATAGACAACCAACTAGGGTTTCCGAGAGAGTATACGATGATGGCCCACTGAACAATGAGGATCCGATGTAGGGCCCTCTTACTATGTTGGCACCTTCGGGTGGTGTACTAGTAGCACCACCACCCATTGTGAAGTAGATGCCACCAGACGAACTAGCGTACGGTGTAGCCGACTAAGTGTGTTGCATGAGTTCTAGTGGAATAGGCCTCCATTGTTTCGAGGCGAGACAAATTTCCATGCTGCTGAGGGCTGGATGAAGGCGATTTCTAGAGTTTCCCATATAGTTGAAATATCAGTAGAGAAGACGGTGATCTTAGCAACTATTATTTTTCTGTGTGTGACCATGATCATAGTCTTCTTAGTGATGAGGCTTTGGTATGTGGAGTATTTCCATGTATAGTACATTCAGGTAGTGTGCCAGTTATATCACTTCATGTTCGTTAGTAGTTATGACCGGTAGTACCGGTAGATGGAACTTGTATGTTTAGTGCCTTACATGTGTTTTGAAATTATATATCGCTCTGGTTACATGGTGAGCCTGACTCATAGGCGGCTGAGGACTGGCTTGAAGAGATGGCTATGAGTTTTCTAGAGCATATATTGCTTTGGAAGGACGACATGTCGGTAGATGATTAATCATCAAGGTGTACCAACCATTCTTGGTACTCAATGAATATGATACGATCAGTGCAATAGAGCTTGGAACTCCAAGTGAGGTGTGTTTATGGACATCTGATCCTGCACTTGTTTCTCTATGCATTCCTACTTATGATAGGATTCTAGAGAGAACCTTTGTGCTTGAATGTTCTTTGGATAAGCGGTACAGCCACTGAATGTTAGCAGATGGATGCAGGGAACTAGTGCCAGTCTCAGAGTCATAGGCGTGTAAAATGTTTCTGGAAGAATTAGTGTTAAGGACAGATGAATCTGAAGGGCAGCAGAAGAGGAAGCAGAGCTAGGAGAGAATCATGATGTGGTGTACTTTTCGACATGTTACAACTACCCACATTTGTAGTCCCCGCCAGGCTTAATGAGCTGGAGGGTAGGAGAAGAGAGCAGCTTCATGCGGTCTAGGAGTGTGACCCAAGTGCCCTAAGAATGAATCAAGGTACAATACATGTCTATTACTAGCTACCGTATCAATATACATAAGTACCGATCTTTACTTCCTTCCAAGAATCTTTTCAAAGACCCAAAGATTCCAGTCAAACCGTTGACTTGACCCACATGTCTGAAGAAACCATTGGGAGGAGACTCGATAATCACACTTATTTCGACGATGTGATCTAACCATTGAGGCAAGATTTTTGGTTGGAACCTCTTGGTGGCATCTTCGAGGCCTTACGACATTAGTTTGGGTTTGGACTTGACATCCACAGTTCACACTCATATTGATTATTTTACGCAATGATGTTGTGGTTTATCTACAACGTTGGGATGGGGTTTTCCATGGTTGGAGAAAAAGAAAACCCAGGAAGCATAGGATAAAATCATGCATAGGAAGGTGTGTCCAATCACTTATTAGTCGGCCAACCTCACCCTCGTGGTAGTAGAAGTTGAATTTGAGTTAGTCTATACTCCTGGGAAGGGGAACATTGTAGCAGGCGCACTCAGCATGATGTCCGGCCTGCATCTGCTGAGTGAGGTGACAGAGCAATTGGATACCTTACAGATATCCTTTTTGGATAGAGATGGAGAAGAATTTCTATAGTCTCTTACAGTCACTCCCCCACTTCTTCAGCAAGTTAGGGAGGCGCAGTTTGGAGATGCTGACTGCAAGACATAACATGCTCAGATATCCACAGGGAAAGCACCTGATGGATTTTATGAAGGTGGGGAGCATATCATCCTTTTCAGAGGACGTACTATGGTACTAGTGTCACTTCATGAAGAAGGGTAGAGGGAGGTCCACACATTCCCACTAGTTGTACATACGGGTGTGGCAAAGATGTATCAATAATTTGGACGATAGCATTGGTGGCCAGGTATGAAGAAGGCGGTAGCAGAGTTTGTCTCTTGAAGCCTCACTTTTCAACAAGTAATGGCGAAGCACCAGGTACCAGCAGGCTTGGTAAAACCTTTAGAGGTCCTACAGTGGATGTGGGATGGAATATCCATGGACTTCGTGATGGGTCTTCCACGTACATCCAGGGGACATGACCCGATTTGGGTGATCATTGACTGACTCAGCAAGTTAGCCCAATTCCTATGAATCCGAGAGCAGGGCTCAGTAGAAAGCTAGGGATGCCTTTATGTGTAGGAGATTGTGCGGATACATGGATTAACTTCTTCAATTGTCTCTGATCATGAGGCACGGTTTAATACCCGGCTATGGAAGGGGTTGGAGGAGGCTTTTAGGATGCAACTTCATCTGAGCACCACCTTCTATCCTCAGACTAACTAAATGTTATTTTTTTTATTACCTTTAAAAAATCCAGGGTTACCCATCATGGGGGATGAAAATAATGAAGGCCAACTGCATCCTTCTGGACCACATTAAAACACTCAAAAGGGAGAGAATTGAGACTATCATAAATCACAAGAGTCTCCTCCGGCCTACCCCAACAAGACAACGTGTCAGCCACAATGTTGGATTCCCTCAAACTGTGATGAACAATCCTTCCCTGATTAGTATTTGCTTTTCACCTTCTATAGACACAAACCAAATCCCAAGAGATGTTGTGATTTCCCTGTAGAGATCTGACAAAAACATCCGAGTCAGATTCCACCTCCATCACCGGGAGGCCTCCTCTCCCGCAAACAATCAAACCTGAAATAAGTGCTCTAAACTCCGCACCCATAGAGTTTTCTGGTCCATAATATGCAATGAATTCAATATGTACTGAACCCCAACAATCCCAAAGCAAACCTCCACCCCTCATGACTCCTCCCAAGTTGGAACCATCCCCATTCAGTTTCAACCCATTAGTCGGAGGTTGCCACCTTACCCAATGCCCTCTATCCATAGTCTTTATACACTGACTGTTTATGAAGTTCCCCAGCATAACTAAATGAACTCTATTCTTGAAAAGGGGAGACAGTTCAACCATGAGGGACCTCATCCAGACCTGAAGTGCTAACAGAGACCTCCTGTGACCCAACCGCACCTGGTTGCGCGCTTCCCAGATTGTCCAACAAATAGAAACCAGGATAATTGTTCGGGCTATTCGCTCCCCTGTTATGCTATCAAAACCAGAAAACCATATCAGAAAGTAATCCTGAACCATATGAAACTCTCCAGAAGGAAACCCATATTGAGGGAGATGAGTCCAGAAGAAAACATCCCATCTTCCCTGAAAAAACAAATGCAATGTTGATTCATAACATAGACTCTCACAATAGTAGCATCGCGATGCCATGAAAACTCTTCTTCTCTGAATATTTTCCTCCATGGGAATAGCTCTGTTTTGGATCCTCCAAACTAGAAAGGTCATTCTCATTGGGATCGCATTACACCATGTAACCTCACCCCCTTCCACCCTGGTAGAGTTCCTATGAAGAAATATCTTGTATCCATTCATATTAAAACACATCAAGCTAACCTCTATGAAATAACATCTATCTGGTTCGTCACTCATAACAATGCTGCTAAAAATATTCAGCTGCGACGGGTTAAGGTTTTAATGTATAAAATCATACCTGCCACATGCCTCCCTAAATGAGATGCCAGGAAGAGGACCACATTGATACATAAGCCTCTCCTCTGTCCATGTATCCTCCCAAAAGCTAATCTCCCCACGACCAATCACCCATCTAGTGTAATCAAGCAGCACCTCTAGATGAGAGAACATGCACTTAGCAAGACCAGTTTCTCCATGCATATAAAACTCCCCATGCCAACCATATCATGATCTGAAAAATCTTTCCCAGAGAGATTTACCAACAATCCCCTCCCAAGACAATCTTGCATGAATTATGAGAATGGATTCATGAATATCGTGAAGCCCAACCCCTCCTTCCTCCACTGGCCAGACCAACATCTTCTAAGAGGCCCAATGACAACTCCCTTCCATTTTCGCATCCCATAAGAATGAATTGAGAATATGTTCAATCCTATCCACAGTGCTCTTTGGGGGATTGATGATGGCAATCACATGCGTAGTAATAGATAAGAGAACACTATTGATAAACATGATCCGAGCCCCAAAAGATAGCATCTTGTTAATCTAGTTGAAAATCCTCCCAAAGATACGATCAAAAATCCCATTGAAATGATTCAACTGAATCCTTCCACTGGATATTGGAACTCCAAGATACCAGATAGGGAGTTGTCTCTATCCACAGCCGAGAATGTCCTGAATAATCCGGCACCTTCATCCCGAGCATCTGTTGGATATGAACAACTGGCTCTTCGAATGGTTGACTGACTGACCACTCAGTTTCCCATACATGGACATAATTCCCTTAAGAACATTTAAAGATCTACTCCCACCATTAAAAAATAAAAATATATCATCAGTAAAACTCAAGTGGGAGATACTCCCCGAATTCCTTCTACAATAAAAGGCCTCATTCTACCCTCTGCCATACTCATCTTCATGTTTCTGGACAAAGCATCCTGAGCGAGGATGAAGATGATATGAGAGAGAGGATCCCCCCATCTAACTCCTCTCAAATATTTGAAGAAACCAAAACAATTCCCATATAACAAAACATAAATCCATGGAGATGAAAAAAACCTGAAACAGAGATCACAAAACTGCTCATGGAACCAAAAAATCCTCATGACCCATAAGATGAAGCTCCACTCCAGTTTATCATTAGCTTTATTTATATCCTTAGATGGATGTTCAGATTGAGAGGACCGTTCACACCCTCAAGGACATGATCCGTGTTTGTTTCCTCAACTTTAGTCGTAGTTAGGCGGACCAATTACCTTTAGTGGAGTTTTCATACAACAGTAGCTATCACTGGACCATTGGGATGGTACAAACTACCATAGAGAAAGTGAAAATTTTCCAAGAGCAGATGTAGACTACACAGAGCAGGAAGAAGTTGTATGGTGATTGGAGATGGAGTCCTCTGGAGTACGAGGATAGTGACCACGTCTTTCTAAGGGTCTCACCTCGATGAGGTCTATGGAGATTCGGCCGAGGTGGAAAGTTATCTCCAAGGTTCATCGGACCGGTCTAGGTCCTTAGGACAGTACGCGAGGTGGTTTACCTCTTAGCTCTTCTACCTCTATTGCATGAGGAGCACGACATCTTCCACGTATCTCAGGTGAGGAGATACGTTCACGAACCTTCTCACATCACAGACCATAGAGAGATGGACATCAATGATTGGGTGAGTTTCACAGAGGTTCCATTAAAGATTGAGGATCGACAGGAGCGGGTCCTACGTGGACGGTTAATACCTCTGGTGTGTGTTCGCTGGCAGCACAGAAACCTCTAGGATATCACATGGGAGTGGGAGGCTCAGATGCATGCTCAGTACCCCCACTTGTTTAGTTAGATATTAGTTGTGGCTTATGGGGACGTAGAGACTTGAGGTGTGGAGAATGTAAAGGCCATGAATTTCAATTTATTTTTTTAAATATAGGGGAATTTTATGAGTCTTTCAAATCTGACGACGTGCGATTCCGAGGCCCGGAGTGCCTGGAATTATCTATCAATGTTTTATTAGCATAAGTTAATGAGGGTAAACATTTTTCCTAAAAATGTGGAATAACTAATAAAAGTTTACTCGGATTAGAAATTCGAGGGCATCATTGCACTCAAGATGGTGGGTTTACCCTAGGCGCGACTTAAGATTAGTCGGCACTGGCCTCCTGTGAGAAAACCAAAAAATGGCATATTCATAAATAAAATAATTAAATAAATTATTTTAATTTTCAAATGATTATAACTCATAAATGGTAACTCGGATTAAAAATCCAATAGCACTGCAGAACTCATGGGCGTATGATTTCTTTAAGCAGATACTAACTTTGGTTGGTGAGGGACACCAGAGAAAGTTAGTTTTTGGCCGCAAATAAAATAATTATGTGACAATTATTTATTGTAAAATTGACAACTTTTATACAATAACTCAGATTGAAAATATGAGAATACCATTGTGTTTGTTGGGGTGTGTTTCACCGAGGCAGATCCTAACCTAGACTGGCGTGGGTTGAGGTTGAATGATAATAAATTTCTTGATCTTTTTTTTGGTCTGTTGAGTAAACACACGGGTGAATTTCTATAATTTTTTAACCGGTGCTCCTAAATGAAATTCGAGGGTACCGTTTAACTCACTGCGCTGGTATTCGCGTAAGAAAACTTTCATTTTGATGGAATTCGGTCGATAATAAAGTATAGTTTTTGGGATTTTTAGTGATTGAATTAAATAAAAATACTGTGTGTGGCTTTATTTTTATTTGATGGTTAAAATATCCCCTTTGAAGTTGTAGGTGGGACCACCATACATTACCCTCCCATTAGAGGTTATGGTAGTAGGGCCCACCTGAACTCAACCTCCCAAGTGAGGATTAATGTGGTGGGGACCACTCGAGGATGAAACCCCTTGAACTCCCCATTAAGTGGGAAGAAACCTCTTGATCTCCCCAATTAATGGTGCCACCACCCCTCCACCTTAATGGAGCAAACACCCATCCTTTATGGCACCAATCCTCCCATTAATTTGAATGTGCCAACCCTTTTAATTAATTAAGGATAGCCTTCCTAATTAATTCATCCAAATTTAATATTGTGTCAAAAAATTAATAAGATATTACAATCTATTATTTTGGTTGGCATATTCATTTTAGTGGCAGCCTTGAGAGGAGGATTATTGGGAGAAAATCTACCAAAAAAGACTGAAGAATGTCGACCTTCTTAAACTTATTACTCAGAGTCTCAACCAACGTGGGACATCTACAACCAACCTACCCTATGCATCTTCATCAATGAGCTGACACAAATCGAGATTGGTAATGTGTGGAGAACGCGACGGACGACGATATTGTTTCATCTACCTTCAACAACATCATCATCGACCGACGAACAAAGATAGTGGGTTTATTACTTGATAATATTATACCCTTTTTTATCTTACTCAGTGGATAAAAAGGTATTGTTGAGGACATGTTATTGATCATATACTTTTATTGATGAGCCAAATGGTGCCTCCCTAAATGCAGTGGGTGCGGGCCAACTTAAAACGGACAGACACCCTCCGTCGATGTTCTTCCTTGTGGTGATCTTCGAAGTGGAAATGAGGTGATGAAGGCCACAACGACAAAGGCCACGCTACCCACAACCTCCGTAAACCGCACCGCCCCCAAGGTGCACCAGTATTCCTGCACGAACCGGCCTGCCAAGTCGCTGCTTGCCTGCCCACACGCGCGCTGCCTGCACGCCCCGCCGGCCTGCCCGCGCGTTGCCCACACCACGTCGTCCTACCGAGAACTACTTGTGCACTCTTTGGCCAACTCGCGCGACCCTCTGGCATGCCCATGCACTACCTGCACCCGCCTCCGGCCTGCCCGTGACCCGCCGGCCTCCTTCGCTCTTCCTGTTCGCCCCGCTTCCTGCCCTCACACTGCCTACGTGCCCTACCGATCTGCGCTCTCCCTACCGGTGCCCTGCGGCCTACCAGTGTGCTGCCCGGCTCCCCGCCAGCCTACATGTGTGTTACCTGTGCTGCCAGCAGCTTTCCTGCACACCCCGCTGGCCCACCCGTGCACTGCCCATGCCCCTGCTTCAGGCCCACCCTTGTCGGACTCCCGGGCTGGCCCGCAACGTCCTCCGAGGCATTACTTGACAAACCGGTTCGGCTTTTTGGGCTAATCCACGTGAGCTGCGCCCCTCGTGGTGCTAGCCAAACCAGCCCCGGCCTACGGGCCGAGCCACCTACACGACGGCATTTGGGACGAACTGCCCACGAAGTGCGCTGGGCTGGGCCCGACGGAACAACCCAAACCTAGCTGGCAGACCAGCCCAATAGGTGAGGTCAGACCTAGTGGGTCTGTCCAGGTCGACCCAGAGCAGGTCGGCCCAGTATGGGTTGGGCTGAGTCGGTCCGACCGATTTGATGAGACCCAGGCCCATTAATGACCCTGTTACATCCTTTGGCCATAACCTTGGCCCCAGATGAATTTTTGATTAACCGTCAGCGGCGCTAGTTTCCATGGTGCAAGAAGGTCCCTTGGAGTATACCCCACAAGAGTTCAGTGTAATGTTGTGATACAGTCAGGTTGGATCATGCATGAATCCAACCTGGCCACGGGGACTAAAAAGCTAATAACTGATAGACCGGGCGTCCGATTGACGCTCCATCTATTGTGTTGAGACCCCTATGATGAGAAAATCCATTGGGATACATCTTAATGGGACATGGAGGAATTTGACTTGTCGAAAATCATATTGGGGAGCGGACCCTCCTAGAATCAAGCGTGCTTTCTGGAAACCATGTGGCTGGCTGTGTTCTGATGATTATTCCTGGATCATGTGTTGGTCCTACTGTTCTTACTTCTATTTTGGGATCCTGTGTTGGTACTACAGAATAGCTAGTTCTGGATCATGTGATGGTCTGACAGCTCGAATGACTATTATTGGATCCTATGTTGGTCTGATTGGTCTGTCTTCTGTTCCTGGATTATGTGATGGTCGGATAGAATAACTGGTCCTGGAACATTTGTTGTTCTGACACCCTTGATGATTGTTCCAAGATTATTTGTTGGTCTGACAGTTCTGACTTCTGTTCCTGGATCGTGTGTTGGTCTAACAGAAAAGTTGTTCCTGGATCATGTGTTGGTCCAACAGATCTGATAATTCAGGGGCAATATTTGATCGTCTCTATCTCCCTACATAAGTTGTATACATGTGTGAGTTGAGTCAGTGAATTCTGTGTTTTTTCCTCTTGATTGAGATGGGTTACATGATAAATTAGGTGTCTGAATGGGAATATATCTATGTAATGGCTATTCATTGATTTCATACTCTCTAGTTATCCATGTTGGATTTGGTGATACCATGAGGGTCTCAGGGTCCCTATTGAGTATCGTTATACTCACCCCTGCTCGGGCTATGCATGCACCTTGTTGTGTTGGATGCAGACGATGGACAAAGCTAATTGAGGCTGAGTGTACGTGGGAAGGAAGGTACCTAAGGGTGGACCACACGATGAGTCGGTACATGGAGAGACTAACATATGAGGAGTGCTGAGGAGGCTATCTGTACCAACCCTTCAGTTAAGATCTGTGGTGGATGTTCCAGACTCTCTTATTCACCTTTCAACGGTTTATTTCCTTTTTAGTGGTACATTTACTTTATAGTTGGGCTTTTATTTCTATCCCCTATATATTTCATCAATCTTTTGTATATAGTTTTTACTTGGTATTTTCTTCCAGTTTTTACTTTGATTTGGTGTGTTTACAGTTTATAAAGGCAATGCATTCCCAGTTTAGGGATTTTACACCTTTGGGGCTAGTCGCTAGCCCCAGGCCTATAGAGACTAGGATTGGGGTAGTCACGACACGGGCCCCGGGGGACAGTTCATGACACTATAACTAATTTTTCAAAGTGTTACAAAATGAGTTATAATGTTAAAATCAATATTTTATGAATAAATGATTTTTTTCATTTAAAAATTAATTTTAAAATATTTATAAAGTTATTTTCATAAAATGGACTTCAATTTTTATGTTAAAAATTAAAAAATAGTTAGTTTGAATATTTTGGATGCTTCTATGATAGTTAAATTTATGATCAATAGTAAAATGTTGTAATTTATAGTACTGAAAATTATAGGTAAATAAATGAATTATTGTGACATTTATGATATATGTATGGGGTATGAAACCATTGGGTATAACTCAAATTCTCTAGTTTATTTAGAACTAAAAATGAAAAATATTGATAGTCATGACAAAAAAATAATAAACTATTGACTAAAATAAAAAACACCCCTCTCTACTATATAAATACCACAACTCACCATCTCTTATCTAAAAAACTGATAATATTATTTATCTTGATTATATTTTTACCAATTATTCTCCAACACCCCATCCCTATCCTCCAATGGCCCGAAGGACTTAATTTTTTATTCATTTTTATAATCCACGTTTCTTAAGGAGGTTCCTAAGGATACTATACCCAAGAAGTAAAATCATCCCTTTTTATCTTTAATATTAATTTATTTTATTTTCCATCCATAAACATCAGTATATAAATTAATATTATAACTCTAGCTTCATATATACACTATAATGATATTATGTTTACAGAATATGCAATATAAAGTCTCTTCTCTTATCCTTTAATTTTTAAAATGAAAACATAGTTTGTGATATATCGATTAACCACCTTCATGGATGTTGAGTTTTTTTCATTAACACATTAAATTATGGCCTTAAAACAAATTTTAGGGTTAAAATATATAATGATATGTTTATTACAACTTCATTAACATTTTTAACTAGTATATAAACATTTTATTAATTAAAAGGATAGAAATTTGTGATGGTTTTAAAAATCTAAAAAATAATTAATTCATTTTCATTAATGTTTTATATAATGAATATTTTTCAAAAATATAATAAATGATATATGATAATATTTAATATTCGTGATTCTCATTAATGCTATTTTATTTCACTTCTGGATAGCTTATTCCCATTTGAAAAAAACCTTTAATTTTATTCTCAAGGGAACCTTCCATAAAATTTTGAAACGAATGATCATGAAACAAAAATATTAATCATTATAAAAAATGACATTTACCATAAGATAACATAATAAAATTATAAAAAATAAAATATATGCTGAAGTGGTTCTAAATTAATTAATTAGTAAATCTAATTTTATATCTTGGATATTAGGTACAATTTTATAACACTTTCATTTATATGTTACATTTTTTTTAATATCCATTTTCTTTCTGTGAGATATGCCTTATTCACTACATATTGTTGTGGTATGGTGTATGTATACATTCCATTAATATAACATATCAAAAATATATTTATCTTTATGTTATTTAATGTTTCATTTGGTGATCATTAATTTAATGGGGAATCTAGTTTGATATTTACAATGTGGTAAGTTAATTATTAACCCCACTTCAATTTTTTGGGGTAAAATTCTAAACCATTGATTTTGTTATGTTGTGATTATGTGTAAAATTAATTTTTTTTATCTTAATATTTATTTGCACTTAATTTATGTTTATTTATAGATGATACTAATAATCAATTCATTTGGTTAACCCTCAAACATTCATTAAAATGTACTCATTCAAATATTTTTTTAGTAAAAGTTTCATTATAAAGAATATAAAACAGGACAAAATTTTACCAATTTCATGATTCATTTGTTCCCAAAAAAGTTATTTAAATGTTTACATTTTCATTTTTAATAATTTATTTATTTTTTAATTTCATATCATTTTAGATAAACAATTTCAAATTTAATGTGGTACTTCTCTGAGGAATTATTCAATAATTTTATTAGATTGCTTTATCTATTTAAAAAATATTTGGTGAATATTTTTCTTAATATAGATTGATCAGATGTGATATCATATACCATATTTTATTGATTTATTTTGATCAATTTTATTACTAAGGTTCTATTTTGATACCATTCATAATATTATACTTGGACGGTTTATGAATATGTTATCTAAGTTGAGAAATTATTTATATTTAATATGCTAGGTTACATATGAATTTATATGTTGATTATAATTTACCCCTTCAATATGAGGATTTCATTTTACATAGTAACTACCAGGTGCATCCCTCTATAGACCATTGATGCATCAGTAGGGCTCCTGACCCAAACTAGACCAACTTTTTTTTTTCACGGCTAACCCATTTATGTAGACTTCGTGGTTGAGGCTTTGATGGAATGTTTATGATGTCCTGCATTATGGATTCCCTTATTACGTGATTAGTTATTGATATTCCATGTGACCATTTTAATATTATAATATCCACTACTAAGTTTTATACTCATGTGATTATTTATATATGCATTATCTTATCATCTTTTATTCCTAATATTATGCTTATGTTTACATTTTAATGGAAATTGTTTTTAGATATTCACCATTCCTTATTATTTACATTCATTTTTTATAGCTTCATTTTTATTCCTACTCATACTAATCATGTGATCTCAACCCTTTATATTATTTTATTTTTCCCTAGGATTCTATGATGTATATTATGTTTGAAATGAAGGGATAATCTATGAGAATAAGGATGTTTTCAAAAGAGTTTATATGTTATATTTCATTTGAATTAGTACGGTAAAAAATATGTTTGTATATAGTTTTACAATTCTAATTAATAAATAAATAATTCTGGATGTGGCTCCCATGATTATTATTTCAATTTAATAATTTAAGGCATTGTTCTTATGCTACTATGGTTGAGGTCATTACAAGGATTACATGATAGGTCTTCCCAATAAATGGATGATTTCACATCATGAATGTTTACTGAATGATGGATATGAACTCACTATGAAGGAGGATTAGAGAGGTGTTTCTATATGGGGAAGTTACTAAGTTTACTATTTTCAGGATTGATCCTTAGTGATGCTTGTTATATACCATGTTTAGATGATTGGGATCATAACCCATGCAGTTCGATGACACATTTTATGTAATTTTTATTGGAAACATCTATAATGATTCATAAAATGTGGTAAGGATACTCATGTCCCAAGAGGGGCATCTGATATAGATGGTTTGGGGATTAGGTATGGAATATTTCCTTTACAAGAGGATTCCGCTTTGTTGGAATGCTGTGGGGATTACTCATTAAACTTCTTGGGTGCTTCTTTGAGAAATGGTGATGTGGTTGGGGATTATGTGTGGGAGATAACCATTGAAATATGAATAATCATTAGGGATGGATGTGTTGTTTACACAAGTCATCTACCATTTATGGATTTTCTATTCCTTTTAGTGGGAGAGAGGGTGTATCCCACGATAATCATACATGGTTAATATGTTGTGTGTTTCGCAATGTAGGTGGTGGGGGTCATCCCATATAAATCATACGTTGGGCATACTCTACATCATTTACAAGTAATGGTTATCATTTTACGTCATGTTATGAGGATTTTTTGTGTATTTTATCATAGTACCACCTACTCAATGTTCTAATATGTTTTATATCATGAAGCTTGGACATGGGTGGACTCGATGCTCACCCTTTTGGATTACGTGGACAACACTCATGACCCTATAAGAAAATAATGTCTTTATAACTTCAATCGTATAATGGTTGGAGGTCTAGGATGTGTGGTCAATCATGAGGTATATATTACAATCTCTCTATTATGAATTAGCAGGGTTTACGATAATTTTTATGAGATGTAAATTAAAGGTTACAATCTCAAGCCACACTTGGAATGAATCTAGAAAATTATGGAGTTCTTACCACAGGTCATATAGGGATTTGATGTGTAGATGGATGGGTTTTGATTTTTTTGGGGGGAAATTTTTAGTCAACATTCTTGATAAAGGGTCAACAAAAAGGGAGTAACCATAGACAAGCCCAGGATAGAGGTTTCATGAATCTTATGGGCCTTTAGAATGTTTCTTCTTGAATAAAGAGTGATTCACAAAGGGAATTGTCTTCAGAGAGGAGTATTATTCATGAATGAGGGTTCCCCTACCTTAGGGGGAATTCATGATATAAATGGGTGCTTTGTGAAGGCTGAATTATTCTTGAAGCCTTAATTTCCCCATAGTTTCTCCATTCATTCTGAAGGGTGTAGAACTTTGTGAAAAGAATCACTACCACCATTAGATTCTATTATAAACATTGGAATAAGGGTTTCATGATACTTGGATACCTTATGTGATCTATTTCACATTGTTTCATGATTCATAAGAGGTTCATGAATTAGTAGAGGATTTGAAAGCAAAAATTATGGGGGTTGTCTTTAAAATATTAAAATGAGGGGGAATTTATAGAAAAGGGTTTTGAGGATTTTTTGATGTAGTTTACAAAGAAGTAGTTGGATTCAAAAATGGGAGTGATGATGCTAGAAACAAGGAGACACTATCATCTATTAGTTCATTCATGAAGCACTCCACAACTCCAAGGGCCAATGCATGGAGGGTTTCAAATAGGACTTAATTTTTTTTTGAAAACCACATGTCCATGTAGATTTGTGGGATCTTTCCATTTACAAAGGGATTTTGCTTCATATATAAGACTCCTTATAGTGGTTTTGGAATATTTTCTCTCAGATTCACAATAAACCATCCTTGACTTCCTAGACCATTCCAAAGACACAAACATTTCAAAATAAACTATAATACATTATTTTAACATCATGTGAATGTTCATGGTGGTTGGGGATTATGCATTGAGTCACCCATTATTTCTTCCTCATGTTAGGTAAATAGGTAATCCCATGTACATTTCCTGGGATAGAATTATAGCATAACATAAAGTGTATGGATGTCATGTGTGGGGATTATACACTGTGATTTCCATTCTTTATTCCCAATGTTAGGTCAAGATTTCATTCTAACCAAATAATGGAATGTATGAATACGGATGGTGATTACACATGAAGGGGAAGTCTAATGTGGATTCATGGGAGAAGATGATATACATATATGTATTGCAATATAGGGCTCCCCATTCATCTTCCTCATGTTGGGCCATGAGGGAATCTCAACTCACTAGTTGTTCAAGGTATGTGATTGGGGAATACAATTGATGGGGATTTCTATGATGGTTTATTGAAGATCACATCATGGTCATTACATGAGTATTGATTTTCATGATTCATATGTTATATAAAAAAATTCACATGATCTGTACTCTTATAATTACACAGGATATACTAAAATTTAAATTCATTTAGTGAGGACTAATGAGGTTTATATCATGATGAGGAATCTTACACTTAATACATAAGGCATTACATGTTTATATAAAAAGGAATAAAATTTTTTATATATAGAGTTTACTATTATTTAACCACACATATCTCATAATAATGGAGGAGTCTCATGATCATGAAATGAGGAATCTTACGCTAGATGTGTAAATCATATTTTTTAGTAGCAGAGTCATACCATACATTCCATATATGGTATATCATTGTTTAACCTGATTTAGTGAATAATACTAGGGGGAGATACCAAAAATGGGTGGTGAATAACATTTTAAAAGAAGGATCCTTTTTAAATCAACATGACATAAGTGTCACATGATGCGATTTCAAGAGTTGATTGGGGAGTGTATCAACTCTAGGTAGTCAGGGAATCAACGATGAGAATCTCAACTCATGGACTGGGAAAAGGACTAAGAGGAGTATGTAAAATCATGGTATTTTAGGGGTGGTATAGTTGTACCTTTATTCCTATTATTATTTTCCGTGGACATTGGGTCCATATAAGGCATAACCCAAAATTTCCTCAACCTTCCCCAAAATGATTATGGGGTGATCTCAATTTTTTATGTGGGGTAGTTATGGTCGTGAAGGAACAGTGGAAGATGCCCAATGTTGAATCCTGATAGTGATATTGTAAAAGGGTACAAGAATTAGCACCCATGGAATAGACCAAAAGGCACATGTTCAATGATGGTGTGTGAAAATATGTGTATATTGCAACATTTTGGGCAATACAATGCAGTTTGGATTACAACATGGCATTATTTCGTGCAGCAATACAGTGTAGAGAAAAGGGATTTGGAACGATCCATGGCCTAGAAGCATGATTTTAGAAAAAACACTATAGTGAAAATATTAGAGTATTGTGGAAAGAGGGTTTCAAAAAATATTGGTTTTTTTTCGAATTTGGTTATATATTGAAATAATTGTGATCAAACATCCAAGTGGATGATGACTTCTTAAGGGATTTATACTAGGTAATTATGCACAACTTTAGGACTTGGGGGTGCCTCTATGAGAACTCTTCCTAGAGTAACTCATAAAAATAGTGTTTCAAAATTTTTATTCATTTTGAGTTGTAGAGAAATGGGTTTTCATGACATTGGATGGTCACACTAAATGTGTACGGTTGACACTACATTTTTCAGGAAAATGGATTTTCCTGAGATGGGTTCTGCGCTAAATATTCTAGTCTTGAATTCCACATTGCTTTCTTGAATGCATGAGTCATGGGTTCCCATTAATATAGATGTTACATCATTGAACATACCATATTATTCTCATGTTAAACTCAGTATCATGACCATGAAGGAGTTCCCGAAACATTTTGGTAAACTATACAAAAATCCATACCTTGCCCCAAATCACTGTAGATTGATTTTTTCAGCAGTCTAACATAAAATAAATATAAATTATAATCAATAACTGCATTCAAGATACATGTCAATAAAATTTGAATCCTTATAACTTATATATTATCCACGATCTATTTAGTAAATATACTTTCATTTATAGATTTCATTTTTTCAGGGATTATTGTGACATCAAAATACCATCTTCAGAATTTTAGTCTCTTGAACCCTAAACTCGTGGTAGGAGGACCTGAAATCGATCATAAAAACCATATCGCATAACAATACTAAAAAAATATTTCACAAATTTTTCTCAGTGGGTACTTATTCTATATAATTACCTATGTTTATTCGATGCTTATCACAATTGAGAAAGAAGAACCCAATTTCCTTTTTCATGAACAAAATACTAATATTTCCTTGAAGACATTGTGGGTATGATAAATCAATTCTCAAAAAAGGTCCTCCAACTACAATATCAACTCCTAAATCATAGTATAGGAAATAAAATATTTCATTTAAGATATCTTAGTATTATTAGGGTTCATGTCGATGAAAATATACATCTCCCACCTATGAGGTAGTCTATGAATGTCCATACGGATGAATTATATATAATCCCCCATGACTGATGGAACCCTGATTACTGAAGTTTACATTGTACTATGGGATAAACTCACCAACTGATGGGTGGTAGGTTATAACTACCATGTTTCAAGACCCGCTCGACATCCATGATATCACTCTCTAAAAAAATGAAAATATATTCACATTATTCTGTAGGCAACTGACTTGCCTTTGGTGAATGTTGATGTTGGACAAGACCATGAAAAATTAGTTCATAACCAATATGACATAGCATGGATTTATCTTGTAGACCACAATTTACGATAAGAAACTCTCTCCACCAATTTATTTCTCTCACCAATAAAATATATGTGATATAGAAGAAGAATTACTTGTCGGAATCACTTGTCAAAGCTACTAGACTAAATACTCATATGGGATCTCTAACTCCAACACTATAGTTTTGGAGAGGAAGGGAGGAATACAATCTATTTACTCTTGTATTAATGAAATATTTTAATTAAAAAATATCATATTTATAATCCTCTCATGAACTACTAGTTCATAAGACACCTTGGAATGCATCTTCCCATGTCCCCAACCATCAGTTCCGTGATCCTGATGTGGGAAACCTATTTGTGATGGTGTATGTTTGTAATATTATATTCCACCAATATAGGCCCCTAGTATTCGTTACCCACATACTTCTTTCCTAGATACACCTTCTTATGGGCCACGTCGGCCTCACCTAGGTGGTTGATGACAATGGTACTGCCTCTGTCGTGGTAGTCCATATTATACATTTATTCCCTCTTGAACACATCAGGATGAGAAATTCCCTAACATGTGACTTGAACCACAACATCTAGAGAATCACACCACTCTGGGATTCCCGGGATCATTTATATTTCTCGAAACCTTATGACTACATGCGAGGGTTCTAGTATGGGAATGCCTCATATTCCTTTATATTTTTCATCTTCTAGTTGATTTATGTCACGACCCGACCCTACAAGGTCTCTAGTCGCAACTACCCCAAGCCCGCCTCCATAGGCCAGGGGCTAGCGACCAGCGCCGAAGGCACAATTACTCGAGGAGGCCTTTTCCTAAGTACCTGTACACACACATGAAACACAATCAATGAAAAAGTGTAGAGTAAAAGAAAAGGAAAGCAAAGTAAAGTGACACTACTATATATAAACCACTAAAATTTCATCAACCTCTAATCAGTATAAAGAAAGTGTTGAAAGTAAACTAAAAATAAAAGGCACAAAACACACGCCCAACTAGAAAAGTTCCACAACCTGGCAATAGGTGAACAAAAGGTAAACAGCTATAAGGGTCCCCAACCTAGAACCCGACTCAGACCACCACATGTGGTCCATGCTCCTGAACTCCTAAGCTCCACTAATGTCCCGACCAACATGTCCATCGTCTGCAAGGGAACACCATGTGCGGGAAATGACCAAGAAAGAGTAACTATAAAAATACTTAGTAGGATACCCCGAAGGCACTAAGAAGAAACAAATGAGGTACCGAAGGGTGAGAAGAAGATCGAACAGGATAAAGTAAAGGAATACAACAAGGAGTACATTAGAGAGTCCAGCTCAACCCAACAAGAGGAAAGAAGGTAGACTCCTCCAGACCCAAGGAGCTGGAAAAGGTGAGAAGATGAACTTCCCATAGAGTCTTTTCTAACTATATCAGGAGAGTTGACACGTCCAACTATGAGAAGTTAGACATGAAAAACACATGACATACCCCACACGTCTTCGCCTCCCCTGGAAGGAGAGCAGCCAAGCCCAAGAAGTGGGTACTGGAATAAGGTATATTCATATTCATATGCTCAATCATGAATCCCAAACAATATCATAAAGGGGTTCTCCATCCCGTAGCTCAGCCAAAGAATGTGAGTATCCAATATTCCTAGAAGTAAACACCATCGAAGCCCAACATCCCGCATGTCTGCCCCGAACTAAAAGTCAAGGGACTCAAATCACCTCACCTTGATACTATCCGGTTTAGGCGGCACTGATTCGCCCGAACGGTTTTATGTCACGTCGCAAGGATGCGTCTCAGTGGGGAATGTGCCCCTCGTACATGAGAGTTCTGGGGGAACATCAAACCAGATCTCATCACTGCCCAGCAGTGAGAGGTCTCCTCAAAGACAAAGCTGTCACATCACTGACCATACAAACAAGGGTCTCACTCTGGTAGTCACAGTGAAAAGTCAAAGACTAGACTCATAAGAAGGGATGAGTCTGAAAAGGCAATGGGTGGCCCACTTCCCAGCCCTGCTGAAGGGTAAACCCCAATACATCATCAGGTGACCCACTGCCTGGCCCTACTGGAGGTTAGACCAGGAATAACCCGACAGGAAACCCACTACCCAACCTTGTTGGAGGGTAGACCTAGAATAATCCGATAGGTGACCCATTGCCCAGCCTTGCTAGAGGGTAGACCTAGAAGAAGTTTACTGGTGACCCACTGCCCAGCCCTCCTGGAGGGTAAACCTGGAAGAAGTTGACAGGCGACCCACTACCCATCCCTGCAGGAGGGTAGACCTGAATCAAGACAACGAGCGACCCACTTCCCAACTCTGCTAGATGGTAGGCCCTCAAGAGTCATCGGGTGACCCACTACCTAGTCTCTGCTAGAGGGTAAACCCTGATAAGTCAATGAGAAACCCACTGCCCATCCCTTTTGGAGGGTAATCCCAAAACTGCTCTTGCCACCATTACTGAATGGTACAACACTGGCCAACCGATCACGGAGTGGGTACCGTACAATCACCCAACTCTAGAACAACTCACCTAATAGAGGTTCGGCGCCTGTTCCATCATTGGGTGTCCCTAGCACCACTACTGTCCAAACCATCGAGAATAGAACCAGGGGAAAACTCAACCCTGCTGGTCAACAAACAAGAATAGGACCAGGGGAAAACTCAACCCTGTTTGTCAACAAATGAGATCCGAGGGACCCTCTACATCACGAGGGGTCAAAAGTATGTAATGCAGAACACGACATGCACAAGGGGCCCACAGGACGTGTGGCCCCAAGTCAACCCCAACCAAGAGCACTAAATTTCTGAGGTACAACTATCCACAAGTTCCTCCCAGCATTCTCGCATACTCACAGAGTATACCACATTTCATGCCCAAAGGCTAATCTGCACACAACTCCAACATTCCACCTCATCAACCCAGGCACGTCCAACTACATCTCTTCAAGATTTCACATCACTCTCCCAAGACTGAACGTGATCACACGCATAGGGTTCTCTGCAAACATCACAAGAAGAACCTCCACCGGTACACCTTTTGTGCTTCATCAATTAATAAGATTACGTAAGAGGCTCTGCTCGCCTGAAAATATTACACCGTTGTAATCCTCACGGGAAAACATACGAGATCGACTACTTACTCACCTCCAACAGATATCAGATGAAAAGGTCTCCAACACTACTTTATGCCCGAACGACGTCCCGTGGTCCCGAGCCTCAGCCCCGAAAACAGTCGGGCGCATCGCACCATTGCGATCCCCTGAGGAAAACACATCAAAAGGACTACTCACTTGAGTGGAACTGATATAAAAAGAAAAATATGCATTCCGGTGCACCGCACACGAGTGGTGCTACATGGGACCCACATCCCGGTCACGAAACAAAAAGAACGAATCACGCCGTTGCGATCCTCTCGAAAAAGTACACAAGTTTGACTAATCACTTGTCCAAAACGGACACCCGGTGATAAAGATGGAAAAACACCGTCAACTCCCGAAACGACCCTCGTGGGGCTCACATCATCATGAATAATTAAAGCGGGTAGATTTCACCATCGCAATGCCCTCAGAAACACACCCAGTATCGACTACTCGCACGTCCCGAACAGACGTCCGATGAAAAAGTTACAAAATGATGCTAACAGCTCAACAGACGGGTCGTGGGTCCCATGCCTCAAATCCATTAACGATTTCCAAAACCACACTTGAAATCTCTGGCTCGACCCCAGGGTCGCAGTGCCACTGAAATCGCTCAATTCGGACAATAGATGTGTTTGCACCGTCCAAAACAAGAATCCCTAGGAAAACGTCACTTCACTTAAAGACGTGTCACGCCTCAGAGGCCCCTCGTTTCGGGAATTAAAAATTCCCGAAAGCTTCTCAAAATGTCCGCCTTAATGCGAGGTCCACGCTGCTGCTGATGGAACACAAAACGGACGCCCGTAGATCATGTTACGGGCGACAGATGTTGGTGGGGAAAACCCCATTGGGCCGAACCGGCCCGGTCCGGTCGGTCCACCCTGCATGGGCCCGACCCATGCCGTTCGGCCTTCTTAGCCAACGGCCTGGTCTGCACAGCTGGCCCATGGCCCAACCGTGGGGCCGGTCCACTCCGCCGCGGCCCGCTGCCACCGACCGGCCGACATGGCCGGTCCTTCCACGCGGAGACCCGCCTATGGCGTGTCTTGATCTCCTACAGGGGTCGCACACCGCGACCCCACCTCACCCGCACCGGAGAGGCGCCGCCCAGAGGGCTGAACTCCTCCGCCACCACCGAATGAACTCTCCGCCGCTGCTGCCTCAGATCGGATCCGTGCGGCCATGGGACCTCGTCAGACCGCCCCGTGTCGCTAGAAAACACCCAACCTCCCCCCCAAACCCGCGGATTTCGGTGGATGGCTGCGATCACCTCGAACATCGGATTTTAAATCCGAAATAGGCTTCAGGAAGATAATAAAATATTCTCAGATTAAATGTGCTTTGATCGATGATCGGTCTGAAATTAGACACAAAAATTTGGGTTCAAAGTTTGTAGGAATTTAAAAACGGAAACAAAAACTCCTACCTCGTGGGCGTATCCCAACACTTCGTCATCGACCCGCCGAAGTGGCCACACCACGCTGAAGATGCCTCACCGGAGTGGAGGAGGAGAGGTAGAGGGCTGCCGCCTACCTCTATCCAGGCAATGAATAAGAATAAGAAGAGGGAGGGTGTGTTTAAGTAGAAAACACTTAAACCCCACGCCAGGCAGGCCCCAGACTCCACTCCCGACGCAGACAAAAAAGATGGTGCGCCTGGGGTAAATATGACCCTCCGAGCGCGACAGTGGTCTCAGAATTTGTATCTCAGGCCCCATTCAAAAGTTATAAAAATTAACGACTGAGGATGCTAAATTACAAAAACTACCATGGCGGCGTTTTTCACAGAAGGCCCACGCCCATGAATGATACACCCCTCCTAGGGTAAATGTGTGTCAACCGAGTCCCAGTGACAGCACAGACACCCCGCTTTAACAAGGCCGTCGGGTCCTGACATACCAGGTACCACCAGTTTCCCCACAGACACGTGAGGCCCACCCACGGGCCTGAACGGGTCATCTGACTAATGATTTTCCCCACATGCCAACACATGTCCTTTCAAGTGTGCTTTTTCCTCACTCACACACACCCTGGGAAACATCCCAGGAGGTCACCCATCCTGATCACTACTCCCGGCCAAGCATGCTTAACTATGGAGTTCTAATCAGGTAGGCTCCCAAAAAGGAAGGCGCACCTTGTTGACATGAGTCATATCATTTAGTCATTTAACCCTCTATAATTCGGGGAAGTTACAATCACCCCCCCTTTAGAGCACAATGACCTCGTTGTGGGGCCTACATCTCAACCCAGGCAGTGCACCGCACATAAGGCTTTCTCAAAGTCATAGTCCTGGAGGAACTCAAGCCATCGCCATTGTCTTAGGTTCAGGTCTTTCTGAGAGAATATGTACCTGAGACTCTGATGGTCAGAAAAGACTGTAAAGCGCTCGCCCATAAAATAGTGTCTCCATGTCTTCAGAGCGAAGACTACACGAACCCCACCCCTTCATATTCTTCAACCCCACTCAACTCACCATTAACTCTTGATAACTTAAACATTAATAACATAGGTTATTAATTAAGTGAGTTAAGTGTGGCTTTTTAAATTTCAAACTCTTGATATTCAAAAGTTATGTTATGTTAATAAAATAAGACGTGATCTTATTTTATTTTGGGATAGTTTATTGTGGTGGAGTCTTGGGTAGAAAAAGGCTAAGGATTGAAGAGTTTCTTCATCTCCTTCGTCGAAGAACATGAAGAACGCGAAGAATGTGAAGAACGCCGGATTCCTCGGAGGTCGACGTCTCCTTCCACGACGTCTTATTTCGTGACGTCTCTTTCTGCGATGAATCCTCATTCGATGAACCTCCGTTCAAGCAACGTCGAGGTAGGGAATTGTTTTTGTGAATATTAATAAACCCAATGTTACTTCCTTCTAAATCAAAGAATGCTGATCAACTAAACATCAAGTTGATCCGAAAAGAATATGTTGCGGGTTGAGAATTCTTGTTTGCGGAAAAACTATAGGGGTTTATTTATTTAATTTGTTCATGATTATTACATTGACGTTATTCATGAAATATGACCAATTTCTATCAATTAATGAGAGGGGCCGGACCACACAAATATGGCCGACCCTCCTCCTTATCCATGTTGGTTTCTTTTGTGGATTGAAACGGGAATAGCGCGGTGATGTCGCATCGCGCGGAATCATGCTGCAAGGAATGCGCGGAGTCGTCACGCCGCGCCGTGAAAACGAACAAGGACGCGACGCCGTCGCACCACCTTGGAGAAACCTGAAGACATCAGCGGACAGAGTCGGGCCACGGCGATAGGGCGCGACGCCATCACGTCGCGCCAGAGAACCACGAGGACCGAGTGATTTGTTGATTGACGTGCGGATTGACGGGAGATGATAAAATGGGGCCACAAGGTTATTTTGAAGCTTCCGCAGTAATTTTCGAGACCCAAGATGAACACCGGCATAGACGGTTTTGAAAACAGACCACCGAAGCAACTCCGGTGGCGCGCGAAAAACCAGGAGGTGCGGGTCGCCGGCGCGGCGCCGCCGGCGACCAGGGGCGGTGGCCGAAGTCGTCCGGCCACCAGGAGGCGGCGGCGCCCGAGCGCGCCGCCAGAGGAATCAACCGCTGCGGCTTGCCGCGGCGGAGCGGCACGGGGAATCCCGCGGCCGCGCGGGATCCCGAAGGATTGGTGGTGGCGCAGACCGCCGCCAGCTTCAATCAATGGCGAGGGGGGTCGCGCACCCACCCCCCCCCCCACTCCGCGGCTTCCGCGCGGCCACGCGGGCCGAGCCGCGGCGGGCCGGTGGGGCCGGACCCGGACCCGGTTCGGGCCGACCTAGGGGTGATTGGGTCGGGCCGGGTCGGGCCCAGATCCCCCATTTCGGTTTGTTTCCAATTGAACATCCATAACTTGGGATATGGACCTCCGATCGACGCACTCAAGGTTTCGGAATACATTGGGTTCGGCCGGGTTGGTTCGTGCACGGAACCAATCGGGCCCTCAGAGCGGAAACACTCATAACATGAACTCCAGACGTCCGATTGACGTGCCGTCGACTTTGATGGATTCCTCTAAGTGAGATGGATATTTTGACTTACTCCGCTTGAGGTTCGAATTCCGTTGGAGTGTGGTCGGGTTGGTTCTCACATGAAACCAACCGGGCCCCTGGAACGAAAATACCAGTAACTCACAGACCGGGCGTCCGATTGACACACTGTCTATCTTGTTGAATTACTCTTGATGAGAAAGAACTATTTGCATTCTTCACCCTTGTTTCGGTTGCTACTGGATAGTGGTCGGGTTTGATTGTACCTGAAATCCAACTGGGCCCTTGGAACGGAAAAGTTGATATCTTTCAGACTGGATGTTTGTTCCACGAACCGTCAGCGGCATTGGTGATCACGTTGAGAAATGGTCCCTATGATTATACCCTATTAGAGTTAGGGGTATAGTTGAGATACGGGCGGGTTGGTTTTCTCACGAAACCAACTGGGCCCCTGGAACGAAAAGGCTAATAACTAATAGACCGGGCGTCCGAATGACGCGCCATCTGTTGCGTTGAGACCCCTATGACAAGGCGGTCCTTTGAGATACTTCTTAGTGAGACTTTGAGATACGTGGATTATCGACCTGTAGTTCATGGAGCGGACCCTTCCGGAGATGAGCGTGCGGAGTATAGAGACCCTGTAGCCGACTGAGACTTGACGACTGCTTGATCGACTCGACATTGAGTGAGTGGACTAGCCCAGTGGACAGAGCACTACTTTGTGAGGTGCAGACCCATGGCGGCTGGAGCACTACCTGTGTGACAGTGAAAATCCATGGTACTCGTCCGGAGAGTACCTCTGCAGGATACTAGGGGGTGTGCACTACTGTGTTTGTGTGGCATACCCCGGCGAGAAGCACTACTGTGTTTGGGTGGCTGAACCGCGGTACTTGAAAGGAGGAGTACCTCAGCAATCTTAGGTTAGTGAGCAATACCTCGGAGTCGTGACAGGACCACTGTACACTCCAGAGATGGGGCTCTTCAGCAGTTACGGTTTCGATAATGAAAATCCTGGTTTGAGCTGAGACTTTTGACCATTGTTTTTACCTCATGATTGAGATGGGACACTTGATAACTTAGGTATATGTATGGGCATATACCTGGGTAGTGGTTATCCTTTGATTTCATGATCCTTGTGTTTCCTCATGATTGATATGGGTTACTTGATAACTTTGGTATATGTGTGGGCATATACCTAAGTAGAGGTTATCTGTTGAGATCTTATTTGTGGTTATACATGTTGGTTTTAGTGAGACCTTGAGGGTATCAGGGTCCCTACTGAGTATCGTTATACTCACCCATGCACGGGCTATGCCCGCACCTCGTTGTGTTGGTTGCAGACGAAGGGCAGTGCTGACGGAGACCGAGTGTTTGAGGACTGGACGGTACCCGGAGGTGGACTACACGACGAGTCTGTACCCGGAGGTGGACTACACGACGAGTCAGTATCTGGAGGTGGACTTTGCGACGAGAAGACACACGGAGGAGGTCGACGGGTGAGAGCGTTGAGGAGTTGCACTATCTGTACCGACCCTTCAGGTACGATCTGAGGAGGATGACCCAGGAGCCACTTCTATTCTTCCAGCTATTGTCTTTTTATATTGTACTTGTTCAGTTGTAGTTGTACTTTCATTTGGGTTTGTATTTTGGCCCATTTACTTTTCAGCACTTTCTTTTGTACTTAGTGTTTTGCTTCTGCTTGTACTCTGTGGTATTTTTTTACTTTTATAAAGGAAATGCCTTCCCAGTTATCGGGATTTACGCCTTTGGTGATAGTCGCCAGCCCCTGACCATTAGAAGGCGGGCTTGGGGTAGTCACGACACGGGCCCCGAGGACGGGTCGTGACAAATTGGTATCAGAGGAGTCAGTTCTACCACAGAAATTATAACTCTGATATTTTCTTTTTGTGAAGCAATAATGCTAAGGGTACCAAGTGTGGTCTTCAGTTCAAGGAGTCTAGTGTTGTTGCGGGTGGCCGACATATCCATACACAAGGACCCTGGCAACTGATTTCCGACTTTCTGCACGAAAACACTTATTGTGTTTGTGTTTCCAGAAGTTTTAAAATGTCAGCTCAAACCTGGTCAGCTCACCAGGTATAATCGTTTGACCATGTCACGTTGTTTCTTTCAGGATGTCTTTTCAGGGATGACCAGCTAGAGCCCAGAGGGATGTGCGTACTGACAGCATGCCGAGCGACGAGGCTTCGGTACAGGGCCCTCTTGCAGTTGAGCCACCAGCGGAGGCAGTAGCGGTACTACCATACGTTGGGCCACCGATGCCACCAGCCCTAGCAGTAGGCGATGCACGCAACTTGAGCGTGCTGCATGAGTTACATCGCCAGAGGCCTCCTAGGATCCGGGGAGAGACGGACCCGCAGGTGGCTGAGGTTTGGATGGAGGTTGTGGTGAGAGTCTTTAGGCTAGTGGGGACGCCGGCAAACTTCATGGTGATCTTTGCTGCCAGCCTCCTTCAGGCAGCAGCAGGCAGGTGGTGGAGCCACTTGTTTCAGTTTTGCGACGGGATGACCTTCGCATGGTAAGACTTCGAGACCTTCTTCAGGGTGGAGTTTGTGCCAGTAGATCAACACCCCGAGTATGATCAGGATCTGCTGCGTTTGCCGCATGTTTTTAGATCAGTAGCCGAGTCTTCTGTGGGCAGTAGAATGATAATGCAAAGGTCCAGGAGGACCAGACCAGTAGTTGGACGATCTCGGGTTTTTGGACTGGTGGTGCGGGGCACCCGGGGTGGGGTCAGAGCCAGGCATGCCAGAAACAGACAGTGCTACTCATGCGCCGGGAAGGGTCACCTGGCACGTGACTGTCCGACTCCTCATGCAGTTGATCCGCAGGCGTTGGAGGAGCCACCGAGGCAAAAGCAGCGACGAGTGCTTGAGCAACAGCCGAGCAATGGACAATACAGTAGAGCTCCGGGAGCAGGTGGACAGGAGCAGAACTAGTGGATACGTCCCTTGTACTTCTAGTTCCATGTTGCTGTTGTTTTTGTGTCTTTGTACTATGAGCTGCAATAATAAAAAGACACATATATTTGAGGTCTTTTCTTTCCTGTCCTTTGTTTGGTTTATACTGAGTGGTCCAGGTTAAGACTGTTGACTTGACCCTCACTTTCAAGTTTTCTACTGGAGGAGAACCAGTGACCTCACACTGATGCCGACAGCGTGACTCGACCTTTGGAGGTGAGAGTGACAGTTGGATCTCTTGGTAGTAACGTCGAGGCCTTACGACGTCATCCATGACATGAATACATCATTCATGTCAGGATTGACTATATTAGGCAATGGGCGTGGTTCAACTAGGGGATGAGACCGAGTTTCTCTTTTCGGCAAAGGAGAAATTTTAGCAGCTCTTTCAGATTGTAGGCAAAGAAGGTGCAGATCATCAAGTAGCGGATGAAGACTGCACAGTGCAGTAAGAAAAAGGAAACTGACACCATTATTAGAGACTCGGGCATGTTAAATGTTTATAGAAGAGGAAGCTTTAAGGAGAGATGAATCTGCGAAGCAGCAGATGTGGAGGCAGAGCTAGGAGAGAAGCATGAGGTGGTGTACATCTTAACATGCTACAACCACCCGCCTTAGTTATCCCCGCCAGGCTCAGGGAGATGGAGGGCGGAGGAAGAGAGTAGCTGCATGCGGTCAGGGAGAGTGACCCAATGGCTCTAAAAATGATTCAAGGGATAGTCTATGTCCACTAATAGCTTCTGTAGTAATGTACGTCGATATGAATCATTCCTTGATTTCACAAATCATGTTCCAGACCTAGAGTTTCCGGTAAGCCGTGGACTTAACCGTCACGTCTGGAGATACCTTGGGAGGAGACTCGATAATCACACTTACGCCGACGGTGTGGTCAGACCCTCGAGGTGAGAGTTTCGGTTGGAATCTCTTGGTGGCAGCATCGAGGCCTTATGACGTTAGTTTGAGCATGGAATGGGAAATAACTGTTCATACTCAAATTGACAGTTTTTGGCGAACGTCGGGATGGGTTTTCCTTGGTCGGCGAAAAAGGAAACCCCAGGCAGTGCAGGGTAACTCATGCACAGGAGGGTGCAATCGATCACTCTTGATTCGATCAACCTTACCCTCGTGGCAGCAGTCGTTTTGAGTTCCAGTTCTAACAGGAATTTGAGACCTCTGGAGTTCGAGGATGATGATCACGTCCTTATACGGGTCTCACCTCGATGACGTTTACGGAGATGTGGCCAAGGCGGCAAGTTATCTCCGAGGTTCAGTGGACCTTCTTAGGTCCTCAGCTAGGTAAGCGGGGTGGTTTACCGCTTAACCCATCCACCTCAGTTGCACCAAGTGCACGACGACTTCCACGTATCTCAACTGACGAGATACGTGCTCGAACCTTCGCATACCATCGACCATGGGGAGTGGGATGATGGCGATGGGGTGACTTTCACGGAGGTTCCAGTGGGAATCGAGGATCGATAGGAGCAGATCCAATGAAGAAGGACGACTCCTCGGGTGTTCTTTCTCTAGCTGTACGGGAACCTCCAGGTAAGCACATGGGAGTGGAAGGCTCAAATGTGTGCTCAATATCGCTTTTGTGACCCTAGTTTGTGTTGAAGCTTTACGGGGACGTGAATCCCTGAGGTGGGAGTAATGTAAAGACCCGGAAATTTCAAGGAAATTTTTTTCTTAATATTCTTTGAAATTTTACAAGAACGTAGTTTCTGACGGTGCCTGATTCCAAGGCCCGGTGTGCCCGGAATCATTTTCCAAAGTTTGGCTCGGTTAAGTTCAGTGAACGGACGGGCGAGTTTTTCTAACTTTTGAACCGGAGCTCGGAATTGAATTCTGAGGGCACCGATGGAACCGTAGCGCTGGTAATTGATTAGCAACGCCATTTCCGGAGTGGCGTTTTCATGAGAGAAGATGATAAAAATTGTGGAAGTCTAATTTATAAATTATCTACAATATTTATTTTCATTTAGTGGTTTAAGGCTTTGGGTGTAAGTTGGGTAACTACCCATCTTCCCAAGAGAGGTTATGAGGGTGGTGGGGCCCACAAAAACCCCACCCCTTCATATTCTTCAACCCCCCTCAACTCACCATTAACTATTGAAAACTTAAAAATTAATAACTTATGTTATTAATTAAGTGATTTAAGTGTGGCTTTTTAAATTTCAAACTCTTGAAATTCAAATGTTATGTTATGTTAATAAAATAAGAGGTGACCTTATTTTATTTTGGGTTAGTTTCTTGTGGTGGAGTCTTGGGGAGAAAAAGTCTAAGGATTGAAGAGTTTCTTCATCTCCTTCGTCGAAGAGCACGAAGAACGCGAAGAACGTGAAGAACGCCGGATTCATCGGAGGTCTACGTCTCCTTCCACGACGTCTTCTTTCGTGACGTCTCTTTCCACGACGAATCCTCGTTTGACGAACCTCCGTTCAAGCAAGGTCGAGGTAGGGAATTGTTTTGTGAATATTAATAAACCCCATGTTACTTTCTTCGAAATCAAAGAACGCATATAAACTAAACATCAAGTTGATTCGCGAAGAATATGTTGCGGGTTGAGAATTCTTGTTTGCGGGAAAACTGTAGGGGTTTATTTATTTAATTGGTTCGTGATTATTACCTTGACGTTCTTCATGAAATATGACCAATTTCTATCAATTAACGAGAGGGGGCCAGACCGCACAAACACAACCGACCCTCCTCCTTATCCATGATGGTTTCTTTTGTGGATTGAAATGGGAATAGTGTGGTGTTGTCGCATCGCGTGGAATCATGCGGCAAGGAATGCGCGGCGTCGTCGCGCCACGCCGTGAAAACAAACAACGATGCGACGCCGTCGC
This sequence comes from Viscum album, assembly GCA_963277665.1. Taxonomy (NCBI): domain Eukaryota; kingdom Viridiplantae; phylum Streptophyta; class Magnoliopsida; order Santalales; family Viscaceae; genus Viscum; species Viscum album. The sequence goes on along the minus strand of OY728135.1, from coordinate 1,586,645,451 downwards.
GCCGCGTTGGGGAAACTCGAAGACATCCACGGACGGAGTCGGGCAACGGAGAAGGGGTGCGGCGCCATCACGTCGCGCTGGGGAACCACGAGGATGGAGCGATTTGTTGATTGACTTACGGATTGACGGGCGACGACAAACAGGCCCGCAAGGTTATTTTGAAGCTTCCGTAGTAAATTTCGAGAACCGAGATGAACACCGGCATATACGATTTTGAAAACAGACCACCGGAGCAACTCTGGTGGGCTGCGGAAAACCAGGAGGCGCGGGTCGTCGGCGTGGCGCCACCGGAATAATCAACCACCACGGCTTGCCGTGGCGGTGTGGCACGAGGGATCCCACGGCCGCGCGGGATCCCGGAGGATTGGCGGCGGCACAGAACGCTGCCGGCTTCAATCAACGGTAAGGGGGGCCGTGCACCCCCCCCGCTAGGCGGCTTCCGCTCGGCCACGCTGGCCGAGCCGCGGCTGGCCGGTCGGGCCCGACCGCACCAGGATGGGCCGGACCCGGACCCGGGCGGGTCGACCCGGTTCGGGCCGACCCAGGGGGGATTGGGTCGGGCCGGGCCGGGCCCAGATCCCCCATTTCGGTTTGTTTTCGATCGAACACCAATAATTTGGGCTATGGACCTCCGATCGAAGCACCGTCAGCGGCGATGCGATCCTTGGACCGAGACAGTCGTTTTGACATATCGCACTAAAGGTTTCAGAATACTTTGGGTTCAGCCGGGTTGGTTCGTGCACGGAACCAACCGAGCCCTCGGAGCGGAAACACTCATAACTTGAACTCTGGACATCCGATTGACGTGCCATCGACATTGATTGATTCTTCTAAGTGAGACAGATCTTTTGGCTTACTCCGCTCGAGGTTCGGATGCCGTCGGAGTGCGGTCGGGTTGGTTCGCTCACGAAACCAACCGGGCCCCTAGAACGAAAAAACCAATATCTCACAAATCGGGCATCCGATTGACGCACCGTCTGTCTCGTTGAATTCCTCTTGATCATATGGAACTCTTGGCATTCTTCGCCCGAGTTTCGGTTGCTTCTAGATAGTGGCCGGTTTGGATTATTCCCGAAATCCAACCGGGCCCTTGGAACGGAAAAGCTGATATCTTTCAGACTGGACGTACGTTTGACGAACAATCAGCGGCGTTGGTGATCACGTTGAGAAACGGTCCCTATGAGTATAACCTATGAGAGTTCGGGGTACAGTTGAGATACGGGCGGGTTGGTTCACTCACGAAACCAACCAGGCCCCTAGGACGAAAAGGCTAATAACTCACAGACCGGGCGTCTGATTGACGCGCCGTCTATTGCGTTCAGACTCCTATGATGAGGCGTTCCTTTGAGATACTTCTTCATGGGACTTTGATATACATGGAGTGTAGAACTGTAGCTCGTGGAGAGGACCCTCCCAGAGATGAGCGTGCGGAGTACGGAGACCGTGTAGCTGACTGAGACCTGGCGACTACTTGACCGACTCGACTTGGAGTGAGTCGACGAGCCCAGTGGACGAAGCACTACTCTGTGAGGTGCAGACCCATGGAGAACAGAGAACTACCTATGTGACAGTGCAGACCCGCGATACTCGTCCGGAGAGTACCTCTGCAGGCTACTATGGGGTGTGCACTACTGTGTTTGGGTGGCTGACCCGCGGTACTCGATAGGAGGAGTACCTCAGCAGTCTTAGGTTAGTGAGCAGTACCTCAGAGTTGTGACATGACCACTGTACACTCCAGAGACAGGGCTCTTCAGTAGTTACAGTTTCGATAATGAAAATCTTTGTTTGAGCTGAGACTTTTGACCTTTGTGTTTACCTCATGATTGAGATGGGTCACTGGATAACTTAGGTATATGTATGGGCATATACCTGGGTAGTGGTTATCTGTTGATTTCATGATCCTTGTGTTTCCTCATGATTGAGATGGGTTACTTGATAACTTAGGTATATGTATGGGCATATACATAAGTAGAGGTTATCTGTTGAGATCTTCTTTGTGGTTATCCTTGTTGGTTTTAGTGAGACCTTGAGGGTCTCGGGGTCCCTACTGAGTATCGTTATACTCACCCCTGCACGGGCTATGCCTGCACCTCATTGTGTTGGTTGTTGACGACAGGCAGTGCTGACAGAGACTGAGTGTTCGAGGACTGGATGGTACCCGGAGGTGGACTACACAATGAGTCAGTACCTGGAGGTGGACTACACGACGATTCAGTATCCGGAGGCAGACTTCGCGAAGAGAAGACACACAGAGGAGGTTGACGGGCGAGAGTGTTGAGAAGTTGCACTCTCTATACCTACCCTTCAGGTAGGATCTGAGGAGGACGACCCAGGAGCCGCTTCCGTTCTTCCAGCTGTTGTCTTTTTCTGTTGTACTTGTTCAGTTGTAGTTGTACGTTCATTTGGGTTTTTATTCTGGCCCATTTACTTTTCAACACTTTCTTTTGTACTTAGTGTTTTGCTTCCTCTTGTACTCTGTGGTGTTTTGTTTACTTTTATCAAGGCAATGCCTTCACAGTTATCGGGATTTACGCCTTTGGTGCTAGTCGCCAGCCCTTGGCCTATGGAAGGCGGGCTTGGGGTAGTCACGACACGGGCCCCGAGGACGGTTCGAGACAAAATGGCATGCTCCGAACTCAATGGTGCCCTCCGTTTTCCAATCTGATCCACCATTTAAGTGATACTTGTGTTAAGAAATTAAAGGAATAAATTAATTATTTAATTTATCTATTCCACGTTCTGATAGCGAGTGAGGGGTCCAAACGTCCCACACCGACATGTTTTATGTCGTTATTAGGGTAAACACCCCATTCTGGACCCATCTGCGCACTCAGAGCTCTATTCCTAAGTTCCTTTTTGGAGTTATCCAATTTATTTGGCGTGCACGGTGTGAACTCACTGAAAACTTAATTTCGGCCACACCGGGGCTCAAAAATGCACGCCGTCTAAAGGCACAGCTCTGGAATAATATCAAGAATATTTCGAAGTCTTTCATAGAAAGAACTAGTTTCTTAAATCATTCATTGCTTCAAGCTATTCGTCCCCAAAAAGAAAAACCAGAGAACAACTCCGGTTACCAAGTTCGCACCTGTCTCTTCCGTAACCAGAAGAACTCTTGCATAGCTCTGCGCCACCGCGCACTGGCCAAAGGATTGGATCCATTCACGTGATGTCTTCCCTCACCGATGTCTTGCATAAGAGCATGTACACTTCTTCTCGGGTGAGTCACATGGGAGACATCATGAACCCACTATAGACTTTGGGGTTAGGGCAAGGTGGTAGACAACCATGAAATTCCTTTGCACGATCTCAAACTACCAGAAAGCTCTTGAGGTTAGCACATCTCCCCGACCGAACCTCTATATCGCATTCTGCGACTGGAATCACCGCACGCACCTTGAACAAGGCCCGATGATTCCCTCCTTCAGAATATCCATATGGTGAAACACCCAAGGATATCTGGTCATGCAATGTTCCACATTCGATGTCCCACGACCAGGACTCTCTTACACACATTAAAGGAAAAGGGGTCTCTACCATCGACTAAAGAGAAAGGTTCCATGCCTTTTAACCGTACCAACACAGGGTCGCACTGACCACCCGCACCACCCTGGTACAACCCAAAAAAGGATCAGAAAGAGAATCATTTCACACACAGATTCTAAAAATTCTACTAAAAAAAGTAGATGATTTGTAATACGCACCTGTTATCACCTCATGCTCTGCAGGTTCGTAGACATTCAAAGCTCGCAGCTGTTTGTGGTCCCAACTGTCCGCTCCTGGAGCCTGACGTGGACCTCCTAGTGGTGATGGGAATATCTTGTAAAGTCATCCCCCTCTACCATCTCCTCCCGCTCCTCTTCTAGAACCACCTCTATGGGAACTACTCCAATCATGGCGCTGCCTTCGTCGTGGTGGTGAACCTGTTGCCTGCCCGAAGCTCTCTGCATGCCTGGTCGGGCAGTGCCATGCGAGGTGACCTAACCCATCGCAAGCATAGAACCATTACACTCTTGGATGCACTAGTGCCCTCCGGCACCAATTTGGTGTATGACCATTCCCCTGAGTCCGGTTGTCAGAAATCCACCTGTGTCGTGGTTATTCTTGTCGATGCCCACTAGCTGTGGCAGACGTCTCGGCTCCAACGTGCCTACTGCCACCACCAACACTATAACTTGACAAGAAGATCTCTGTCACCAGTTCCTTTCTAGCACCCCAAAATATGTGGAAATGCCCAATGTCACTATGACAGCTTGAATCTCTCAGCGGAGACCTTGCTCAGACTTCCACGCTGGGATGTTGTCGTCAAGGGCCAAGTCCAGGTAAAAGCGTGCACGGTATGTGAAAATAATCACGTACTCGGCCACTGTCATCCCTCACTACTGAAACTGTAGGAGCTCCGGAATCCGAATGGAGTTCATGCAGGAGTGTAAAAACACCTCATGAATCAACAACTGAAAGTCTCCCCAGGAAGGTGATGACTCGTCAAGAAACTGAGTCACCAAACTCCACCAACGCCAAGCTGATCCATGAATAAGGTTGGCTGCCAAAGCCACTCTCTGATCTGTCGGCATCTGCACAAGCCTGAAATGGTGCACCACTGTCTCAGACCAAACCTCTGCTGCCTGAGGGTATGACTTACCCCTGAACCTCAGCAGTCTCTTCCGCTGGAACTCACGGAGCGCGCTCATGCTCAGCCTGGTCTGTTGAAGCTGTTTGCTTCTCAACAGGTTGGGGTGCTGCTACCAGCCCACCCAGAGAAAGAGGCTTGCATGATGGGTCTTGGACTGAGGCCTCGTAGCTCACATGGTCGTCTTCACCATCCAAAGCTGGTATCCTGGATGGCTGTCTTCACGGAGATATACGTAATATTATCATGGAGTGTCGCGGTCAGATGAGCATATATGTATATAACCATAACTACAATGGGGATCTAACTCAAGAAGGGCAGTCAAATTCTCAATCCTATGTGATGCACAAACAAATTTCCATGCAATGAGTGTCTCAGCATGCCAAGTTGACAAGTGGGTTATTAGGGTCCTGGTGAATGGATATGTTGGCCGCCGCACCATAAATGGACTCCTTGGCTTGAGATATGCTCTCGAGACGTGTTAACACAGTTGCCCTAAATCCCAACCAATTCATTTTTAGGGACATCTAAACAATGTACCAAGGAAAGAACCACCTTTGATACCACTTTGTCAGGACCCGAACCTACCCGGGCTCGATCCGCAACTACCCCAAGCCCGCCTCCATAGGCCGGGGGCTGGCGACCAGTGCCGAAGGCACAATAACTCGAGGATGCATTTGCCTAAGTACCTGTACAAACACACACAGCACACTCAATGAGAATGTGCAAAGTAAAAGAAAATTCAAGCAGAGTAATGTGTGACTACTATATATAAACCACCAAAATTGAATCGACATCTAATCAGTATAAAGAAAGTGCTGAAAGTAAACTGAAAATAAAAGGGGAAAGACATGCGCCCAACCAGAAACGTGCCACAACCCAGCAACCGATGAACAAAAAGTAAACAGCTGGAAGGGTCCCCCACCTGGAACCCAACTCCGACCACCACACACGGTCCACACTACTGAACTCCTATGCTCCACTGAAGTCACGACCAACCTTTCTGTCATCTGCAAGGGCACACCAAGTTCGGGAAAAGCCCAAGGAGGGGTGAGTATAAAAATACTCTGTAGGATACCCCGAACACTAAAGGGAGCAACAAAGGAGGCACCGAAGGGAAATTAGTAGATCGAATAAGGGAAAATAAAGGAATACAACAAGGTGTAAAGTAGAGAGTCCAGCATAACCCAACAAGAGGAAAGAAGGTAGACTCGTCCAGACACAAGAAGCTGGAAATGGTGAGAAGATGAACCTCCCATCGAGTCTTTATTACCTATAGTAGGAGAGTAGACTCGTCCAACCACAAGAAGTTAGACACGGAAAGCATGTGGCATACCCCGTGTGTCTTCGCCTCCCCTGGAAGAAGATCTTCCTAGCCTAAGAAGTGGGTACTGGAACAAGTTATATACATATTCATATGCTCAATCACGATTCCCAAAGATGATCGTAAGGGGATATCAATCCCGTAGCTCAGCCCAAGAATGTGAATCGCCAATAGTCACAGAAGTAAACACCATCGAAGCCCAACATACCACATGTATACCCTGAACTACAAGTCAAGGGACTCAAATCACCACACCTTGATAATATCTTCTTTGGGTGGCACTGACTGGCCCACACTGTTTTTGGTTACGTCGCCAGGATGCATCTCAGTGGGGGAAAGCGCCCCTCGTACTAGAAAGTTCTGGGGGAACGTCAAACCACACCTCGTCACTTCCTCGAAGTCGAGAGGTCTCCTTAATGTCAAAACTGTCACATCACTGACCCATACAAAAAAGGGTCCCGCTACGGTAGTCATGGAGAAAAGTCACCAACTAGCCTCATAATAAGGACTGAGTTTGAAAAGGCAACGGGTGACCCACCGCCCAGCCCTGCTGGAGGGTAAAACATAATAAGATATCGGGTAACCCACTGCCCATCCTTGATTGAGGGTAAACCCTAATACATCATCAGGTGACCCACTTCCCAACCCTGTAGGAGGGTAGACCTGGAATAAGCCAACATGCGACCCACTTCCCAACCCTTATAGAGGGTAGACCTTTAATAAGCCTACAGGTGACCCACTTCGCAGCCCTACTGGAGGGTAAACCTGGAATAAGTCGACGGGTGACCCACTGCCCAGCCCTGCTAGAGGGTAGACCTGGAAGAAGTCGATGGGCGACCCACTTCCCAGCCCTTCTGGAGGATAGACCTGAATCAAGACGAAGAGAGACCCAATGTGAAGCTCTGTAGGAGGGTAGACCCTGAAAAGACGTCGGGTGTCCCACTACCTAGTCTCTATTAGAAGTTAAACCCTGAAAAGTCAATGAGAAACCCACTGCCTAGCCCTGATGGAGGGTAAACCCGGAACTGCTCTGACCATCTCTACTGAATGGTACAACACTGGCCAACCGAGCACGGAGTGGGTACCGCGAAACCACCCAACTCCAGAACAACCCACCAAATAGAGGATCAGCACCCATTCCATTACTGGGTGTCACTAGCACCGCTACCGGCCAAACCATCGAGAACATAACCAGGGGAAAACTCTACCATGGTAGTCAACAATCAATAATAGGACCAGGGGAAAACTCAACCCTACTGGTCAACAAACGAGATCCAAGGGACCCTCTACATTGTGAGGGGTCAAAAGTACATAAATCAGAACATAACATGCACAAGGGGCCCACATGACGTGTATCCCCAAGTCAACCCCAACCAAGTGTACAATCATTATCAGGTACAACTCTCCACATGTACCTCCCAACATTCTCGCATACACCCAGATTATACCACGTTTCTAGCCCAAAGGCTGATGTGCACACGACACCCAACGTCAACACGAATACATAACGTAACAACTCCAATTTTCCACCTCATTGGCCTAGGCATGGATAACTACATCTCTTCAAGCATTCACTTTACTCTCCCATGAGTGAACGCGATCACACGCCAAGGGTTCTCTACAAACACCATAGGAAGAACCTCCACCAGTACACCTTTCGTGCTTCCACATTGAATAAGTTCACGTAAGAGGCTCTTCTCGCCTGAAAATATTACACTGTTGTAATCCTCACGGAAAAACATGCGAGATTGATTACTTACATGCCTTCAACAGATATCTGACGAAATGTTCTCCAACACCGCTTTACCCCCAAACGGCGTCCCGTGGTCTTGAGCCTCTGCCCCGAAAACAGTTGGGCGCATCGCACCATTGCGATCCCTTCAGAAAAACACGTCAAAAGGAATACACACTTGAGTGGAACAGATATCCGGAGAAAAAGATGCATTCTGGCGCACTGCACATGAGCGGTGCTATGTGGGAACCAAAACCCAGTCCCGAAACACAATGAACGGATCACACTATTGCGATCCTCTCGAAAAAGTACACAAGTTTTACTAATCACTTGTCCAAAACAGTCACCCGGTGATAAAGATGGAAAAACATCGTCAACTCCCAGAATGTCCCTCATGGGCACCACACGATCATGCAGAATTAAAGCAGGCAGATTTCACCATTGCAATGACCTTGGAAAAATACCCAACATTGACTTTTCGCACACCCCGAACGAGCATCCGATGAAAAAGTTACAAAATGATGCTAACAGATCAACAGACTGGCTGTGGCACCCACTCCTCAATGCCGATAACAACATCTAAAACCACACTGTAAAACTCCGGCTCGATGCCGGGGTCGCAGCACCACTGACGGCGCTCAATTCGGACATCAGATGTGTCTGCGCCGTCCAAAACAAGAATTCCCAGAAAAACGTCACTTCACTTAAAGACACGTCGCGCCTCCAAGGACCCTCGTTTTAGGATTTTAAAATTACCCAAAGCATCTCAAAAATTCCTCCATAACTCGAGGTCCGCTCTACCACTGACGGGATGCAAAACGGACGCTCGTAGCTCATGTTACGGGCGCCCGATGTTGGAGGGGAAAAACCCCTTTGGGCCGGACCGGGCCGGTCCGGCCGGTCCACCCTACTTTGGCCAGCCTATGCCGGCTGGCCCGCTGAGCCTGCCACCTAGCTCCTTCGCTGCCTAGTGCACCTAGTCGGCCCACGGCCCAGCCGCAGGATCGGTCCACTACGCCGCATCCCGCTGGCCGCTGGCCGCTGCCACTGACCGGCCGGCATGGCCGGTCCTTCCACGCGGAGACCCTCCTATGGCGTGTCATGGTCTCCCGCCGGGGTCGTGCAGCAGGACCCCACCTCACCCACACCTGCAAGGACCCACCCGGCCTTCCGAATGGCCCACCGCCTCCGCCTCCACTAGATGAACATGCAGCCGCCGCCGCCTCGGATCAGAGCCGCGCCGCCCTAGGACCTCGCCGGACCGCCCCTGGTCGCCAGAAAACACCCAAAACCCTTTAAAAACTGGTGGATTTTGGCGGATGGCTGTGATCACCTCTGATGTCATATTTTCATCCCAAAATAGGTGTCGAGAAGCTTACGAAATATGCTACGCTTACATGGGATTTGATCGAAGATCGGGCAGCAGTTCGACAATATAATTTGGGTTCAAAGTTTGCAGGAATTTCAAAATGGAAACAAAACCTCCTACCTCGTGGGTGTAGCCCAACGTTTTGCCGTTGACCGGCCAGAGTGGCCACACCTCACCGAATCTGCCTCGTAGAAGTTGATGAGGAGAGGGAGTGGGCTACCACCTGCTGCTGTCCAGGTGAAGAAGATGAAGAAGAAGAGGGAGGGGTGTGTTTAAGTAGAAAACACTTAAACCCCCCGCCCGACACGCCCCTGACTCCACTCCCGATATAGACAAAAAGGATGGCGCCCCTGGAGTAAATACGACACTCCGAGGGGAACGATTGTCTCAAAATTTTAATCTATGGAGTCGTTCAAAAGTTATAAAAAGTAACGACCGAGACCGCTAAATTACGAAAACGCCCTTGGGGGGGTTAATCACAGAAGGCTCGCGATCGTGAAAGTTACACCCGCCCTAGGGTAAACGACATGCTCCAAACTCAACGGTTCCCATGGTGGTCCAATCCGAGCCACCGTTTAAGATATACGTGAGTTAAGACATTAAACAAATAAATAAATTATTTAATTTATCTGTTCCATGCTCTGATAGCGAGCGGGGGGTGAAAACATCTCGCACCGACCAGTTTTATGTCGTTCCTAGGTTAAACACACCATTCCGGACCCATTCGTGCACATATATCTCTGTTTAGAAGCTCTGTTTTTGGGTTATCCCATTTATTTGGCATGTCCAGGGTGAATGCACTGAAAACATAATTCCGGCCACACCAGAACTTGGAACCGCACGCCGTCTGAAGGCGTTGCACTGGAATAATATCAAGAATATTCCAAAGTCTTTTACAACAAATAACTGGGTTCTTACAATTTCAACAGCTCGTCCAAGGATTCATACCAACAATGTGAACATTTTGGAGACCCTTATATATGAATACATATATACCACCATTTCCCTATCTAGAACTACAACATATTTGTAATTTAATAGGTGTATGATCATATAAAATATTTCTATTAGGAGATCCTACCTGAACATACATGTCTAGAATAACCCTCCCGAATCTTGTCAGTGGAATACAAAATATTTTTTAGGGAAACTTGAAGCATATATAGAAACTATCATCCCTCCGCATTGAATAAAATAAATCCTTAATTCAATGAAATTTCTGAATGAGGTGTTGTACTCCTTAAGAATCATCTATAGGATTAGGTAGAACAAGAGTGTCGCCTCATCATGTGTTTGTGAAAAGACTCAACTAGTGACCAAATTATTCAAGGAAGGGATGGGTTTTAGTGAAAAAATTTGACCAATCAGGGTCTGTACTAGTCTAAAAACAAGTATCACCATCTCCAGATAATACTTTTCTACCTTGGGATTTAGATCCACATAGAACCTTAATGGCCTCTGGAATTAGACTCATGGAGTGTGCTAATTTGGGGTACATCCCCATCCTGCACTTCTATTAATATAATGTACTTGATAGGTAGGGTGCTTTTACCAACCCACTTGGAGGAATTATCTCATGATATTGACCTTGAATTAAGGCCTCATCACTCAATATATCATTGTAATGATCCGGAATTAGTAACAAGGGTAACGATGTCTATGGATGAGTCTTAAAAAGTAATCATGTTGTACCATGGTATGTTGAGAATTTATATATCAGGAGGATACTCCAGAAGTAAATTAAAAGGAATAAATACTATACTATTATTGTTCTAATGTTCAATTTAACCCATGTATTAGTATTTCAGGTCAAAACGAATGTACATAAAGTCTCTGGGGATATATTTGTCAAAAACCACACCAAGTCTATTTTCCCAATACTAAATTATACATTTGAGGATATTTGAAACAATATCATTATATTTCCATCCAATCCTCATATGGGGAAAACTCAAAACAATATTACAAGGACAAATCAACTTTGAAACTTGTCTATAATGACCGTACCCATAAAGCAACACCTAGGTGGTGGATGATTTAGCCACCCAAACCCCAGGCTCAACTCCATAGACTAGGAAATTGTGACAAGCACTGAGAAGAATAATTAATATGGGAGTCCACTGAATTATGAAACTGTTTGAATAAACCCATCTATATACATGAATATCTAAAGATGAATCAGAATAAATGACTATACTATCTAGATAAAAAATCATACATGTAGTAAATTTATTGAAATGAAAAAGAATATGACAACATAATATGAAAAGAAAAGGGAAAAATACATTACAACCCATAAAATATGTCCCAAACTGAAAATAAATTGGAAATAAAGTAATATGTGAGCATTAAATTTTAGTATATATACTACAACTAACATAAATGGACTAATGCTCCCAATTATACAAAATCATTGATAAATCCAATTTCAACCTATCCATCATTTACATAAGAAAAGAGGAATTCAAAAAATCCCATACAACGGTGAGTATATACAAACCTAGTAGGAATAAATGAGAAACATAATAGGATCCTATAGAAGATGAGATAAATGTATTTGGATCACCACGAAGAAATAGGGATATTAATACTAACGATAGAGATGTATATATATATATATATATATATGGGAATACAAGAAACCGTGATGAGAGGTCAAAGGGCTATCCATATCAGAGTTTCTAGGATGCTGAGTCTACCCGCATCACAAAAGTCCACCATCGATGTCCAACATCTCATGTTGTTGTTCAATGAAGTTGTGAAAATATACCACACCTCACCATTTCAACATAGCACGAGAGAGTGTAATTTCCAAAAGATAGAGGAATAAACCCCTAGTATAAAAAAGAGGATTCCACATATTTTATAGAGGACATATACCAGTTTATGTGATTACCTTATCTATATATCTGTATATAATATAGAGGGACCAAAAAAATGTATGATATGGGGGGTACGATCTCCGTGGATATAGGACACTCACCCCCAATAAGGTAGTACTGCCTCTATATCTGCAAGATAATAATGGATGTACAACTCTATTATGTGATAGGGTAGTATAGTCTCAATGGATAGAGGACCTATTCCCTCAATAAGAGATTATTATGTTTATATCTCTATAAAAAATTTATAGGACTTGTCCACTAGTTGTATATGTGAGAACCATATCTAGCTATAGAGGTCTTGTACCTCGGTGTGATAGGGGAGTAAATTAACTATATGAAAAATGAGTATGGAGGACATACACCTTGGTGTAATAAGATAATAATATCATCATAGATAGAAGTCCCAATCATAGGTCTAAAAAGAGAGTACCATATCTAGGAATAGTGTTTATGCGCCCATAGTAGTGGTTACATGGTTCTCAAAGTAAAAAAGATTATGGGAACTCATTCCTTTGAGCGATAGGGGAGTACCATCCCCATCGATAGAGAACCCACACCCCAGTACAATAGGGGAGATCTTCCTCTACCTAAAATATCTTCGATGATTATGCCTGATCAATACCATTTCAAATTGTTACCAAATAAATCACCACAATTATGACATCTTGAATCTTATCTCATACACAACTAAAAAGTCCGCAATCTTTTTTTATGTGGAAAACACTCAAGATAAGCGACACGAGGGATAAAAATTGATTCAAAATGATGTCCATACTAGAGGTATCAGTTTCACTAAAAATTACACAGTGTGTATTGGTTAACACACTACATATTACCTCCCTAAGCCTGACGGCTGTGTCATCACCATTGCATGGATCAGTTTCCATGAAGATCTACACAGTTTGTAAGGGGTCCACATAGTGGGTGATCTAACCTCATTACCTAGATTTATCTCTTTTGAACAAGGTATGGTGTCCATGTCACTATACATGTTGAGTATGGTTCCAACAGAACTTGTATTGGCCACCTGGGGCCTTCCCACATGTTCATGTTTGTTCCCAACCCTTCAACCCATGCTGATGTACTTATTCATATAACCGAATATACTTGAGTATCAGCACTTTTACATGTACCTGACCATGTCCTTGCTCCAAGCCATGCATGAGCCCATGTACACATTCATAACCCACCGGATCACATAGTGTTTTGGGATCCCACTTAACATGTGTTATTGATCTCCACCCCTAAACATTAGGTTTCTTAGTAAGAGGAAAATTTTGTGTTTGTCTAACCGAGTACACACCATATAGTTCTTGTTTTTACTGAACACAATATACATCACATAAATCTCATATGCTATATATATTCCACCGTTAATGCCATAGTGAAAAAATACACCCAAAATTATAGAGCCATTATGGTCTATTTATTTTTGATCTCTTGTGGATGAAAATCAGGAATTTGAATCACCTATATGAGGTCGTAGTGCCACATACCATTATTTATTATATGAATGTTATATCCCTTATGTATCTCCTACATTTAATCACGATCCTTCTAAAAAACGATCTGGTCATTTCATGCACATCCCCCATGAATCTGAGGGTCCGATCATGTTCATACACTCCCATTATTGACGAACCGTGCCCTCATTGCCCCAAGAAAATAATGAAAATAATGGGTGTAGTATGACACTAGAAATATAGTTATTCAATCATCATAAAATTTGGATTGAGTAGAAAATATATTTTGGGTATATTCAGGTTGAAAAACATTTCATATTCATGAATAAATAACTAAAATATATTTCAATTCATAGGATAAGTTGATGGGTGATATTAATAAAAGTTCAATGAATATAAGATAAATACATGATCAACCATTTAATCAATAACCAAAACCACAATTAATGAGAAGTATTTTAGTATGGGATCAATTATTAGTGAGAAACACATTTCCCTTGATGGGGATGATTTTTAATGTCTACATCAAATTAATTGACCTCAATATGATCATAGTTCTTCGTCTACTCTTGTTCCACAAACGAATAATAAAGAAAACACTACTCCAAGAACATAGGGTTATTCAAGTAACCCTATAATTGTTTGTTTATATGATACAAATAGAGAGAAAATAGGTTTTAGTGATTAAATGAGATAAATAAATAAATTAACTAGTAAATTAGTTAATGTACCCACTATCACCAACCCGATATGAACATATGACATCGACAAAAATTATGCTTCTCTTAGGGTAAACCCTATTCAATGGATTAAACCATTGTCCCATATTCTTATCATGTACTATATTCAGTATATATTCTGTTGTCTTTGAAAATATATGCATGTGTGATGTATAATATATTTAATATTTTCATAAAATTAATTCCTAGATGATAGGGAATTATAATATATTAGTGTATCATATCATGTGTCTCTAAATATTCACTGATATAGGCCAAATTATTACAATGGAAATAAGAGTCTTTATAATGTAATTTATAATTATTTGATATGTGTGAAAAAATGTTCAATGACGAGATAGAACCACTAAATCATCAAGGAACCCACTAATATAGAATGTTCCTGATCATAGATGACAAATTTATATTTTGAGGTCATATCTTTTGTAACCAATAATAGATAACCACTGTATTCTATATGTACACCCAACCTAATCCCATAAAAGAAGCAACGTAGTAATCTTACAATCCCATTTTATCAACCGTTAGTTGTTGAAAGTAAGAAATGTCCATATAATCCGTGAAAAACATAAAATAATAATTGATATTAATTCATAATGAAATCTTATTCCTTTCTTGTCAACATTTTCATATGAATCATAATTCTTGGGATTTTTGATATTAACCTCATGTAGTAACTATCATGGACATAAAAAATATCAAAATCTTCTATATTAGTGGGGTGATTTCTAAAAAACCACATCATAAACCATCAAAGGATCAATGTAAAAACCATAGTTAGATATAAAATTCACCATGAAAAGGATCTCATAATCACAGAATTCACTCTTTGGCAGCTTTAATAACAGCTACTAAAACACAAGAAATCTTACCATGACTCATAGATTCTCATTACACACCTCCCATTATAATAAAAAACACATCTATATCATTGATAAAAACCACCACAAACTATTATAGAAACTCATTGAACACTATGTTGACTAAATATATTAATAATTCTATCACATTAGATGATATATACCACATGTAAATTTTTGATGAATATATATATCGCATCAACATACTGACTAAGTCATATATCTGGGAAATGTTATTTATTTTATCACTATCACTAGATTAAAATCATGGTAATCTTAACATAAAAGTAGATGCCTGTACTACTTCATCACAGACATAATTACTAGTTATGAATGTGACACATTGGATAGAATGCATAATCATTATAATAGATCATTAATATAGATTCATTGATAATGAAACATCATAAGGGCTATCCAATATATTGAAATTTATATCATAGAAATAGATTGAAACAACTATATACTGAACTCAATATTTCATCGAGGGGTAGATTCATGACCACTTCAGGGAATACATCACGGTACTCATGAATACCCTATGAAATGACCCATATTGATCCTACATAGAAAAAATTTATTATCCAATACATAATGGATGATATAAACATAGTGTAGTTGTGGCCCATCAAATGGACTCTCTATCCAACGTACCCTACCTAGTCTCCATTAATCTCAAAGAATATTACAAACCAATTGAATTAATCCATGATTTTTTGAACTGAATATGACAAAATCATGATGTGGATGATTTCATACAATTGTATCCATAAACATATTAAATCAATACATGATTGATTTTTTCACATTACAAACACTTTATCTATAAACATGTTAAATAATCTATCTCAAACTCCAACTACTATAGTTAATGCCTAGGTAACTGGATGTCTTTCCACCCCCAATCCAAAAATAATGCATAATGTTGATTAAATAAGTTAGTATATATAAACATAATAAAAATTTATATAGAACCATTTTTAAAAATTTAGGTAGTACATCATATGATTTCAAGGTCACCTGAAGCATTCATATCTAAATCATATATCTAGCCACACCCAACCTCATCTATTAAATGTCATAGAAGCTTACCAGCTTTTCTTTTATGATCTGGATATCCTACCAAAATATATTGTATATTCAATGGATTCCATCCAAATCCCCTTTCTAATGTTTGTATACTAGGAATCCCCATAGTTAATTTTTCCTCTTATAAAAGAGATGCATTGGTTGGGCATGAAAATGAGCACGCAAATGCAACATGACTATTGATGAAGGTAGACAGCTCTAACTCGTGATAGACAAAACCTTTAATATAAATGGAAAAAAATATGTCCCATTGTATAGGAACAAATAAATACTAGCTCTAGAGACATAGGTTGAGGTAGTTGGAATCATTCTACCTGTTGACTAACAAATATTCTGACTAGGAAACTAAGAACACATTCTCAAAAATATTCATCATGAAGTGTCTGGAATACTCCATTTTCATGATATTATTGTACACTTTAATTTCATCTTGATAAACTCAATCATCCTTTTACATCAAGTTATAACTTCAATATAAATGGTGTGGTATGGAATTGGATCTGTGTTCACAAATCATCCGTGAAATTCCTCTCCCCGGACTCTTCAATAGGTATAATGTGTAAAGAAAAACAATAGATTTCTATATAGTGGATACTAAATAACAAAATAATAGAACTCCCATATTGAATTTTTTGTATCTCCTATTACTATGAAAAATTAATTATTGTTGATATAAACATGATGTGGAACAAATATCGATGATTATCCCACATAATGTCTAACTCCATTTGAACCCTGTGGATGAAAATAAAGCTCCATTGATAAAACACTTAGATAATCATCATATCTAGAGATATCTAGAGCTTATTTTGATTATATATCAAACAAAATACCACCTCCACATATGCCAATTAGTCATCTATCTACCGATCTAAAATGGATCCCTCATACTTCTATATATCCTAGTGTTGTACTATCATAATATCCTTATCCATGGGTATCCATAATTTATCTCCACTATGTGGTGATAAATTAAAATATAAAACTAAATATATTTGGTACAAAAATAATGGGAGCATTTATGCAGAGAAATAAAAAGAAAGAATAAAATTGAAACTTTTAATCCCAATACAAAAGAACTTTTATTGTTAATTAACTATCTATTCTCTAACATACATCCCACTGTTTATTCTAAAGACCCGAACATGTTATCAATATATTTTTTTCTAATTTTTTTTATACTCATAAAAACTATATTTTTTAATTAATGAAGTGAGTATAATTAAATGAGGCCTTTGGGTTTTGATTGTTATATGACTTTTGGTCAAAATGTCATTTGGAAGATAAACTCATAACGATACAATTTTTGATTATAAATAAAAATGATCTTGGTTAATTAATAAAGAATTAAGATTTGATGTCCACATCCAGTAGACTCAGGCCGTTTGAAGCCCATCTGATGGAACATGGGAAGAAGGTAGCACCACAGGGCTTATCTCTAGACCAATCCCTTACTGAACTTCATCATGAGATGCTTGAACAGAATCACCTATGGGAGAAGTTCAAGATGATAGAAGTTACCACTCGAGCTATGTTGGCCGAGCCGCCACAAGATTATATCAACTGAGCACACCTTACACTTAGGTCCTATACTGGTATTATAAGGGGATTTGTAATGAGTCCTTAGCTGCTTCGTGCAATCCTTTGATATAAATAAAATTGTTATTAATTTTTATGGTGAAGTCTTTAAATTTCAAATGTCCGGATAAATATAGGATGTATATTATTGAAGATATTTAAAAATAGTTATTTTAAAATATTTAGGTAATCCTTAAATAATTAATAATGTGTATTGAATTTCAAAAAATGGTCTTCTACCGTTGTGTTCAGTATGAAATTTAGAGTCTAATAAGATTAACTTAATTTTCAGTGAATAGTAAATTATGAATAGAAATTTTATGCTTATGAATAGTAATGTGACCATATAGAATCGTAATGCTACTTAAGAAAGTATTATTATATTTTTGGCACCATGATTAGTTAATGTGATTTAATAAAATAATTAAATTACTGTTTGAGAAATTATTAGTTATGTATTAGTTTTTTTCAGGTGAATAATGTTTTTATTTTCAACTAAAATTAAAGATATTTAGAAATTTTTTTCATAAAGTAGAGTTTATTTTTGAATTCAGAGCTTCGATATTAGGTTAAGGTAAAATTTGGGGATATTTCTGAAACAGTTAAAATTTCGGTCAATAGTGAAAATACAGTTTTGAGTTTCGGGTGTTTAATGACATCATTAAAGAGGTAATAATTATATAATCATTCTAGTAGACTTATGAATAGTAATATATGTTATGAGGTGTCCCAAGTGGCCAGTAATATGAGAAAATACCATGGTAATGCCCATGGTTTTTCCAATAACACCGATGAGGTGTCCCTTAGAAATTTATGATGTGTTCTCTCATTTCTCCTATAAATACCAAGCCATTACCTCGTCAATTTCATTCCAAAATCATCCTAAACGATGATTTAGCCATTATACCTCCCATGGAGTCTTCCCAAGGTGCCCTCAATCCTCTTATGGTAGTTAACATCTTTCTTTCGAAGTTACTTTTCAAGGTAAGGGAATCTTTCACCATCCTCTTTTAACTCATGAATTTCTTTGTGTTATGTCTTATAGTTCCATTTTTTGTGCGGGGGATTGTTATTATATTTCCTTAATAATGTCCATTTAATTTACAAATTATTAGATAACCTTTCTACTCTAATCAATATATTTTTAAAATTTTTATGTGACGTCGTTAGGCTGTCGAATTTTTCGTAAAAGGAATCCCACATTCACTTTTATTTCATGTTTCCTTTTCATCTGGCATGTCATTAAAATTTCCATAGCATGATCATATCTCCATTTTATTCTGTATTTATACTGTATTATAATTTATTTATTG
Organism: Viscum album; assembly: GCA_963277665.1. Classification (NCBI taxonomy): domain Eukaryota; kingdom Viridiplantae; phylum Streptophyta; class Magnoliopsida; order Santalales; family Viscaceae; genus Viscum; species Viscum album. Next base: position 1,586,626,468 of record OY728135.1, on the reverse strand, counting down.
TTGGGTTAACCTTTTACCCTCAAATTTTATGAATTTTTAAAACCATGTTACATAGCAGTTATGCTGTAGAAATTTCCACTCAAAATTTATCTCTCTTTCTCTCAGTAAATTCTCATATTTTATATATGTGAATACCCATAACTATTTCGTTTCTATGGGTGTTCATTAATATAAAAAATGATATATTTTAATCTAGAATTGGAATAATTGTAACCATCACTCCCCTTCCATAGGTTATAAATGACATAAAGATCTTATTTTTAAGAACTTTTAAAACGCCACGATTTTGAAATGGACCCATTTGTTTTATTATATATGGGTTATTTATGAAATGTTTGATTATGATCTATGTGGATCACATGAAAATAAAGAAGTATTATGGTTGAGCCCTGATAGTTCTCCAATGCATTGAGTAATGAATTAATCTCTAGAGATAACAAGTTTCACGATACCTCGGTGAATAACCTTGGTAATTTTTTTATGACACCATGTGGATGAAACTTGATGTTATGTTCACGAATGTCTGAATGAAATGTTGTAGACACATATTAATGTAATGATTCATGTTATTTTTATCAAGATATACACATTCTTACATTACTCATTTCTTTTTGATTTTTATCATGTTCTAATTATTATTGCTGAAGACTACATATAACCGTTTCACTTGTTTTCCATACTTGGCATTCTGCTCACCCTTTCTTTTGATGTATGTCTCCAAGTTATGAGATTTAGTAATTTTAGTTAGGATGAATGAAATATTAAGCCATACAAGTAGATTATAAAAGTGTTTTATGTAGTTTTCAATTTATATTTTTCCTGATTTCCACGACACTAGTCTTTAATGATCCTCTGTTTGTAAAATGTAATGAAAAGTTATGTATTAAAAAGGTGGGTTGTCATAGTTGGTATCAAATGATTGTTTAGTTATTTATTGAAATTAGTATATGAAAACATTAAAAATAACCCTATAAAATGTATAAAAATATGAAAACATCCTTGTACTTTGGTGAATATTGAGTAAGATGTTCTTCAAACAAATACATCCCTGTCTGCATACAAGAAGGTAGAGGCAACTCTGGAACAGATGTACATAGGGGTAAAACCCAAAAAAAACTTCTTTGGGATAGACTTGAATGGGAATTTTTGCACAAAAATAGGCCTTGCTGCACTATTGGTTACGACACTCCCGGGGATATATTTTAATAATTTAATGCTTTTTATGAATCATTATGAAGTAATTATAGTGAAATGTAATTGTTTAATAATGAAGTTTTAAGACATAAAATTGATTATAGTTTAATTATTTCTAAATGAAATAAGTTTCTCGCTATGGTTTTAATCATTTTGAAAATGGCGGGAAAAAGGAAGAATCGTGAAAATGGTGACCGCAATAGACCATGCACTGATGACCCTCCAATGGAAGTCGGAATGAAAACATTCATCCGAATGATGAACCAACTGACTATTGTTATGAGAAATAACATAAATAAAACTAAGAGAAAAATATCAACACAAAGGGAACACCAATTTGTTGAGTCCTTTATGATTAAAATACAACCTACCTTTTTTGGATCTACTGACACATTGATTGCTGATCAATGGACCAACTCTATCGAGAAGAACTTTTCTAAGATCCAATGTTCAAAGCAAGAAAAGGTCTCCCTGGCTGTCTATCGTTTAGAAGGAGAATCCGATCAGTGGTGGGAACTAATTAAAAACATGAGAAAAAGAGTGGTGGTTGGAGCTATATAGTGGAAATAGTTTAGAGGGATCTTTATAAATAAGTGTTTCCCTTGTTCAATTAGAACAAGAATGGAGAAGGAGTTTCTTGAACAGAAGCAGCATGAGAATGAATCTTTAGGAAAAAACGAGATGACCTTCACAAGGATTTCATGTTACACCTATATCATGTTCATGGATCCTAGAGGTAAGGTTGATAGATTCTTTGGTGGAATAAGACCTCATGTATGGAAGAATCTTTCCCACCGATACTATGATATCTATGAGGAGATCATTCGAAGTGAAATGAAAGTCAGGTTAGAGTTTGGTGAGATGTAGTGGTGTCATAAATCAAAAAACATGAAGAGATAAATGGAGCCTATCATAGGGAGGACATTGATCAGGGAAGAGGAGTCAAGAAAGTACAATTTCCCTCGTGTAATAAATGTGGGATGAAGCATTTGGGGAACTGCTTGCTCAAGAGTGGGAAATGCTACAAGTGTGGAAGAGATGTCCATATTTTGAGGAATTTTCGTAGAGAAGTGAATCCGCATATTACTTACAAAAATGGCAAGGGGATGATGGTGAATTCCCAATCTAATTTCTTGTGTTTTATGTGTGTACATCTTGTGCACTTTTCAAATCATTTTCCAAACCTAAGGGCAGTGGAGGGGAATCCCCATAAACATCACCAACGACCGAGGGAGCATGGCCGTGCATTTTCTATCATGACAGCTGAAGTTGGGGATCTGAATGTTGTCATTACAGGTACTCTAGTTGTTCTCTCAATGTTAGCACGTAATTTGTTTGATTCTGGTTCTAGGTAGTCCATTATTTCCTCCAAGTAAGAAATGAATTTAGAATCAATCCCTGATTTTCTAAAAGAAGAGTTATCAATCAAGAGTCCTTGTGGGATTCTCCAAGCATCATCAGTTTTTAGAAACTCGAGTATTTACATTAGTGAGAACAATGTTCTAGAAAATATAGTAGTCATTTCCATTATGTAATTCGACATTATACTTGGGATGGACTGGCTCTCAAAGTATAATGCAAAGATCAAATGAAAAAACAAGGAAATATCAACAGTCCTAAATGGAAAACATAGAGTTATATTCTAAGTAGAGATATCTCAACCTGATCTTTATCTAGAGTAACCCCCTATATCCTTCTTTATGGAGTTGATCGATGAAGAAGAAGAAGGAGATACATGTTTATGGATAAAAACTATCCCCATCCTCTCGGAATATGTTGATGTATTTCCTGAGATGTTTCCTGGACCTCCCCTAGAAAGAGAGGTAGAGTTATCCATTGAACTCATACATGGATCTCATCTGATATCCAAGTCCCCCAATATTATCGCAAATGTCGAGCTAGAGGAATTAAAAAAACAAGTCCATGATCATTTGGAGAAGGGGTTTATCTGATCGAGTGTGTATCCTTGGGGAGCACTAGTTCTATTTGTGAAGAAAGAGGATGAATCAATGTGTCTATGCATAGATTATAGAGAATATAATAGGATCACCATGAAGAATAAATACCATCTTCTATGAATTGATCACTTATTTGACCAACTATGTGGGGATCAATTATTCTCTATGATTTATCTTTGATCTGGTTATCATCAATTGAGGGTGAAGAAAGAATATATTCGAAAAACAATCATCCGATCAAGATATGGGTATTATGCGCTTGTTGTTATGCCTTTTGGACTGACTAATGCACCTGCTATTTTTATGGATTTCATGAATAGAGCCTTTAAAGACTACCTAGATAACATTATGGTAGTTTTTATTGATGATATTATGATATATTCCAAAATTCATGAGGAGAATGAGGATCATTTAAGGGTTATTTTTCAAACTCTATGGAAGGATAGGATTTTTGGAATGTATAGTAAATGTGAATTCTTGTTACAAAAAGTTTCTTTCTTGGCGCACATTATTACCAATGAAAGAATCAAAATTGACCCTGTAAAGACATATGTTATGGAGGAGTGGCCTCAACCTACAAAAATAATTGATATTCAATGTTTACTTGGATTAGCTCGATATTATAGGATATTTGTGAAAAACATTTCACAACATTCTAATCCATTTACCATGTTACCTTGAAAAGGGGTCAATTTCATTTGGAAAATGGAATGTGAGGAATGTTTCCAAGAGTTGGAGAAGATACTAGACCTGTGTTAACTCTTCCATCAAGTGGAGAAGAAATTGTTATTTTTATCTATGAATATATCAAAGGGAATGGGTGTGTCCTCGTGACAAAGGCCAAAATCCTTGCTTATGCATATTGACTGTTGAGGAATCATTATAAAAATTATCATTCAAATGATCTAGAGCTAGCTGCCGTCGTTTTTTCTCTGAAGATTTGGATGCACTATCTTAATGTGTAGAAATGTGATATATACATAGACCACCATATATAGAAGTATATTTTCACACAAAAGAAATTGAACATGAGATAATGTGGATGGTTGGAACTTATTAAAGACTATGAGTGTTCAATTCAGTATCATCTTCTAAGAGAAGACAAAGTTGTTGATGCGTTATGTAGGAAAGACCCAATTGTTCTTTCCATGTTGAGAAATCAATGAGATCCATCGATTAATGAACTATTAATGTTGGATATGGGAATTATAAACGAAGGGAAAACATCAACCCTAACGCAAATGATTTCTCAACCATCATTACTAGAGAAAATCAAGAAATCATATAAAGAAGATCTGTTGTTACAGAAGAAGTTTGATGCTGTGAAGGATTATAAGTTTCCAGAGTTCAATATTGATCAAGAAGGTGTACAGAAATATCATACAACAATATGTGGTCCATCTATTCCAGAATTAAAGTAGGAGTCGATGGATGAAGCTCATATCACTAAATATTTTGTACATCCTGGCAGCAAAAAATGTATAGGGGCCTTCGTGATCATTATTGGTGGGATAATATGAAAAGGGAGATTGTTGACTTCACTTGAAGGTTCCTAGTATGTCAGCAAGTGAAGTAAGAGCAACAACTTCGTAAAGGGGTATTTAAACCACTACCCATAATAGAATATAAGTGGGATAATATCACTATAGAATTCATCACTGGTCTCTGAAGAACAACCAATAGAAATAATGTGATATGGGTTATTGTGGACCATCTCACTAATACTTCCCATTTTAAATCCATTCGTGAAGATTTATCTCTTGATCAAAATTCCAGGATTTACATGAAGTAAGTGGTAAGGCTACATGGAGTTCCACTTTCTATAATATCAGATCGTGATCCAAGGTTTACATAAAAATTCTGGATAAGTCTTCAACATGATATGAGCACAAAATTGAATTTTAGTACAACCTATCTCCGCTAAAAGTATGACTAATTAGAATGGACTATTCAAACACTCGAAGACATACTAAGAACATGCTCAATGGAATTTGAAGGAGTATGGGATCAACATATACCTTTAGATGAGTTCTCTTACAACTATAGCCTCCACTCGAACAGTCAAATGACACCCTGTGAAGCTCTTAAGGGGAAGCGATGTAGAACTCCTACTTGTTTGTATGAAGATGGTGAGAGAAAGGTTCTTGGGACAAATCATGTGAATTAGATGACAGAAAAAGTCCATTACATCCAACAACACATTAAGGCTGCTTAGAGTCGGCAAAAGAGCTATACTGACAACCTTTTAAGGGACATGGAGTTTTATATTGGTGACAAGTTCTTTTTTCAAATTTCACATTGGAAAAGAATCCCGAGGATTGGGAAGAAAGGGAAGCTCAGTCCCAGGTACAATGGCCCCTATTAAGTCCTTGATCGTGTAGGAGCAGTGGCCTATTGTCTTTCACTTCCTCCAAATCTAGCACAAGTTCATGATGTCTTCCACAAATCCCTCTTGAGGAAGTAAAAACCTGACCATTCACATGTACTAAATCCATAGGTGGTATAACTATATCACAACCTCTTCTATAAGGAGAAGCTGTTGGAGATCTTGGACCGTAGGGATAAGGTTCTAGCAACGAGACTACCCACCTTTTTAAGGTGTTTTGGAGGAAATAAAAATGCGAAGAAGCCATGTGGGAACCAGATGAGTCTATGAGGCATAAGTACCCACACCGTTTCTCATCAGGGAGTACAAGTTAAAATTTTGGGGATGAAATTTCATAAGGGGTGAAGAATGTAATGACCCAAACTTTTTATTAATATTTGTTTCATAATTTTCTGTGTTTTTTATTTTATACTCAACAAAACTATATTCTTTAATTAATGAATTATGTATAATTAAATGAGACTGTTAGGTTTTGATTGTAATATGAATGTTGGTCAATATTACCATCAGATGTTAATCTCTTAACATTACAATATTTGTTTATAAATACATGTGATCTTGGTTAATTAATAAAGAACGAAGATTCGATGGCCTCATCCAGTAGACTCGGGTCGTTCGAAGCCCATAAGACAAAACATGGGAAGGAGGTAGCACCCCTGGTATTCTCTTTGGACCAACCTCAAGCCGAACTTCATAATGTGATGCTTCAACAGAATCAAATATGGGAGAAGATCAGACTGATAGTGGTCACCACTCGGGAAATGTATGCCGAGCCGCCGCAAGATTCGTTACCCTAGGACTCCTTACGCTTAGGTCCAATACTGGTATAATAAGGGGATAGTAACGAGACCATAGCTGCTTTGTGTAATCCTTTGATATAAATAAAATGTTTATTTCTTTTTATAAGTAAAATTTTTAAATTTCAAATGTTCAGATAAATAAAGGATTTATATTATAGATGATTTTTTTTCAAAAAAAGTTATTTAAAAATATTTATGAAGACCTAAAATAAGTAATAATGTGTAATTGTTTTTAAAAATTGGTTTTCTACTGCTGTGTTCAGTAAGAAATTAAGAGTCTAATAAGATCAAATTAGTTTGTCATGAATAGTAAATTATGAATAGTAATTTTACGCTTATGAATATTAATGTTCCCAAATAGAATATTAATCTGACTTCAGAATGTATTATTATATTTTAGGCACCTTGATTAGGTGATGTGATTTAATAAGATATGTAAATAGTAGTGTCAGATATTATTAGTTAAATATTAGTTTTTTTTCATGTGAATAGTGTTTTTATTTACTAATTAATACAAAAAAATTTAAAAAATTACATTCATAAAAAGGATTTTATTTTTGAATTCAAAGAATCGATATATGGTTAAAGGGAAATTATGGGATTTTTTTGAAACTGTAGAATTTCCAGTGAATAATGAAAATACAGTTTTGTGTTTCGGGTTTTTAATGAAATCATTAAGGATGTAATAATTATATAATCATTAAGGTTGACTAATGAATAGTAATATATACTATGGGGAGTCCTAGTCGCCAATAACATTTGAAAATAGCATGTTCAAGAACATTGTTTTGCCAATACCACCAATGAGGTGTCCCATGGAAAATAATGACTTGTTCCCCCACATCTCCTACAAATACCAAGCCATTCCCTCATCAATTTCATTCCAAAATCCTCCAAAATGAAGCTTTGATCATTTTACCTCCCAAGGAGACCTCAAAAGGTTCCCTCAAGCTTCCTAGTGTCATGAACTTCATGCTTTCAAAGTTACTTTTCAAGGTAAGGGAATCTTTCACCCTCCTCTATTATGTCATTACTTCTTTTATATTATGTCTTATAGTTCCATTTTATTTTGTTGGGGATTTATATTATATATCATTAAAACTGTCCATTTCATATCCAAATGATGAGATACCCTTTCCACTATTATCAATTTATTTACTAATTTTTTTTGTGACGTCGTTAAACTGCCGAATTTTTTTAAAAATGAATTGCATCTTCTCTTTTCCTTCATGTTTCATTTTGAAGCGTAATGTCATTCAAATTTCCATACCACGTTCTTATCTAATTTCATTATGTAATTATATTGTATAATATGTTATTTATGAGTGGGTTACTCTTGTACCCTCTCTTTTTATAATTTTCTAATACCAAGTTACATTGTTGTTATGCTGCAGAAATTTCGTCTCAAAATATTCCTCTCTTTCTCTCAAGAAATTCTCATATTTTAAATATGTGAATATACATAACTATTTCGTTTCTATTCATGTTAATATTTATAAAAAAAATGATATATTTGATTTTGGAATTGACATACATGTAACCCCCACTCCCTTTCTTTGGGTTATAAATGACATAATGATCTTATTTTTAAGAACATTAAAAAAGTCACGATTTTGAAATGAACCCATTTATTTTCTTATCGAAGGGTTATTTATGAAATGTTTGGTCATGATCTATGCAGATAAAAAGAAAAAAAGACATATTAAGGGTGTTCCCTAACATCACTCCAATTCATTGGGTATAGAATTAATCTCTATAGATTACAAGTTTCACGATACCTTGGTGAATAATGTTGTTAAATTATTATGATACCTTAAGGATGAACCTTTGTGATATGTTCATGAATGTATAAAAGAAATTTTGTAGCCACATATTCAAGTTATTATTCATGTTATTTTTATCATTATAAACATATTCTTCCATTTCTCATGTCTTTATTATTTTTATCATGTTCTCGTTATTATTTCTCCAGACTACATGTCAACTGTTCCACTTATTTTCCTTACTAAGCCTTCTTCTCACCCTTTCCATCGATGTATGTCTCCATGTTATGAGATGTAGTAATTGTACATAGGATTAACTTATTACGAAGTCTTAAATGTGGATTAGAATAATTTTTTATGTTTTTTTCAATTTTTTTTCCTGATTTCCAAGACACTAAACATTATAGATCCTCTGTTTGTAAATTGTAATGAAAAGTTATGTATTAAAAAGGCGGGATGTCATATTTACATAATTAAATAATATAAATAGAAAAATATGATGAATGATCTATACCCATATATCTACCTTTCAAATATTAGTGCATTTCCCAATATAGATGTTAAAACATTATGTCATTATGTTCGATCACAAGTTGCTATAGAATCAGTTTTACTAGCTAGTCTCCCTTAATTACACCACATAATAATCCCATACAATTTTATTTCCTTACCAATACATGGATTAACACTATTGATAAACCATGAAAACTATACTATAAATCAGTCATCGGTTCTAGATACCACATTTCCATGACCCCTGCCCCCAATGGTACCACACATGGGAATGAAATGAAGAAATGGATATAATGAACCCTGAAGAAAACCTGTAACAATCCCCAAGTTGGAGTCCAACAATAAGGGTATTAAAATCAGACATGTCAGATCCATTAACCTCATATAATATAGTGAAAATAGATAGTACAATATGAACCACTAAAAATAGTTATTATACATGACGAAAAACAATACATTTAATTTTATATAATAGTATTTAAAACTATAAATACACAACTACATGTACCCCTGTAAAATACTAGACCATGACCACATTGATACAACAACTCATAAATGAAAACATGAAATTGTATTTGGAATCTCAATCACCAAACTACTCAAGAGGGCCTAAAAATGAGTTTAAATACATAGGGAATGCATAATAGGTATACTTAGTAGGATCATCCATGGAACCTCTCCTAAGAAATAATAAATAATAATTTCAAATAAAAGTGAATAAACAAATTAAACTATCTCATAACCTAACTATATAATTCCATTTCCACATCATCACTATGGATCACACACCATGTAATGAATAAAAAAAAATTCTATCTAAAAAATAATATATATATATATACACATATATAAAAATGATGATACCCAACTTCCACTTCTCCACTAGTTTCTCACTCTCACATCCCAACTATTATGTACTTTTCTCATCTATTCCATAAATAATGTAATCATGTATCCCTTTAGATAGTATCATTATTATCGTTGTATGATATGAAACCCAGAATCTCATTATCATTACCCACAATTGTATCCACGTGTATGCTTAGATGACACTATTTACTATTTTCATGCATTATACCATAATATTTCATCACAAATACATGAAAACCCATGGGATTCCATATCTACTTTGACCATATATATATGTATGTTTTATAACTCAGTAAATTATATCCCATAAATAAATGTGTAGTAAAATTGAACCCACCATATAATGAGTAGTAACAGATAACATACCTCAAGGCATTATATCATAAGATATACCTACTCTTATATACGTCTAGGGAGAGAGTGTGAGAGCATGTGAACTTATCCATATAATCCCTCGACTTCTTAGATTTCTGAGAGAACTCCCACCAAATAACATGGCTAACTATTTCTCAACAAACATACTCTATGAATCAATGAAATCATAAAAATTAATTAATTAAACGAATGACCATTGATATGGAAATTACATGGCCTTAGACTCATGTTCCATTATAGTAACACTCGACCCCCCACTACTATTTATATGATCTAAAAAACAATTGAAAAGATGGGAATAAGGTCTAAAATAATTTATATTTCCATTAACATTTATTTATAAGATTCAATATTCATTTTCTAGGATTACCATTTACAAGTTAATAATTATATATCATTATGAACCATTATTTTTTATCAAACAATATCATGTATTTCATAATCAGTAAAAACATAGTAAAAATTAGTTATGATTCAACAACCCTATTATCTAGTAACTACACATGTTACGCTATATAGAATGTAAATCATGTTTAATGATTCCATTACATCCATTATGTCTTAATAACCCCCAAAACAATGTTTTAATTTAAAACCCATTATCCTTCAACAATCACGTTAAACAATCACAATGTTTTAGTTATTAAAATATAAATTAGATAACATAACTTCCATCTATAGAACATCATCATATGGGTTATTTATTAATACATTTATACTTCACTAACTATCTTGATACATAAAAAACATAAAAACCTTCCATGATGACATGCACATCCAATTCATGGATTCCGAATGTGTATAGAACTGGGAACCAAATAGAAATTATTATCCATTTTCTTGTAAATTTATCATGAATAAAGAATGAACCGAGATATTACAGATTAATCCATACTTTGAACTCATTCTAAGAGACATAGTTTCCCACACCATTGATCGTAGTATAAAATTATTTCATTCTACCACTTACATCAACCATCAATATTGATTTTAATACCATCCCATCGATCATCCATTATTAAAAACTAAAATATTTTATCAAAAACCCCAGGGATCTATAATACTATATAGATCATACATGAAAAAATTCATGATGAAAAACTAATAGGGAAACTAAGGCCATAGAAAAATCATATACATTACTTCCACAGAAGGAATTCGATAACTTATAACCAAATATTTCATTCTTCAGAAAAATATATTATAATTCTAATATTGAATAAAATTATTTCTTAGGAATATTATTTTATCAATATGAAACATGTATGACATCAAAAGTCAATATTCCGGAATCTAAAAAAACATGAAATTATGATTTCTTATTTCATCCATCAATGATGGGGAAAAATAAATAAATATTCATATATCATAATTCAGTAAAATTATCCTACAAATAGAATTAAATATTTTTTTTAATAACTATAAAAATGAACATACTATGAAAATAATAGAAAAAACAAAAATATATCCCACTATAAAAGAAAATAAGAAGCAAAAAAACATTGTAAGATTATCATGTGATTTTAAAACTAAAAATCAAAAATAGTTTTTCATTTAATTTTAAGAATTAATGTTTTTATTAAATTAATTTCATTGTCAACAAAAAGTTTAGATAGTTATAATCCCCAAAATTCACTTAAAAAAGTTTATGAATTCCCTACTATAAGTCAAATGGCATAGAGTTCATCGATCATGAATGAAACACAATGATCCAAAATTTTATTTCCTCTTTAGTGTGAAACCAATTATACCAAAAATGTTACCCTACCAAGTTACCACTACAATTCATTGAAATAAAACATTATAAAATAAGGATTATCCCCCTCTGTTGGATGAAAAAAATAAGAATATAAGGTGAAAAAATTGTCAAATAATAAATATTTATCTTTATATCACCAAGACATAATATCTAGAGTTTTAGGGAATAATCCTAGAAAAGGGGATTAGAAGGATTATGAGATAGGACTAGATGTCACATAGGTTTCGGATGGAAAAGACGAAATTATAAGAATATTGTGGTCACATTAAAATTTATAAACAACTATTATAATAGAATTCCATGGAACGTCCTCCCTTATTTTTCCCAAATAAAAAGTTCATTCCATACTTCTATAGAGTTGTAAGGATATCCATGCTTAAGAAACCGTAATCATTTATGAGTTCCAGAATCCTCATTGAAAATCCCTATATATCTCACCATTCCAATAACATGGTCACAAATGATCTTTAAAGTATTAGGTATCACTAGGATGAAACCCCATTCTATAGACTATTTCCATCCTCAAAATGAAATATTAATAGATGAAACTCCATTGAGGAACCATAGAACACACCCATCGCACATTGTAGCTACCTTTCAAAATATAGGGTCACCAACCATTCAATCTCCAGACCGTCATACTAAAGGTTCCACTACTTTAATATTACAAAATACCAATATATAAACCCAATTATCAATATATTTGAAACACTATAATGCTACATTTTCAAATAAAAATCGTTTTTTCAATTTCATATTTCTTCTAAACACCATCGATCATGTGAAATTAATCTTAAATGCCATTGATTATGATTTTCCCTTATATATCTCACCCATATGAAGTGATTATAAATAAAAAATATTTAGGGGGAGATAAATTCTCACCAAACTAGTTGGCTCTTAAGGGTGGTTATAATGTTATATACCATGTTTCCATGGCGGTTGGGTTCATGGGAATATAAATAAGGTAACATGAGTTAATGTTGGACACTAGATATTTATTTATATCCTCAATAAATCTCAAACATAATGGGTGTTTACACACAATTGAACTGAAGGATGGATGCACCATACACGGCATTGATAATATATTGGTGCGTCTGACCATCAGTATGTATTTATTTGATCATAATATGTATGAAATATGTTAATTATGTTGGTTCAATACTGTTAATGTAATAGGGATCCGTGAGTGTTGAATTATTTTTGGTTAACGAGTTTAAGTGTGTGATGGGTGACTACGGAAAATGGTTTCATGATCCCCCTCTAAAAATATTTCCATGGGTATGATGATGAAATATTTTTTGGTTATTTGATGAGTGATGATAGATTTTAATAACATGATGTTTCTTTAGAACATTATTAAATCATCCCAATTTGGCATTTTCTAAAGCTAGTATGGAAATATCCCTTGTTTTGTCGAGCATAGAGTAGAGTGGGATGATTTGATTATAATGATCATCATATATTACATAATTTATAAGGTCATATATTTTTTATATTCACTAGTGACATTTTTAGTGGGGGACCACTATAATATTACTCCCACACTATATATTAACATTATAATCCATTAATACATGATAATTGTTGATATATTCATATAAATGGTTCATACTAATGGAGTGTAGGTAGATTGAAGTATAGTGGATAGATGATGGATTCCTAAAAAATATTTTAGGAATGATGGAGTTGTTCCTCAGTATAAATATTGAGTGAATTTTTTTTTAGAATTTTATATATGTGATCTTTTAGCGGAGATCAGATTTATTTTTTTGTAGTATATGTGGAATTGTAGGAATTCATTTTTAATGAATAATATTATATTTTTTTTCACACTTATTATTCCATTGAGATGGTGTTTTCTTATTATATCAACTATTATTTCATATAGACTTTGATATTCGAGGTATAGTATCCCCATGATTACCTATAGTCCACTGAGTCTAATCAGAATCTTATAGTGTGTAGTGAGGCATGACATGAGTTATTAGAAATTTATCATGTGATCTAGGTCAAAGATGCTATAATATGATATTGTAACTAAATACTAATAATAAAATCAATCATTTATTAATGATATTTTATATAGGATAAATGAAAAAATTATTATACCCATTTGGGAAGGGTAAATGTCAAGTAGATTCATTTATTAACTCATAAAATAAATATGATATAATAGAGATATTGGAAAATTTGTTAATATGTAAAATTAATTATATTATCAATAGTATTATGAATATGAATATTTAACAAGTAAAAATACACCATAAATGTAAAAATTCATAAAAATATTGAACCACTTTCCAAAATATTCGAAATGTTAAACCATAATGGAAATTAAAAATGTGACATTGATAAATTCATTATCTATATTCACATTTAAGTTATAATTATTTATTAATGGTTTTAATTTTCAAACATGTGTGTAAGGGTAAATAATAGATCAAATCATTCATCTTCCTGTCCTCTTTAAAATTAGTGTATATTAATAAGTGTTTAATATCAATGAATGAATAAATGATAGAAATAGTGATAATATTCCACAACAATGTAGGCGATTCTATATTTTCTATTGCAAAAATACCCTATTACAAATATCTTAAATATTCAATGGAATGTATGAAAATAGAGTTTAATAGAAGAAGGAAAACACAATTTTTATAAAAATCCATTATGAATTTGATAATGAATATAATTAAGAGAGAATGATATTGAAATAATAAAATAATTTTTCAATAAGTTGAATTATTATAATATATTTATAAAATTAACTATATAGAGTACAATTAAGTATTGAACCAGTGGTTAAAACATAATGTATGAGTTAAAGCATAGGATAAAGGATAGAGTTATTTTATAAAAACACATTCTAATGAGCCCTTTATTTATATTTCATCAAAAAATAAATAAATTTACGATTCTTTATATTTTTTATTGTTGATTGTTTTAAAAAATAAGCATGTTTAGGGGATACTATTAATTTAATTAATAATATTAATATAATTCATAAACAAACACGTTAGATATTGTTTTTGTTAATGAAGAAATATCAGTTGAAATATAACATAAATGAACGTTTGGAAATGGTAATTAATTTATAATGACCAAAATTTAATGATTAATAATGTGTATCATCAATTATTGTTTAGTTTATTTTAAAAATATAGAAATAATTTTGATATTATATACTTAAATTTTACATAATGGGAAGAAAAAATTTGTGTATAAATGTTTTCAATTAATTTATAAATGGATAATTATTGATCAATGATTAAAATTAAAATATAAATTTTACATGAAGAATATAATATAAATTAAAATTTTGAAGATATAATTAATTTCATTATTGTGAAATGTGATATTTTTATGTGATGTTTGGATTTAAGAGTGTTATGAAAGGCTTTTGAGTTAGTTTATTAAGAAAAAACTAATAAAGTGACTAAATAGAGGAATAATAATTGATATGGTTGAATGTGAATACATCACATTAAGTTTATAGAATTTATATAAATAAAAATGTTTTTATGGGTTTAATGTTGTGTGAAATTTTTAATTTATATGGAATTGTTAATAATTTAAAAATATATTGATATTATAGAGGTCATAAAGAATGATGTGTAGTGGTTTCACTATGATATTTTATTGAGGGATAATTGATGTTTTATTAATTGTATTAGGGGTATATTTTGAATCCTTAGAAAAAATAAGTAACACATGAATAATTTTACAAAATATATAGTGGAAATGTGTTCTCCAAATAGTTGATAACTACAGAATACTCTCCCAATTAAAATTTTCAATATCTATCTATTTTCAATTTTGAAATATTATCTCTGAGATATATTAGGATAATGTTTTAGAAGAATATTAAATGGATCATGAGGTTATATCTGAAACAGATTTTTTTTATAAGAATATGTTAATTGTTATAAAATCATAACATAGACTGTAAGAAGCACAAATGTTTTATTTATCTATCAAAAATGTGAAAAATAATGGATTCGATACGATCGGTATGGAATCATGAAACATTTTTATCATTGTCCTTTAATGCCAAATGTTTACACCATTATTCCATTTGAATGACAAAAGCTTATATCAAATGGAATGGGGGTCATTCCACTCACTAGTGGACATGTTTTCTATATGTGAGAGTTACATTGAGTTCTTTACATTTCTTCCTTGGTCACCCCACATCAGTATGGGGTTGTTTCAGATGTTCCCATGCAATTATAGCTCTATTATATTAGTTTTGAGTTTAATTGGGTTTCAAATCAATTATTTAGAGAGTATTTTTATGTTATAACTCTGTTTTACCCACTTAGGATAATTGATTTATTAATTAGTGAAAATTAATTTGAATATATATATTGTTTATGGATTACCTCTATTCCATTATTGTTTATTATTAAATTACATATAATTGATAGAATTTTCAATTTCATAATTTGATATTAGTATTTAATGTAAAACTATATAAAATGTATTTGAGAATATAAATATTTATCTTATGTTGTGGTAATTTGAAAATAGAAAATCTCAATGAAAAGAAAATAGTTGTGATCATTCAATCAGTGGTGCTTGAATGATGGAAAATATAGTTGTAATTTTAAAATGGTTTGGGATAATATATATGGAGGGTTTTCATGTTATTGATTTTTGGGAAACTATTATTTATGGAAATGAACTATTTCACATAAATGTTTTAAGGTTTAGGGAAATAGTGGAAGACTGGCCTAGAAATTGGCATGGACAAGCAGGAATGACCATACATGAATACCTAATTTTTTGAATATTATTTATATATTCAATTTAATATAACTAGTTAAGGAATTGGATCATTAATGTGGGGAAATTAGTGATCCACATTCCATTTTTTATGTTTATGATTTCTTTTGAAATTGTCCTATATTTCTTGTTTTAGTGACTAACCTAAATTTCAAACACTCAGTCATTGATGAAGGAAAAGAACACATAATGTGTATGATTTACTACTAAAAATGTATATATATTATATATAATCACGAAAACTACCAAATAACATATAGTCCTCTTCAATTTCTATTTGGGATATAATAAAAAATATTTTATCACGATCTAATGATATAAGAATAAAATAAATCTATTTCATCAAACAACGCTAAAAAAGTAAAATTGTTTCCTATAATATGATGATATATGAGTAACTATTATTCCTCTAATTTGATTATACCCTATAATTTGGTGACCTTATACATATTTTTTATCATAATTTACCAACATCCTTACACAATCTATTCCATCAATTTAAACATTCAAATTTTTCTCGTTTTCTATCTTCATAATGAGTTCATGACCCCTACTCATAATTTATCTTATACAGTATGTGTCTCATCATTAGTTTTATATTTTTATTTTATTTTTATTTTATAACTCCTAGATTACTTCAACTACTCCAAGTATTTGCATTACTATCTCATTCTTCTTTCTTTTACATTTAATTATCCCACATAATCATGTAATTCCATCATTTTAATTTTTTTTTTCAATTATCCTATGTATTTAACCCCAAAAAAGTCCCCATTTATTGTGTGACCAACATTTTCAAAGTGAAAGGATTTTCTTCATTTATTTTTTGTATGGAAGGTTATTGAATGATTCCATAACAATGTGCGGCACTCTTATTTAATTCTTATCTATGAAAGATGTTATCTCTTTAATCATCTTATTCAAATTTATTCATATTATTTATTTACAATAATGTGTTATGTTACCCTTAAATATCACAATATATTGACGGTTAATCCTTAAATATCCTAGAAAAATAGTAGGTATCCTTTATATATCATTAATAAACTCCATGTAACAATTAATTATTTTATATAAACATTAGTTAACCATTATATATTTTATTTTCAACTGATAAACATTTAAATATTTCTATTTTCCTAGATAAACCCTTTTTTACTATATAGATTAACTGTTATTTAACACACCGAGTGACCTTTACATTATAAACAATGTAATAATTTTCTACACATCATCTTCTAATAATAGCCCTTAAATACTAAAGATAAATACATTGTTTACATAGTATATTAAAAGCTATCAAACATAGAATACTCATGTGCACACATATATATTGGGTAACTGTCCGTTTTTCATATTGATTCTTCTACATTCACATTAGTGTTTTGAGGAATATATTTTTTTGAGACACTATTTCCAAAAGTAAACATACATAATATGTAAATTACCATTTTATTAAATAATATCCTCAATAATAAACATATTTTATACAGAATAAATACAACACCAGGAATCTTTTAAACACCACCAAACATCCTTTAATCCATCAGCTCACATGTTCAACATCTTTGGATATTGGATAGGTTAAGATTTTTGTATGGAAAAAATTGAAACTCAAAAAACCATATAAAATTTATCATGAATAATATTATTCATTTTTCAATTTAAAATCAAAATAAACCATCTTGATGTCTCAACGATCACCATATTGAAAAAAACTCTTCATATCAATATCACCATTGAGCATATATTGGTATCGAAGATCTCCCTTTTTAAATTTATATGTTTCCATTGAACATAAATAATTCATAACACTCATAAAACAAATTAATTAACCATTATTCTATAATTCAATAATTTCTTGAGCAAACTCATTGTTGAAAAAAAATTTATAATAATATCAGGTTACACATAAATTTTACATACATGCAATTCATTAAATCACATGAAATAAATATACTTAATGTTCTGAATGAATCTGAATTTTCACATCACCAATCTATTCTATGAAATTTTCAGTATAGGGTTATTTATACATTAACAACAAATAGTATTGAAATCTATATAAATCACACAACCATATAAATAGAAGAGATTATCAATTTTTAAAACATTCTCTAAATATATATTCCAGAGAAAAATATATTACTCCCCATTTGGTTGAACAAATATCTTGGTATTTTCTAATTTAAAATTTTACACATAAATAAATTACGGGGAAAAAATAATGTAATATAATTTTTATTTTTCAAAAAAAATCAATGATAATTTTAAAAAATTTCTAAAGAGGGATAATTTTCACCATAAATTATCATTTCATTAAGGATGAGATTTCTTATTTTATATGGAACCTACAGTAACCCCATTTTTTCACAAATATATATCAAAAAAAAATTTCTGACTATATAACACATTTCCAAAAATAAATTCTAAGGCACCGGAAAAGATTAGTGTCATTGTAGACTATATACCCAATATTTTTATTTCATGAAATATATTAATGCACATAAAAATATATATAATTTTTTTATAAAATACATAGGCATACCCTAGGTAAACATTTTAATCATATCTCGGTAGAAGGGAAATATATTAATGATTGAGTTGGGAAGATCAATATGGATAAACATAGGATATATCAATATATTATAATATTAAATCCAATGTTACTTATAATAGTTTGGGATCATGAACAACTTAAAAAATTCCTACCCAATAAATCATAGATAATAAATAATATCCATATATCAAAACACTATTATTTTAAAGGGAATGAATCATTGTATTTATAAGTCATCATAAATTAATCGAGGACCATAAGATCAGTTCATAAATGTGAGGCACCATTCTAAAGATGAAAAAAAATTCATATATCAAGGTTAGAATTAGAGGAAATAAAATCCCATTGAATCAAAAATCCCGACTAGTTTACCAAATCATAAAATATAAAAATCTCAATAGTTAACCCGTAGTGGATCAAGCGTATCAATATGTTCCCTTTAGTTGATTAATTGCATCGACTTGCATACAACAATTATCTAATGAGATATAAATTAATACATAAAGCATTTGAGGGAAATATAATATTGGTTCCACTCATCAAATAATTAAAACCATGCATATATTTCCCATTATATTATTAATAATGTCATAATATAGTAAAATTTTCAATAAAATGGCCTCTATAGAAAATTAATTAATTATTCAAAAAATAAACCATGGAAAATAAATGGGTTTCAAAAATAAATATCATCATCATATTCCTAAATGATCTAAATAAATAATAATTATGGTTCCATTGGTTTATATCCCTTGTAAATCATATGAAAAACCAATGGTTATTTCCATTGATGAATTGAAATACTAAAAAAGGTCATTAAAACACTATTAATTAAATACCATTTCTATTTTCAATTACTATTTTATGAATAAAATAATATCGATAATTTTATCAAAAATAAATCATTTTAAAAAATAATTAGAAATTTATAGAAAAATATTAAAACCATTGAGTGGTCACGAGGGATGTAAATTACATTCCAGATGTATATAATAAAATAATAAATATATTATAGTATTCATAGAAATGTAAAAAATACCTCTTTCAGAAAAATAAATGAAAATTCATTTTGCATCATTCTGTAAAAATTTAATAAGGGTTAAAAATAAATTGACATAATCCTGGTATAATATTGAAAACCATATTGAATTTTTGAAGAAAACCTCAATATGGATGAAAAAAGGATCGTCAACCGATGAGATAAATAAAGGTAGGTATCCTTAAAAATAGTCTAATGAATGAAAAAAGACACGAAAATGAAATGAAAACATTAATAATATAGAGTTATGTGGAGGAGAATAAATGTTCTGGGTATCTTGAGAGTTTCTTCAAAATATTTAATTATCACTAACTTAATAACAAAAACACCCAATAAACTATTATATATGAACATAAATGCCCTACCACTTTGGTAAATTATCAAGAATAATCCAAATAAAATAATAATAATAAATCAATATGAGGTATATTAAAATAAAATAAAACAATGAGATTATATTTTAACAATTTTTTATACAACTATCATGAAAAAATATTAGTGCATAACATAAATTATGTCTTAAATTAGTTATTTTGAAATGAAAATCCCTCACCTCAGGTCTGAAATCATTTGTACATGATTGAACATCATGTAAATAAATATAGATTTATTTGAAATATATTTTTAAAATGTAAAATTATATATCATACTATATTTTATTTACTTATAATGTTTTTCACATGTTTACAAATATTTCTTTTTGAAATCACTATTTTGGGTGAGAATTGCTTCAATTTCAGGTATGTTTTAGTTATGCTGTTTTGGAACATGTATATTGACAAGGGTTACAAAATCTTCATAATTTTAATCAAGATATAAATATAATATATATTAAATATATATATATATATATTTTGGTTCATCTTTATTTTTTATATACATATAATTAATTACATCATTCATGGAGACAATTGGTCGTGCATACACATGATTGATGTTTCAAATTTTCAACAGATCGAATGAAAGATTCATAGATAATAATTAATTGTTAAAGAGACATTATTATATCATATCTATCAAATATATTCATTAAATATTTTTCATGTTATCAACCATGTTAATATTAAATGTAAAACATATTACAACACTCTAATAAGGTAGCAGATTACAGATATGTACGAGTGATGTTATTATTTTCTAGTGGATCAGAAGGTGAGTAGGTATTTTTGTTATTATAATTACATAAGTATATTTATGTAATTATTATAATTAATATACTTTATATAAACCATTATATAAATCATTGGTATATGGTTATATAAAAATAATTACATCGGTTCTCGATATGGTAGTCCGACATACACACGGATGAAAATTTTCATTCCCTTTTGATAGAAGAGGAGATGGATATATGTAATTATATAAAAATAATAACATCAAATTATATGTTACATGAAATTTTTATTATATAATAATTTATATGATAAAAAATAAGGTGTTTTTGTAATAAATAAAAATGACATATATTTCGAATGATTGTTACCCCTACTTAGTAAAATAACATATCGATCATTTGTTAACAACCCAAGGGTTTTCATTTTGGAAAGTGATGAAGTTATATAATTCATCTTCTATTTTGGTGGAAATATTTATATATTTATGTTGACCAAAATTTATAATAATTTTTAAATATCTGTTTGGAGTTTTTCCCTATATATAATTTATGTTAGTGGCACATTTCTAATTTTTATGTGTTTTAAAATGATTTGAAGCCTCTTTAATGGAAAAATGTCACCAAAATAAACCATTACCAAAATTTATATTACATAATGTAAAAATATTTAATTAAAATATATATTATTCTAATATTTAAGTCATTTTGACCCATATTGTTTAGGTTTAACCCCCAGAGTAAACCAGTTTTAATCTTAACCGTAATAAAAAATTTTATCTAATTTTACAATTAATTATTTAGGACAAAAATAAACATTTAAAAAAATGTTGAACATTAAAATTAATATTATTTAAATAATTTTATAAAATTCAAAAAATAAAATTTCAATAATTTATGTTGAAATTAAACCCGTAATTCATGATGAAAAGGTGGGTTTTCGATGAAATATCATTCTTAAATATAACAAGTATTTATATAAATAATCAAAATAAAATTTATTAATATGTATTATATTTGATTAATAATAATATTATTTAACTAATTTTACATTTAAACCTAGAGTAAGACAATATATTTATTTTTATTTTATTTAAATTAAAGAACAAATATTTCATAAATTTTTTCTCTATATTCCTTGAAAAATAAATATTTTTTGAAAAAAATGAATAATTAAATGTGAGATCAATAAGAAATTTCTATTTCATAAATGATATTATTTTTTTTAGTAAATATTATTAAATTTTAAGAATGTAATGTTTTAATACGTTTTAAAATAATGAAGGAGCATCTTTTGTAGATAAATGGTTTGTTTTTAAGCATAAAATATGATTTATTCTTCTCCAATGCATATAAAAAATATTAGGTGAATGATAAATCTTTTCTTGAATAGAAAACATATATATATTTCATTAAAATTTTTAAATAGTAGAGAAAAGAATAATATAATGATTTAAAAGTACATTTCACACATAAATAAGGTATTTTAGAAAAATATTTATATCATTCTAAAATGAAATTTATTTTAATTTATAGTCAATTGATAACCATTGAACAAAATTTAGACTTGTGTAATGCCTATGTTTTTAAAACAATTATTTTATTACTTCTCATACCATGTAATTTGATGTTTAATATATAATTTTAACATCATATAATGATATTTTAAAATAATGCCATAGTTCATTCAGACTAGGGGTTGCGTGTAATTTAAGATAATTGAAAAATTAAATTTACATGATTAATTTATTTAACCAAATATCATGGTGTAACATAATACTCCCTTAATAAATTTCCCAATAAATTCTATTACTCTAATATATACAACCATTGATAGTTATACCAACTCGTACCATTATGTACCCATCTAGTTTTCTCCAATTAGTTGTTTCACCACAAAAAATTGAGTAGGTGTGTGGTTTTTTTGATACCACATTCTCTCTAGATTCCATAATATCATCCAGTTTTTCTTTTGAAGAGATATCTTCACCCAGTAGTATGAAATCTATGTTTGTTACATGTTAATGGTATATTTTGTACATCATCCGGATACATACATAGAGCACATCATGAAGATGAAATGGGGTTAGTGAATGTTCCAAATGATAAGATACAATCATAACTTGATAAAGAATCTTAAAAAGTATGATATCAAAAGTAATAAGCTTCAAATTCTTCAATTATTTTATAAACTTCATCGATTTATAATCTTTTTAGAACACCTTATCACCAAAATTGACATCAAGATCTCATATATCATTTTTATAATAACATTTCTATTGACTTTGTGTGGCCCTTATGTTTTGTTAAATAACTATGAACCTTTCTTCCATTCAATTATCTAGAATATGCCCTAATATCATTATTCCTCCAACATCATTACAACTTGATGAATTTAAAAACTTCATTCTATATAGGGCTTCATAAGTATATGTCCGGATGCCTCTGAGATTTCTTTTGTTATAGGATAAAGTAATCTATAGTATGTTTTGGTAGTAAACACCTTCAAATTATAGAGATAAATTTCATAATATATCCTCCCATGATTGAATGGTTCACTCAAATTGAACATATATATATGTGTATGTAAAGTAGTTCTGGAATGTATCTCTGTATTTAGATTATACTGAAGACTTTACAAGGACATCGAGAAAAACATCAAATCTTGATTAAATATATTATAATGTGTTACTCCATTAAATATTAATACCTTTTAATTTATATCCAGGAATTAATATCAAGGGATGGGTCATATCTAACAGAAAATAAGTTTTTTTTAAATTATAATTTGATCTACTACAACCCAAATGACATTATGGAATTTATATGTTTTGGGTTTTCTAAAGAAAATAGCCATGAAATTATTATTTTTTCTATTATTTAATGGTCAATGATTATAACATCCCCTTAGAATTTGGTCTCACATCATTAATTTCCCAAAATACCATGAAACAAGATACATATTTTTCAATATATCATTTCACGATTCCCCTCAAAATGCACATATTCAGTTCTCTATACATTTTTATACATCCTAGATGACAACAGAATGATGAATAATGTGATTAATCCAATATATCATTCATCCAAATAGGTATGTACATGAAACATAAACTATTCACGATCCTTATTTTCTATCAAAATCAAGGTTCATTAAAGTGATATTTATAAAAACTAATTATTTATCTATATATAGATTCTATTTGTCTTTATTACATTCATGGATATTGGTAGAACATTTATTTTATAATGATACCATTTCCCTATTCCTTCATAGTTTCAAAAACTATCCTTTTAAAATATTGAATAATCAGAAAAACACATTATGTTTATACCTAAAGTATTACATGTATGATCATATAATAGGTATACGGAATTTAGAAAATATTCATGTATGTTATGAATTCATTTGGGTTGGTTTTTTATACAGAAAATCACATGGATATTGTAGTTGAGATGGGTGTGTGTTTTCATTTATAATAATGGGATATGATACACTTGGATATTTTAAAAATATTAAAATTTATTAACATCCAACTCAAGAAAAATGGATCCAAAATAGAAAAACATAAATTTAACAAGTTTATTTAACATTATCTTTTATCAATGCATTATTTTCCAATTCATTAGGGCCTATATTACATAAGGATTGAAAGATGACATCACACATTTATCTATATCACCCAAATATAACAAAAATATTCACAGCTATCACATATACTACCCCAACAACATTAAATATCCAATTAATTATGGAAATAATGACATAATGCATGGAATCCAATAATTTCATGTTTTTATATGATACATAAGATAGAATAACCTCATATAATCTTATTTTAACTAAAATAGAACCCATAGCTACATCAATAGTAATGGACTAAATTAGTTGAATCACCCAAAGGTGAAATCAAATCAACTCTAATAGTCAAAATTCAGAAAATCGTAACTCAATTCAAGGAAATTTGGATTTTCATTTTATGTAGGGTAGACACTCTCTGGTATAGTTTATTACCAAACTCCATTTCTTACTTATCCAATTATTATGTTCTAAAACAATAATTCTAACAAAAAAATCCTCTGATACCACTTTCTAACATCCCAGACCTAGATTCCACTCGAAATGGTGCCCCAAACAAGGTTGGTCATATGACCTCAAGAACATCTCCCCAAATTCCAGAGGTTGTTGAAAAAAAAGGAAGGGCCTTGGAGATCTATTGGGATATTATTCATTCATTAGCATAGTATCGTAGAGGAAGTTAAACATACAATAAATAACATAAGGAAAATTAAAAACAGTCAAATTAAAATAAATCAAGGCAGGAATACATATCAATGACTAGAGGTGTCTCATGTAAATAATGATATATATGGTGCATGTATTTAGAAAATATCCAGAACTGCATATGGAAATTTAATTTAGTACATGTCCCAAAAATAAAAAAACACCAAAAGGTATCACATCATCCCAAGCCTCACCATGGTCCTATGCTCCCTTTCTCCAAATCCGCAGTGAACAACCTACTAAAGGGTTATTATCCCAATCATCACATACAACCATATAATATATTTCGGTCTCTAGGGAGGCATAAGCATGGTGTGATATAAATATCCCAGTAGGAAACCACCCATGTCAATATTGTTTTATCAAAAAATACAAAGTGATAGAAAGTGTAAACAACCAATAAAGTAAGTGTGTAGTCTCACGACCTATATCTATAATAGTAAGTAAAAAAACCAGACCAAAAGGTTACATTCAAAAGAGTATGATCTTTACCAGGATGGTAAAAGAAAAGTAAAAAAGCCACAAGCCCACGCTATACATCTATCTGTATTATGAAACCCACTTCCACATTGTATAAAGAAGTCAATAATTCCATGGACAAGCCATATAATGAATTCAAATATCTGAAGGCCATGACATATAGTGAATTGTAGAACATAAGGACCGTATCCAAGGTGTCATGTACCAAGTCATCCATATAATAAATCTAGAACATAGAGGACCAGATCCATGGAGCTAGTCTAAGGAATCTCATTGAGTCCCATGGGAGTCCCTGAGGGAAAATAGTACATAACTTGTTGGTGTCCTAGGGTCATGGAAATATAAATTCATTCATGAGCCCAATAATGCCATACCAACATGGTATCAAGGCCCATGGCATCCCCCAAAATTCATATCCAAGGGGAAGAGTCATCCCAATGTGTCTACTACTTCATTCCTGATCCTTTGAGAGTTGTCCATGACATCGATCAACTATTCATTTATGCATTATATAATTAAATTTAAACAAAATTTCAATGTGAGTACACCCACTCACATCAATTAACACAATCCATGAGTATATCCACTAATGAAAACCATTTATCAACTATAAAAATTTGGGCCTACCCTCCAACATAAACCATTTATCATGCCATTATCATCTTATATAGGTATACCCTCCCATATCATCAATTCAATAATCCTATTTAAATTAAACACGCATGGAATTACCATATATTATAAATATAGGGGGCATTAAATCTCCTAATAATGTTATTAAACATATAAATGCATTAACGAGTTTCCTCTAACTTGGAAAGAATTAGTACACACCTCTTGGGTGGTTTAAACTGGAATAAAGAGGTTATTTCCATAAATAGAACCAATTGGATGACCATTAATCTTGTAATAAGTGAAGAAACACCTAAACAGAACCTATGGAAATCCTCACTACGTCTGACTATGCCTAACAAAAGTACCTGTCTCAAGAAACAATGCATCACAAGAAATTACGGCTGATAGAAAACATGTTGAACATCCAAAAAGAACCCAAAAAACTGATAGAAATTATAGAACACACGCCTCACATCGGTAGTAGAGATCTCATCCATAATAATATCTATATTCATCCTGTTTTGGACGAAATATGAATAATGGACAAAGAAAGGGATATTGGGGAATGTGAACCTAAAACCAAATAACACATTCGTTGTTCCGAAGAATAAAAAATGTCTAAAAATGTATCGATAAACAACTGATACCGTCCCAATGTGACGTACTATGGAATAAATAGATATTGGATGGATTCTAAATATGAAAAAAAGAATATAGGTGTTTTGGATTTCAAAAATATATCAAAAGATTATCTCTGTAAAAATATAAGGATATTTACACATTAAAAAAAACCAAGTTGGATATTACATGATGTGTAGGAAGTGTACACTGCGTTTACTACCCTATTTCTTTCCCTGAACCAGACTGTCTACACCTCATTATGGGATAGTACACGACGTGTATTGAAATTACATGATGTGTAAGCTAAGTACACAAATAGGAAGAAGATTGTAAGAGAATGATTTTAAGGCATTGGTAACATTGAAATGAAACTAAAATTGAAATAAAGATTATTGTATAGATATGTTAGTCCCATTAATTTAATTAATTATTATTCCAAAATTAATTCTTGGGGCCATAAGTAAACCATTAATGGAAATTGTGGAATAAACTTTAAAACATGTATCATGGAAATGATATTTATATAATGAATCCCCTTGAATAGATTATAACTTTTTAACTGATAATTATCCCCTAAAGCGATTATGTTGACATATGAAAATACATTTAATAAAAATAAAATATAGAATATAATAATTTATAGATACATTCTTATTTAATTATGGTACTACAAGGAAACTGAATAGAATTATAACACAATGCATAAAAATTAAGTTCAGAAAACCCTTACCAATTGATAAAATTCATGAAAAATACTTATGGGTGAAATTATTTGAATTGAAAGAAAAATATGATGATATCTGAATAATTTAGGATTGAAAATATAATCGGGGAAATATATAAAACATTTAAATAAAAATGATGTATAATAATAAAAAATCCCCATTGATGCGAAAATGAGTTAAAATCCATTACCTCGGGCCCATACGTGCCAAGTATATCAGTTAACAACAATATAATAAAATTATCTAAATATTTTAAAATTGTGTGAACATTTCTATTGGATTAATAATTTTTCCTTTTATTAATTATTTAATTTATTTTTAGGATATATTTAATTGAACAATTGATTATGTCTTTGTCAGGTGCATTAAGGGTGTTAATTTCATAATTGAAAACAATATTTGTTAAGATGAATGTTTGTAAGTGATATTTATTGAAATAAATTTTTAAAAATAATAATAATAATTAAATAGATTTAATTTTTATATAACACATATAGTTTTAAAACAATCCATAAATATTTGTCAGCACAGATGATCTTTGCTGCAATGGTGAAGATGGTGGGACGTATGTATGCATGATTAATATTCCCATATTTCAATGAACATTATATCATAAATTCATGTATTAATTTAACTCTCAAGAATAATTATTATATGTTTTGTATAATATTAACACTTTACATTCATTAATATAAACCATCTATGTGAGGCATTGATGAAAAATTGATCACATTGGTTTATGGAGTTTGTAATTTGCACGTATGCACATATGACATTATAATTTTATAATATATGGAAATTTATGAAGATAAATGTTATATTATATTTAATTAAAAATAAATATTACATTAATTTCATATATATACATAACTTCTACCATTACAATGCGCTAAAGTAGTTGGTGATGGAAAATGAATTTAATCATATAGCAAGGAGGTAGTCTCCTGTACACCCAAAGGATGGTTTCATTACACATTTGATAGATAAAGATATATATATTTGTTACTAAATAATCATAAAAACTCGTAATTACATGTAAAATACTATTTTATATTCATAGTTGAAGAATATTTGGAGGAAGGATTAAAAGAAATAAAACTAAAACATTTAGTTAACATTTATTCCTCTTCTTTAGAAAAGCTCCTTTTTCTCACCTGAAGACCTATTAGGCTGGTATTATTACTCTAATATAACATTCATAATATTTTAAAGGATTGTATAATGGTATTTTGGTAAGGAAGAACCAAAAAATCGTCCATCGTGTATGTATATGAGAGTTGATTGGGTGTAATTTTTTATGTGATGAGAGGGGTACTTTTGGAATTAATTGTGTTATTAAATTATGATTTGTTTATTTTCATTTAAAAATGATACCAAATTGATATAAAAAAATATAAGATTATGATTTTTGAAATTCGATCATCAGATTAAATCATGAAAAGTTAAAGTGATATTTTCACCATTAACATTTTCTTTTATCCCAGATTAACTACTATATCAAATACCATAATACCATCATTTATTACTCTTTGTATGTCAAGGAAATGTAATCTAGAAGTATAAGTTAAAAATACATTAATTTTTTTATTAGTAATACTACATCACATTATATTTGATGATGATAGTATTTTCTGTCATTTATAACAATATAATAAAATATTTATTTTTATAAAATATAATTATTTTCTTTTTAAGGATATGTGTATTAAAATTATATAATGTGCATCTGAATCATGGAAAATTAAACCAACATAACATTTATTCTATGATAATGAGGATATGGTCTGTATATAATTATAAAATAAAATTCATTTAGGTTTAGATATCATTTACACCTTCCCATTTTTATTTAACCCCTTTGCTTCCCAACAGTAACCATAAATGTGGTAATTAGTTTTTGAGTGTTACAGAGTTATAATATTATGTAAAAAGTGATATTTTTCTTATAATTTTGATAAGGGATAAAATTTTATAATATTTCACAATTGAATTTACCTATTTCAAGTGTTTTTGTGATTTTAAAAAAATTTAGGGGAAATTATCTAACAAAATATACTAATAACTTAATTTTAATAACTATTGAATAATTTTACTTAGAAAACAATATGAAAATAATGTAACCCAAATATAAACATTGATAAATAATTTAAACATTATATTTATCTTAAAAATTATTGTGAAAATAAAAATATCCAAGAAAATAACATTCTTAATGTTTTTAAAAACATTACATTATTTTTAGACAATATTCAAAACCACTATACTAGTGCAACACAAGATTTTAATGAAATTATTTAATAACTATAAATTGAAATAAAAATTCCATGATTAATTTTTATTTTCATTTTTAAAATAAATATATATATCTAAACATATTTGTTTATCGCTATAAAAAATTATAGATAATGAGAAGAATAAATTGAATTGTTTTTACGTTGTTTTTGAATTTATTATTATAAATGTTAGAACAAAAAGATGTATAAAAATATATCTTTATTATAATTTAATTATTATTATTTAAAATTAAAAATTAAAAAACATTAATCCAATTTTTCTAATGATTTTTATGCCGTATCGTGTCTATTTAATCCCTAATTAACTCATTTTACATTTACTCTTCTTATAAATTTTTTATGGTTACAATTCATTATAGCCTAAAAGAAAAACAAATTATTTAATATATTTGGTCCAATTGATTAATAATCTGTAATACATTTTTCAGGGTTTAATTACTATATTTATAAATATAAAATTCTAATATATCATCGTAATACACAAAGAAATTTGTTTTCAAACAAATGCATTTTTAATCATAATAATTCATTTGATTATATCTACATTTGAAATACATTGTTTTCTTTGATATTAATCTTAATGAATAATGGAAATTTTAAATTATTTTAGTTTATATAGAAAAATTAAAAATAAGAAATAATTTTTTATAATTCACTACAAAATAAATCCATTCAGAAAAATATAAAAAAGTTTAACTTAAGATAATTTTTTGATTCTAAATTCATAATTATGTCATTTATATGAACTAAAATTTCTTAATTATTTATAAATAATTTTTTAATTCACACACTAAAAGAATAAAAACCACCTTAAATAAAAATTTTCTTTTATTGAATGAAATGAATTAACTAAAAATTAGTGCTTATTTCATAATGATTTATCAATATGTTTTGATTTATTAACATTTTTTATAAACATCATAATGTGTTCAGTACTATTCATTCCCACAACATTAAGAAGAATATTTTAAATAAAACACATAAATATTAATATTTCATTTTTCATTAATTCTTGGTCTTGTGAGATGTATAAACTATTGAAGGTAGTGTTCTTTTATAATATTAGGATATAAATTCTCAACTCACCAAAAAAATAATGGATACAATCAATTATATCATGGTATTTTTAAATAAGGATTTAAAAATTTGATAAAACATCTATAAAAATAAAACATTGTTAAAAGGATTTATAATACATGATCTTCGAAATTTATAATGGATATTCAATGTTTGTTTATGATAAAACATAATTGGTTTTCAAAATAAGTGATAATTAATGAGAAGTGAAAATATCTACATGGATGAAATAAAAAATTACCAAATACTGAACAAGAGTGATAGATATTAGTTATCATATGAATGTGAATGATCATGATAATGTTAGTGAACAGAAGTCAACAAACCAAAGATGTGTGAAAATGTCCGTCGATTCATTATAAATGATCATAATTGGGTACAATTTATCTTCCCAAATCATTTTACACAATTTTATGAATTATTTTAACATACATAAAAATAACATAATTAACGACACTAATTATATAAGAAAAACCCAATCCTATTCATTTTAGTTCACAAGTTTTTTTTTTCTCCAAACAATTCATATTCTAGAATAATATTTCATGACCAAATCACTAAAATCAACATATACTAGATAAAATAATTCATAAAGGATAAAATATACCAATAATATCTTTAAATAAAAACCCAAACCAAAAAATCTATCAGAATGTATGATTATATTGAAACTGTATAAAATATTTATATAAAAAATAATTTATTAAACTAAAAAAATTCATCATTGAGAAAGAATTTCAATATAGATAATTAAATAAATAACCAGGTATCACATTTATCCTCTATAATGAACATATTAAATAACTTTTTCACCATATTTATAATATAAACCCATTATACATACATCTATAAAAATTTCATATCATTATTTCCAAACAATCCTTCATGTTAAACCTAATCGATACATATACCTCATCAAAATAATCTCTCTCCAATAATATGATTAACCTCCTCGAAATCCCATCACATAAATTCTATATTTTTTTATGCATTTAATCATATGATAAACCTTAACCTTATATAACCATGATTGTATCCATGACTGTTAAGTTAAATTGAAATGAAAATAAACTAATCACTTTTTTTATCTAAACACTTCTATGACACAGACAATGATGTCCTCAAATCCACTCTCTGAGATCCAATGACAGAATATAAATATTATATTTCTATTATCATACTGATAAACATGACAAAATTTTATCAATTATAATCCAAACAACATCACATGAAGTATTGGATCACATAAATATCAAATTAATTCTTAGAATAATAGTTTTATAGAAATAATAGAATCATTTACATAAAAACATGGTTACATAAAAAAGTGGTTCATAAAAATATGTATCAGCTCCCAAAATGGTCATCACATATAGAAATCGTTAATGTATCAACACAAATAAAAAATTTCCTAAAATACATGTTAAAATGAAACATGGTAAGGATGATATCAAACAATTAGTATGGTTATAAATAATAATTAATAATTTAATTCCATCATCAGGCATTGGATGACTAGAAGTTAATGATTACATAATCAAATTACATGTGTGTAAAAAAGTATAATTAATACACATAAATTCCTGGATATTTAATCATTTGACATGAAACAATGATTTAAAAATTGAATTATTAATAAAATTAATATTCACGATCCCTATTATATTAATCTTGATCAAATAAAACATTAAAAATCAATTTCATAAATATTGATATTGTGTTTCTATCTTTCACTATTATAATATTAGAACCATTAAATTTTGAATAAATAATATTTTCAACTTCTAACATACTTCAATAGAGAAAATAATCATTACAAAATACATTAGAGTTCTAAAATACACCCACCCATCATTTTTTTATAATCTGACCAACCTTCCTTGGGTTAGAATAAAACAACTCATCCTAGGTTTATAACTAAACCACCCACTATCATTAACAATATACATGAAAAATAAAATAATAATAAAAAATTAAATCCTTCGTATTTAAATGCAACAATAACCATTTCTCATTCATAGTGTGATTAACCAGTGGAAAAGAAATTATTTCCATGAGAATCACATTGAAACAATAATAAACCATCAAAAGAAAGAATACATATGGAGTCAACAAAATATATCCATTTTAGAGAATAATTAACATCATCTTTTTATTTTTTTTATTGAATAGAATAACATAAAAATCCAAAATACATTATTTAATAAAATTCATTTATACATTGAAAATAATTTTTATAATTTGAAAAAAATATTGTTAAAATACTTCTCTCTGAAAATACACATGGAATACTATGAGGGATTCTTCAACAAAATTAATATTCATAATGGAAGAAACATATGGTCATGTCATTAATGTAAAATATAAATAATTGTTTTAAAACATTTTATAATGATATTTAAATGATTCCCATGTGAATATGATAAAAAATTTATTTTATTAAAAATATCAAATGTGGTCAAATAACATGTAAAATAACAATTGTGAAACATTTTTGTAAAAGAATAAATCAAAAAATGTTTTAGAAAAAATTAATTTATATTGGAAATATATAAAATATAAGTGAACAAAAAAGATCTGTATAACATACTATCATTATTTTTAATGCATATTATTTCCCAAAGTGACATTGAATATAAATAGTATATAAAAGAAAATTATTTTGTAACATAAATCCTTTAACGCTTTAGTAACATTCAAATAAAATTTCATTGAATGAAGGTGTGTTTGATAGTTCTATATATAAATTTTATTCCATAATATAACATGAATTTTTTACAATGGTAATATGTATACTATAAAAATAAATAATTGGGTAAGAAATGAAACATGTCCCAAGATAATAAAATTGAGTTAATGAAAACCATTCATAATATCAAAACTATTGAAGTTTTAATTATTTAATGAATTTATTATGAGAACATAAGTAAATAAACATGAAACAATTATAAATATATAATAATAGAAAAAATTCCCAAAACATCATAGTATAATAATGTCAATAAAGTATAAGTATTACCTATATAATGGAAATTGTGATAAGAATCACATTCTACTTTGTATCATTAAATTCAAATCACATTGGATGAAAATGTTTTAATTGAATCATAAAACACAATGATGTTTGAAGGATTATTGATATAAAATTTAGTATGGTAAATATATATACCATGTAAGTTATATGAGTTTCATAACATTAAATCATGCCTTAAAGATGGGAAATTTAGAATAAATCCCTTACTTAGAGCCTGGGCATTCCATGTGTATCCTTTAACATCGTTATAGAAAAAAATTATTTACTTTTATTTTTGAAGAATCATTTTAAATGACTAATACCTTATCCATTTAGATTTTATTTCATTTATTATAATTAAATATATAATTACTTAATTTATTTTTCCAAACCATAGTTTTTTGAGGTCGGTGAGTCCATTATAAAAAATAAAATCAGTAGGAAAATCGTTGTTGAAGAGATAATTATTCTATAATCCACATAATAATAATTAGGAAATAATGATAATTTTAATACATTAACTATACTTTTAATGCTAACAAATATTTTTCATGCTATGTAAAATATGGTAGAATTAATGAGGTCGTAGGCCATACATATGCCGATGTAAGTTCCCATTTAAAAAGAAACATAGATAAAGAATGTAGTATTGCATTAATTTTTTGAATGGATGATTATTTAATAAATATATATATATTTATAAATATTTATATACATTTCTATATACAATCCTTATGATTTATTTATGAATAAATGATGAGATCGGTTCATGGATGTTGTAATCCAAAGGTTCAAAATAACAAAATTATCATTTTCAATGAATTAAAAGGGGAGAATATATATGATATATTATCATTCCAAAATGGCAAATATTTCATTAATATCATATATTTATATTAAATCTATCATTATAACTATTATTTGGTTGTGGGGATTGGAAATTAGTGACATCGATTCATGAGGATGTAGACTATCGAACACAAAAATGATTGATTCGTATCCAATTTGATACAAAAAAAGATTAATATAGGTTATTACAATAAAATAATAAATATTATATTATATGGAAGAAATTTTTTTAATTATTTCAATATGGTTTATGAAGATATTAAACATCTATAATAAGAATTATAAAAAACATTCAATTAAAAAGATATACATATTCTCTGGACATCCCCATTTACTTTACAACTTAATCCATCATTGGATGTTATTTTTCCCAGAATAAAACATCTTGAATTTGGTTATGTATTATATAAGTTTATTTGGGCTAGGATAGGATTATTTAAATGTTTCTTAATATGTAGATAAGAGATGAAAGGTGTGACATTTTTAATGTGTGGGGTGGGGCACTTTTTTAATTATGTTAACTATTCAATTAATATAAATTAATTTTCTAGGAAAAATCACTACATATATACATATTTCATATATATGATAATAATTTTATGAATCATATCTTCAAATAATATTTTTTCATGTTTAGATTATTTTCTTCTCTTATCATTTATTTAACCCTTTGTTAACGATTTTGGAAAATAATGTGATGTCAATATTTTTTGCACAGAATAGGAAATAAAAATTATATGAAAAGGAAAAGTGAAAAATAAGTGGATAATGGTTGATATTATAATCCATATCACATTCACAAGGATGAATAATTTAATTTTATGTGTTTAAAATAATTTAAAAAAATTGATAAAAAAACATTAATGTTATTTTTTGAAATTTAAAAAATATTATAATATTATAAAATAAAAACACTTCATTAAGGGTAAAAAAATAATATGGATTATAATATGATGAATAAATGGTATTAATATAATCATCTAACAAAATTTATAGAGTATGAAATTTAAATTTAAACCTCATCATTTTATTAATCCGACTCGTTAAACCATTGAATCCTTTAATGTGGAAATGACATGTTCAATATAAAATAAATTTCAACGTATAAGTTGGAAATTGGTTCATAAATGGAAATTTTATTCCATTATAGACTATTTATCATCCCAAAATTAAACATGATATACTTTCATTATCATTAAATAATTTAATAAAAATATATATGACATAAAACACTATAAATATCATTTTACAAACAATTTTGTTAATTTGAAATTGAGTGAAACATAATGGAAATTATATTTTAATATAATTCATTAATAAATCATTAATAATATATATATATATCTATTAAAAAAATATGGGACACTATAATGCTTCCAAAAAAATATTTCTTTAGGGATTTTAAAATAATTTACTAGATTTTCTAATGATTTATCAAGCATTGTTTAACATTTCATATGAATTTAATGTAATTATTTCAAAAAAATAAAATTAAACTGTGATGACTGAAAATTATAAGCCATATTTTAGAATACAACTTATACCCAAAAATATAATTTTTCACCATATTATCAGAAAATATGGTTATTAAAAGAAAGAAATTGACATGTTTTACATTCCAATTTACTTAAATATTATTAAGGAACATTTTTTATCGAAATATATTATAAATTTCAAAATCAATGTTAGATTAAAAAAATTCATAATTTATTATTTTGGAAACGTATGGATGATGTAGAGTCATATAATGAAAATAAAAAATGTTTTTAAATTAAATTGAAACATTATGACATTATATTTTACCGTAATTAACTAATTTTACCTTTACTTCTATGACCAATATTTTCTATTGTTACTACTTATAATGAAAATATAATAAAGATACATAGTTACCAAATTTATATTTTCTTATTCTATATAAGGATTCAATTTTTTATTTTTTTTCCATGAATTAGAATAAATTGATTTATTATAAATGCATAAAACAAAAAGAAAAATAATATTTAGAAATTTATTTTATTCTAAAAAGGAACATATAAGAAAATAATTTATAATTGTTATTAAAATATAAATAATTTGAGTATCTCTAAACAAAGGAAACATAATTTAATTTTAGATGAATTTCAAATAACAATGGAGGATTTAAATTAATTTATTTAATCACAAGTAATTATTGTTTTTCTAGAATCGGTAATTTCCACTATTCAATAAAAAATCAATCTCAGAAAAAAAAGATAATTTAGAAAAATGAACTCATATATTATATTCATTTTATTAAATAATATTTCAAAATTTTACCAAAATTAGTTATATTATTCTCTCACAAAATTAATGAAAATCAACTTAACAGAAAATATATATTATTTAAAATACAATGAGTTTATTAAAAAATTTTTTTATTAAAATAATGTATTATATAATTTTTCTTGAATATGAAATCTAGATATATTTTATAATTCTTGTAATCAAATTCAGAACCTCGCTTTTAACATAAAGGTCTTAAATATATCATTTATATATCAATAACTAATAGTTTGTTTATGATCGATGATTCATGTTGTATAATATATAAAATGTAGTATTATTTTAAAATATTAAGATGGTACATATTCCCTCTTTTAGTTCATCATATTGATGTTGAATGGATATACTAATGATTAATTTCATACCTATTGACCTCAGATTTCATTTCTGGGAATTGGAGGTAATTCTTTGATAAATATTAAATATAATAGATTTATGGACTCCATGTAATCTAATTAACAATTTATCATAATTTAATGAAATTAATTCCAAATATATATTATATAAAATATTAATAAAATGATAAGATTTAGTTAATTGATTATAAATTATACTTTTCTCATTGTAACCTTGAGAAGTCATCAGTAATCTCAGAATGAAATCCATAGAAATATTCTCCCATTTCAATTCTGGAATTAGGAAAAGATGATGCTACCCCTTTAGTAAATATCATTCAGATTTAATCATTTAAAAATTATTTCATTTCACATGTAAATAAAAAATATGATTCTTCACTCAATCCCATTAGAAAATTTCATGATGGTCTCGATAATTATTTTACTACCTTGATTAATAAAAAATGTTGATCTGTGAGCATTGATCAATAGATCATTCATAAAATTGCATTTACAGGAAACACATTACCTATATTAGAATACAAAAAAACTTTCTTTTCCAATAATAAATTTTGGAAACATACATTTCCTTACCAGTTCTAAATTTCCATGTGAATCACTACCTTCCTTCTGAACATTTTCAATCATTTCTGATAATGATTCATATATTTACATCTAAAAAAATAGATGGAGATTCTATTTTTAAAATATCCATGAAAATATGCCTAAAGTCAATAACCAAAGGATCGGGTTTGAGTCATATTATAGTTAAGTAATTTTATTCAAACTCAAGGAATTAGCTACATTGTTTTCCTTTATTGGATGGTAATTAATTATATAGTCATAATATTTTATCAATTTGGGACTTCTTCTTGGTATGGTTTTCAAATATTTTCGAGTGAATATATATTTAAAAAGATTATAGTTAGTATATATTTCATACATTACTCCAAATAAATTATGTCCCAAAATTTTTAAATATAACACTATAACCTCTTTCTCATGTTCATATGTATGCTATTTTTACTCACAGGGCTTTAATTTCACCAAATATTAAGTAATTTCTCAATATTTCTAAATTAAAACACACCGCAGCCTCAAATGTAATGTCCCCATGCCAGTTACCCAAATTCGGTGCATTATTGCGTAACATTGGCATGATAACAAAAGATCAAGTCTTGAAAGACCGATTAGTTTAGTATCCTTGGAAACACTAGATACATTCATAAGTCTTACATTACATCATAAAGTGAAAAATAACAATAACATTGTCTCCATAGTCCACACTTCTATCCCCTTCAATCTATCCTTATAGTTCAGTCATAAAATATTTCTTCACATACTGGAAAAAATAAAACATTGAAACGGGTGAGCTCAGATGCTCAGTAAGGATAACAATACAACAAAAGCTTTCATAAATAAAAATAAACATTTAATTCAATGTATAACTAAAACAAAAGCCTTTTAAACTTTAAATTCAGAATAATATGACAAAAGTAAAATAAAATAATGCCATTTACTTATTCACATGGATATTCTACTGGTCGAATAATCACATGCAATATCAATAACCACTTTCATAATGATGGAATGCATAATGCCAGACAATCATAGCCACGTAGCGAAGTACTCGTGCCAAGACTACAAATAAGATTTTTTCAAGGCCTCATGCCAAGACACTAGTTTGTCTCATGAGACCTACCGATGCATCGAGGAGCTATAGAGGGCTCCACCCATCACTTATTAAGTCCAATGCATGCCTCATATGAATAGGTTTAAACATATCATAAACCATAACATAATTGTATCACATAAAACATGCATAATGTAAACATAACATTTACACATTTCAATCACAAGATATCAACACATCACGTTGATATTATAAAAATCACTTTCGAAACCATTTTCAACAACAAAATAAAAGAAAATTAAATCTTTTTATTTATTTTTTTATTTAAAAAAAGTTATGGCTTGTAGAGGAATCCAAAACTCAAGAAATGGGAACAACGGTGGAGAATTCATTGTCGCTACATATGTTTGACAAAAAAAACATTCGTTTTTGTTGTTTCGTAAAGAACTTCCTATAAAAAGATTCTTTTTGAATAAACGTAAAAGTCAAATGTGTTTATACACAGTATAACAGAATGTTGTGTATAAAACAAAATATGCTTCAATGAAAGGAGATTGAGACGAAGTCCTTACAAAGACAATTATTTAAATAAAATAGATCTATTATGTGTATTCACTATAAGTACACATAAAGAAACAAAAAATACAAGATAGTACATAATAATGACATAATTTGAAAGTATGAGATTATCCCAAAGAATGGAAATTGGGTTAAGAAGTTCCCTTACCTCATGTCCGACTTGACTCAATCATTATTTAATCTCCTGAATAATAAACTAGAGTTAATTTATATTTTCTTAAGAACCTTTATCATGTTCATTGTTACTTTTATATCACTTATTACCATGTTATGAAAATTATGTAATTATTTATGTTAATAATAGTCATTTTTTCGATCATTGGTACTTGAATCAAAAATAAACTTTTTATAATTACAAGTTGTTCATGTGGTGAAATATCCATTATATATAGAATTCTATTCATGATGTAGATATCATATATATCATAAATATCCATTATATACATTTATTCATAATATTACGTAACATTTAGAGGTAAGAAATGAAATGCACCGTACATGGACACGGTAAGCCGTATGTACGCATGAACGCTACTTTCATTTCTATTTCGTATTTAATGGAATGAAATTATAATTATATAAAGTTATACTATAATTCCAGTATAATATTATGTATAATACCATATACTATATCCTTTATACAACCCACATATGGCAATAACGATTCAAATAACTTTGATTGGGCGGTAGTCCGCACTTACTAAAATAAAATTATCGCGTTTACCCATAATGGAAATCATAAAGGTATGCCATAGATGAAAAATACATAATAATAGGGAAAACAAAAACATAATATATATCATATATAAAAATAGCGTCATCATAATGTCCTCCATGAGAGGTTTTAAAAGAATATTGAACAATCATCATTTCATGAGGCAGTAATTCACCACGCACAGAAACAGAATGTTCTTTAACCATTAGACGAAGGTGTGTGTAAGTGTAAATAAAACCATTCTCATAAGAACATCCTAGTATATTGAAAATAATTATTTTGTTACAAATGAATGGAATAATAAGAGTTTAAGGGGTTGTAGAATCCAAATAAAACAAAATATCATAAGGGAAGACATTACCTTAAAATTGGGTAACTGTTTTGGATTTGAGACAAAAGATTACTTGGGAAGACTTCTGACCAAAGTGAGGCTTCTAGGAGTAAGAGATGGAATTTGAGAGAGTATTTGGTCAGAGTCTGGCTGAGCGAAATGGCTTTGATGGGGTGAATAAGGTGGTAGATGTGGGGGCCTTTTATAAGAGGAGAGGAGGGGCACTCTTGAAAAGATTGAAATTTTACTTTATTATGAAATGATTTTAGGATTCAAAAGGTACCACAATGATATATTTCAAGGATAAGGTGATAAGGGTTCTAAATCCATCCATCCAAT
Source organism: Viscum album (assembly GCA_963277665.1). Lineage (NCBI taxonomy): Eukaryota > Viridiplantae > Streptophyta > Magnoliopsida > Santalales > Viscaceae > Viscum > Viscum album. The sequence goes on along the minus strand of OY728135.1, from coordinate 1,586,585,154 downwards.
AGGCTTTGAACAAGTGTATGTCTTAGATTTTACATTATCCTCCATTTTATTAAAATCGTTAATTAATGAGGTAATCGCTGCATCATCATGGGGTCATAAAAAAATTAGTTTATTTAATGCCTAAAAATTATAAAAAAAATTATCATTATGTAGGAAATATTTTTGTCTTTACAATGAATTTTTATAGTCGAAATGTTACCTTATACAACCCCATGTAATAATTGTTTTAGTAAAACAACTCATGTTTGTGACAATTTTATTTTTACTTTAAATAAAAAGTTATTATTGTCATTTTCTTACCCAAGTGGAACCATGGGGTCCCCAAGTTGACCCATGGATTGTCTGGGTCGGATATGACTCATCCAATAAGTGTAGGACATGTGTCAAGGTCATTTCATATTATTATAACATTATCTTTTCCTTAAATTTCTTTAATTACCTTTAATCGCGATTAATTAAACTAAAATGTTACTATTCGCCAAAAAATTATTTTAATCCAATTGAACTATATTTTAACTCATAATGAAAACCATGTATGTTGGTTTTTTGAAAATAAAATCACAGAAGTGGTAATGTTTCATTTAAATGAAAAATCAGTTTTTAACTATCACTTAGTGGTTTCACTATTAATCAAAAATTGATGTTTTTCAGAACAATGCCAAATATTCAACCTAAACTATAATTGATATTCCAAATTAAAAAATGATGTCTATTTTACAAAATTCCAAACATATAAGTTGCGTTAATTAATTTTATAATTAATTTCCACTGTCACAACAAATAATGTTTTTTAAGAAACAATATATATCAAAAGAGTGACAATTGTTTATGTCCAATTTCAAAGTGAAATTAATTCTATTGACCACCATTGGATAAAATGGTAAAAATATATTATCATTATACATTAAAACCACTCCATAGTATAATTTATCACTATAATTTATTTTGATTAAAAAGTTTATTTTAAGTATTTTTCACTATTCATAAAAAATTGGAATTTCTAAGAAAATTACAAAAAATTCAACTTAAGATAATTTGGATATTCCGAATACAAAAATTTAGTCCATTTTAAAATTTAAAATTTATATAATTTCAAAATGTGGGTATTACTATTCATAACTGCTACTTTGATTGGTCGGGGTGTGTTAAAATCTCAAACTTGCGTACAATGGAAACTATTGCATTATTGAAAGAGAAGTGTGTCGTGAAAGATTGGGGTGTTACATTCTCCCCTCCTTCAATAAATTGCGTCCTCACAATTTGAAAATGTTATTCGAAAATAAAAGGTTGAAAATAGAAAATACCTTTGTGGAAAACCCACATTGGAAATAGGACTAAAAAAATATAACATTAAAAGAAAAAAAGACAAGTACAAAGGTCACCTGAGATAGCCCATACTAGGATTATATGAAAATATGGATATGGAGGAAAAACAAACCATCAAGGTATGATGGAGAGTTGTAGAAAATAGGATTATGGGAAAGTTAACTACAAGAAAATCACAAACTTGTGATTAGTAAAATGGTCATTGAATCCCTAGTTGGAAAAGATAACCAACAAAGTTTTTGTTTTAAGTTACCTTTCATAAAGTTGGGGAATTTATTTAAGAGACTTACTAAGAACATAAGGAAATATACTTACTTTTCATGTATACTTTTATTTTTGAATAAATTTTTACCCAAAACCCATCTTTCACTCCAAATGAAAACAGAACTTAAAAATATTCTATTTATCCTAATTTTATAAGGTTACAAATAATACCACATACCATTTAGATGAGGAAAAGTATTTTGTAATAATTAGGGACTTCCTGTAGGCTAGTGGTATCTAATAAAGGCCTATCTCTCTATGGTTGTGGGTTCGATTCCTACAGCTTTGTCCGACGTGACGGGTTATCCCCTGACCTACAGGTTGTCCTTTTCCTAAAACTATAGTATTATAATATTTCAAAAATAATATTCAGAAATGTTTTAACCTAAAACAATACTATACAAGGTTCAACTTAATCCATTCCAACCATTAGAGTTATCCAAAATACTTCTGTCCAACTCACAATCCAAATTTTATAATGAAGGTAAACATAATGAAGATCCTTTTTTTGCATAACAACATGTGACCACCTTTATCATGTATTATTTTAAAACACTACAACATCCTAAATTACCATAAATCCTTATTGATTACATTCATGATCCCTTATTCCTTATATAATACTAGATATACTCTTTCTATCAAAAAATGTATACAAATCATTAATCAGTTTCAAGGAAGTTAAGAATATCCAATATAATTTATCCAAATCAATCATGTATTATTCCAAAATAACTATCTTGGTATCAGAACCATATTATGTGTTATATTTCTCTTAACCATATATTTTCTAAAAATTTAACCTTCTATTGATTCACTTTTCGTGGTTCCACACACTCTCAAGTCCTTGATGAAATAGTACTGCAGAATAATCCTTATATACTACATAATTATTATAACCAGTACATCATCGATACAACACTCAAATGACATAACTCATTAATTAAAACATAATAACTATAATCATTCCTCATCATCTGTGGTAGTATCATAACTAGATTATTATCCAAAAACATCATTTGAGGTATACTCTGATGATTTGGACATTGGTTTGCCTAGTGTCCCCTCTCCTTGCAGATAAAGAATTGTATATTTGAAACATTTTTTTTAACATTGCAGTCATGCACTTGGTGTCCTTCTTCTCCACACTCATAACAAACTCCAATTCCCTTCAGGCAAGTTCCAAGGTGTTTCTTCCCACGGTTATCATATATTGGAAAATTCTTCTTTCCCATCATCTCTTTATCAATAATTCTCTCTTCGATCCTTTTCTTCTCCTGCTTCACTTCAAAGCCATAGGACTCAGAAAATTCTTTAGTTATCATATAAAAACATGATACTATATCTTCATATGTTGAGAACACATAGGAGACTATTTCCCTTATAAATATTGGCTTAATACCGTGAAAGATACGATCCTTCTTACTCTTTGGATCATATGTATTGTTAGAGTTCACATTCCTTCTACTGTGCGCCATTTCTAAACAAGGACATAAACTAGATTACATTATGAATCAAAATAAATAATTCCATACTTGTAAAACACATAACATAAATTTAACTATAATCATAAAAATGTTTTCTTTGAGGAAATATATACTCATAATCCCTTCATAATTGTTTATAAATAAAATGAGAATTATCCTAATCATATCCCCCAGGAGTGTCGTAACCAAGAGTGCAGCAAGGCCCATTGTCATGCACCGGTTCCCATTTGAGTCTAGCTCAAAGCGGTGTTTTCAAGTTTTACCCCTAGGTACATCTGTGCCAGAGCCGCCTCTACCTTCTCATATATAGATAGGGATGTATTGCTCAGAAAACTCACAAAATCACTATAATACTGATATTTAGGAAGTTCTTCTATACTAATCCTCAAAGTCTATCTTTGGGATATGTGCTCTAATCAGATTTTTTCTAAATCTAGCTTCCATGGTTAGTACTAAACTGCCTCTAATACCAACTGTAATGCCCCGACCCCAGTTACCCAGAGTCGGTGCATTATTTCGTAACATTGGCATGATCACAAAAGATCAAGTCTTGAAAGACCGATTAGTTTAGTAGAATTGGAAACACTAGATACAGTCTTAAGTCTCACATTACACCATAAAGTGAAAAATCACAATAACATAATCTCCATAGTCCACACTTCTATCAACTTCATACTATCCCTATAGTTCAGTCATAAAATATTTCTTCACATCCTAGGAAAAATAAATCATTTAAAGGGGTGATCTCAGATGCTCAGTAAGGATAACCATACAGCGAATGCTTTCATAAATAAAAATAAACTTTTAAGGAAATTTATAAATAAAACAAAATCCTTTTAAACTTGAACTTAAGAATAATATGGAAAATTTAAAATTAAATAATTCCATTTACATATTCACATAGATATTCTACTGGTCGAATAACCACATGAAATATCAATAACAACTTTCATAATAATGGAATGCGTAATGCCAGACTATCATAACCATGTAGCCATGTCCTTGTGCCAAGACTACAAATAAAATTTTTTCAAGGCCTCGTGCCAAGACACTAGTTTGTATCATGAGACCTTCAAATGCATCGAGGATCTATAGAGGGCTCCACCCATCACTTATTAAGTCCAATGCATTATTCATATGAACAGGTTTAAACATATCATAAACCATAACATAATTGTATCACATAAAACATGCATATAGGAAACATAACATTTCCACATTTCAATCACAAGATATAAATACAACACATTGATATAATAAAAATCACTTTCGAAACCACTTTCAATACCAAAATAAAAGAAAATTAAAACATTGTATTTATTTTTTTATTTAAAAAAAAAGATGTGGCTTGTAGAGTAAGCCGAAACTCAAATAATGGTCACAACAGAGGATAAGTTGTTGTCGCCGCATACGTATGAAAAAAAACATTCCTTTTTGTCGTTTAGTAAAGCTCTTCGTATAAAAAGATTCATTTTGAATAAACGTAAAAGTCAAAGGGGTTTATACACAGTATAACAGAAAGTTGTGTATAAAACAAAATATGCCTCAATTAAAGGAGATTGAGGCGAAGTCCTTACAAAGATAATTTTTTAAATAAAATAGATCTATTATGTGTATTCACTATAAGTACACATAAAGAAACTAAAAATACATGATAATACTAATAATGACATAATTTGAATGTAGGATATTAACCCAATGAATGGAAATTGGGTTATGAAGTTCCCTTACCTCGTGTCCGACCTGACTCGATCATTCTTTAATCTCCTGAATAATGAACTAGAAATAATTTATATTTTCTTAAGAACCTTTTTCATGTTCATTATTCCTTTTATATCACTTATTACCATGTTATGTACATTATGTAATTATTTAAGTTAATAACAGTCATTTGGTCGATCTTTGATACGTGAATCAAAAATAAACTTCTTATAATTACATGTTGTTCATGTGGTGAAATATACATTATATCCAGAATTTTATTCATGATGTAGATATCATATATATCATATATATCCAGTATATACATTCCTTCATAATATTACGTAACATTTAGAGATAAGAAATGAAATGAACCGTTCATGTAGACGGTAAGCCGTACGTACGCATGAACACTAATTTCATTTCTATTTCATATTTAATGGAATGAAATTATAATTATATAAAGGTATAATATAATTCTAGTATAATATAATGTATAATACCATTTACTATATCCTCTATACAACCCACATATGGCATTAACGAGTCAAATCACTTTGAGGGGGCGGTAGTCCGCACTTTCTAAAATGAAATTATCGCCTTTACCCATAATGGAAATCATAAAGGTATGCCATAAATTAAAAATACAGAATCATAGGGAAAAAAACAAAATATATATCATATATAACAATAGTTTCATCATAATTTCCACCATGAGAGGTGTTAAAAGAATATTGAACAATCATCATTTCGTGAGGCAGTAATTCTCGACGCACAGAAACAGTATGTTGATTAACCATTAGACGAAGGTGTGTGTAAGTGTAAATGAAATGATTCTCATAACAACATCCTAGTATATTGAAGATACTGGGTTATTTACAAAATAATGGAATAAAAGGAGTTTAAGGGGTTGGAGAATCCAAATAAAACAAAATAACATAAGGGAATACATTATCTTAAAATTGGGTAACTCTTTTTGATTTGATCCCAAGGCTTCCTTGGGAAGACTTCTGTCCAAAGTGAGGCTTCTAGGAGTAATATAGGGAAGTTGGGAGAGTATTTGGGTAGATTTTGGCTGAGCCAAATTTCTTTGATGGTGTTAATAAGGTGGTAGATATGGGGACCTTTTATAAGAGGAGAGGAGGGGCACTCTTGGAAAGATTGAAATTGTACTTTATTATGAAATGCTTTTAGGATTATAAAGGTCCCACAATGATGTATTTAGAGGCTAAGGTGATAAGGGTTCTAAATACATCCATACAATAGGATTTGGACAACTGTAAGTCTTATATTTTACATTATCCTTCCATTTTATTAAAATTTTTAATTAATGAGGTAATCACCGCATCATCATGGTGTCATAAACAATTTAGTTTATTTAATGTCTAAAAAATATAAATAAAAATTATCACGATGTAGGAAATCTTTTTGGCTTTCCATTTAATATTTATAGTCGAAAAGTTACCTTATATGACCCCATGTAATAACTGTTTAAGTAAAACAACTCATGTTTCTGACAATTTTATTTTTAATTTAAATAAAACGTTATTATTGTCATTTTCTTACCCATGTGGCTCCATGGGGTCCTCAAGTTGACCCATGGATTGTCTTGGTCAGCCATGACTCATCCAATAAGTGTAGGACAAGTGTCAATGTCATTTCAAATTATTATAACATTATCTTTACCTTAAATTTCACTAATTACCTTTAATCGCGATTAATTAAACTTAAAAGTTACTATTCACCAAAAAATTATTTTAATCCCATTGAACCACATTTTACATCTTAATGAAAACCATAATTGTTATATTTTTGAAAATAAAATCACAGAAGTGTTAATGATTCATTTAAATGAAAAATCAATTTTTAACTATCACTTAGTGGTTTCACTATTCATCAAAAATTGATGTTTTTCAGAACAATGTCAAAAATTCACCCTATGGTATAATTGATATTCCGAATTCAAAAATGATGTATATTTTAAAAAATTAAAAAAATATAATTTTCATTAGTTAATATTATAATTAATTCCCACTGTCACAATAAATAGCATTTTTTAAGAAACAATATATATCAAAAGATTGGCAATTGTTTATGTCCAATTTCAAAGTGAAATTAATTCTAATGACAAACATTGTATAAAATGGTAAAAATAAATTCTATTTATACTTTAAAACCACTAAATAGTATAATTTATCACTATTATTTATTTTGATTAAAAAAGTTGATTTTAAGTATTTTTCACTATTCATAAAAAATTGGAAGTTCTCAGAAAATTACAAAAAATTCAACTTAAGATAATTTGGATATTCTAAATACAAAAATGAAGTCCATTTTGAAATATAAAATTTATATAATTTCAAAAAGTGGGTATTACTATTCAAAACTGCTACTTTGATTGGTCGCGGTGTGTTAGAATCTCAAACTTGCGTACAATGCAAGCTATTGCATTATTGAAAAAGAATTGTATCGTGAAAGCTTGGGGTGTTACATAAAATATAAAGAATCTGCATTGGTTATAATGTAAAAATAACTTTATTTTATTACTATAACCATTTTAATAAATAAAATTGTTTTTATGTCATGAAAACATTCAATGCATTCCTTTTTACAAATGAACTTAGCTGATTTTCATGTTAAAAAGGTTGTTTCTCTAGTTTTCCAGGAAATATATTCAAATGTACTATAGTAATTGAATGATAAAATAATATTACTAAAAAATACATATCATTTGTAGTTCCTTTCCATTCAATAACAATATTAGTTATACTAGGATGAAAAATTATTCAATATTTATTATTGATATATCCATGGAATGATGTCATATACTACAAAAATTGACACACACTAAAACTTCCATATTATTTTTTCAGTATTGTTTTATAGATAAATAATTATATATTTTATAATTATCATCTTAAAATTTCCAATACACCAAATTAATATCAATGAACTCAACCAAAAAATTCAACCCAATATATATGGGAAAAAATACTATTTTAAATCCATGATAAAATCAGGAAAATTCATTAACCCAAAGATAAAAAACTAAAAAAATATAATAGATATTAAGAAACTTTTACATAGGGATATTCTCCTCATTTACCTTCACCAAATTTTACCAGAACCAAAGATCATACTTCCAAAAAACAATGATTTCCATAGAGATGACAAAAAACACACTAATTTGTGGTAAAAAAATTATTTTTAACAGTAATGCTATTCAATACTGTATAGTTAATGTATCACCTCACTGAACAATCTTTACTTATAAGGAATAAAACTTTATCACCCCATAGTGAAATGATAAGAAAAAATTAACTTTTATAAATTAATTATTATAACTATATTTTCTGTACTAGAAGTTATACATGAAACAATCTGTAATGATATATTGAAATGAGATTGACATGAGGATCTAAGAGAGATGAAAATTCAACTTCTTGGTTAGTTATATAACAGAGAAAAAACATTAGGAAAAACAGTTTTATATTATTTTCCAAAAAAACATAATTAAATTTAATAAATACCATTTTTTATAATATGATAATGATTAAATTCAATTCCATCTTATTAAAAGTTCTCAACATCATGAAATGTTATCAAAGGTATGAATTGATTAATATTTTCCAAAATAAACACACATCAAAAAAAAAATATTATTTATAGGTACAATCAATATTAGAAATAAATAATAGTTGTTAATACATACCTATAAAAACATAAAATTCTGCAACGAAAATTCAGTAATGGATGTAGGGGAAAACCATCCATTGATAGAAATATGATTATCATAACAGATTCCTCTCCAATTAATACTACCCATAAATATTTTTTACAAAATATTATACATCATTTATTATTGTGAAATTTCCAATTGACATATATATTTCAATGAATTGAAATATTGTTTAGACCCTGAATCAAACAACACAATATCATAATTATTATAATCAACTAATATAAATATTTCAACATCATTTATTATCCCAAAATCTTTCATTGTAGATGAAATTTATTTAACTAGACCATTGTTCTTATAGTGTTGCTACTTCCCAATATTTGGTCACTTCTTCATACACACATCCACAAAATGATTCATCATGTACCAATGAAAACACATTGATGACTTCTTATCAATGTTAGTCTTATTAAAACTATGGTATTTTTCATTACAATTATGAGCCATATTCTCAAACATACCACCTTTGAATAACTTCCTAGGTCTCATGGGAAATTAGACACAATTAGTTTTATTACATAGATCAGAAAATGAAAACATCATTTTATTGCTTTTATATTTCATCAGTAGATCACCTATTTCTTCAACCCCCATTTCCCATTTATATGATATATATAAATGAACACAAGATCACATTAAAAATATATTTCATCCTTCTCAACAAAAAAAATTTTCTTATAAAACATTTATTCGCAAGAGGCTATGTATCTTATGTATTAAGGATTTAAACCCCTAAATATTTTAAATCACGTTCTAGATACAATTTACCTTGTAATAATCCATTAATGTGATGTTTTTGTTGTAAGAAACCATTTAATATTCCATATTTTTATATAATTCCATGAATTATGTTTCCATCTATAATCAAAATATCTATTAGAAAATACTTCTCAAAGAAACTATTATAAATTTCTTTCAATTACATTACACCCATATCTTCTATTTTTTATTTTCTTAACCATTGGAAGTAAGATATCATTTCCCTCATAACATGGTAAATTGAAAGAGTTACCATTGGATTAATGAAAACATGACTTTAAATATATTTTCCATGTTGTTAATTCATCCCTCAACTACAACTACGTCTGAAAATAAATTTAATGATTGATTGTGGTGTCTTATTAATTTATCCCCTATCCACATGTTCCCTTATTTTAGATATAGTTTCTCTATATAATAGATGAAACCACCATATATATCATGTGTCAACATTTCTATCACAGAATGAAAAATTATTTAGTTCAATTTCAAACTATTCTAGTTTTCCGATGTTAAAGGATATTTTCATCTTTGTACCATCCTACATTATCATACCTACTCTTATTGTGAGAAAGATACTAAAAAAACAATTTTTATATTAAAAAACTTGTAACTTTCAATGATTTATCTTGATATTTAGATATGATGTTAGATTATGTTTTTTTACATATATTATCATAAATTAAAAAAAATTCTGATAATATCCTCTTATACCAAAAATAAGGTCAAGGACTTTAAATATCTATAAAATCTATTTTTATATAAGAATTAATTTTCAATAATATCTAGATATATTTTATTTTTAAACATTTTTAGAATTATTTTATAACCATAAATTTAAAAACAATATCCCATCACAATGTCTCCACAACTCATTCTTTCCATTTTTCTAAATATAAAAACCATTTATGATATAATAATTATTTTTTTCATGAAATATCAAATAAATATTAATCTTATTCACATACTTGTCTTTACTAACAAATAAGTAGTAGTTAAAAGACTTTTTAAATTTGGCAATAGAATACAAAGTTTCTGAGATACATATAAAAATAAATAAATAATATCATTTCGTGATGAATACTCATAAAAAGTTGACTTTAAAAAATAAACATTGAACAAAAAATATAAATTATATTCCATAAATAATCAACATAACTTCCCATGTAACATCACAAAACATATAATAACAAATATTAATTAAAAAATACCAATAAATTTTTCATTAAAATAAAAAAAAACTAATAAAAATTTATGTATTTAACCATTAATAAGTAGAATAAACACCCATTTAAACATATACTAATTACATTAAATTGATAAATGATAATATATATATATATATGAACTCATAATAATAATAGATAAATAATTTAGGTAACTTGGGATTTCTTTTTCATATCATTTTTTTAATCACAATTACAACTGGAATAACATTACTGATATATTCTAATAAGATCCAAGGATAATACAAACCAATTAACTCATTACCATTACCCATATAATTGTAGATATACATTAGGCTCACACATTATCGTATTATATATTGGGATCACCCATTATCATAAGATATATCATCAAAAAATTTATCATAATCAATTACCAAGAATCATTACATAAAAATAAAACTTGAAGTCTAAAATTTCTATCATAATAATAATAAAAATAATCTTTGAATCCATATGAAATAAATTTTAGGATTTATAAATAACAATTCAATTTAAATTAAATTTTGGAAATTCCAAAAATAAAGTATTCTGATTTTCATTTTTTATTCAAAAAGTTCCTCATAAGAAACATAAAAAGTTACCTTTGGAAATAATTTGATGCAATTTAATAATTAAATATATATATATATATAATGTAAATTTTAATTAAATTGTGTCCATGTAATTATATTCATAAAATAATTTAATGAATATTGATAAGGAATAAAATTATTTATAAAAAAATCGTTAAATATTTTAAAACACTTTTAAAGGTAATTTTTCCGTTCACTCGAGTCTAACAGGTTATTTACATTATTTTTCGTATATAACCAAAAAATATTTTAATTATTTTATTTAATGATTAATTTTTTAAATATTATTATTCATTTTATTTAATTTATTACAGTTTTATATCCAAATATTTTATAAATAAAAATCACATCAATCCTTTTGATGATATTTGACTCATAGTTTAAAAATGAATCTCGTATGTTGAATATGGTCAAAGGATTTATTATTACTTTATATATAGAATAAAAGTCATGAAATAGATATTCATTATATATTAAAATAAATCATTCAATCAATTTTCTTGAATAGATCATTAATTTCCTCACTTCATGTTGTCATTATTCTCATATGGCCACTCATTTTATCCAGAAAAAAATATTCTTCTTTATAGTTTTCATTATAGTGTATAATTACAAATATATATATATATATATATATATATATGTTTTGGATGAGGATGTAGTATCTTTAAAAATATTATTTTCTATGAAACAATCCAATTATATATTCATATTTTTCAAATATCCCATACATATCATTAAATACATCAATGAAAAAAATAAACATTCTTCATTACTAAATAATTAAATCATAAAAGTTCTTTTTTTATGATTAAGTGATTTATCATCCTATATTTTTTCATTAAAAACATATTTTTAAGTTGAAATAAAATTTCCATAAGATTGAAAAATATTGTTATATTCATATTTTTAATGAAAAAACAATTCCTATAATGTAACTATCATTTTACTAAACCACTATACTATTCATTAGTTTTAATTTTTCAAAATATTCATTTCAAAAACCATTTTGACCTCAATTAAAAGAATCAAAACCCGTGATACATCGCAGAAATTCAATTTTATTATATACATTTTTGATGAATTTTTATTTTCATGCATAATAGGGCCTTTTTTATCAATACATTACTTTTAAGAAGAATGTGTATTCTAAATTGTCTATTTTAAGTGTTATTTTATTCATTAATTTTACCTTTTTCAAGACATCAGGATTTTCTAAATATATTGTGCAATATTTATGAATTACTTAATAATATAAATGTTTAATACAATAATATCCATGTCTTGGACATGACACAACACAATTTTATTTCATTCATTTATCACATACTACATTCAATTAATTAAAGATATAAAAAAAATTTATATAATTTTGTCCATCAAATATATTTTAAGACATTATCATTTTTTCTCATATATAACACTCTTCATATTTAAAAATAATTAAGTAGTTATTCTCATTAATGAGAATGTATCATACATGTAAAATACTTAAGGGAAAATAAACATCATTATTTCTGAATTCTAACTTATCTAATTAAACCATATTGAAATCATTTTATAATCTGAATATTTCACTAAATTAATAACCACAGAGATTATACTAAATTTTATTTTTTATTATTATATCCATTTTATATTTAAGTATCATTTTTTCGATACAACTTGAATCCTTTTCATTATTCATTGAATAAAAATATGTGATTGGATCATTTGAATCTATTATTATAATGAACATATTCTCACCGACACTAGATATTGAAAAACTTATATTTCTCCAAATAGTTGATATTTTATAGGTAAGGGAAAAATAACTCCAATAATTAATGAGAGATGAATTATTTGTTGAGGACTATGATGAAAAAAAATACCTAACAGGAAATTTAAAAAAAATCATTTTTGAATCATCATTGGAGGAACAATATTTAAATTAAAATTTGACATATTCAAACATTGAATAGTTATTAGTGATATAAAATAGAAATATAGTAGGAAAAAATAAAATGTAACATTCCATATAATATAACTTTTCTACTTTATAAGACTTTTGAAAATGTTAACATAATTTATTCAAACATCACATTGACATCAAAATATGAATCTAACAATTAAACCTGACCTTCATGTTATTTTTCAAATCATTTTGAGGACAATTAATTATTCATATAATTAAATGATATTTCCACCATGTTTGAAATATTATTCTCCAATGTATAATATTCTATCATTTCCTATGAAGAAAATATGTTTTCAAACTCATCCAAAAGAATTGTGTTAATATGTTGATCGTCTGAAAATGAAATAATAGAATTAAATCATTTGGGTAAGGTTAGATGAATATCATTAACCACATTTAACTCTTATTATGAATTCATTGATTCACCCCCCTTTATCTATCAAAAAATATTTACCCATAAACTGAAATATTTTTAATGTTGTATTGTTAACATTGAAATTTCAAATATATATATTTTATATATTATGAAAAATTCATTTTTATAGTAATGATAACTATAATATAGAAACCAATTACCCAAATGTTGGGATAATATGTCATTTTTTACATTATTATCAATCTAAAAATTCATCATATCATCTGAAGTCAATTTATCTTGATTTTTAATTATGATAAAACCACATGTCATAATTTATAAAAAAATGATACATAATAAATATAAGTAGGCTTCTATTTTTTCTATCAAAAAATTGTAATATTTCCATTAAAAATTGGAGTTACATTTTTCTAATAAACTAAATATTATGAATGATATATGATATTGTATAAATTTAAACACAATAATTAATTAATATATTCGAAAATAAAACTACGAAGATTCTTTGATCTTGGAAGAGAGAGGAAATATCAAATTCTATCAATGGAAATAATCATTAATGCGGTAAAAATCTTATATATGAAAATTTTGATGAAACCTAGGTTTCTCTGATTCCACCTATGATTGATCTAAATGTTTTCTTGTTTTATTCTATGGGGGTGAATGCGTAAATAATATTTTATTTTCACTTTTATAATTTTTATAAAAAATTATTTCAACCAATTTTTAATGTGAATGATCTCAATTGGATAACTCTTGCATTGTGAGGATGGTAAATAGAAAATGGAAACCAAAATTTCTTGACTTCTAACAAATAATTTAAAGGTACCCCATATAATGACCTTGAAAAACCTAAAACTACATAGTACATGATAATTTCAACAATGGATACAATCAGTATTGTTTTTCTATAAACTCATAACATATGAATGAAAAAAATCCTCTCAAAATTTATCTAAAAAATTTACATTATTGTAACATACATTATATGAGGTTGGAATAATCATTACTCCAATGATTTTACTTTCTTCGGAAAATGCATTGTTACCCAATAAAATCAACAATTTTTAGGAAAAGTTTGAATAGTTTTATTACTCGATGAACAATATTGGTGTGATTATTACAAAAAAATTGTACATGTTATATCATCCCACATTCTGGATCTATCTCAAATTGAAATATTATGAAGGTTACATGACCTCAATCAAGCCTTCCAATTTACCAGAGTCATCCAACTAGTAATAGATGTGTGATATGTATAGTGGCGACACTATACCCCTAGGTACAATTTCACATTTTACTACATTTAAACACAATAAATAGCTATAATCAGAGTAATAAAGAAAATTGAAAACCATGTAACATTCAATTGGGAATTAAATAGTTCGAAACAAATAATTAAAAAAAATCTATATAATGGAATATTGATATATATCTAATGTTAAAATGAAATCAAATAAATTAATAGAAACATATGACATAATAGTGTAAAAAGACACTAGTCTTGAATCCAATGTTATCCCTGTCTCTAAATAGTATCCCAACATGAAATCAACAATCTGCAACACGTCCCCTTTTCCTTTTCCAAACATGCATCCATGTATTCTTCTGAGGTACTAAGCGAATGATCGAATAGGGTATGAGTAAAACATATTTGGTCAAAACCACTATGTCTAAACAAATCCACTCTGATAATAAGTTTATGTAACAATAAAAAATAGATGAATTAATTTTTCAATTAATACAATACATCAATAAAATTTATCCATTACCGTTCCGTAATTTCTCTACCCATGTATCACAACCATTCCAACCAAAAAAAGATATCAATGGAAAGAGCACATAAATCATGGATGAGCCCTCTATATAAGAATTTTAGCATATGACTAGGCATAGTCCAATCAATATTAATTTTACAACATCAGACTGGGAAGATCCTTCTTAATGTAAGTATTATATCATGGGACTAGGAAAATCCTACTCAATATAAGAATTACATCATGGGAATGGTCAGAGACAAATCAGTATAAAAATTACAACATAAATCACAACATATGTCAAATAAGAAAGGATATTGCAATATCACATCATAAGTCTCAAGGATTAAATATGAAAATTAACAATTTTCATTCCATTATAAATTCATTTATATTTTAAACTATCATACATCATATCAATAATAAATAATCCACTTCCATTGGATTCTATATCATGATATCCCCAAATATATTATCTCAGGAAAAACACCGTTCAATCCATTTCCCAATATCATATAAAAAATATGTTTCACTCACCCCATGGGTAACCCTATTCTATGTCTCTATCAATTGGATGCAAATGGATATATGGAATAATATAATTAATAATTTAATTTTATTAATGATAATGTTTCGGTTGTGAAATAACAATATTCCATAATTCGAAAAATTATCAAACCATAGGGTAATGGTTTAGACCCCATACATTTAAGAAGACAATTTAGCCACATTAATAATAGTTAATGGAAATGAAAATATAGAAGAGGGAGATTAATTGAGGAATCCTAGATCAGAAAAAAATTCAAAAAAGTTTCTATATAAGAGGTGAATTAAAAAAATGCTTCCATTGATGAATGAGGAAATTTTATGAAGTATAATAAAAGGTGAAATACCATGGATCAAACACTAAACCATAAAATATAGGGTTGTTAAAATCACGTTATAAAATCTATGATTCACCCTGGTATTGAGATGTGGGGCTTCACAAATTGGAGGACAGAGAAACAAGTCAACGACACTATTAGAAATTATTGTTCATGACACCTAATCTTTGTGTAATCTATTTACATGTCGTGTTTTTATTTTTAATGGGTTAAACTAAGAAAACCATTGAATAAGTATAATTTTAACCATTTTCAATTTTTAAATGACATGAAAATTCTAAAAAATATATATTCACATCATGATATACACTAGTTCATAAAACCAGTGTAAAGGTCAAGAAGGCAGTTATCAGACTAGATTATCGATAGTAGATCAAAACACCTTCGAGTAATTTCCATACATGGAAAACCCTAATAAGACCTTTTTAATAATATTATAATGAACCCATTAATTAAAATAATCATTTATCCATGAACATAATATAAACTACCCTAATAAAATATCCAAATATATAAAAATACATAACCACATTGGTCAAATGAAAAACTAAAAATTTGATATAACTGAAAAATATGGGAACTCTCAACCCCCCCACTATATAACTTATCAATAACCAGATGTACCATGAATCACCGTGGGGTCTTGGAAAAAATGGTTGGACACTATTCTCACACATCAAACACCCTCTCCAAGGTCTTCAAATGAACACACCCGTGATGCCACACCACTTGAACCATTGTTATAGTCATATATAGGGGATATTTCCCACTATGGTCCACAATCCATATTTGAATATCCTCAATGGCTGCACCAATAAAAATCATGAAGCCCTCGATGAAAAGAAAATGAAAAGGTTCTAGGATAATTTCTTCAATTCCATGGGATGTGAAACAGATCATGTGTCACTCTATAAAACCATAGAAGTGAAAATTTATTTGCCACAAGATATACCCTATCCAAAATATGAAGTGGTCTAACAAACAATAGAGAATTTATTCCATGTATCATGATGTATCAATGAACTAATCTAGGAAACACCACAGGGAAAACATAATGAGTAACCTCAAACTATAGAGGTCATCTCTGATGGTCATCATACATTCTCAACACATTCTATGTGATCACCAACCACCTCCTGATCAAATGAATTTACATAGATGAATCCAAAATGATACTAGGCCCAAAAAATACTAGATCACATACCACTAAAAAAAGGAAAATATAAAGGTCTACCCTATAATGGCAAGAATGGTTCCATCTAGATCACTTCATGTATGTTTTTAATTGAATACTTCATGAGATCCAAAGGATACACCCAAAAACGACCAAAATCTGAAACAAAATATCACAAAATATTCTCTAGAACTAGAATGGTATTCTTAGATTTCATATAAATATGCGGATGATTGGCTATTTTATAGAAAATAGGGATTCTAGAGCCCTAGTAAGACACTACAAAATCTATTATGTGAAATGAGGATATCTATATAAAAATCTCCTCATATCACTATTCAACCAAAATATATCATTCACATAAAGGCCACCCATATCATTAAATGTGATGGTCTATCTGATAGGTAAGAAGACTTTTTCCTTCATCATTCAGTACATGGTCACCCATAAATCATCATTTTATTGTATTTTTAGGGTAATGATGCCAAAAAATCTATACTGACATCATCTAATTTCCACTCAATAATTGGAAAAGGATGAAAAATTAATCGAGGCTTCATTTGCTCAACATTAATCGGATGATAGGTGAAAAATATATCAAAAAATCAAACTATATCTATCTCCATTCATGTAGACCCATAATCACTCTGAAGATAATGATACATATTTTTCAAACAAGGATGTACTGACCATCTAGGATCATGAAACACTATCATCATATCCTCAAGAAATCTCGTAGGAACAGATACTCAACCACATAAAATAATTGAAATACCAATTTTAAGAGTCCATATTGATGATTCCCCCAACCATATATGTTGTCCCTCAGAACAATGATATTTGGATAAGACAACTTCTCAATCATGATCCATTTAAAAATAACGGATATAACAAATGTCATTGTAAGAGATACCCATCCATGGGAATCATTAACATATTGATTCATGTCTAGAAAGTGTTAAATCACATTCCACTCATCGTAAGACTCTCACATTACTCCAATTCGTGTTACCTTGATCAATGCATTGGGAATTATGTTTCCCTTGACAAATTTATATGAAATCTCAATGTTAAAAAGTTATAGATACATTATCCACCTCAATTTACAAAGGATTTGGTCCCATTGAGAAATGATGTATCTAATGCTATTGTGGTCAATGTATACCCAAAAAAATATGATCAAAAACTACAACTACAAACATGTCAAGATTTGGGTAATTTATCTCATGTAATATCTTCTCTAGGGATCCATTTGAAACCACTCAATTATTCTACAATAGAACTAATCTGAGTCTAAATCCATATGCATCATAATACATGTTATTGGAATTACTTGACACAAGTAAAGTGAGGATAGGTTATGAGGTCATTATGAAATTTAGAACCTAAAAATCACTCTCTTATGCATATAAAGTAATCAAAATCAACTCCCATTATAGCCATCACAATCATCAGTAATGATAGATAGGGTATGTATTGCATAATGAATTGATCATAATGTAAAAATACCAGAAAACCTAGAGTCTAGAAATCATTCTTGAATCACTAACAAGATTCCATGTCTACTGTCTTCTTTTAATTGCACATACATTCATGCCTATGACAAGAAATGGCCCAATATGTTCAATTTATTAACCATAAAACTGTATATGGTTATCTAACAATAAAACAATATATTTTAATATACTTGGGGTGATGTCATGATTTTTGTAATGACCATTTTCTGACATAGATTACAGTCATATTTCATCTAAAAAATACCAAAAACTGATCTATAAAATCATGAAAACCCAATTCATCTAGGCTGTTAATACTGCTAGTGAATTTTAAAAAACAGACAACATCACTACTAACTCATAAAATACATAGCTGCTGCTGAAATCATTCGGTGGTTTGTATTAATATATTAGGCTCAAAATGTTGTATCCAGATTTCATATTGGTCGTGGAGAATATCATAGCACCTCTCAATTTTTTCAAGATACCATTGATGTATGGATGGGAATATTAGTTCTTAACAATAATCAAGTTCAATCTATGAAAACCCATACATAACTACAAAGTATAATAATCCTTTTTGTAAAAATGAATTGGAGAACCCCATGGAGGTTTACTTGGCCATATGAATCCCTTAATATTCATAAACTCCAACTAAACATTCTACTTGAAAATATCTAATTGTTCCGCCCTTTATGGTGGGATAGAAAATGGTGAATCCCCTAGAAAAAATCGACCATGAACATGATATCCCTCTAGGGAAATCTATAATTCAAATCACCAGTAAAGGAATCAAGAAAATAGTTTACTACTGGTGTAAATTTATCCTATTGCATTCCACCAGCATTCCATTAATAACTTGTTTTCCATGACTTTAAAAAATCCATCCAACATTGAATTTGTCATTCATGACCATCTTGAGGATCTCACTCACCTTGGTTAGAATATATGATAACTTATGGAGAATAAAAGTTACTTATACTTCGGTAATATTCTATAATATCCTGGTATAGAATTATCTAATCCATACCAAGAATAATATTGGAAACTATTATTTCATGCACGAACAGTTCCCACACGAATATGTATGCTCTAAAATCTATTATACACACATTATTACATTTTATATTCTCTAATGGAATGAACAATGGTATGTTGATGGTCAAAATACTATATAATATCTCAACATCCAATCCCAATAAACATACAATAATGAGAAGAAAAAAAAGAATTTTATGCTTTTGTATCAAAAAGTATGTAATAAAGGGTTGATATACAAGTTTCATACATATGATGGTAGACGATATGACATCTACACATTACAGAGTATTATATATGACAAGAAGCTAATTTGACATTCTCTATAGTCCATAGATTGACTCCCCAAAACTATCCCTCTACCTGAAATTTCTGCTCCTACACTGGAGTACCATGTCATTTTCTTTAACCATAACATCCAATGGAGCTCCAAATACTAAATTATTGAAGAGTAGATGAATAATTATCTGAATCTAGTAACTATCTGATCCCATTACACAACGATACTAAATCACTCCCTTTAAAACCTTTATAGGTGGACCATCTTGTAGCAATAAAAATACTACAACGTAGGGTATATAAAATGAGGCCTCATGTGCCATAATTCTCCACACTGAAATAATTGAAATGGAACATGGTCTTGATAATCCATAGAAATAACTTGAATTATATATCCATTGTTTCTTTATAAACAACTATCATAATGTAGCTTATTTCCACTATAATAATAGTTACCAAGAATGTTCTACTAAAACATACTGGCTACTACCCAGGTCCTCTATCAGATTCCACTCCTTAATGAGTCCCTGATTCATCACATATGAAATGATAATCAAATGAAATTTGTCAACCTACAACATGATCTTTTAGATAATACCTTCCGGATAATATCATTCCATGTAGATAGAATGTGTGGGGAAATATGGTTTAAGGAAAAAATTGGTGAAACAATTAGTGTTTTCCATCACTGACATACACTCCTTTGAAATGTGCATGAACTCATGATCCTTCACATTCCTCAATCTCTCTAGATAGATTTTGATCATGTTCTCCTCATCGATGAAATTAAAATACAACTCTTCCTCCCATCCATCCTACTCGATAATGTACCACCAATTCATGGATAGAACATAATGATTATATGCAATAATATTTACCCTCCAATCTATAGTTGTCTCAAGATGCTTGATGATCATATGGACTAACTCAATTTAGAACTCGGCTTATTGGGTCCACGATTCTTAGTGAACATAGGATGATTATAAAGTTGTAACTCTCTCTTCATATAACACAATTAAGGAACAGTGTGAATGGTATCCCTTTACATGGACCGTATGACCCTCAATATGCTTTCATGTCGGTGAATATCATTCAAATCCTCAAGAATCATAGGACACTATAGATCAGATATGTTTAAAAAATGCTTATTGGAACTCCACTAATGATAAAATTGAATCTACGAGGATAAATTGACTATATAAGACAAACATACTCATTATAATGCTAGATAAAAAACATAGTCCACCTCAAACACTAACAACAACAGAAAACCACTTCCTCTGGTCCCTCAAAACATGGATTTCATATGTTCGAGCATGCTATATCAGACCATTTCGTTTCATTTATTTTATATATCTTGTATTTCATAGCATAGATCATATATGAAAGTATATATGACATTAAATATATGTGTTACTATCATGAACAATGTATATCAATGCATATCCCTATGTTTTTACTATAATACATCCATACATATAACATGCCTTACAGGGCCACAAGTATAAATTAGATGATATTGTCATAACAAAAAAATAAATCCACACAACATGTGAATCACCCAAGGTGAAATAATATTAACTATAATAAGAAAACAACATAAATAACAATCTGATCCAGGGGTAAATGGATTTTCCACCAAATATTTAATAGATACTCTCCACAAAAAGCATATTACCAAACCTTGACACAAAAGAATAACAGTTCTACATTTTCCCAAATAATAAAGCAATAGAAAAGGAAATCCTCTCTTCGATACCACAATGAATCATTACCCATTTGGTAACTCTCTCAGGTTCCCAAAACGGGTTGGTTATAGGGCCTGGAGTGCACCTCCCTATATGAAAGCGACATCCTACTATTAGCGGGGCTGTGATATATATAGTTGGGTGACTATACCCCTTGGTTTGGATTCACATGAAATATAACATAGAACATATAAATAGACATAGTCATAGTAATGATGAAAAGTAGAAGCCATATATCAAACAACCAGGAAATAAGAAGGATTAATGGAATAATATAATAAAAATAAACCTTGTATTATACAAATGATATCAATCTAATGTGAAACTATAAATAAGAAAACTAAAAGAAACCACTGCCACAATAATCTTAAATGACCCTCGTCCATAATCCCTTGACTGTTTCATCTCCAATGTAACATCTCACCTATCCTCAATTACTTGAGAAGGGAGAGGTACATTACATGGATTTAATTGGCTCGCAATGATACTAATGTATTTAAATAAATGGCTATGGGACACAATACATATAGGGGACAATATTACCTTTGAAACTAAAAAATCCAACCAAACATACCATAACCCAATAATCCACTATATGATTAATGATAACAATGATTCATGGTCTGACTCCAAAACAACACATGCATCATGAATTACTTCTAATGATGTGGGATACTTTACCTTTTCCCATGACTTGATAAATAACATATCCAAAAAACCAACATTCCAAAGTTTTGGTGACTACTAAAACTCAGTTGGGTTCCCCAAAATAAATTCCATTCTCATGAAACTAAGATAGAATAAGGGGTCACTTTTATACAAAAATATTCGAAAATACAAATAATTTCTAATGAAGTTTATGTCAATATCTAAAAAATTGAAAATAAAATAGTTTTCAGAATATCACCACAATTTATAAGGAAAATTGAAAAACAATGTTCTAAAAAAATATCAGATGTTTTATTTTGTTATAACCCATTTCATTCTATGCAACCACACATTCAAAAATGTATTCAACCAAGACCGCCCTATACTCAAGAGTGGAAAATCATCCTTTCTATAAGCCTTCACTTAGTGAACCACATCGATGGGGTTCATTCACCCACATATCCAGCTTAACGTTTGATGGGGGTACATCACTCCCTTATCAATCTCAATACATATTAACACGTACCAAATAACCATGCCAATCCCATTTCAAACCCATATTTTTTGAAAACCATTTCATTACTAATAATTTTTTTTCAATGTTATTTTGTTCTATGCCATAAAACAAAAAAAATAAAATAATGTAACCACATTCACATTCCAACAAAGACAGCCAATTTCCAAATTTCCCAAACCATCACTCAAGAGGATTTTCATTAAGAAATTCATATCAATTTCCAAACCAATTTTATTTAAAAAAATTAATTTGAATTCAAGGAATCTAGTTATAAATAAAGGATTTGAGAGTGAATCCACCTACCTCAATGAATTGGAAAAATGATAAACATCAAGAAAAATTCTAGTGAATCAAGGTTAAATCTCTAGGAACTAAGCTTCCATATCTCCACCTGTCATAAATGAAGACATGTGTAACAATATTTAGCATTAATTCTATTATATCTAACCATAGAAGATATAGATATTAGAAAACAAGAGTAGGATACATGTATATGTGAGGAAACCAATCCAAAAATACCAAGAATAATGAATTACCATGAAAATATTGCTTTGAATCTCCATGTGAATCCTTTTAATAACATCAATATTGATTGGATAAGCCTCTTTGATCATTGGGAAGAGAGAATATCGATTTAGGGATGCATTGAAGAAAAAATTTGGACCATAGAGACAAATAAATTTCAGGTCCAAAATGTTAGGATCTCATCATTAACCCATGCATGGTTTTTCACACAGTTAAGAAAAATGTGTGCTAAACATGAAATAGATTATGTCCAAATAAGGAACCTCACATGGTTGAATTTCATGGTTTTTAAACAATGTTATAATCATTCTGAATACCACTATCTCAAGATGAACATTTTATCCTAGGAATTCACATAATTTGGATAAACCATACGCTACTAATGTCCCTTCTCATTATCCCATGTTTCATATAGCTCGATTTCTTATAAGAGATTCATGGTTTTCCAAAACCATGCACCAACCACCCACTGGTTGAAAATCCCACAAAAAAACTACACATGTTATCCAAACTCTCAAAAACATTACCCATATAAATTTCATACTTAAAATTAATTAATAAATTGATAATTAATTAAAATAAGGGGTGCTCAATTCTCCCAAAAATTGGCCATGACATTCTATAAATATGAAAAAAAAACATTTCATTGGAAGGGTTCTGGCCATTTCTCTTTCATTTCCATCTCCTACTCCCATGTATCTTCTTAAAATTGACCAAGTTTCCACAAAACCCATAATAGATCAATGCTTCTTCCTTGAAATAATTTCTATTTAATTTCCAAAATATGCATTAAAATATGAACCAATGGAGAATCTACCTCTAGTTCAACATGATCCAATCAAAACACATTGTCTGGATCAAGCTGATACATTTTTTTCTGACATACATGAAGCATATTATACATCGCACTGAATCATATTGTAAATTATAAGTGTTATCCCACCAAAAAAACTAATTAAAGTATCTCAAAGTGCCAATGTAAAATGTATGTTAGTTACCCTTCTTCCAAAAACATTGATATCCAATCCTTGGAGAGATCCTCAAGAACACATGATCACTCACCCCATATGAAAACATCCATCAACAATGATCGTTATAAGATTTCAAATGACGATGATCCATCTACACATTTTTACAAAATAATTGAATCTTTTATTTGGTATCTTAGAGAAGGCTCAGCACAACCTGTTATTTATTATATGTTTACACCTAAAAAAGTAGAGAACAACAAGAAATATAGTAAAATGATCCAAATAGAGCCATTTGTTTCCTGGTCTGATAACTAATATTAAATGAGAACTCCACTAATATCTCTTACTCTTACAATGTGCCAAAAAAATCCATTAAATTAGTATGAAACTTTTATCCCAATGGTTGTAAAATAGTTTAATATTTCACATCTGTCTTATAATAAGACATTATTCTCATAGTCAATTGAATCACAAAAACTTTCAACATGGATTTCCATAAAATATATGTAAACCATAGATCTCTCTCTGACACTATTGAAACTAGAGTTTTATTCCTCATAAACAATTCTTGAATATAGATTTTTGAGAAGTCCTCCAATGTATGATATTCATGTATTGGAATGAAATAACCCGACATGGTAAAACAATCCACTATCAGACATATGAAATCAGGTTTTCGAACCATTCAAGGGATACATGTTACAAAATCCATAGATATATACTATCATTTCCATAGTGGAATATGTAAAGATTACAACATATCTATTGTTCACTGATACCTTGACTTATCTTGATGACATGTTACGAATCTCAAACTAAACCCAACCACCTTATTTTTCATGATTACCAACCAAAAATATGCTTTCAATTCCTTATAAGTCATCTATATTCTTGGATGAAACCCATATTGAATGATGGTACCAAAAAAGATGTCGTTCTGGGAAATACATAAGTACTACCATCCAAATTTTGAATGAGAAATATGAACTGTCATACAACATCCAACTCTCAATGGTCTCCCCGAAATTTAGTATTGGTCAATTTTCCATATATTTTTCACCAGATGTTTGTACCTCTTTAACCATATTCATAAAATAAGGAACCAAATAAAATTGAAATAAAACCACTAAATCACTAAGGTAATTATATTTTATGTTAATTTATATTGTAATTAACATTAATAGCCACTGATCTGAAACCTCTTTTTCTAAAAAGTCATAAAAAATTCTCTTTAATGCATCTAGAACCAATTTTCATTACTCGGGATGTAGATAAAGTCAAAGATGAACATTTTAGGATACTCTATTCTTTTTCATTGTCCCTATTTAAAATCCCATTGTGATAGAATATTTTTCAAGCTCCTATGATCTGTAAACACAGTAAATTTCTCACCAAATGGATAATAACACCATGTCTTAAAAGTGTAGACTACAATGGATAAATCAAAATCATGTGTGTGGTAGTTATAATAATGAATTAATAACTAACTTGAACCATATGATTTGAAATTCTCTCCCTACATGAGAACACACCCAATCCATGATCCCATAGAATATCAATACTCCATGTACCCTTACCATGATTAAAGAAAAATTAAAATTTGTGCTGATCTAAGGAGAACATTATGATCTTCGAATGACTTTTGAAATTACTCATCCCATTCGAATGGAAGATTCATATTTATCAATGATTTCAGAGTCAATTTTAGTTGTGAAAATTTAGAGAAAAAAGCATTGATTATAACCAATCAATCCATGAAAACTATATTTCTCAAAGATGTTATTTGGATGATGCCAACAGATCCCAACCCCAACCATTACTATATCCACATAAACACAAAATTCATAAATTAAATGGCCATAAAACATAAACTGTAATATCCAAAAATCACAAATTTATAGTTATGTATACAATATATATTCCATAAATATTCCTAACACTATCTCTAAGTGTTACTTATAATGACCCTTAAAATTCAAGGGAAATTTTTTCTTACTTTTCGTTAGAATTTTTCAAGAGCGCGGTTTCAGACGGCACCAGATTCCGAGGCCCGGAGTGCCCGGAATCAATTTCTGAAGTTTGGCTCGGGTACGTTCAGTGAACGAACGAGCGGGAATTCCTAACTTTTGATCCGGTGCTCGGAATTGAAATCCGAGGGCACCGATGAACTCGCAGCGCCGATATTCGCTTAAAGAGACCTTTTCGGAAGTTGCGTTTGTTGCGGGACGAAAGTTAGTTTTTGGGAGACTTATAAAAAGTTGAATAAAAAATGTGGAATTCTTTTTATTTAACTTTTGTTGGTTAACTCCTCCCAAAGGGAGTTAGGGGTGGGACCCACACCCACTTAACCTCCCTTGAGAGGATTAAGTGTGGTGGGACCCACAGGAACCTAAACCTCTCATCTTCCCCCTTAAACTCCCCTCTCTCCCTCTTAAATGTTTGTTAACTTAACATCTAATTAATTACACATGAAATGTATAATTAATTAAGTGTTTTGTTTTGAAATTTGAAGTTTTGAATTCCTTGGCTTGGTAAATAAAATAAGGAGGAACCTTATTTTATTTGGTTAGTTTTGTTTAGCCAACTTGTGAGGATTTTTTGGGAGCTCCTCCTCCTTCTTCTTCAACTTGAAGAAGAACGCACAACTTGACGAAGAACGCTCAACTTGACGAAGAACGCTCAACTTGACGAAGAACGCTCAAGTTCCGACGAAGAACGCCGCTCCTCTCTTCTTCGTCTTCCGTGTCAACGAGAGGGAAAACCGCTTCCTCCCCGGACTCCCTTCGTCGGCATACGAAGAATCGCCAATGACGTATCTCATTGGACGCACCTCTTCGTCATCGGATTTGACGAACGACTACCGCGACGCCCGACCACTGCAACGTTTTCTTCCGCGGGACGTTGACAAATCTTCGAACTTATACCCAAGGTAGGGGTTGTTGATTATTGTTTAATTATTTTATTCTTGCTCGTGGTTCGCATGACTAATGTGAGGATTGAATATTTAAGTTGTGTTTTAACGTGAGGGGGCCGGACCGCATGAACACGGCCGAACCCCCTCCTTCTTTCATGGTGTTTAATTTTGCGGATGAATCAAAGTGGCGTGGTGCCGTCGCACCACGCGGATATTCGCCCAAATCATATTACGCGACGCCGTCGCGCGCGCGCCATGGAAGAATCATCAAGAATGCAACGCCGTCGCGCCGGGTTGAAGGAAATCAAAGGCGCGGCGGAGGGGCGCGGTGCCGTCGCACCGCGCCGGATGACGAACACCACGGACGGTTCTGGGCCGCGGTGGAACGAGAAGACCGGTGGCCGGGCCGCCGGCGTCGGAAGCCGAAAAGGGGACCGGATTTTTGGGTCCCGTTGGAGAAAACCGGCCGGCCAGGCCGGCCGGATGGTCAAATCCGGGGGAAATTAATCCCCCGGCCAGCAATAAAGCCCCCCCCCATTTAATTGGGGGAGGCGGTTCCCTGAGGGGGGGCAGGCGGCCCCCCGGTTTCCGCTCAAACAGGCCCCCCACGTGGGGGGGCTGTTTTCTTTTCAAAGGGCGCGGCACAAGGCCGCGCCGCCATCCCAATCAAGCGGCGGGCTTTGCCCCCCCGCGCGCTGCCTCTGGGCGGCGCCAGGCCGCCGCGCCGCTGCACCGCCGCGCCGCCGGCCGCCGGCCGGCCGGGCCGGGTCGGCCCCGGGTCGGGTCGACCCGGTTCGGGTCGGCCCGGACCCGGACCCCCCCGTTTCGGATCAGTTTCGGTCTTTTGGCCATATCTTGAGCCACGGACCTCCGATCGACGAACCGTCTACGGCAAAGTGATCCTTGTATCGAGACGGTTGTTTTGGTATATCGCACTCAAAGTTTCGGAATACTTTGAGTTCGGCCGGGTTGGTTCGTTCACGAAACCAACCGGGCCTTCGGAGCGGAAACACTCATATCATGAGCTACGGACGTCCGATTGACGTGCCGTCAGCCGTTTTGTGTTCCTCTTAGTGAGACGGATCTTTTGGCATACTCCGCCTGAGGTTTGGACGCAGGTGGATTACGGTCGGGTTGGTTTTGCCTTAAAAACCAACCGGGCCCCGAGGACGAAAATGCCAATAACTCTCAGACCGGGCGTCCGATCGACGCGCCGTCTGTTGCGTTGAGTTCCTGTTGACGATACGGAACTTTTGGATACATCAACTCTGGACTTTGTGACAGTTGATGTATCAGCCTCTCGGATCGTGGAGCGGACCCTCCGAACGTGTTTGCTGTGTGCGGGAACCCTAGTGCTGGCTGCAACTGTTACTGTGACTACTACTGCTACTACTGCTACTGTGACTGCGACGACGACAGTACAGAGATCCCGTGTGGATTCGACGACGACGAATTCAGCACTCAGCGATCCTACGTGGATCAGTGCTACAGGTCCTGTGTGGGCCCGATCCTGTGTGGGTCCGATCCTGTGTGGGTCTTTGCGCTCAGCGGTCCTATGTGAACCAGCGCCTACAGGTCCTACGTGGGCCCGATCCTATGTGGGTATTTTGCGGGGGTTAGTTACCTATCGATCCTTCGTGGGTCCGACGACTTAGATGGATCAGAGATCATCTTTATCGTCTTTCGAAGAAGTATACCTGTGTGAGCTGAATCCTGTTGCTTTCCTGTGTGGATTGTGTTGTGCAATCCTGTGTGGATTACGTTTTGCTTTCCTGTGTGGAATACGTTTACTTTCCTGTGTGGACTGAGTTGTACTTGGGTTCGGAGGTTGGAGCGTATTTGAATTTGGATGACTTAGGTATATATATGGGCATATACCTAAGTAGTGTCGGTTGTTACTTCGTGATTGTACCTTTCTTCGTGGTTTATCCTTTGTGGATTTGAGAGACCTTCAGGGGTCTCGGGGTCCCTACTGAGTAGCTTATACTCACCCCTGCACGGGCTTTGCCCGCACTACGTTGTGTTGGTTGCAAACGACAGACAGCGTTGACCTTAATTGAGGCTTGCAGAGCGGGACGGTACCTGGAGGTGGACCACTGGGCGGGACATGCTCGGAGCTGACGGAGGGACCCGTGGAGCAGAGGAGCTATCTGTACCCACCCTTCAGGTGAATTTCCAGTGGAAAGCTCGGTGTAGCGGCTTTTACCTTTCAGTTGTTGTTTTCCCTTTCGAGTTGTACTTTACTTTCAGTTTGGGTTTGTATACTGGCCCATTTACTTTTCCGCACTTTCAGTTGTACTCTGCTTTTGTTTAGTGTTTACTTTCCGCTTGCTTACTCTGTGGTGTTTGTTTACTTTTCAAAGGCAATGCCTTCCCTTTTTACCGGGATTTACGCCTTGGTGCTAGTCGCCAGCCCCTGGCCTATGGAAGGCAGGCTTGGGGTAGTCACGGCATGGACCCCGAGGGAGGGTCGTGACAAATTGGTATCAGAGGAGTTCGTTTCTACCGCGAACTCTGATCTTTTCTATGTTAAGCAATAATGTTTAGCGTATTGAGTGTGGTTATCAGTCTAGGGAGTCCTGTGTTGGTGCGGCAGCCGATGTATCCGTACACCAGGACCCTGACTTCTGATTTCCGACTTAATGCACTAAAACATTGATTGCGTGTGTGTTTCAAATTTTTCTTTGTGATTACTTATATCAGCTCACCAGGTATATTGTTCTGACCGTGGCGCACCTGTTTCCTTTTCAGGTTGGCCCCACGACGGCAGCCAGCTAGGGTTCCGAGAGTCGAGCGTGACGACAGCCCACCGAGCGACGAGGCCTCGGCGCAGGGGCCTTTGTCAGCAGTGGCACCGGCGGTAGCTCTACCCGCCGAGCCCCCGATGCTTCCAGCAGCAGCCGCTGACGATGCACATCGCCTCAGCGCACTGCATGAGTTTCAGCGCCAGCGACCGCCCAGGTTTCGCGGGGAGACGGATCCCCAGGCATTAGAGGACTGGCTGGAGGCAGTAGTATGAGTGTTTAGGCTAGTGAGGACACTAGCAGACCTCATGGTGATCCTCGCTGCGAGCCTACTACACGCAGCATCAGGACGATGGTGGAGCTTGATGCTCCAGGTGCACGATGAGGCATCTCTACTTTGGACGGACTTTGAGAGCCTCTTCCTCTCGGAGTTCGTCCCAGCCACCCTTCGTGCGGTGCATATCCAGGAGCTTCTACAACTGCGGCAGGGCAGCATGACGGTCGCTCAGTACTTGGCGAGATTTACTGATCTCTCTTGCTACTCGACCGAGATGGTACGAGACCCATTCTTCCGGGCCCGGACCTTCGAGCAGGGTTTGAGACACGAGATCAGGGCATCGCTGATCTCCCTCAGCATACCGACTCAGACAGGAGTACTGGAGCGGGCCCTTCTGATCGAGAGCTTCCTTGCTGAGTCTACACCAGCACAGCGACCCACCGCAGGGCGGCACGTGGCAGATTCATCTGCTGCAGGCAGTCGACGGATGACTCAGGGGTCCAGGCAGACCAGACCTTCGGGCAGACTACCTCAGGACACAGGCTCAGCAGTGCGGGGCACACAGCGCGGAGCCAGTCTTTCGAGAGGCAGACAGTGCTACTCGTGCGGCGGGCAGGGCCACATGGCTCGTGACTGCCCGACCCGCCGTGCCGAGGAGCAGCAGATGGTTGAGGGACCACCGAGGCAGAGGCAGAGGGTTGACCGTGGCGGTCCGCAGGGAGGAGGCGGACGAGGCAGAGGAGCTGGACGAGCAGCCGGTGGTGGGCGACGCTTTGAGGCTCTACCACCACCACCACCAGGAGGTCCACCCCGATCACAGGGAGCTGGCGGGCAGAGACATGCACAGCTCCAGGCAGTAGAGGCCTACGACCACGGTGCACCCGAGATGATTCGAGGTACTATCTGTGTCTACTCCACCCTTGCTGCAGTTCTAATAGACACAGGATCGAGTCATTCTTTCATAGCCGCTGCCCTTGTTCGGAGCTCGGAGATTCCGACAGAGCCGTTGGCTCGATCCTTACGGCTAGAGACTCCTACGGGAGCAGACTCGACGATTACGCACTGGTGCCGGTAGTGTGAGCTTACTCTCGGAGGCGAGAGCTTCGGCTGGGATCTTCTTGTAGCAGCGTCGAGGCCTTACGACGTCATATTGGGCATGGATTGGCTATCTACGGTCCATGCACAGATTGACTGTTTTAGGCGCAAGGTGCAATGTGTACGCACCGACGGGAGCAGGTTCACCTTCACCGGCGAGAAGGGAGCCTTAGCAGCACAGGATGGACTTCCGCGGAGAAGAGGAAAACCCATCACTCATCAGTTGGCTAGCCTTATCCTTGGAGCAGTTGACGTGCAGAGTCCTGGTTTTCCTGCAGTGGTGGATCAGTTTGCGGACGTTTTTCCCGACGATGTTCCAGGGCTACCTCCTCGCAGAGCGGTAGACTTTTATATTGACTTGTACCCCGGGATAGCCCCGATATCCACTCCAGCATATCGGATGGCCCCCTCCGGGCTTCGAGAGCTACGGGTACAGTTGGAGGACTTGCAGGGCAAGGGGTTTATCCGACCCAGTGTTTCACCATGGGCTTCCCAGATTTTGTTCGCCAAGAAGGCGGACGGGAGCTTGCGACTTTGTGTTGACTATCGTCGCCTGAACCAGGTGACAGTGAGGAACAAGTATCCGCTACCGAGGATTGATGACCTCTTTGATCAACTCAAGGGAGAACAGTGGATCTCGAAGATAGACCTCCGGTCAGGCTATCATCAGCTCAGAGTCAGAGACGAGGATGTGCATAAGACAGCCTTCAGATGTCGGTATGGACACTATGAGTTCTTGGTTATGCCATTTGGTGTAACCAATGCTCCAGCAGTGTTCATGGCTCTCATGAACATGATCTTTCAGCCATACCTCGATCGGTTTGTCGTGGTCTTCATAGACGACATTCTGATTTACTCTACGACAGAGGAGGAGCACGCCTATCACTTGAGAGTTGTACTTGACACACTCCGAGAGCACCAAATTTATGGTAAGCTCTCGAAGTGCCAGTTCTGGATACGTGAGGTCCACTTCTTGGGACACGTTATCTCTGAGGCGGGAGTTGCAGTGGATCCCACGAAGATTGAGGCTGTGTTAACTTGGGAGCCACCCAGGAGCGTGACTGAGGTTCGGAGTTTCTTGGGACAAGCTGGATACTATCGGAGATTTGTGCCAGACATCTCTAGAGTTGAGGCATCACTCACAGCTTTGACGAAGAAGGAGAAACCCTTTGTGTGGTCAGACAGATGTCAGCAGAGCTTCCAGGAGCTGAGACAGAGATTGACTAGTGCACCCATATTGAGGTTTCCCGAGGAGGGAGTAGGGTACGTAGTCTACTGCGATGCATCAGGGACCGGACTCGGATGTGTTCTGATGCAGGAGCGGGCAGTGATCGCCTATGGCTCACGTCAGTTGAGGCCGCATGAGCAGAACTACGCTACCCATGACCTGGAGTTAGCAGCAGTGGTCTTCGCTCTGAAGACATGGCGACACTATCTGATGGGCGAGCGCTTTACAGTCTTTTCTGATAATCAGAGTCTCAGGTATATCTTCTCTCAGAAGGACCTGAACCTGAGACAGCAGCGATGGCTCGAGTTCCTCCAGGACTATGACTTTGAGATAGTCTATACTCCTAGGAAGGGGAACGTAGTAGCCGATGCCCTTAGCAGGAGGACGTGTATTTAGCTACTTGAGGAGGCGACGGAGCAGCTAGCCTCTTTGCAGATATCCTTCGTGGATAGAGATGGAGCAGCCTTCCTTCAGTCTCTCACAGTCACTCCTCCACTACTGCAGCGAGTCAGGGAGGCACATCGTGGGGACGCTGACTGTGAGACACATCGTGAACAGATATCCTCGTGACAAGCACATGATGGTTTCTCCCTTGGAGCAGAGCACGACATCCTTTTCAGAGGATGTACCATGGTACCAGTCGCTTTGCGAGAGGAAGTGCTGAGAGAGTTTCACACTTCTCCTTTGGCGGTACATCATGGAGTGGCGAAGATGTACCAGGACCTCAGAAGACAGCACTGGTGGCCGGGCATGAAGAAGGCTGTAGCAGAGTTCGTTTCTCGATGCCTCACCTGCAAGCAGGTGAAGGCAGAGCATCAGGTACCAGCGGGCTTGGTATATCCCTTGGAGGTTCCGGAGTGGAAGTGGGACGACATATCTATGGACTTCGTGCCTGGAATTCCACGCACTTCCAGAGGTCACGACTCCATCTGGGTGATTGTTGACCGACTCACCAAGTCGGCACACATCTTACCCATCAGATAGTAGGGCTCAGTGGAGAGCTTGGGACGTCTCTACGTTTAGGAGATTGTGCGGCTCCACGGTGTGCCATCATCTATCGTCTCCGATCGAGATGCTCGCTTTACTTCCCGGCTTTGGAAGGGGTTACAGGAGGCGTTCGGGACGCAGCTACATCTGAGAACAGCCTTTCATCCTCAGACGGATGGTCAGACGGAGAGGACCATTCAGACTCTCGAGGACATGCTCCACGCATGTGTCCTCGACTTTGGTCGTAGCTGGGAGGACCACCTACCCTTGGTGGAGTTTGCGTACAACAACAACTACCACTCCACCATCGGGATGGCACCGTACGAGGCGTTGTACGGCCGACCTTGTAGATCACCTTTGTGCTGGACAGACCCTGGAGAGTCAGCACTGGTGGGACCAGAGATGGTCCAGGCCACGACAGAGAAGGTTCAGGTCATCCAGGAGCGGATGAGGACAGCTCAGAGCCGGCAGAAGTCATACGCTGACATGAGGCGGAGGCCACTGGAGTTCGAGGATGGCGACCACGTCTTCTTACGAGTCTCACCGCGACGTGGTATTTGGAGATTTGGCCGAGGCGGCAAGTTATCTCCGCGCTTCATCGGACCCTTCCAGGTCCTCAGCTGGATTGTCGAGTTGGCTTATCGCCTGGCTCTACCACCTCAGTTGCACCGGGTGCACGACGTCTTCCACGTATCCCAGCTGAGGAGATACGTGCACGACCCGACGCACATCATTGACCATGGGGAGCTTGACGTTGACGATGGGGCGACTTTCACGGAGGTCCCGGTAGAGATAGAGGATTGACAGGAGCGGGTCCTGCGTGGGCGATCGATTCCTCTTGTGCGCATCAGATGGCAGCATGGGAATCTCCAGGAGAGAACATGGGAGCGGGAGGCCCAGATGCGTGCTCAGTACCCTCATTTGTTTCCCTAGTTTTTGATGTATCTTTACGGGGACGTAAAGCCCTGAGGTGGGAGTAATGTAAAGACCCTTAAAATTCAAGGGAAATTTCTTCTTAATTTTCTTTAACATTTTACAAGAGCGCGGTTTCAGACGGCACCTGATTCCGAGGCCCGGAGTGCCCGGAATCAATTTCTGAAGTTTGGCTCGGGTACGTTCAGTGAGCGAACGAGCGGGAATTCCTAACTTTTGATCCGGTGCTCGGAATTGAAATCAGAGGGCACCGATGAACTCGCAGCGCCGATATTCGCTTAAAGAGACCTTTTCGGAAGTTGCGTTTGTTGCGGGACGAAAGTTAGTTTTTGGGAGACTTATAAAAAGTTGAATAAAAAAATGTGGAATTCTTTTTATTTAACTTTTGTAGGTTAACTCCTCTCAAAGGGAGTTAGGGGTGGGACCCACACCCACTTAACCTCCCTTGAGAGGATTAAGTGTGGTGGGACCCACACGAACCTAAACCTCTCAGCTTCCCCCTTAAACTCCCCTCTCTCCTTCTTAAATGTTTGTTAACTTAACATCTAATTAATTACACATAAAATGTATAATTAATTAAGTGTTATGTTTTGAAATTTGAAGTTTTGAATTCCTTGGCTTGGTAAATAAAATAAGGAGGAACCTTATTTTATTTGGTTAGTTTTGTTTAGCCAGCTTGTGAGGATTTTTTGAGAGCTCCTCCTCCTTCTTCTTCAACTTGACGAAGAACGCTGAACTTGACGAAGAACGCTCAACTTGACGAAGAATGCTCAACTTGACGAAGAACGCTCAACTTGACGAAGAACGCTCAAGTTCCGACGAAGAACGCCGCTACTCTCTTCTTCGTCTTCCGTGTCAACGAGAGGGAACATCGCTTCCTCCTCGGACTCCCTTCGTCGGCATACGAAGATTCGCCAACGACGTATCTCATCGGACGCACCTCTTCGTCATCGGATTTGACGAACGACTACCGCGACGCCCG
The DNA here is from genome assembly GCA_963277665.1 of Viscum album. NCBI lineage: Eukaryota > Viridiplantae > Streptophyta > Magnoliopsida > Santalales > Viscaceae > Viscum > Viscum album. Next base: position 1,586,549,544 of record OY728135.1, on the reverse strand, counting down.
ACCTCCGCGACGTTGTCTTCCGCGGGACGTTGACAAATCTTCGAACTTATACCCAAGGTAGGGGTTGTTGATTATTCTTTAATTATTTTATTCTTGCTCGTGGATCGCATGACTAACGTGAGGATTGAATATTTAAGTTGTGTTTTAACGTGAGGGGGCCGGACCGCATGAACACGACCGAACCCCCTCCTTCGTTCTTGGTGTTTAATTTTGCGGATGAATCAAAGTGGCGTGGTGCCGTCGCACCACGCAGATATTCTCCCAAATCTTATTACGCGACGCTGTCGCGCGCACGCCATGGAAGAATCATCAAGAACGTGACGTCGTCGCGCCGCGTTGAAGGAAATCAAAGGCGCGGCGGAGGGGCGCGGTGCCGTCGCACCGCGCCGGACGATGAACACCGCGTCCGGTTCCGGGCCGCGGCGGAACGAGAAGACTGGCGGCCGAGCCGCCGGCGTCGGAAGCCGAAAAGGGGACCGGATTTTCTGGTCCCGTTGGAGAAAACCGGCCGGCCAGCTGGCCGGCCGGATGGTCAAATCCGGGGGAAATTAATCCCCCGGCAAGCAATAAAGCCCCCCCATTTAATTGGGGGAGGCGGTTCCTTGAGGGGGGGCAGGCGGCCCCCCGGTTTCCGCTCAAACAGGGCCCCCACGTGGGGGGGGGGGGGGGCGTTTTCTTTTCAAAGGGCGCGGCACAAGGCCGCGCCGCCATCCCAATCAAGCGGGGGGCTTTGCCCCCCCCCCCCCCCCCCCCGCGCGCTGCCTCCGTGCGGCGCCAGGCCGCCGCCGGCCGCCGGCCGGCCGGGCCGGGTCGGACCCGGTTTGGGTCGACCCGGTTCGGGCCGACCCAGGGGGGGGGGGGTCGGGCCGGGTCGGCCCGGACCCGGACCCCCCCCGTTTCGGATTAGTTTCGGTCTTTTGGCCATATCTTGAGCCACGGACCTCCGATCGATGAACCGTCTGCGGCAACGCGATCCTTGGATCGAGGCGGTCGTTTTGGTATATCGCACTCAAAGTTTTGGAATACTTTGAATTCGGCCAGGTTGGTTCGTTCACGAAACCAACCGGGCCTTCGGAGCGGAAACACTCATATCTTGAGCTACGGACGTCCGATTGACGTGTCGTCAGCCGTGTTGTGTTCCTCTTAGTGAGACGGATATTTTGGCATACTCCGCCTAAGGTTTGGACGTAGGTGGAGTATGGTCGGGTTGGTTTTGCCTTAAAAACCAACCGGGCCCCGAGGACGAAAATGCCAATCACTGTTAGACCGGGCGTCCGATCGACTCGCCGTCTGTTGCGTTGAGTTCCTGTTGACGATACAGAACTTTTGGATACATCAACTCTGGACTTTGTGACTGTTGATGTATCAGCCTCTCGGCTCGTGGAGCGGACCCTCCGAACGAGCATGCTGTGTGCGGGAACCCTAGTGCTGGCTGCGACTGTTACTGTGACTACTACTGCTACTACTGCTACTGTGACTGCGACGACGATAGTACAGAGATCCTGTGTGGATTCGACGACGATGACTTCAGCACTCAGCGATCCTACGTGGATCAGTGCTACAGGTCCTGTGTGGGCCCGATCCTGTGTGGGTCTGATCCTGTGTGGGTCTTTGCGCTCAGCGGTCCTGTGTGAACCAGCGCCTACAGGTCCTACGTGGGCCCGATCCTGTGTGGGTCTTTTGCGGGGGTTAGTTACCTATCGATCCTTCGTGGGTCCGACGACTTAGATCGATCAGAGATCATCTTTATCGTCTTTCGAAGAAGTATACCTATGTGAGCTGAATCCTGTTGCTTTCCTGTGTGGATTGTGTTGTGCAAACCTGTGTGGATTACGTTTTTCTTTCCTGTGTGGAATACGTTTACTTTCCTGTGTGGACTATGTTGTACTTGGGCTCGGAGGTTGGAGCGTATTGGAATTTGGATGACTTAGGTATATGTATGGGCATATACCTAAGCAGTGTCGGTTGTTATTTCGTGATTGTACCTTTCTTCGTGGTTTATCCTTTGTGGATTTGAGAGACCGTCAGGGGTCTCGGGGTCCCTACTGAGTAGCTTATACTCACCCCTGCACGGGCTTTTCCCGCACTACGTTGTGTTGGTTGCAGACGACGGACAACGTTGACCTTAGCTTAGGCTTGCAGAGCGGGACGGTACCCGGTGGTGGACCACTGGGCGGGACGTGCTCGGAGCGGACGGCGGGACACGTGGAGCAGATGAGCTATCTGTACACACCCTTCAGGTGGGATTTCCAGTGGACAGTTCGGTGTAGTGGCTTTAACCTTTCAGTTGCTGTTTTCCCTTTCGAGTTGTACTTTACTTTCAGTTTGGGTTTGTATACTGGCCCATTTACTTTTCCTCACATTCAGTTGTACTCTGCTTTTGTTTAGTGTTTACTTTCCGTTTGCTTACTCTGTGGTGTTTGTTTACTTTTAAAGGCAATGCCTTCCCTTTTTACCGGGATTTACGCCTTGGTGCTAGTCGCCAGCCCCTGGCCTATGAAAGGCGAGCTTGGGGTAGTCACGGCACGGACCCCGAGGGCGCGTCGTGACATTCCTCATGCTCAATTATTGTCATTGAATGCACCAATATGTCATCCAGAAACACCATAATATTAGAATTCAGATATTAATGAAATATCTGATTCATTATTCAATATCTTCCACTGGTGCATTCATAACACTGAAAAGAATTACTATATATTTATAATGTCCATATCTACTACGAATAATTTTATTCTTAATATCCTACTTTACAACTCATAATTAGTAGATCTTGATCAAAATTGTACCTTAGATAACCATTGAGTTCTCCTCAATTAAATTACTAGATCAACAATTCATGGAAGTGGATTCTGATTTATTATCATAACATAGTTAAGCTTATCACAATACACACATATAAAATGTATTATATACACCTTTTTGATAAAAAGACTGATGGTTATCATGTAAATGTTCTAGGCCAAATGAACAATTTTTGATATCTATCTTCCAAATGCACATTGATTTCCATTAACTCTATTGGTTATATTTATTAATATGGATGGTAAAAAGGATTTTCCTTCGAAAGGGTATCAATTATAAACTCCACTTATATTGAAGATGGAATACCTCAAAAAATATTAGGAAACATATTTCCAAATTAATCCACCACTAACATTAATCTGTTTTTATCAATCTTGTTTATTGATGAAATATAAAAAGATTTCAACTAGTTTGAGATCATTCCATCTTGTTGTTACAACAAGCTCGTTGCACCCAACTTTATATTCTGGTCTGCATGAAAGAAGTTCAAAACACCATCATAGGTCATGAAACTAAACTAATGGGTATAATAGTAAATGTGATCCTTTAATATCATCTACCAATCCATACCCATGATTATAAAAAAACATATATATCATGCATTTGAAATTCCATTTTTTCGTCTCCTTTAAATTTTCTATAGAAAATTCTCTTCATAGAAAGGCTTGATAATTGCCTTGACCGAGAGGAGTTTGATATTTTTATTCTATAAGACATTATCTCTTATTTAATGATTTGTAAATAAATTAAATAATAAACAATATATAAATGGGATTAACCTAAATCAAAAAACCCTTTCTTAAGGGTATCATTAAAAACAATTGTATATTTCACAACAGATGGTCTTAGGTGATCATCGATAATAACATTATTATCTCCATATAATTGCTTCATTGTTACAATTTACTCCTTATTTCCCTATTGAGACCACACTACATATGGAGTAATGGTATTATTGGAATCACCATGGTTATCTATGTTATTCTAACGATATGTAATAAAAACCCTAACCCTATTGAAGTATACAATTTATGCGAAACCTAAGAAGTGTCCCAAGCACCATATCTCAGAGAAATGAGACTATAACACTAATTATGTCCCATATGATTGCCGTGGTGTGATTATCTAGGTTGATTTGTATACGATAACATTATGTGGTCAAGAAAACCTCATTGGAAACATCCCAACTTACACATGGGTCATAGAGGAAGTATTCCTAATTAACCCATATGATTTTTAGTCCTTATCCTACCCTAGAAATAGGTTCAAGTCTTCTTCTTTCTCACAACATTAGAGTCCCCACCATTTCTTATGGTCATCAATATAATACATCCTCCCATATATCTTGAAATATATATTTGACATAATATTTATCTATTTACTATAACAGTATAATATGTATTATATAGATCAATAATCATCAATTGAATATCCTATGTTATTCTAGATTCAAGGATGCGTGCCTTCAATTATGAACTTGTAGAAAACTAGTGGGAATGTAATACTGAATTCAAGAATTTATCCACGTAGTCCATGATAGAAATATTTTCCATCTTTAAGATGAATAATTTCATCATTATTTGAATTATAAAAATATGAGGATAGATTTTTTTATTGAAAAATACGTCAAATCCTCCCATTCATTGTAATGTTCTAATTTATACGGAACAATTTTATTTCACCATTGTGGTGAAATATCTTCTAGCATGTAAGTATCTAACTTGACTATCAACTCTGATGGTGTGTCAATGAAATCAATGATAAAATTCATCTCATTCAACCACACCTCCACCATATTTGATTCAGCATCTCCTTGAGATATGGGTGAAATCTACTTTTGGAATTAGACTGAATTATCCACATTCCATGGATCATCCATTATATCCCCACTATCCATAGCCTAAAAATCATGGAAAATACTACGAAACAGCTATTAGTTCACCTATGGCTCAGGTGAACCCACAATCTGAGAACCATCCTATGGTTGGATTCTAGGATTCTTACCGGGTGCTATTTTCTATAAGAAGAACAAACTCCATATGTTTCACTCTATATTAACAGAAGGCTTATCATTTCAAATTCTACCAAGTCATTCTATCAATATAGTGTTTTCCATATTCAAAAATTTAACTATTCAATAATGTTTTTAAAAAAAATATCACGCTATGAAATATTAAACCATTTTCAAAGTACAACAATAATTCTCTTTTTGATTATAATTTATTGGAAACAAATATAAATATTTTGAAAAAATGAATAAATTATATCAACTCCATACACCAAATTAGATATACAGTTATAGTGGGTTTTCATTTCTAAAATAAATTTCATGATCGTCTCATTAGAAAACCCCATGAGAGAGATATTACAAATCCTATAAGTGTCTCTAGAACACTGATGTGCCCAACTCTCAATAAACCTGATATTTCGAATTAAAAGGATAGATACATATTTTTTCTGATCTATATTTTATTTTCCTATAATCCTAGTATAATGTAATATACCAACTAAATGAATAAACATGAATGAATATCAACTACATGACTGAGAGAACTAATGACAACTTCTTAAGAAGGGACCGAACAATAGATACCAATTGTTCAAAATATTTTTATTTACCAAAAAACCAATACCACCTGTAACATCGTATCCGTACTCATTGGATTGAGAAGGATTGAGGACATTTCTTTTTCTTAAGAGACATACCCAAGACACCAATGACTAGAAATAAATTCTTAATGGATTCAATAGACTTGGTTGTGATATTACTATTAAAAAAAACCATCCCACAAAAATTTTCATAACCAAATAAACCACTATATTATATAGGATAACAAAGAAAGAAACCTCAAATTTTCATTTATCAAAATCAGACTAAAACCTTGTACCAAAAAAAATACAATAATATAAATGTACAAAGAGGAAGAGTATAAAATTTGGAGACTCCAACAACAAGTATATGATACAATCAAGCTCCATACCCCAACTCCAAAAAATCCCATGTATCATGATGTAATTATAAATATATTTGATACCTCTACTTTTACTATTTCTCAATAAACAACATTTTCAACATCACCAAAGTGTCATGATAGGTGTGAGTACTAAACCTCCTTATGTTTTCCTGATAAGAATTCACTAATCAAGTCATTAGGATAAAACAGTATAACACGTTTATACAAAACAAATTACAAAAATAATTTGTAAAATAACTTATGTGAAAATATAAACAAGTATAAATAAAATATTTTTTAGAAGATAACCAAAATTTCCATGGAAAAAACCAAAAAATGTTCTAAAACCATATCAAAAGTATTATTTTGGAATAACCAATTTTTTATCCAACAAAACCCAACCTAAAATAATGTATTCAGTATATATAACCATATAATTAAAAGTGGTCAGTCACACATTCACTATGACTACACATGGTGATCCAATTTTATGGGGGTGTATCCTTCCCATATCTAACCCAACATTTTGATGGTGGTCCTTCACTCATTTATCCATTCCGGTGTATATGAACACATGCCAAAAAACAATTCCAATCTCACAAAAAAGCCATATATGTTCAAAATCATTTAAATAGATAGAATTTTTATTGAGAACCATTTTCCCATTTAGTAAAACAATCAAAAAATTTTAAAATTATAATTTTAAAATTAGGTTACCAAATATACATTCCAACCTAAATTAACTATTTTCCAATTTCCTAAACATCCACTCAGGATGTTTTTACACAAGAAATTCATATCAATTACAACACCAATATCAATAAAAATATTAAATTTGAAATTATGACTTGGTGATCTAAATAGTTGATTCGAGAGTGAATCCACTTACCTCAAGGAATTGAAGAAGATGATAAACAACACAAAAACAGAAATGAAACAAGGATAAATCTCCACAATACCCACCTTAGATCTATTCCCCTATTATAAAACAAGAAAAATAAACTAATATTTTTCATTAATTATCTTATATGAATAAAAATCACACATAGATCATGAAAACTGAGGGAGATAGATAATTAAATCTAACAAAAACCTTGTTTAATTACCATAAATGATGAATTATCATGTGAATGTGGATTTGAATCACCAATATAATCCTTATTATTGGAATCATATATATGGGAGAAGGTTACCTAATGTTTTAGAAGACAGAATCTAGAGTTACGTCCATATATGAGGAAGAATGATGAGATTAAGGGAAAACTCAATTAAGATCCAATTTTTATGAATTCATCTTCATCCTATGAACATTTAGTCGGACTGTTAGGAAAATATTGTGCTAATAGTACGCCAAAATCTTTCCAATGTATTAGCCTCACATAGTTGGCTCACACAGTATCCAATTTGTGTTCTAACCTTTCCCAATCACATTATCTCAAGTTGAACTGTTTTCCCAAAGTATCTGCCTGATTTGAAAAAATCTTGAACCACTCGTCCGCCATCCTATTATCCTTTGACTAATTGTGCACAAATTCGCGTAGGTGTTTCTTGATTTTCCCAGAATATGCACAAACCATGATCCTATATAAATTCCCTAAAAACTCAACATGTTTTCCCTATTATACCAAACACCACCCTTATACATTACATACATAACAAATAATAAATAAGGGGATACTTACTTGAATTCAGGGGTACTACATCCAAAAGCCATCCCAAACATCAATAAATACTTAGCAACAAGTTATCTTCATCTTCCAAAACTAGATTCATTTAATATTCTCGAGTTCCAGGTGGTGGCCTAAATAGTGTGTGAGTAAAACATAGTGTTACAACACCACCATTTCTAAACATAACCAATGTGATAATAAGTTTTTGAAAAAAGATATAAATAGGACAATTAATTATCTATTTAATACAATACATCAATCAACTTGTTTTGGTTCCATTATATAATTTCAATGAGCATGTATCACAAGAAATAAATTCAAAAAACAGATAATCATGTAAAAAATACACAAATATGGGCCCTGCCTGTGATATAAATATTTCAAAATGGGTTTAGGATAATCCTTATAAATATATTCATTACAACCTGGGGTTAGGAAGAGACCTCTCAATATTATAATTACAATAGTGGAATGAACATATCCCACTCAATATAAGCAATATAACATGAGACTAAGCAGATATCACTCAATATAAGCATTAAATCATGAATAAAAACACATGTCATTAGAGAAAGAAAATCACAATAACACCCCATATATCTTAATGGTTAATTATAAAAACTACCATTTTCGTTCCATTATACATTCAGTTATATCACAAATGATCATTCATATTATCAATAAGAAATAATCCACTACCATGGGAATTTATATTATCAATTACCTAAGTATTCATCTCATACTTTTCACACCTTAATCTGTTGTCCAATTTATTATAAAAAAGGTTAATTCACCCAATGGGTTTCACTTAGACATATTGATATAAATTGGATCCAAATGGAACCAAAGAATAATCTAATTCATGATTTTTATTATATAATGTGCATGTCATGTCGGATCAGTCATAATATTGGAAATATATGAAAATTATTCAACCATTGGGTTATGGTTTAGACCAAAAACATTTAACCATGTGATTTACCCACACCAAAAATGTGTAACGCTAACGGAAACATGGGAGAGTGTGATAATTGAAGGGAACCTATATAAAATGGTAATATGATCAAATTAATTACAAAATAGAGTTCACAAGAATTCACTAAATCAATTAATGAATGTTGAAAATGGAGAAATAAAAAATAAATGTTACATTCAATGTATTAAACATCAATATATCATGTCTGTTGGTGATGAAAATGCATTAAAATATTCCATTAATTGTTTAGGTCTTGATAGTAGGGGCTACACAAATTTATTGAATGAAAAACAAGCTTATAACGCTACATAAACTCACTTTTCATGCTACTTACATGATATGTAATAAATTTAAACATAGTGAATTTATTTTTAATAATATATATATATAATATATCACCTCTAGTTAATATTTTACCATACTCACATTTTATAGAATGAAAATGGTTTACAGGATGTGTATACAAAAAAAACATACACTAGTTTATAAAACCTACCTGTTAATTTACATTTCGTGTAACATTCTAATGATGTGTAAATATACAATATGATGTTCTCAGACCAACTTATGTATAAGTGCTTAAAGAACCTTGAAACCTGTATAAACCATGGAATTCCTTCGTGATCCCATTTATCATGTTTATATACCAATTGTAATATTAATGATGAACATGCATCCTTGAAATTTAGCTCATTTTCCCTAATAATGGATCTCCATATCTAAAAACCACTTGACCACTTTTTTCTAACAAAAAAAGAAATGTGTGACATACCTAGGAAAATATTGGATCTTAAATTTATGATTTTTTCTTCTTCTTATATTATTATATGAACACATTTCAGTGGAATCTGCATTCTATTGCTCACTTTCAATTTATCACCAAATATTTGTTACTAAATTTTCCAAGATTCATGTTACCTTATTTTAAATTTACATGTAACATAATCATGTAATAATTGGTAATTAAAATTAATATTTTAGTTGACAATATCCATGAACTATTCTCTATCTTCAGTTCAACATATCAAAATTATTATTTAGTCCTTATATATGTCCATGTTCCCATTTAATGAAATTATATATTACATTATTATGGATTTTCTTCCTCTTAGTATGTATATAAAATCAACACACTTTATAGTGTGATCAAAATCATCATATCACGGGGCTAGTATTATTTATTAGGTCTTTGTGACTAAGGGGTGATGTCAAATATTTCAACACAATCATTATTCTAAAATTTCCTTTTTCCCAATATTTCATTAAATTATTATATCCATTACCGAAAAAATTTACACTGATCAGATAATGATATTCTAAAACATTGAAATTTACCTTACCTATAAATTAACTATTATGTTTCACCAGATTTTATAGACTAACCCTTACAAGTCTAGGTAAATACTATGTTAATCATTAATGATCACAAAAAACATCTAGTAATTATTATGTATATGGGGAAAACATAAAAAAAATATGTTGAATTAACTTTTACTCATATCATCCCCTATATACCAAAATATAACCATTACATATTTCGTTTTTTTATTAAAACCTAAAATATCATGTTCTTTAAACCTTATGTATAATGTTGAGTACCCATATTTACTATGTAGTAAACAAATAATATAGATCTTTTATTCATAATGTATCATAAATTAACTAGGGAATAAATCATTATATATAATGAACATTATCAATTTTTAGTCCTAGTTTAACAAGAAAAATCAATATGTATTGAGGACATTAAAAATATTCTAGAGATTGTCTTCATATAAGTAAGCAAATGTATTTAAAACTACTTCACTTATTTAGAACCATTTAACTAAGAAGTAATATTTAGTTTCAGTAATATCGTAATTTTTCTAATCCAATATTATCAACACCAATAATCTTCTAATCATCTCTAGAAAACTATATACATCATCCAAACACCACCAAACATCATTACTACGTGAAACTCATAAGAGAAAATAAATCCAATATATATTTGAACCAGATTTATGAATTGAATAATAAATCTAACATATAAATTCATATCAACACTCTATCCTATAAAATTATATTTTACTCACATTCAAATCTATGAAAACCCACAGTTTGTCTGAACAAACACCCAAAGGATAAAACCACTAATGATCTCAACATCAATTATAATCTCATTTTTTTCATAGTCATTAATTTGATCACATTTGGTAAATGTTTTCATTAGTATAAAATTTTAGTACATTATATTAAATGTTGTCCATTAAATAAGGGAATTATGTGTGAATTTATTAACACAAAGGAACATTATCTGTTTGGATATGTGTTATCATTGGTTTTTTAGTATACTAAAATTATTTTATAAAATATTTTAAATTTAAACCTATAATATATTTGTTTTGGATTGTCAAATTATAATTGATACATATTTTAGATGACATCAACCTTGTGAATGGATAAGAGTTATTTAGGTAAATATAATTGAGTTTGAAAATCATATTTTATAATATATCTGAATTTGTGTATATAAATGGTTATTATAAAAGAAAATGAATGAGATCTTTGTTCGTTTATGAAATAATCTAAAAACTATATTGATTGTGGGACAAGTGAGCCTCTATATAAGTATCATTGTAGTTATTTAATTTCTATATTTATAGATTTTCCACATTTAGTTTAGTTTGGTGTCATGGTTTTGACATGGATTTGTAATATATTTATTCTAAATGATTTTTCTGTAATATTTTTTAATAATATATTTTGTTCTTAAAGAAATAATATTTAATATTTATATATAATTATTTCAAATAAACTAACTCCAATAGCCTAGAGTCGGTCACTAGTTTAATAAAAAATCATTATATACATTTTATCACATCCTAAATGAGTGAATAGTCTATTATTCCTAGTGACAAAGAAATATACATGAAATTAACAGTATTTATAAATAATAAAAATAGAATATTTTTTCTTTGTGAACACAGTTATTCCCCTTATCATATACAAACATATCAATCATAGAACACATAATTGTATCCAAGAGAAAATAATACACCAGAAAGGGGTAAGATATGATTCTCATTAAATGTATTGGTATAATGGGATTTCTATTTAGTAAATAAGATTAATCAATATTGAATGATAAATAACTAAAAAATATTCCATTTAATAAATTAAATGATCGTAATAAATAAGAAATACTTGTGGATTAAATAATGATGTATAAGTAATATAAGAGTTTTGAAAAAATACATCGATATTATGACTAATTGAACAATAATGTAGATATAAAAAACTCCTCTCATAAATAGAAAATTAATAACCGTATAAGTTTAAAACTATCAATAACATTCACTAGAGAGATTAAGTCTATGTGTGAAAACACATTTAATATTCCCGACAATTTTGTCTGAGGATACATATCAATGCATCAAGGGGATATCTATACCAAGGCACCACCCATAACATATAATGGACAATTAATTACACTTATGAATGGGTTGAATCGTAATAAACAAATAAATTCATATTATAAATTATCATATGATATTTTTCTATATATTCTTATAAAATAAGCATAATCATACCCATATAGAGAAATATGGTTGATGAAAATAAAATTATGCATGCCTTAGTCAAACTTATCATAAACCGTACAAATAATTATAAGGATTAATTATATAAAAAATATAACCATGTTTTACCAACTGTACAATAAGGATTTCATTGATGAATAGAAATACCAAAAGAAATTCATTTAAAACAATTTTCAAGAAAATAATCGTATAACATTGAAAATATTTTTCAAAAAATATTTGAAAACAATATTTTGAAAATAAGATAAATTGAAGATAACCATAGATATATTTTTTAAATAATAATTAAAATATTAATTTCTATTGATGGTGGAGAACACCATTAGTGTCGTTCTGGTCACAAAAAGGCCCCATTAATGTTTTTAGTAATAACTAAATGGACTTTTATTTGAAAACGGAATGAAGTTTCATTTCTGTAATTTTTGTAAAACATAAATATGATTAAAATATATTGATTTAATCATTCTGAAAATGTAAATTTTATATTTGAATATATTTTTATTAAACATGTATGTTGATTAAAAAGAACTTCTAGCAGAAGAGGGAATAATAGATGGATTTTATAAAAATAATATTCTCATATTTTAAAGTAACAAAGAGTGTAAATATTGTACTATTACATTACATATATCATGAAAATTCAATATTAGAATAAAATATATTGGGTTTATTATAGAAATATATAATTATTACCCAAAAAGAGAGTTAAATAAAAACAACCTTGAAAAGTGACTAGATTAGAAAATAAACCCTTACCACTTTGGTAACTTTTGAATCATATGACCCATGAATGAAATAAGTTCATATTAAACATAAAATGTCATTAATTAAAATATTTCTCATGATATAAAATATAAATATGTTAATTATATACCCCATACAAAAGAATAATTGGTTATTATGGTGTATTTATGATGGAAGTAAAAGCGAGATGTAAACACCTTAACTCACATTGGACATCCATTGTATTTGAAAAAAACTAATATATAACTAGTATATGTTTAATATAATTTTATTAATTAACCATAACCCTATATATCATAACATTTATGGATTTCTTAAAGTCTTTTATCAATCATTTATTAACAAATCCTTATTAAAATTAATATTTCGAATGGAAATTACATTGTTTTTCATGTATGATTCAACTCATTAATATAATCAATTAAATTTGATCTATGTTACATAATATCATTATTTTTAACTATTATATAAATACCATATATATATATATAATATTTTAATTTATAGTATTCTATAAAATTTGGATGAAGAAAAGGGAATAAAATATTCATTGTGATGGTAGACCATATGTACACTTGAATGTTGTCTCAATTTTTATCAATGGATAGAATTAATGGAATATAAATATTAATAAATCATTAAATAATCATTTTTATATAATATATTGTGAGTATATTAATCAAATACATACTTATTACCATTAATGTAAATAAAAAATTAAAACAAATTCACTTTGCTATGTGGAAGCTGTAGTCCAAACGTATGCATATGCGACATAATTGTATTAAACAATATTACATGATAAGATGTTATATGTGATATTATATTTATATATGTATTTATATATCTTAAAAAATAAATATATTAATTATTGTTAACCTGACAAACATTTATTCAAAGCGTGAGGGAAAAACGAATCACATCACATCTCGAAATGGTTGTTCATCGTACACATGAGAAACAATATAATATCCCCCATAGAATGGAAATTATGAAGGAATAGTATATATAATAAGTATATGTGTATAATAATTTGATAAATATCCTATTAATATGATTAATACATCATTATATCAATCATTTAAGGATGGTTGTGTAAAATTTTGACATATGTTTAGAAGGTGGCAGTCTCCCATTCACATGATCGACTATTTCATTTTCCATTTGATAGAAGTGGAGTTGGATTTTGGTTATGATATTAGCATATTAGAAATCATTATATATATTATATATTCATTCTATTATATTAAAATAGTTTTATATGGGTTTTAGGATGTGGAAGAATGATAAAAATAGATAACTACTTTTATTATTTTACCTCTTCTTCAGAGATTCTCCTTAGGATTATACGTAAATCCTTTATATGTCTAATTTATAAAAAATAAAGTCATTATGATTTTTGGAACGATATAATGATGTCTTTTGGGTATATATTTTCTGAACTATTGCTTTTTTGGATGTTTAATGTGTGGAAAAAGAGGGGTTTCCTTTTTAAGGGGCTAAGATGACACATAAGGAATATTTTAAATGATAAAGTGATAACGATGTTTTTATCTTTCCAGAAGACTCCCAAATTTGTCTTTATCAATCCTTATAGGTGTTATGGTAAAGAATTGTCTAGAAAATGTTTTTCTGGAATGTTTTAGTGAATTTAAAGCATTATCTCTTTATTTTAACACCCAGGTAATCCTATTTTTACCCTCACAATGGTAATTATTTTTTTACTATTTTCAATAATATATATGGTAAAAATTTAACTTTTAATAATTAGAAAATATATATTTTAATGAATAAAAATATGTTATCTATTTTTTAAAATTAAATTCTTTTTAGTTGAATATACCAATTTAATATTAAACTGAGAACATTATGATAATTAATTTTTCAAAACAGATCATTCTAATCTGTATATAAAGATTTACTATAAAAAATAAATAATTTATTTATTAAAATTAGATAAAATAAAAACATTTACTGTAATTTGTTAAATTTTACTTTGAAAAAATGTTCAAATATAATTATACAATGTAAATAATTTAATTGAAATGATATTTTTCAATATAAATTACAATTTTGAACAATTCCTCAAAAAAATAATTCCAAAAAAACACCAAACAATACACAAATATATATTTTTTAGTTTATATTTATAAAATATATTTATTATAATACATTTTCAAAATGTTGTAGAAATTAAATTTAGATTATGTAAAAAATGTCCGACTAGACCGTATTTTAGAAAAAAGTGCACTTTTTTTAAAAAAAACATTTATTATTCATTGAAATGGATCATATTATATATCTATTAAATATATTACCGTTGAATTTATTCTAAAATGTTTAAACAATATAATTTTCATAATTTATTTTTTACTTTTTATGGCCAAATACATAACAATTACATTGTAATGGTGAAAATAATATTTTAATAGATCATCCCATTTCAATTAAACATGGAGTTTTGTGCATTGCATGTTATTGAAGAGAATGAATTTATATAAATAGAAATATATCATAAAATATCTCGGTGTTACACTCTCATATAATATCATTGTTTCATGTGATATATGCTATCGAATATGGTGTTGCAGTTCCAAAATCTCATGGGGTTAAATTCTACCCACTTAAATAAATTGTGTCATTAAAATTTAATCTTTATATTGTCAATCAATGATTTGAAGTTTTAAAATAATATTCTCAAATTCCTACATCAATAAAATAATTAATAAATCATTTTATTGATAATATATGAAAGGATTTATGAAGGTCATCTGAAATAAACTATACATGGTTTCTAAATAGAGGAATGTTTATGAAAAGTGAAGATATGGACATAGAAGGAATGCTTATATAGTTATGGATTATGGTATATATTTCTGACCACAATAAATTAAATTATCTTGAAAATTTAAAGGTCAATAAGACATAAATTTTTTATAGATTATAAAACAATCATTTTTGTAAATTGTAATAATTTTATCAATGAAATCTAACATATTATAATTATTTCACGTTGTATAAAGAACATAAATCACATAGAGAAACTAACAAAATAGTATACTAATAAATTAATAATGATATATTAGTTAATATATAACCAACTAATTACAAAAATTACTACTCTAAGATAATAAATTGAAAATAATATAATATGAATGGGATAATTTAGATTTTCTCGATCCACTTAATTACCAGACTCATGAAAAAATGTTATATAAGTAAAAAATAATTTTAATAATAAAATATTAATTTTGAAGATAAAATTATATAAGACCTTTAGAGAAATTATAAGTGAATTTTTATTGAATGAAAGGATATGTATTTCTAGGAAGTTTGGAGCATGAATGATTGAAATAAATTTAACCAATGGAATAATAAGCTAACCATTGGAATTACAACACGATAGTTGTATTAGTAATATGATAATTAGTAATAGTAACATGGTCAATTGAATAGTAACTTTTGTTATGAAAATGTAACATAATATTTAGTTATCTTACAAAAATGAAAATATGACATATTAATTTCAAGGTAGATGTAAATAAATGTTTTCAAAATGACAAATTAATCATTGTTATTTTTGTAAATGGTAATTTTTTATTTTAAATTTTATAATAAATATAACATTTTAAATGAAAATATATTTTAATTAAATTTATTGATAAATTAATCATTCATTTTTGTATAATGATAGATAATTTTTTGACACCTTAAGTGATTTTTAAATTTTTCATAAAGTCATAATAATATTTAATTTAGTATTTTTTAAATAATTGATGTTTTTATTTAAAAACATAATTTCACATTTATAGAAAATTATTTTCATAAAATGGAGTCTACTTCATAATTTTTTTATCTCCAAAAATAGTAATGATGATTTTTTTTGTATTTTTATAAAATAGAAGAATTATTTGGGAATAGTAAAATATGATAATTTGCTGTATTTTACATTATCATACAGGTACATGAATTATTGAGTCATGGGTGAGTTATAATATATTATCTAAAACTCACATATAGAATTTACTACATATAGTCCCAATAATAGTTAATATTCATTATATTGTTCCAAATTATAAACTAACAAATATAACTATGAACAACCCCTTATCCCCATTTTAAATCCCACCCACCACCACCCCTTATCCTCACACATAATAAGCCCTAATGATATTCAAATATCTATAAAACCCTATCCTCACCACTATCCCCATGTCTATGTGCTAGTGGTCTCACCAAAAGTAAACTTTCTAGTTCCTCAAGGGATCCTTTATGGAGGTTATATTGAAGTGGTATCCTTCTCAAACCACATCTCTTCATTTCTTTTATTCTTCTACCATCTCATCACCAACTTCATATATGAACTAATATTATCTATATTACTAAGTATATATAGGAATTTTATATTTATTATAGTATATCTTTTAATCAAATTTTTTCTCATATCTCATTTTCAAAGAAATGAAACTTTTTTCAGATTATAGTAGTTAACTGTCTCCATGGATAATGATTTTTCATTTTCTATTACCTACAACCATGATGGTGATAAAATTTTCATTCCTATTAAATTTTATTTTAATAGGTATATTTTCACTAATTTTATTTTCTTTTACTAATATCTATACATAATACTAAATAAAAAAATGGTTTGTGGTGGTCAAAAACCCCCCAAAATTAACTACAAATTTATAATCAAAAGTATGACAAATGAAGAATCAACCTATTAGAAGGAAAATTGATATATGGGACCAAATAAGATTTTTTATGTTCATGAATATCATATTATTTCACTTATTCAATAGTATTCATATTTTACAATAACACCCATAATGATACACAATAATACTTACCCATATTCCTTGAAACGAACAATCCTAAAATAGTGAAATTTAACTTTATAACTCATTAGAAATATCGGAAAAGAATCCTAATTAATCCATAATAATTGGAATGTATGTTTCATAGGTTCTGAAGTAATTACTTAAATAATATAATCGGATTATATATTATATTATGTGAAGCTATAATATGCGTTTAGACAAAATGTATGGGATTTCATTGAAACTCTATATTTTCCATTTGGTTAAAAATTATATATATTTACCCCAATTTTTTTATTAATTATTATTTTATACATATCATAAATTATGTTTATAATCTCCATAAAAATTAATTTATCTCAATTCATCTTTTCAGGATTGGGAAATACTTGTTTTAAAATGTTCCCTTTTCAATTCCACTCGGTAAGAAAATTCGATTAAGGGTATCTTATATATTTCTTACCCATTTTCATGTAAAATACATATACTATTCATGTCCATAAATATATTTCTAAAATTACTCATTTAATCATAAAAAAAATCTACTTCATTTTTATTATTATTCTAAAAATTATGCATTTTTCCTCTTTTAGTACACTTCATTATTTCCCCTAAAACTATTATTAATTATAACTTTTCTAAAGTTTCCTAGCCACTATTTTTAATGTTTAAAAATCATTTGGATATAATTTTTAATGATTTATTCTTCTATTTTCTTCATTAACATCCAATAATGATTTATGTCCCTTCTATCATCTATACCAATATTATATGTTCTTTGGTTAGGTCGTATGTTATTATTAAGATGCCCATTTCATTCCATGGGTAACCCTTATATTTTTTCCTTATTTTTTATTATTTATATAGAAAAAATATGAATGGATTGGTTTTCATATGTACACTCATATAGTTTTCAAACTCATTGGGTAATGTTTTAATCTCCTAAGACATTATTTAAGCGATTTAGGAGTAAAAATAACCCATTATGGGATATTATCAACCATATGATATCATCATAAAGGATAGCCTTGACTCATTTTTATGTCATGTTATGTGTTCCTCCAAATTACAATATTTACATGATCATATGATTATATTTTCTAATGTTATGTATGTATATTTTAATTCAAAATCCATAACTTTTATGATATCCTGTTATTTATTTCGACACATCCTTAATGCTTTGATTCCATGATTATTAATTTTTTTTATAATTTATAGCTCATCAATTTTCCATATATATTCCCAAGGTCATACAGTGGATTTTTAGGAACTAAAAGGGAGTTAGTATTTCTTTATATATATGAATAAAAATATGATTTATTCTAGTTTCATGTTCTATAATTATTAAGTAATCAATAAAAGGCACTGGTATTTTTTACCCTAATTCCCTATTTTATTCATAATCAACATTAAACTAGAGAAATAATATGTGTAAAGGTCTGGGTTTCAGTCTTTTGTTTCATCAGATGATCATGATATTCTTCGTAACTAATACTAATATCTATCGTAATAACTCTAGGGATAATTCTCTCACCATGGATAACCCAGATTGAATACTATAGAATCAAAATTTGGGATATTCATTTTATTTATGATTTTATCCTTTTATGTTCGTGGTTTTCTTATTTTATTATATTTAGGTAAGTATTCAAGCCCTGTTTATTTTATTTTATTTTATTTGTTAATGACTAGAAAAAGGAGACACATTATAATAACCTATGCATTAGAAAGTGTGATTATTTCCATATAGATATTCTAAAACGAAAGGGAATGGGACCTTAAATGTTTATGAAATTAATAGATAAACTTTCTCAAGTTATAAATAATAAATCAAATTGTTTAGAAGAACCACATTCTCCAAAGAAATGGAATGTTGTGGTTGAATCCATTATATGAAAATGCCTCATATATTTAGTGGATATTATGATCTTATCATCACGTAATAATGGATTAACTCCAATTAATAGATATTTTATTTCCTATAATTCTCATAATAAGATAATGTTATGATGGCAGTCTATTTTTTTCATAGGGATGCTAATCAATGGTGGAAACTGCTAAAATACATTGTATAAAAGGGAAATTGATTCCATGGATTGTGGAAAATTGAATAAAATATTATTAAATAATTATATAATTAGAATAGTCATCTTCAGTTGAATATGATGTTCCTCATTTGGAAGAAGAAGGAAGATAATTATATTACGACTTTAGAGGAAAGCTTCACATGTATTTCATGATATACTACTGGATTTTTTATGAACAGAAATAGGAAGGTGGATCACTCTATTAAATGATTAAATTCAAGTATATAAAAAGAGTTGGTTCTTCGATACATTAATAGATATCGAGAGATTCTCCATTATTCCCATATTGTGTCTTTCTGTATTTAAGGGTCACAATGCTCTGATGGGATTAATGAAAAAATAAAGAAAATTGTTTATAATTTGGGAGAATAAAAAAATAATTCTCACAGAGGAAAGAAAAACAAATATATAATGTGTCAAATGTGTAAAAATAAGTAACCTGTGTAATATCTTATGGAATTGGGAGATAATGTAAATACAAAAAACTGGGTCATTAGGATAGTAATAGGAAAAGGGAAATGAAGAATCCAACACATGACGAAGAATAATTAAAGGACCGGATCAACACTCCAGATGATGTAAAGTGTTTCATATTCCATTAACATTGTTATTATGCGATCTAATTTCTAAATACATGGGTTTTTAAAGATAATAAATGAAAAATAACCTCTATGGAAGCATGAAAGAGATTATGATATCATTACTCTTGAGGTCAATCTTGAAAATTTAATTGTGGTAAGTAAAATAGTTATTCATCCAAGAATATTAAATTAACATTATAATTTGGGTTCTACATATTCATACCCTCCTAATATTATATTAAAGATATACAAACCCTACATCATCATATGGAGGTTGAGTTATTCATGGGAACCAAAAAAGGTGTATTTATTTCATCTAATGTATATCACTCCTCATCAGTCGCTATATGTGGATCAACCTCCACAGAAATTTTATATTACATCCATTAGAGTACTCTGATGATATATTCGGCATTGTTTGGTAATCTTTATATAAATCCAATATCAGTTTATAGGAGTGGGAGATCACTCATCACATCTTTAAGAACCCTCCAATTCTAAAAAAATGTATTTATAATGATGAATATCCTCTGAGATCTTCTCTTAATGAATGTATAATATTTAATTATAACCATGAATATATAACTCAAATGATCAATATGAAGTATATGATCATGCATGAAGACATTCACATTATGATGTACTACACTGATTTGTTTCATAATGAATTTATTGATCTTCTTCTTGATCAAGAGTTTGAGTTATCAATCGAACCAATACTTGGATCTCTTCTATCATCAAAGAATCATTACAGGATAGTAACTATTGAGTTGGATGAACTAATAGTGAATTTTGAATAGAATCTAGAAAAGATGTTTATAAGACTCATTGTCTCACCATGGGGTGAACTGATCCTCTTTTTCCAGAAGAATGATAGATCAATGAGCCACACCAATGACTAATGTGAACTAAAAAAATCACAATATAGAACTAGTATCCCATGCCACATATGGATGACATGTATTATCAACAAATTTGATCTATTTAGTTCTCTAAGGTGAATATTTGATCAAGATACCACCAATTAATTGTGAAGAAGGATGATATTCCCAGGACTACTATTTTAATGAGGTATAAAATGTATGTGTTTGTAGTGATTCTCTTCGGTCTCGCTATTGGAAAAATAAATTCAATGGACCAAATAAATATAGTTTTTAGTGTTTACCTCAACAAATTTTTTGATGTCTTTATAGATGATATTATGATATAATATAGGAGAAATTATCGGAGAGGGGATCATTTCAATACTTTGATCAATAATTTTTTGGAGAAGAAAATATAATAAAAGTACAGTAAACTTGTTTTTGGGATTGGGGATGTATCATTCATGTGGAATTTTATCACCAAAAATGGGATATCAATAGACCCTTCTTAGATAAATTAAATTGATTAATATCCAAATAAAAAAATTGTAATGAAGATCCTTATTTTCCACTGCTCAGCTGTGTATTACTGACTATTTTTTATGAACATCTCATAATTGTAAAACCCACTAACCAAACTAACTAAGAAGGCAGGAATATATTTATTATCCAATGAATGTGAAGAATACATCAAAGTGTTAAAAAATATTATTATCACTATATTAGTATTTACACTACCCAAAGGTGGTGATCTGTTTGTGTTATAAAATTATTAATAAAATAAGGTATTATGATACTTACTGATGCAAAATGACAATGTTATCGCCTGCACCCCATGGTAGGTAAAATTTCACGAAAAATATTATCCATCGTGTGATCTATTGTTGGAATCTATGATTATCACATTGAAAATATTTTGTTATTGTCTATATGGGAATATGTGTGAGATATATACTTGCAACAAGAGCCTCAAATATATATTCTCATAAAAAGAGCATAATAAGAACTAATGATATTGGTAAGAGATCATCAAGGATAATGATTGATCAATCCACTTCCCTATTAGAAATACAAATAAAATGGAAGATTCACTAGGTGGAATGGATCCTGGAAAATTTTTAATTATATGAATTTTGAATGATCTATTCTGGATTTACTTGAAAGGAATGGACATGGGAGTTATAGAGGAAGGAATGTCATCATTCATTTATGAAATTATTTCTCAACCATATGTTTTTGGGAGGATAAATAATAATTAAAGATATAATGTGGAAAATTAGAAGATAGTAGAAGATATCAGAATGAAAAAATCATTGATGTATATAATTGATGAGGTGTGAGTCAAAATATTTGAGTCATGATTGTGTTTAGCATCAAATACAGATATAAAGAATGATCTTCAGAATGATTCACATAGATTGACCTTCTCCATCCAATTAGGGAGCACAAATAAGTATCAAGATCTCTGATAGAACTATTGGTGGGACAATATAAAGAATGAGATCATATAATATAAATCAATGTTCATAGAATTAAATTAAGAAAAGGATAAAAGTAAAAACCTAAAATGGTTTTATGCAACTATTACAGATACATACATTCATATGTGGTGAAATCACCATGAAATGTTTCACTAGACTAATAAAGACATCTAGAGGAAATAATTCTATATTTGTTATTATGGATTATCTTTCAAATAATTCCCCCATTATTTAAATTTATAATGACTTATCACTCAGTAAACATGCATATATATACATCAGATAAGTGATGAGGCTAAATGAAACACCATTAAATAATTTGTTTGATCGAGATCATAGATTCACCTCCATTTTCTAGAAATTCTATAATATGATTTAATGACTAATCTCAACATCAATATTTATTATCTACATCAAAGTGATTTCTAGTCTTACAGGAATACTCAGACATTTGAATATTTTTAGAGAGAATTCTCAATTGATTTAATGTTTAATGGGGCTATTATATTCCAATGGGTGAGTTATCTTAAAAAAATATTTTCTATTTAATAATACAAATGGCTTCAAAAGAATCCCTATATTTGAAGGAAAGTATAAAACATCCATGATGGAAAAAATTCAGTGATCGTAAGATAGTGAGATTGGAAATGGTTGAAGAAATGGTAGAAAATTTGAATATCATTCATCAACCCGTCATGAAAACCCAATTTTAATAGAGGAACTACATTGATAATCATTGCAGATGTCTTGATATTGATAGTATAGATATGGTATTTGGATGCGTATCTCAATGGGAGAGATTCAACATATTTGAAAAGAAGGGAACAATAATTACCTGGAATGTTAGATTCTTTTAGATTCTTGACCGCGTCGAAGTAGTCGCCTATTGAATAAAACATCCACCAATCATTTCTCAAGTTCATGATATCTGATAAATATATCTCTTCATTAATTATTTATAAATTCCATAAAATGTACTTAATTAATAACTATCACAATTGTAAAATTATATCACTTATGACGACCAACCGGTGAATTTCTTGGACAGTAGAGACAATGTTCAACATAAAAATACTACTCACCAGTTCAATGTACTATATAGAAACTATGAAAATTTGAAAGGAAACATGGTAACATAAGGAACATATGAAGAAGAAGTATTATCACATTTTTTACCTTATTATGTAAAACTAATCATGGAGGGATAAATTTCATAAGGGTGAATAATTTAAGTTCCATGAATTTGATCCTTGAATATTTACTTCTTATAAATTTTCATGATGTATAATGAACAGATATCACATATAGAAACCAACAAATAAATATTCTCATAAATGATTAATTATACATTTGTATGAAAAAAATACAATACGAATGAAAATATTACTTTGGGACAGTAAATTAATACTAAGAGAATAATAGAAAAATTGGATCTTCATGATCAAACAAAATGATAATAATCATGATCTAAGATGTATAAATAATATAAAATTTTAATTAAAATAATTTATTTTGAATATGAATGCATATATATCCTTGAGATAAAGTTGAAGTGAATATATAATGAATGGAAGGATAGGTATTTATAGGATTTAGGGAACCCCTATTATCATTCTAAATATAATATTTTGTATACTAATATCACCATTGGAATAATAACCAGATCAATGGAATAGACATATGGCAGTTAGGAAGAGTATCCTAACCGATACAATAGTAACCATATAAGGACCCAAAATTAAACATTATATAATCAAGATAATTCAACTAGAATTCACTATATTATATTCCCAAACATATTTTTAGTTTATAGTTATAGATAACTTTGAAATAATTCCAACATATCAACCCAAAAATGTAAAATGTGGATACTACTAAAATAATATCAATTAATTTCATAATGAAAGTGTTTTTCATTAAAATGAGTTCTTTTCTTGATTTTTTTATGAAATTCATCTTGGATTGTTATTTTATCTTACCAATCGTTAAAAACTATGAATAAAATTTAAAAACATTGGATGAGTACAAAAAATATCTATATGGTAAATAAAAGTGGAAGGAACAATATTTCTGAGAATACTTATAAACATATTATATCATTATTACAAGATATAATTCACACCATTAAAGTAAAATATAATTACTTTGTCAAAACATGATATTTCCAGAAAAACTAGAAAACATAAATAATAATATATAGTTAACTTGGGTGATTAAATATATATGACTATAACCCTGATGGATACCTTATAATTTGTAACCCCCATGTGTACTATACAATGTAACCCTCACAACTACCTAATTGTGCAACCATCATTCTTAAAATTGGTATAACCATTGTGGTCAACATCCAACATTAAAATACACAATTATCAGAGAGATATATGGAAAAAATCATCATAAACAATGACCAATCAACATAACATAATAATAAAATAATAATAATTTAATCATAAAACTATTTGTTTGAATCTTGAATAAATAGAAATTTAAAAGAGCGATTTTAATCAAAATTCCACTTTCTCAAGATTGTCTTACATTAAAGTAGATGACATATATTGTATAATGGTTTATAGAGTGTAACTAATATACTACAAAACCATATTAATATTTTTAATTCCATATATGATCTTTATTTTACATCTTTCCACCCATTTAATAATAATATTTTTTTTATTTTCATTGTTTTAGGTGCATTTATTTCAGGGTTTTCATGGTTAGTTAATTATGCATCTTCCTTTCAATTGGACGAAATACTATAGAATTGGAAATAAATTATATTAATGTGTTTCTATAATATTAAATGATATTATATGTCATTTTTATAATATTAGGATGATTCAATAGTTAAAACATTAATTAAAATGAATTAACTTATTTTGGTAGTTTTTATAACCATCATGAACTACTAAAATTTTATTATAGATCATTTATATATTAGATCCAAAAAAATAAATAAATTATATTATTTATAATTCAATATGATATAACAATTTTTTTTTGAAAAATCTTGATAGTGGTGAAGAAAAATGGAAAAACAAAATCCATGATGATGGTAAATTAACATATTAGGGACATTGCATTCATATTTTTAGAATAAGTGCATAAGAGGGTAGATTTGATGATGGATATTACATTACATAATAAAATTATAGTATACATAGGATTCAATATATATAATATCACTTGTATGAGGGTAAGGGGAAAATGAGAATAAAAAAAATTGAATATTAGTTAAAATAAAATGAAAGAGTATTTTAACACATGAATTCTTCTCATTGAAAACCTCCTTAAAGAACATGGTCATAGCCTTTTGGTGAGTCCAAATAGTCTTGGAAATGGGGAATAGGATTGTGAAGGTAATTGGGTAGAAATTGAATAGCCTACAAGGATTTTAGTGTGAGGAAAAGATGTGGTAAGGTGTTGTATTTATAGTAGAGAGAGGGGTGTTTTTTAATTATTTTTTTCATTAGTTTATTATTTTTCCTCATGTCTA
This sequence comes from Viscum album, assembly GCA_963277665.1. Taxonomy (NCBI): domain Eukaryota; kingdom Viridiplantae; phylum Streptophyta; class Magnoliopsida; order Santalales; family Viscaceae; genus Viscum; species Viscum album. Next base: position 1,586,523,483 of record OY728135.1, on the reverse strand, counting down.
TGAATAGTTTGAAACTAATTAGTAAATAAATTAAACTAATGAAGGATTTTTTTAAATTATAGGCTTACAACTTTTAAAAATCTTATATGACTCAATAATTATGTATCTAGCTTACTGCATATATTACCATATTTTACAATTTAGCATAAAGTCAACTATTTCAGTAATATTCCAAAATTTATCCCTAACCATTTTTCTATGTGCAGAATTAAAAAATGTACACCATTTTATGGAAAAATTTTTAAAAATATGAGAAATTTAATATTTAATTTGCATCACCATTTAATCAATAAATAAAATTTTAAAATTATTACATATTTTATAACAAATTGAAATTTTAATTAAGGTATCATAAAAATATCATATAATAATTAGAAAATAGAATATTAATATATGAATATTTTTTATTAATGTAAATTTTATTTCATGTCAACATATTAATTATAAAATTGTAAAAATAATATTATGTGTAATAAAATACAAATACATAATTTAACATTTTCAAAACATTTATTTACCAAAACCACGACATAAATAAATCATATTTTCACATATAAGATACATAAATATTATTTATACTCTAATATATGAGGTTAAAATTACATTTCTATAGATTACATAATTTTCATAAATACCACCTATTTGATATAATTAATTTATGTATCTAATTCTACAACAAAAAATAATATTTCATAAGTACATGGGTTTTTACAGTACATCCCTTATGAAAATTGTGTCCTCGCAATTTTTCATCCACTTATTAAAAATGTTATAATACATTTACCTCATATAAGTTTCATATTACAATTTTTCTTCTTCGACAATATATTTTCTACAAAAAATAGTATCCTGGAGAGTTACCTTATTTCACAAAACATGTTCCCAGCTATCAAGAATCTGAACATGTCTCTCTTCATAGGAAATTTTTTCTTCTAGTTGAACTAATTTTTGTATAAAAACATTAGATGAATTTGGAACTTAAATTCATAACATTGAAACATGAAGTACACTTTGTTCCTGGGACAAACTTAGTGTCCAGAATACATGGAAGGAAACTTTTCAAAACTTGCCAAAATTTTAAAAAGGTCTAATTAATTGTGGAATTATAATTACTTTATTAAAAAAATAAATTACTTTTCCTCGGAGATATTATAAGTAAGACATGATTTCCATCTATAAAATAAAAATATTTCCTCTTATTTCCTACATAACTTTTTTTGTCCGCAATGATATGTCATCATGTGTTGTTGGAGCATCCTCACTTTCTTAGAAACATCCAAAACAAATGTAGACCAATTCCCCTGAATTTATCCCAATATACTAGAGTCCAACACCATGTTCTATATAATGTTTTAATAGGGACCATATGTGTACTAGATTAAATTTTTTTTATGAAAAATCATTTAAATATGTATGTTAATCCCAACGTCCTTTGTATTCTATGGAACAAGATAGAAGCATATCCTCTAATGTAAGAATAGTTAAATTTCACTATCCTTTATAATGGGGATGAAAGGTTATGCTAAAATCTTATTCAGTCACCAATGATTTTTGAAGGCATTTCCAAATGGTTGAAGAGAACATATTAACATGGGTAGATACAATTGAGATAGGAACTACATTAACCTAATTATATCTTTGAGGTATAGTCCTTAATTCTAATATAATGATATAATATCTCAAATAATAATAATAATTTCATATTTATTCATTCAATAAACAACAATCCAAATCACGTAGTTACCTAGATAATTCATTTGTAGTCCCATCATGAAGTCTATGGATAAATTCTCTCCTTTTTTACTTTGGACCAGGAAAAGGATGAAGCATCCTCCATGGTATTTTTCAATATTATTTAACCTATTGTTTATTCAATCATTTAATGGTAAAATAAGAAATGTATTTTTTCATTCCATCCCACCAAAAACTTTCCTAAAGGTCTCATAATTTCTTAGTGCTTCTAGGATGAACTGAAAATGGAGAACTATGAGATTCACAAAACAATTCATTCTTTAACTAGTAATCAAAAAGTAACACATAATATATATCCACATTATAAGACTCAATATTTATGAACATTTAATTATATAAAATTATGTTCCTTATCAAATTAAAATTTTTCTATAACCCATGGTCTTCCTTCTCCGCTTTTTTTAGTTTTTTTGGGAGAGACGAATACACTAACAGCTTAAATTAAATAGAACAATTTCCTGCAACAAAAAAATCCAAAAAAAATTCATTAAATCATTAATTAAGCGGACATGTTCCAAATATACTGCGGATAATGTATACTGATGTTTTCCAATCAAGGAATACAATTTTTTTTTGTTTTTACTTGATGGTAGTTGATCGTGTAATCATAATAATTTATCAAATGCATCCATATTCCCTACCTGATTTTCAATTTTCTTAAACAATCACTTACTTGAAAACATTATGGTTTGTATATATTTAAAATTTTTCTCCATATAAACGATTCCACAAAATTTTTAAAGTGAAAACTATAATTAATAATTCATAATCTTGTGTCGGATAATTTAACTCATAATTTTTTTGTTTTCGTGAAGTATAAGAAATTACTTTGTTAATAAACATTATAACACAACCAAGTTCCTTAAATAAAGAACGAATATATATTAAATAACTCAATTTCTGAATAGATGGGTCCAACCTGGAGCATTCACCAATTTTAAATTTATATATTGAAAACCACATCTCAATCTTATGTTAAAATAAATTTAACAACATTATCATGTTTACTTAGTTAGAAGGATAGATTATCATGAAAATTTTAAAAAACCCATTGATAATTAACTTCTAATATATGAAAACACATAATCTTAGTAACATTTGTTGGCCACTTCCATTCATTGACCACTTTTTTTGATATGATCAAATGTTATTCCATCCTTATATACAATGTCCATAAAAAAACATATGATAAAAACACATTTTATAAATTCTGTATATTACTTATCTTATTTTAGGGTTTCCAGGAAAACTCATACTAGTTTTTCCAAATATTCATATCTTTTTGAAACCCCAAAATATCAAAACCAAAATAAGACCATCCATTTCCAAATATTAACCGATGATTCTATTCATGAGATCCATAAGTAAAATATAATAATTTCTAAAACAATTTGGCACAAAAAAATAATCATAATGCCAATATCATGTTTGGAATTAGTTTTGGGAATATCAAGCTCCTTCATCTCTAGTAGATGGTAGCCAGATCTTATGTAAAACCTGAAAATATACTGAGATCCGTCAAGCTCATCAATAAGTAATTATTATGAAGAAATAGATACTAATTCCTAAAAATAATGTTACAGAAAGCACTATAATCAATGAAAAGTATCAAATTAGTATATAACTTTTTAAAGAACAATAAAGGAGGTCCCTATGGTGATGTGCTCGGACGAATGATGAATTAATCAAGAAACACCATAAATATATTTGTAAATTTTACAAGTTCCACTTATGTATTCTGATAAGAAGGTTTTGAAATTAAATTAATATCAGGAATAGTGTAAATAGTAAATTCAACATCCCGATGAGTTCTAGACTGAGTAACTGATTAAGAAAAACCATCCATGAATTCATTTACCAGTGTCACTTCTTTAATATGAATAGTTCCTTGGTTTTCAAGAATCCTTAAAAGATAACTCCCTTTTCCATATTTTAACAGTATCTCATCTTCCTGAAATGTTATCAATTCAATTACTTCAATCCTATATAAAAAAACTAATTATTTCCGAAAAACCATATATATATCTTTAATAAATCATAAAATGATATAATTAAATCCATTCTATACCTAGAATAACATCATTGTATAATGAAGAAAGAAAAATATGTTTTCTGGTAATGTATTTCCACAGAAAACAACATAAAGTTTTATATAATTATTAATTCATTAATATTTCCCCTAGTGTTTTTACAACACGTTCTAATTTCATTTCATTAGGTAAAATTTAAATTTTCCAAAAAATTTATCAGATATAGTGCAATTTTTAGAGCCTATATCAAACAATACATTATAAAAACCCGCGTAAATACACAATGTGTAGATAACTCTTCATTGGATGATACAAAATATACCTAAGTAGCCATAAAAGATTTTTCAAATCATTATTATTATTTTATTTTTACTTTACAACATTTTGATCTTTCTTTGGGTAGGTATTTTCTTAATGCCCCATCTCACCACATTTGAAACACATTAAAATTTCATATATGAAATAATAATACCATAACTAAGATCATTTTTATTGAAATATCAATCCCTATTTTCATACATACCCCATGGAAAATACATCTTGGATCTGTTAATTAATTCCATAGGAATATTTTTACCACACTTCTCACAAATAAGAAGCTACACTTTCTTCCATTAATATTTATTTGATTGAACCTTTCCCATATCTTTCAATATAAAAATTTTCATCAATATGTTTTCAAATTAATATTGATCATAAATAAAATACATTTCAACCCTCTTATCACATCGATCAATTTCTCATAACATTTAAATTCATGAGGAGTTAATTCTCATCGATATATTGGATTTAATCCCGAGTAAAAAAGAATGATTTTACTATATTGATCTTGAATAAGGTTTGGAGAATCCCTTGACAATTGTGGGAGTTTTTATTCATAAAAAACACTGAATATTCTTCCTTTGTTTCAATTCAAGGAATTTATTTTCCACATTAATTTGAAAAACCATACAAATAATATTTTTAAAGTAAATTGTTATTAAATTCATCCATTTCCAAGGTATAAATCTCCTATATATCCTTAACATATTTGACTATTTACCAATATTGGTTTAATATCATTCAAAATTTTAAATAAAAATAATAAGAATTTTATTATCTATGGATCCCATGGCATCAAATTTCCTTCCATGTGATTTTACCCAACCTTCAGCTACAATTGGATCAAATGTTCCACTAAAATATAGATGGTGATTCCTTATAAATTGTTCCATTATCATCATGTTACTTCGGGTTATTTATAATGTTCTATTGAATGTATAACACCTCCATTTATGTTCTATTTAAACTCAACCATTAAATTTAAAAACCATTCTTTTCCAATTCCCACATTTCTAGGTTTTAAATTCAGAAAGATATCATCCACTTAGTGTCTTCCCACTCCATCTTCCCGATTTCTTCTATAGATAACAATTCTGAAGAAAAATATTTTATATTATGAAACTTGATAATCTATAAATGATATATAATATCAACTTAAAAATATGGTAGAGATTATATATGGTATTATATTAACATCATCATATCCAATAATGTTATGTAAAACGATCTCTGATAAAAAATATAAATAATATTATTTAAACCTTACATACTCTAGTTAATTCAACAAGATTTCACTTTCGTACATTCCCAAGTACCTTTTCAGTTTATATTATCAGTGAATAAGGAAATAATTCATACATATCAACACAAAATTCTACAAAGTGTATAAATTAAAATAGAATCCATGACATCAATAATTCTAATGATTTTAATCAAACAACATTTCTTTTCTAGAAATTTTTTATGACATTCACCTTAGCATCTTAATTTCTCATGAATATCCATAAAAAAAGGAAAAAACATTAAAAATTATGGGATGATCAAAAATAAATATCATTAAGTGACATAAAAGAAAAAATATCATCTTGTACATGAATACTTATAAATATATGCATTAGTTTTCAAAATACATACTTCAGATGCTTAAATTATCATATTCATATTTTTTGAAAACATCATAAAAAAACATAGAAATCATAAATAAAAAAAATGTAACTTGGGTCAATAAATAATTAATATTTTAACCCTCAAAATTACTTTATTATTTTTGACCCTCACGAATACCTTACAATGTAACCCTCAAGACTAGCTTGTGGAGTGTCCACCATAGTTACACATGGATTATTCATTACTATCAACTTCTTACATAAACACAATCAATGAATTAGAGGATGATATAGGTCACGACCTTCATCATAAATAAGTCCCACGAAACAAAACATAATTATAAAGTAAAAATATATACATCCTAAAAACATGCCCTTTTAATTTTTAAAAAACAAAAATTTAAAAGAGGAATATTAAAGGAAAGTCCCTTACATCGAGTTCACCATTATTAAAATATGTTAAAAACTCATGTATAATTTTTTTAATAGTGTTGTTAATATTTATAATAACCATATTAATATTTATAATTCCTTATATTAACATTATATGACACCTTTCCACCCATTTATCAATAATATTTTTTTATTTTCATTATTTATGGTGCATTTATTTCATGGGTACCATTATTCGTTCCTTATGGATCTTCTTGTTCAATTGATTAAAAACACAAAAAGTTGAATTAAATTATATTAAGATGTTTCAAAAATATTATATTATTACATATTTTAATTATTTATGATGTGATATCGATTCATTAGAGAAAACAATAACAAAATTTATTTAACTTTTTTTGGAAGTTTTTATTACCATAAAAAAATATTTAATTTTGTTTAATATCATAAAAATATATTGGTTATAGAAAATTATATAAAATATAATATTTATAATACAATATTATATATCCATAATAATTTTTTTTTCTAACTATCCTTTAATATGTTAAAAGAAAATAAAATATGAATCCTCTACGATGATGGTAAATCACCACATAATAGACTATGATTTCATTTTTTAGAGTAAGAGGATAAGATGAGAGGTTTGATGATGGATACTACATTTACATGATAAAATTTAATTATATGTACTATTATACTGTTATAATTTCACTTGGATAAGGTTTTGATAAAAAAGAGAATTAAATTAAATGAAAATAAAACCAACCAAAATGAAACAGTATTTTAGCACTAAAATTCTTCTCATTAAGAACCACATTAATGAACTTGGATTGGGCCTTTTGGGGAGAATATAAGTTAATTTTTTAGGTAATAGTCTATAAATGTAATTATGTGTAAATTAAATAATATATAAAGCTTCAAAGTGTGTGGAAAGAAGGTGGTATTTATTGTTGAGGAGGGGTGTGTTTGTGGATTATTTATTCATCATTTTATTATTTTCCCTCAAGACTATGAATAGTTTGAAATTTTTCAATAAATACATTAAAATAATGATGTGTAATATTATATTATGGTATTACATAATCCATAAATCATATACGACAAAATAAATCATGTATTTAGCTTCTACTATAAACTACTGTATTTCACTATTCTCCGAAAAATCAACTATTCCAAAAAATTCCAACAAACAACAATAACCATTTTTATAATTGTAGAATTTAAAAATGAACTCAATTTTTTGAAAATTATTTTCTAGATATAATAATATAAAATTTTATTTAAATACTAGTTTTTTAAAAAAATATACTAATTTTAAAAATTGTAACAGATTTTATAACACATTGAAAATATAATTAAAGTCGCATGAATTTATCTTATATTCATAAAACAAGAAAATTTTAATTTATGAAACTATTTTATCAAGATTAATGTTTTTAAAATAATTATATTAACTATATAATTTAAAAAAAATGTGTGTGAAAATAATACCAACACCTAAAATATCATTTTTGAAAATATTATTTACAAAATTCATGGTATAAGTATATATTATTTTAAATTATAGGATATATAAATTTTCATTATAAAATCAAATATGATGTTACTTTTTAATTAGTATATATTCCTTAATTTCAATAAATAAAGGTTATTTCATTATACATTTATATTGAATTTAACTATTGAATTCCAGAATGAAAGAAATTATTTTAGAAGTTTATGTGTTGTTAGAAACCTATCATATGGAAATGTAAAATAATATTTAGGTATATTTAAAAAAAATGAGAAAATTAAATATTTATATCATGGTGCATTTAAATAAATGTTTTAAAAATAATAAAATAAGTGTTTGTTTTTTCTGTAAAACAGAAATGATTTATTTTCAATTTTATAATGAATATAGTGATTTAAATGGAAATTAGATTTAATAAAATGGATTGAAAAATCAATATTATCTTTTATTATAATGATAATATAATCATATGATACAATATTTAATTTTGCGAAGGGTTATAAAATTGATTATAATATTAAAGTTGATATTTTTTCTACAAATGAATATTTGAATTTAAAATAATTTTTAATATTCATAAAATTAATTTCTTAAAATGATATACAATTTTTTAATTCTACACATTTAATAATGGTAATGGTTGATTTTTCTTATTTTCCTAAAATAGCCATTTTTTTGGGGAATAGTGAATTATGGTAATTTACGGTATATAAAATTATAAGAAAAATACATGCATTTTTGAGTTATAGATGATGAAGGTACCCATTATCTCAAATGAAATACTACCATTTACTAAATATACTCAGAAGAAAAAATACTATTTATAGTCTTTGGAAAAATAAAAAAATTTCTGTATATAATATCAAGAACTCCCATTTTTCCTTTTAAAAATATGACCCCTCACCACAACTTCTCATCACACCATATAAGAGTTGAATGTAGTAAAATATCGTAGATAAAAACTCCCCCAAACTCTAAATATTTCCAAGTTCTATGGGTATTACCAAAATACCACTTTCATGTTCTATAATGGGTTTTTCAAAGAGGTGATATTCAACAACTAACTTTCTTAAACTACCTCTCTTAATTTGACTTCATCATTTGCCTTCTCCATACCTCCATAAACAATCAAATCATAATAACTCAATAATTATGTATTTAATTTAATTTTATATTTCTGGTGGAAAATATTATATTCACCATTTTAATCAACTTCTCTTATTCTGTGAATGAAATCCATTATGATAATTATGAGATTTAATTGTCTCAGTTGGTATTTTGGTTCATTTTCCATTACCACATTCAACACTGGTAATAAATATATCCTCTAGGTTAAATAAGATAATAATATGTATATTGTAATTTATTTAATGTTTCAGATATAATATATAGATATAATATTAAAATAAATGAATGAACATCACAATGGTCATAAAAAAACCAAATAAACTAATTCTTTAATATTAATGTTTTATCAAATTAATAATCCCCATTATAAAATGAAAAACGAAAAATGAATTTTTTTTAAATATTTTACATATAAGAATACAATATAATTTCCCATTTAGTGTATCGTTCCCATTTAAAAGGAAAATACACAATTATATAAAAGTGAACCCATTGAGAAACCATTAAATAAAGTTTCTGAGAACTAAATCATATACATGTAGAAGAGATTCATAATTAATTAATTAATATATTTAATATTATTTTCATGGAAAATAAGTGTAAGTGATGAATTTATTTAGACATAAGCTAATGGATCAAACATCCATTTTCCCTTTTGGTTTCCCTTTCCATATATTTACCCTAATATAATTCTTCCTTATAATTGTAAAATTACTTAAATTCTATATAAATGATAAAAATATATGTATACAGCTCAATTTATCATTATTTTATTGGGAAATAATTTTTTTAAAAGGTTCCAATACCTCTTAGAAAGAAAACCTGATTAAATGAATCTTCTTCATTTCATATCAATTTTAAAGTATACACTAAAATATATTTTAAACCACAAAAATTGTAATAAAATCACTCATTTTATCATCAGAAACAATTTAGATTATTTTTGGTTTTATATATGTAGTTATCCCTCTTTTCCGTTTAAAATAACATTCATTCATTTCCCAAAAACTAAACATAAGTATAACATTTCAAATGTGTCCAAACAACACTTTTAAATATTTTCTAATAATTTTGACATTATTAATAATGATCCATTTTTATATATCTTTATGATTGTCAATTAATTATTTAAATCCATTATTTTTTGGAAACCATTATAATACACCCTATGGATATGCTTTATTACATGATTACAAAACACATTTCATTTCATGGATAACCCTTACGTTTAATCCTTATGTTTGATTGTTTATGTGGACCAAATAAACATAAAAATGTTATTATGGGTGTTCCCATATAGTTCTAAATTTCATTGGGAAAATGTTTAGTCTCATTATAGTTTCTTTTTCTAATGACTCGTGTTTGATATACATAGATATTACATTTATTTTGCATAATACACAATACAATACACAAATAAAGACTCAAAGACCAAATTAGTTTAGTGTCTTTTGAATCTAGGAATCATAAACAATTGGTTAATAAAATAACAAAACAATCTACTATTTTCTCATTCATAACTAGATTCCCTCTTTGACAAATACTATTAATACCCTTATTCATATCTGTTAGACTCACCTATTTTGATAATCCCATATAATATTTAATTCCATGATTAAAATGTATTAGTCATTTTTTAAATATTCGTTATTTTGTCGTCATAATTTTTATCCTAAATAAAACAATATCTTTTTCAATCTCATGGTTTTTCTAAAAAAAGTGTTCAGTTTTCATTTCTCTATGTAAAAGTTCACTATTAACACCTGGCTGTAAGAGCCTTCCATTCAAGGTCAACGTTATAGATCACTGTTACTCTAGATAACTGTTGCTAAAAGGTCACTATTGAATATATATAGTCACTTTTGGATGCTACCGGTACAAGGTCACTGTTACAAGTCTACAGTTGATATGCTTATCAAAGATTATTGACATAGAGTGGCCATTATAGGTCAATACCGGGACAATGCTTCTGTTAGAGGTCCAATGTCAGACTCTTTCTCAAGTATTCTATTAATATCTTCATAGTTAAAGTCTACCTCTAGAAATGTCTACCATTAGTAGAAGGATACTACTAGACAACTCCTACTATTGATAAAGTCTACTGTTGTTCAAGTCTACCGTTATGTAAAAGTTTTCTGATAGGAAAACTCCACCATTGATGAAGTCAACTGTTGAGATATTCTACCGCTATAAAATGAAATTATTGAAGTATTATAGTTTTATAGAGATACTATTAGAATCTTACTGATTTAATTCTACCGCTGATAAAGCTTACTGATTGAGGCCTACTGTTAAAGGTCTACTGTTCATCCTATCGATGAAGTCCACTGTTAAAGATTCTAATGTTGATGTCTACCGTGTGACATCCATCTGCTACTAGTCTCATGATAACCCATTATTTACTTTTCCAATTTTCTTAAAACAATCATAACAATCATGTCTACAAAATTTTATGCACCTGACATTATTTAATGATATTTTATGGCATATCAGGAAACAATACAAGGTACGAGGAAGACCACACATGGATACTTCATTCATCTTGTCGACCCCATAAAAATTAAATAAGGGAAAGGTGAGCTGAATAAAATGATATATATATGTGTAGAGACCTAATGAAATGATGAAACACATCAAGATATTGAGATACACACATAAGGGAGAAATATACAGTACCTGATATACCATTAAATAGGAAGAGAACTCGAGCCCTCATTCTGAAGATCATAGAGCATCACAAAAATTTGTTGGAAGAACATTTTCAAAACTATGGTGGTGTGCTACGACGAGTTTATGACCCAAGAGTCAGATCATCTCTATATCTGTAAGTTATAACCTAGTTGTTGCGACATTCTGTTTTAGAGGCAACTTGCAGATATGGAGAAAAACATCATTTCCTTCATTTCATAGAATCCATAGCTGATCTGCCAAAACATAGAGCAATCTAAAGCTCTTCCAAATATCTTTATCTCTACTGTGTTTAGTATTTTACATTTGTGATAAGTGTGTTTGTTTCACACACACTGACTCATGTACCTTAACTGGGGGATACTAAATGTCCCCATACCAAAATCTCATTACATTTGTTTCCCATGCATAACTGTGGATGAAGTCTTGTGTGTCTTTGTAGTTTATTTTCACACGTAGGACTGTGGTAGAGGTTTCCAAACCTGGTTAGTTTGTGAAAACTATTGCAAAGATCGATATAGGATATGTATCATTTTTAATATAAATTCTCTGTGGCAGGTGATCACCAAGTGGACAGGATTTGGTCTTGTCTTAAGACTGAACCTCTTGTTTAAATTGTTGTGTTCAAATTTAATGTACTATGTGTTAAATTTCTCCGCTGATTATATTTTCAAAGACAGAAATCTATTCTTACATTCAATATGATAGTTAGTTTTCGTAAGTGTGTATATGTGATTCTTTTAGTAATATTTTTTAAAAACTTGATTTAGTACTCACATTGATTCAACTGAGGATTAATCAACCTTTGTGAAACATGTTGAACAATAAATCACTTATATCTTTAGTACCATAATTAACTTGGATGATTTAATATGGGGAATTTTAATCCTAAATGTTTTTAACTAAAATTTTAATTGGAACTCAATTCACCCCCCACCTGAGTATCTAATCCATCCAACATTTAGAATCAGAGTATTTATTTATTCATACAATCATACCATTTTTTCCAGCTTCTCAATTTCTTTTCAACTGTGATTTTAGTTGTATATTAATGATCTCAAAATTTCTGTTATATCTAAATTTTCTGTTCTTTAACCTTTCAATTTTCTATTGATAAAGGCGTTGAGGGTGCTACAAGTGACATAACACATTTTTATAATGGAAATAATTGTGGTTAGTGGAAGTTGAAAATGAAAATGTATCTTGAAATCATATGACATGAAATCTAGGACACAATTGAGGAACAACATGCATTACCTACTGCTTCTAGGGATGCATGGTCTCAATTGACTAAAGCTACTTATAATAATAATTGTAAAGAAATGAATAACTTATACTGGGCATTAAGTAATGAAACATTAAATAGAATATCTTCCTGTAAGACTGCTTATGAAATTTGGGATACATTGGTGGTTTCTCATTAACTAACAACCAATGTCCAAGAAATGAGATTAAATACCTATACCCTTAAATATGATATTTTTAAGATGAAGCCTAATTAACCAATATCTTAAATGTATCTTAGGATCAATGATATAGTAAACACATTGAATCTTCTTGGGAAACATGTGGACATCAAAGATCAAATCATGAGGCTACTTAGATGCCTACCTAATAGATGGAGCGACACTTCTGTATCAATCTGAGATTCATGTGAAATCAGGAAGCTACTAGTAAAAGAGATAATTCAAAAACTAATGATGTATGATGAAGAGCGTAAAGTGAATCAAGAAATAGAATAAGAACAAAGAAAGAATTCAGTAACATTCAATACTTTTGCCTCAAAAAGAAAAGACAAAGAAAAAGCTCAAGTACCTATAAACAGTTATACAAGTGATGAGTCAAATTCAGATAGTGATGGGGAGATGGAACAACTTTCTAGAAGATTCACAAGGTTTTACCAAAATATGAAATTCTTTAGGAAGTCAAATATCAATGGAAACTGTGATCATAAAATATAGTGGAAGAAATACAAGATGTTGAATGAGAATACAAGTGAAATAATATGCTATGAATGTAAATGAAAAGGTCATGTGAAAGCAGACTACACTAAGCTGAAATTCAAGAGAAAATATGAGGATAAGGGAAAAGGTTATAAAAAGGATATAAAGGAAACTTTGAGTTCTTCAAAAGATAGTTCAAGTGGATCTGATTCTTTAGTCTCAGAACAGAATAAACATGCAAATCTATGCTTTATGACAAGGACATCTGAGGTAACACTTAATTCCACTATGCATAATACTTATTATAAAAGTGACTCTCATAATGATGAAGATATGACTAAAGATGAATTATTTGAATATTTTGAGATGATTAAGGATACCTTTAATGAACTAAAGGATAAATATAAATTTTTAAAAAGACAACAACCTTTAAATGAAAATTAAAAGTCAAATCTGGATATAGAAAAAGAGAAATTTGCTAAGCTGCTGTAGGAAAATCCAGAGTTAAAATTATATAATGAACAATTAGGAAAGGACCTTGAGAAGTCCACTACTGGTAGGGATACCTTGAAAAATTTTATTGTAAAACATATTTCTCCAAAGTATATAACCGTTCAAGGATATCAGCCCAGACATAGACAAATTAGAAAACCAAATTTGTTCCAAAATCTGGACAGTTCACTGCTAGTTCCGGACCATCTTTTGAGAAACAATTTTCTTAAGGACCAAACAATGTATTTATGTCTCAAAATATGTTTTCTGATTTTAGAAAACCTATAAATTCAATATGAATTCTCAACATTTTACATTCTAACCTCTTTGGACCCAAGAAGATATGGGTACAAAAATTACCCCATTTTTGATCTGTTTTGTTGGGAAATTGTTTTAAGAGTTCCTGTAAGACCTTATGGAACATGGATAGTGGATTTTCAATACATATGTCAGGAGACTATTCTTGCTTCAAGAGTCTAATTAAAGTTGATGGTGGGAATGTTACATTTGGTGATAATGAAAAAGGAAAATCATAAGCGTAGGCCAGATTGGTAACCCTGGTACAATATTAATTTCTAAAGTACATTTTGTTGATGGATTAAAGAAAAATTTACTTTTGATATGTTAGTTATGTGACGATGGATTTAATTTTCTTTTTGAAAATGATGCATGTAATGTTTTTAATTCAAAAAATGATTTAGTTTTCACTACAATTAGAAATGATAATGTATATCATGTGGATTTATAATCTTTGTCCAAAAAAATGTTTTCTACTTAAATGATTTTCATGAAGATTCTTCGTTGTGGCACTGATGGTTAGGAAAATGAAATGTGCACTCACATAATAAGGTATCTAAGAAAATTTTACTTAGAGACTTACTTAAATTAGAATTCCCGCATGACAAAGTGTGTAATCCCTGTCAAAATGGAAAACAACACAACGTTTATTTCAAACCAAAGAAATAAGATTCAACTTCTGAACCACTTGAGTTGGTTCACATGGATTTGTTTGGACCATCAAGAGTTTTAGGTTTAAATGGGAAGCACTGTGTTTATGTTCTGGTAGATTACTTTTCTAGGTATACTTGGGTGTACTTTCTAACTCAAAAAAGTGAATCTTGATCATATTTTATCAAATATTCCAAGTCTGTATAAAATCATAGTGGACTTAGAATCAATACCCTGAGAAGTGATCATGACCGTGAGTTTGAAAATCATGAGTTTGAATCTTACTGGTCACAAAATGGTTATAGTCACAATTTATCTAATCTTAGAACACCTGAAAAAAATAGAGTTCTAGAAAGAAGAAATAAGACCCTTAAAGATATTTCTAGAACAATGCTCAATGATTATGACTTACAAATCTATTTCTCAGCTGAAGCTATAAATACAACTTGTTATATCATCAATAGAGTTTTTACCAGACCTGTTCAAAAGAAGAACCCTTATGAGTTCTGAAATAATAGGAAACCTAAGGTTAATTACTTTACAGTTTTTGGTTGCATTGTCATTATTTTAAATACTAAAGATAATATTGCCAAATTTGATCCCAAAAGTGATTAATTAATTTTCCTGGGTTATTCTATCTCACGTAAAGCCTATATAGTGTTCAATAAGAAAACCAAATCTGTAGAAGAATCAGTTCATGTCAAATTCGATGAGACCTATCCACATGGACCTAAAAATTCTCTTGAACATATTAAAGATGATTTTTAAATTCTTGAGCATAATTATAAGGATTGTGAATCCCCTATAAAAGTATCAAGTTCTCGGAATTTTCTAGAATCTGCTCCTGCTGATTCTGATCCAACAGAAAACAATGAAGAATCTGGTTCATCCCTTCCAAGAGGTAGTATGACTCTTAATAATCATCCTCTAGATTATGTTGTAGGTGATCTAAATAGAGGAACACTAACAAGAGTTTATCAAAGAAATTGGGGAGAACATCAAGCTTTAATTTCACAGCATGAACCAAAAAATATTAATGATGCTATCAATGATGAAGATTCTGAAATGGCTCTGAAAGAATAATTAAATCAATTCGAAAGAAACAAAGTCTGAGAGTTAGTGGAAAGACCTAAGGACACTTTGGCAATAGGCACAAAATGGGAATTTAGAAATAAATTTTTTGAGTCTGGAAATATAGTTATAAATAAGGCTAGGTTAGTTGCACAAGGATATAGACAAGAAGAAGGAATAGAGTACGAGGGGACCTTTTCACTTATAGCTATATTATAATCCATTAGAATACTACATTCTTATGCAGTTCATATTAATTTTTTACTTTATCAAATAGATGTTAAAAGTGATTTTCTAAATGTTTATATAGTTGAGGATGTGTTTGTTGAACAAACCCATGGATTTACGAATCCCCATTTTTTAAATCATTGTTTTAAACCCTCTGAAACTTTATATGGTTTAAAACAATCTCCAAGAGAATGGTATGAAAGGATCATCTATTTTCTTATAACAAAAGTTTTTACCAAAGGGGCATATGACCCAATTTTTTTTATTCAAACAATTTCCAATGATTTTTTAATAGTAAAAATTTATGTGGATGATATTATTTTTGGTTATTATAAAAAATTTTTATGTGTTGATTTTTCAAATATGATGAAAAATTATTTTGAAATGAGTTTAATGGGAGAACTCAAATTTTTCCTTGGATTTCAGATTATTCAAAATAAAAATGGCATTGATTTGAACCAATGTAAATATATTAAGGATATCTTCAAACTTTTTTCTTTGGATGGATGTAATGGCAGTGACACAACTATGAGTACTGTAGAGACCCGAATATTGACGTAAATGGACATTAGATTACTTTTGAGGAATACATAATACATAACAAAAACAGACACACAAGAACCATAATAGTTTAGTGACTTTGGAAACTCGGAACATAATCTTCTAATCATGGTGCAAGATCTTGAACATCTCCCATAAAGATCTTCCCCTTTTGGTTTTCTTACCTAAAACCTTTCATTAAATCTTAGGGAAAATAAAACATACAAAAGGGTGAGCTCAAAAGCTCAGTAAGGGTAAGCATGGATAAAATAAAACAATTCATATTCATTTGTACTAAAAAAAAGAACATAATTTTTAAACATCAAAATCTTGGGCAATGACATAAAACATGGAAGTACATATGGAAGATATCATAACGAAACATTAATCATGATAAAATATAATGGGAATAAATCATGTGATTGTGGAAACCATTAAGCACATTATATGATTTCTATAGTAGCCAAGGCATTGCTGCCGGCGGCCATCTTTGTGGGCAAAGTCCCTTTCTGAATCGAGTTCACTCCTCATTCCAGTCCTGTATTACTGAAACAGATTAACTTACTGTTCCATCCATGTCTATCTCATGAGATATAAATCATTACCCAACAAATTGGAGGGAGATATAGGTCCTACCCATCTCATAATGAAATCATTCTTACGTGTGCCACGATATAAACATAAATCATTAATCATAACCCAAAGAATAAAATGGGTTTCATAAACATCATTCCATCATAAAATAATCCATATAAAATAAATGGATATCATTTAATTATAAGAGAAGTGAAACCATGTAAATCATAGAGACATTATACTTGAAACAAACACATATGAAATACTTTCATATTAGATGGAAAATGGTTTTGATAAAACAATTGAGATAAATTCATGAGGAAAACATCCTTTCTTATTTAAAATAATTTTCTTTTCACAAAATGCCATGCAATTTTAAAAGAAGAGGATTTTGTTGAAAATAGTCATGAAATCTTTTAGAGTAAGCTTCATGAAAATAAGGTGATATGAAACCGTAAAAATCCGTTCATGCAGTATAAGTTAAAAAAACATTATCCTTGTACTTTTAACGGAAAAGTCAAAAAAAGTACCTCGTAACGTAAACAAAAGAATTATTCCTTACATACCATGTAGTATAAGTCAAAATGGGTAAAAAAGAAATTTAAACATACATAAAAACACTTTTACAAAACATGGACATGGATGATAACAATAACCCCAGTAAATACTTACGAATATACAATCTTGGATAAGAATTAGATTGGAAAGGTTATCCCTTACCTTAGGTCTGATATGCTTTGTAAGTATCCGAACCTCCTATATAAATATTAAATAATGTCATTTTCTTATTAAAAATTCATATTCATTGTTATGATAGCATAAATGGTTCACTTCTGACTTTATATTCATTGTCCTTTTGTAAATTCCTTGTTAAAGCAGCTGTTTGTGTAAAATCGTTTCATTTATCGTACGCGTTTCGACTTGTTGTTCTTGATATTATTTCTTATATACTTATTTACATAATTCCAGAATGTAAAACATGATTTATATATTATATATATTCATAATATAAATATATATATATATGATAGATCGATAAATGGAATGAAATACACCATTCATGGAGATGGTAGGTCATACGTACGCATGAACGCTGTTTACGTTTCCTTATTGAATTGAATGGAATTAAGTAGATGACAAAAACATATATATATAAATAAATACAATATCATTATTATGTCATATATTTCATAATTATTCATTATATATACTTTAAAATCATTCATGAATGGTTAACATGGAGAATGAATCTCATCGCGTCGTGGAGATGGTAGTCCGTACGTACGCACGAGCGATGATATCATTCCCATGATCATAGAATTGTATTGAAGTTTATGTATATTATTTCAGAATTAATATCACTTTTCAATAATAATATATATTTATATATTTTCACCATTATACCCTTCCAAGTAATGTGGTGGATGAAAACATATCACACCACATTGTGGAGACGGTATTCTGTATGTACGCACGTGCGGTGATTTTGTTTTTCATAGGATGGATAGAAGGTGAAATAAGGTTGTTTCATATTTATAATAACATATTAGTATATATTTAATACATATGTTATTAATTTATAATGAGACAACTAATGAATAAGAAGTATAAGAAGAAACAAACTTGAGAGAATCGGAAGAAGAGATTACCTCTTCATCGACGCACATCCTTTAAGCTTCCTATTAAGGAAGTAGAGTTGGTCTTTTGAGAAGGCCAGAACCTCTAGAATGTTTCTATGGAAGGGGAGAAGAGAAATGGGAAGGGTTTGTCCGAGCTTCAAGGCTCAAAAGGGTGTTAAGAGAAGAGGGAAGGGGTGCCCTTTTTATAAGGGGGGAGAGGGGCACCTTTGAAAAAACATAAAATATTATTTTATAATAAAGTCATATTTGGGTTTTATTAGCTCCAAATTGATTTATTTAGAATCTAAGTTGGGTATGGTTCTAAATCCTCTCAAACAACATATTTTATACAGGTTTGTGTCATTATATTAACCTTATCGTTATGTTTTAACTCTTAGTTAATTAGATTGACATTACCATGTCACTTTGTATTTTTATGTTATATAGTTAATAAACATACCATATACATCCAAGAGACCCACAAGTGGTCCATTAATGATACACCTATCATGATATAAGTATCATGGCCAAAAATAAGATTTCTTGGAATATAATAACAATTATTAATATAATATTTGTTGTAAATACTATTTTACGTCAATTTTGACACTATTTGGTAATGGATTTTGGTGAAAATCATAACAGCATGATTAGTTCAAAAACAGTTAATTAATTCAATAATAACATGTC